>OX415253.1:15416598-16041598 GCA_948329865.1 Linaria vulgaris
AATCAGAGCTTGAGGCGCTACTAGACTCACTCCCATACGAAGAATCTGAACTCACCATCTCGATCGACACAAATTGAAATAAAATAAAAAAGAAAAAAAAAGCTGACTACGCATGTACGTCACTCCCGATACTTACGATAACTACACAATTATGCTAAAAGCACAACATAAGCTAATACTTATAACGAGAGGTAAATTTAAGCAAACAGTTAACTACCTTGATTAAAGCTGCAAAAATCACCAAATTGATTGCAAAAAGAACTCTGCACAAAAAGAAAAAAGAAAAAGAAGTTAGAAACAAAAATCCTACATTTCCAAGGAAATCATGAAAAATTTTCTCAAGGCATTAGGTCGAATGACCTAACGTTCGATACATCCGGGATCGAATCGAATATATTCGATACAGGGAGTATCGAACCATGCCCGTTCGATGCTACTCACATGTCGGCCAAAGTTCTCCAAAGACAAGAATGAGGTCCTCCACATATTCTCCCCTATATATAGAGGGGGAAAACGCCCGTTACGCCCATCAGAAACAATGTCGAATCGAGCGCATTCGATATTGCAAGAAAATCAAATGCACACGATTCGATCGATGCAAGAAAAAAAGATGAAATTACGATCGAATATCTGCTATTCGATTTACTAGCCAAGCTCGAATTTGCCTCTATTCGATCGAGAGTAAAACCTAAAATTTTAAATAAGATATGTATAGTGCATATATATTCGACACATGTTAGAATCGAATCCATAGAATTCGATAAGTCGAATTTGAACTTCTGTTCTTAAGATCGATCGAGGGATCCAAAACGAATATTTGGAACCCAAGTTCTCTGAATCCTGGTTCCCAATTGGGGGCATAATTTTCAACGATGACACAACCGACAAATACTTAGCAACGCTGTCAAAGCAAAATTTTAGAGTTTGGCACCCGCTCTCTGACCGAGACCGACTCCCAAATTAGGGAGACTATATGATGGAGGTATTTTAGAAAAGACCCAATATAAGTATTGGGCCGGCCCACAAAGAGAGGCCCAGAAAATTGTAGATCGAATAGGAGAAATTCGACTTTAAACGAATATCGAATGCACGGGATTCAATCTAAGAGATAGATCGAATCAGCACAATTCGATACTCATTCCCCAACTACCACTGGGGCCTACGGGACGTGGGGTTTTAAATACCCCATCTTCTGACATTCTCGGGACGCGTTCAAGACTAGCTCTTAACTACACAATATCGAAGTTTCCTGATTCGATACACGGCAATTCGATCGAAGCTTCCCAATCCGATACACAACAGTTCGACCATCACTACATCGAAGCTTCCAAATTCGATATCGGCCAATTCGACATACACTGCATCGAAGCAACCCAATTCGACTCACATCACCCTCGAACAGGAACGATTCGACATTCTATCGATCGAACCTCAGTAATTTGATCTACAACGCTTTTACTGTATTTCTACTTGTTTTGCCTAGTCAACTGGTATTAGGAACAAGGTGTTTCAGACCAAACTAGTCCGATTTATATTCGATTAGCATTATTTTCGTATTTATCAGACCCATTGTAACAATAACACGTGTATTGTAACTATGACAAAATAAGACCAAAATATGTACAAAACTGAACGAATTTCCAATCTATGATTTTTAGGGAAGTTGCTCAGTATATATCATTTGCTATAAAACAAATAACTAATATAATGCATGAAACATTTTCCTTGGTCAACCACCGCTAACCAAATTATCAACGAACAGTTAATTAATGCCCCACGCCCCGAGCCGCACTTCATTTGTTCACACTTCAGACTGAGGCCAACGTGACACACTCTAAAGCGGCGGATGAATCATCACGGAATGTATATTTTTCTTTTCAAATACTACATCGTTCACTTATATTCATATTAAATTCTTATTAGTTGTGGTACATGCACGAAATTTTGATTCGCTAAGTATATAGATTTGAGTACAATTGTAAAAATAAAAAATCGAATACATAAAGATTGGTAACTGTAATATATTAATATTATGTATACTATTACTCGATTTTGAAGAGGGTAGCCGAAATTTAAGTTTTTTATCACTGCATAAAATAATATAAAAGCCCTAAAAAGGGTTGAAAATAAATGTTGAATACATCAAAGGTGATATTTTCAAAGAAATAGACTAAAATATAACAAACATGTGGTCCCCACCCTAACCCCACTTCATTAAATCCACATGCCGCAACTTCTATATATGCAGATCAAATCTTGAACAAATTTCGTCACTCATCAGCACTCCAAAAGAAACCATGGCGTCTTCTTCTCAATCCTTCACCTCCTCTCTCCTCCTCGCCACAATCGTGGCTCTGCTAATCACACCAACCACTTCACAAAACTGCACGTCGCAGACATTCTCTAATGGAAACACTACATACACAAACTGCTCAACCCTCCCCACACTACAAGCCGTCCTTCACTGGACCTACAACCCGACAACCCGGCCCAATCCCACTTTAGACATAGCCTTCATTGCTCCTCCACCGAGCCCGGACGGTTGGGTCGCATGGGCCCTTAACCCGACCGGCACTGGCATGCTCGGAGCCCAATCGCTGGTGGCCTTCAGAGACACGAACGGGTCCATGGTCGTGAGAACCTATAATATCTCCTCGTACAGCTCCATTGCCGAATCAAGAATCTCTTACAACGTCTTGAGCAGGCACGCTGAGTTTTCCGGTGGTGTGATGAGGATATTCGCCACGTTGACTTTGCCGTCTGGTGGACGGGAGGTACTAAATTTTGGTTTTATCTAAAAGTTTTAACTTTTCGTTATAAGAACGATATTTACCTTGAGTTAATTTCGATATAGCTATTAAAATAAATAGCCAGAAATTTCTCATTTGTTATGTAAATTGGGACATTAAGCAGTTAAAGCACAAACACGCAATTCACCTTTGGTGATTGTAAAATGTAACCCCTTGACCTTGAAAATTTTATAAAAGGAGAAATTTTGACGTGTAAAAGACGTATGAAGTCACTTCTCTAATTAAGTTTTACAACGCCGTAACGTCATTATATGTTGATATGAGTGCGAAATGACTTCTTTTTTGTTGGATTTTGATAGTGTATTGCAGTAATATTTAATTACAAGATTTATAATATGGTCAACGCTTGTTATTTTTTTATAAAAATATTTTTAGGAGGTGAATCAAGTGTGGCAAGTCGGCGCTACGGTCACAAACGGTGTGCCGCAGCGGCACGCCTTTTCAGCCGATAATTTGGGTGCGAAGAGTACGTTGCGGGTCGTCGGTACAGCGGTGGAGAACGGAAATAGGACGGCTGCTGCACCGACCAGTGGTGGTGCGCCACCTCCTGGGAGGCAGAGTGGGAATGATAATGGGGGAAGCTCGAGGGTTGGTGTGGGATTGTATGGAGTTTTGATGCTACTAGGTGTTTGGATTTTGTGTTGTTAATGATTTATTTTGTTTCATACCATGTCTTTTTCTTTTTAGACATATATTTTATTTCACACTATCATGGAATAAATCATTGATTGAGTAGTTAGTGACACTATCATTATTTGTTGCCGGTGTTTTTAATATTATATTTTATGTGAAATAAAATGTAAATTTCTGAGTTTCTCCGGGTTTCTTGCCTCTGTTTATTTTTTCTTTTTAGTTTTCCTTTTGCGTTATAAGATGCTATAGTTTTTTACTTACTTACTTTATTTGTAATAACGAAAGATTCGAATGGGTCCATTGAGTGCCCGGAGGTAGGAGGACAAAAAGTAAAAAACAGAGGAGCTTCTTTTGTTGTACTCTCAAGGTTGACTATATAATACTCCACTAGAAATGAATTAAAGATCCAAATTGAAAAGAGACTAACTAAGGTAGTTTGATTTTTATTGGACAATCCAACAGAGACAGTTCGATTGTTATTGTCCTTTCGTGGAGCGGGCGTTTCGAGATCTATAAATACCATGTTCTCCGAGATTCAACCCGTATTCATTAATGTTTACCAACTTTATGACAATTGAACCATGCCTTTCAACTGTTCGAGAGTTATTGGATTCGATCGATTTGCCTCATTGTTTGATTGATATCAACTGTTCCATTCCGTTCGAGTGTTTTCAAAGTCGAAGTTGCAACTCTTTGATTGTTCAAGAATTTGACTATTATATCAGCGTCGAACCGCACCATGTTCTATTATTTTCAGATTAGATCATTCAGAGCAATTTTAGTCATTTTGGGCTTCTTACCATGTAATAGATGTTTCAGACAAAACTGGAACAATCCTTTGTAATAGATTCGCAAAGTTTGGTTTTATTTAAGGCCAATTTTTATTGTAATCTCGGTGTATTGTAATCCAGACGAAATAAGACCGAATTAAATACTAAAATTTAGCTCAAGCTCTCCGGTTGGGAACTTGCCTTTGCCCTTGACATTATTTTCAGTATATATGTGATGATGCATAATCTTACCTGCCCTTGAGAATGGGCAAAATGGGTACCCTACAAAAACGACCAAGTGCAAGGAAAAATGATACCCCCGAGTCAGAACCAACTAACACCCTGCCACGAGTATACAGTGTAGACAAAATGACCCAGGTGTGCCGCACCTAACCGCCCAGAGTCATTAGCATTCCAGGGTACCCCAAAAGAAGCCATGAGAGCCCCACCACTTCGGGTCAATAAACGACCCACCAACGAGCTAACTCCACTATCCGGATCTCACGGGACCCGTAATAAAGGACCTCTGGGTGGTAGCGTACGACACTTAGCCAAAAGATTTCTTGAGAATAAGGGAACGAGTGAATACAAGGAAGGGTCGTAAGAAGGAGATCTGTCATCCACAAGCTTAGCATGATAAACACGAAAGCAGACGCGACTCGGAAGAGCTCACGGCTGCTCGGAAGGAATATGACTCGCCCTATGATCGGAAACAAGCACGATTATGGGACGACCTGACTCAAATGGAGTGTCAACTAACTACGTTAAAGACAACTCCCAACCACCCACCATTATTACGAAATACCTCCCCTCATTGGTTCAAGACGGCCATAGAGGCAGTACGCGGTACAACTTATTGACCCCCTCATGCCCAGAACGACAATTGGAGCAGAGTCAAGTCATCCTCATTGGCCCAAAGAGCCCCTCAAGACGATTGGATCAGAAAGAATCATTATCCGGTCAGAAGAATTTAGTTAAGCTCACCTTATTGGGCATCTCCCCTTGATCGACCCTCATACGCAGAAGTCCCTCTATAACATTGGTCATCGCCACCACATGAAATTACGAGGGAAGACCAACCCTCATTGGACATTGGACAAAAGACCTTTGGATCATCACTATAAATAGCATCTCGCTCACCATCAAATGGACAAGTGCATTCTCGCTAAATTCATTATACACAATTTTGTACGTAGCAAAATACTAATAGCATTATTTGTAGGAGATAAAGCTATCCACCACATACGACCCCCCTTTGTAACTCACTCTAACCCCTTAATAAAATTATATTGCTTTCATTCTCAAACTCAGGATAGGCGTTTCGAATAATATCAATACTTATATCCCTGTATTCCCCCATTTTATTGGAGCTCATACGATATTGCATGACCAAATCGCACCGTCGGCGGGAACGCCATAAATTCTGTGTGAAAGGGTTGACAAAAACGCATGGCAAGAAGAATGCCAAGAAACAAAAAAGAACCCATAGGCGCATCGTCACGACCCATTCCCGGCCGTGAACCAATGAAGAATCATGACACTAAAATCGAGACGCGGCAGAGTCCTCCGCCTTACGGGGAGGATGCTCTAACTTGAACCATCCCAACTCCTAATCAAGACTCCCATTTGCCTCAAGCGACGGGCCCGCAAGCACAGCAGAAAGCAGGACCCAGAATGGGCTATGTGCAAGTACCCTCGGACATGTACCGCAACAAGTTCGACATGTTCAATTGTAATAGAAGGCTTACCTCGGAGGAAAGTCGTGACCGTGGGCAGAATCTCCTGGAAGAGCCCAGAAATCCTCCTATACATTGATCTACCCCGCCGCCTCGGGCCAGGTCCAACGACTCACAACATAGCGGAACTGATGCTATTCCTCCCCCCTCACCGACGAAGAAGGAGACCACCATCCTTGTATTCAGCAAGCTCGGTGGATGTTCCCCCGGTGACTTGGGCGCCACAATACCTTCATTGACGAAGGGAAGCATCAGGGAATCACCCAGTCCCGGAAGAGGGCTGCTTTTTTGAACCTTGGCACCAACGCTTACTGACCCCTAAGGGTCCCTTGAGGCACATGATGGAAGAGATGCTGAGAGAATTACGCGAGCTTCGGCGCCATCTCAACCCTGGAGAGGTGATGGCCTACAGAGGATCACCATTTGCACCCCGCATAGTAAACGCCCTTATCCCTCTAGAAATGAAGCCGGCTAGACTCCTAACTTACGCTAGGAAGGGGAACGACCGGGACCCTCATGACTACATCAACTAGTATCTGCCCTGCACGGATCTCGTGTCCCCACCCGACTACGCGCTATGCTGCATAATCTGGACGACCCTTACAGGTCAGGCGCAATCTTGGTTCTCCAAGCTCTCACCAGGAATGGTGCAAAACTTCGAACAACTAACCCAAATGTTCATAAGGCAGTTCGCATGTAACCGGGTTATTACCAAGACATGCGAGCCCTATTCAATATACGGCAGAGGCCGGATGAATCCCTCAGGGATTATATGAGACGGTTCTCCCACGGGGTCATCGATGTCCACATGTCGACCCTCGCATGCTATGCGACATCTTGCTAAGGAGACTTCAGCCTGGGGACTTCGCCGTCTATCTCATGAGAAATCGGGCTCATGATCTCGAAGACTTAATGCAAAAGGCGAAATCTTTCATGGAACTGGAAGAAACCCCAAAAGCCCTAGAAACAACTGAGGTCGCCAAATCCAAGACCCCCTTAGCGGGAAAGGGGAAAGAGAAAAAGGGACAAAAAAGATGGGAGAAGGAAAGAAAAAGTGAAGAAAAATCTAGAGCCAACACCCTTACCTCCTATGACGGTAACCCTAGCGGAAGTCATGGCCATCATGGAGGAGGATTGTGTCTTCAGGTGGCCGCGGCTCCCTAAGAACCCTCAGAGGTACAAAAACTAGGGAAAATTCTGCACCTACTACCGAGCATATGGATACCTTAACAATGATTGTTACCACGTCCAAGAGGAAATTAGTCAGTTGTTGGGCTTGGGCTATCTGGAGAAGTACGTAATGCGAGATAGGGGGACGTTCGCAAAAAAAAAGGTTGGAAGGAAGAACCCAAAAATAAGAAACCCCGCTCCGATACTTATGAAGACAGTGAGCCTCCGCCTCCGACGAAGGTACGACTACCTCCTCCCCCTGAACCTATCGTGATAACGCTCCCATCGGCCACACATTTAGCATGATTGAAGGAGGAGTAATGGATGTATATCCTAAGGAAGAAAAAGAAAACTATAAAAGAAAAGCTCGGAATGCTGACAGAAAATTGGAGGTCTTCGCGGCCCGACTCATGGATTAGCCAACCATTCCCTTTAGGCTGCACGACCTGTCTGGTATTGTGTACCCCCTCGAAGATCCCCTGGTGGTCACGGCCACCATTCTCAGGACAGAAGTCAAAAGAATCCTCGTGGATACATAAATCTTGGTCAACGTTCTTTTTACACCCGCATATCTCGCCCTAGACATTTTCCGAGACCAGATGGAGCCCATGGAAGTCCCCCTTGTGGGGTTCTCCTAGGAACAATGCCAGATAGTGGGACTCATAACTTTTCCAATGTCTTGAGGCGAAGAAGCAACCCGCCACACCAAACCAACCAAGTTTTAAGGGGTAGAGGCCCCCTCGCGAACCTACAACGCCATATGCGGACGACCAACCCTTCGAGCCTTCGATGATGTCCCCTCTCCCCTTCACCTGAAAATCAAATTTCCAGTCCCCACGGGGTTAAGGGAAGTCCAGGAGGATCATACCTAGGTCCGGGAATACCGCATGAATGCCTCACCGCCCAATCCTCAGCCTTCAATCCAAGAGCCTCCAGCCAAAATGGCTCGGATAGAGGAGGTTCTTGTCCATCCAGCGAAATAACTCAAAATGATAGAACTTGTGGAATGAGTCAAAGGAAAAATAGTCATGATCGGCACTAACATCAGAGTAGACGTGGAAAAGGCTATCAAGGCCATCAAGCAATATCAGCATCTCTTCGCCTGGAAAGATGGTCCCCCTGGACGGATCAGTTAGGAAACATGCATGCACGAGCGAAACGTGTACCCCACGGCCAAACCCGGCTAGTATAGGAAGCGTAACATGGGACCAAAGCATAACAAAGTAATCCAGGCCAAAGTGTAATGACTTCTTGACCTCCACCATATCCAAGAGGTGCGCTATCCAGAGGCAGAGGGCAGATGGCGCCTGAACGTGGACTTCACCGACCTCAATAGTGCCTACCTCAAGGACTACTACACACTTCCAAGTATCTATCAACTGGTCGACTCAACCGCCCGATGCGCCCTCTTGTCTACCATGGATGGAGATTAAGGATACAATCAGATCCCAATGGCTAATAACGACTAGGAGAAGACTTGCTTCATCACGGACGAAGGCACCTTCTGCCACATGGTTATGCGGTTCGGGCTCAAGAACGCCATGGCTACATACCAGAGGCTAGTAAATCTCATGTTCGCAGGGTTGATTGGGGATACAATGGAAGTATGCGTCGACGACATGATTGTGAAAATCCAAAGAGAGGAAGACCATGTCGGGACCTCTCTCGAACCTTCAAAATCATGCACCGATTTAGGATGAAGGTGAACCCTCAGAAGTGCTCTTTCGGCATCCGAGGTGGAGAGTTCCTGGGATATATGGTCACCCAAAAGGGTATTGAAGTCAATCCAGAAAAGACCGAGTTCATTCTCAACATAAAATCTCCAAGGACGGTGCGAGAGGTGCAGAAACTCAAAGAAAGGATGGCCTCGTTGAGCAGGTTTATCTCCCTCTCTTTGGAGAAAGGCTTTCCATTCTTTAAGGTCCTCAAAAATGTGAAAGACTTCCAGTGGACCGACTGCTACCGCTATCCTACATTCTCAACCGTTATCCTACATTCTCATTTACTTTGCATCCATTGTTTTATGCATTCTTATTTTCATTCAAAACAATCTTTCAGAACATGCATTCACAAATCTTCATTCAAAGCATTTTGCATTCACATAAAGAAGGTAGTAACCTGTGACAAATATCAATGTTTCTGCATTTAAGTGGGTCTAAAATTGACCACCGCTTCTTTGGGACATGATACTTGTGACGTAACTATACTTACCATTTTATGATTACATTAATCGTGCACTTGCGAATACGTATGCGTAGCAATTATAGCATACATATTTAAAAAAACAGGCGCTTTGCCACACATGAAATTTTAGCTCCGATGCCGGGGAGTAACGGTATTGTTTCCTAGATGCATTAAGCTTATTTGTTGATTCTATTTGTTTGTTCACAGAAACATAGAAGAATTCGCTAAAGAAACATATGCCACCTTTCTCCACCACCCCTTGCAACCCCACCCACCAAATGCTAAACCCAAAATGTCGGAGATTATAGGGGTAGCTTTATAAACTAAGCTTTATGTGGGCCTTTTATTTGGATTTATAGTTGCTGATTCAAAAAATACGCGATTCATTTTTATTTTTAAGTATTTATGGAATAGGACTTTTTTGTTGAAACATCAAAACCTTAAGAGCGCAATGTACGACAAAATAAATTTATGGTGTGTTGATTTATTACACATTTTGCACTTGCTCCTAATCTTTGAAATGACGAGTTTGCCCTTGGATTTTGACCAAAAGTTTGAAGTTTAAGTTTGGATAGCAAAGTGGTAAAGTCGGAGCACGTACGTGTAAATATTTAATGTTGGGCCATGTAAACACAAAATCGCTCGAAGTAAAAATACTAATCTAAAATTATAAAAAAATATAAACTACCATTTATTCTACTCATTAGAAAACCGTCATCTATACTATTATATAAAGAAGGGCAAATTGTGACACAAAATTTTTAATTTCTGGTTTTAGCCTTATAATCTTAATTCTGACAAAATATTTTATTATTATATTTATAATCTAGCATTAGAATTTAAGTCGAATCAATAATTACATTAATTATGGTGATTCCCAAAATATAAAACTTTATATATAATTTTCTATCCTTATATATATATATATATATATAATATTTACTCGTTTAAATTATTTTCTTCACCATACAAATTAAACTAACTTTTTAATCACGCGGAGACCGCGCTCTAATGTTTCTAGTGTTATATATAATAAGGTCAATTAACTGATACCTCAATCAGTTTATTGAGCTTACCATAAATGATAAGTTGTATTTTGTATTATTATTTGTATAAATCCAACAATGGATTAGTGATCCACATGTCACCTGATAAATTATGGACAGGTTATTATAAATGCCATGTATCTTTTCACTTTTGACAAAAGTGTCCAAAGTGTTATCGGGCCTGAATAAATTCCTTGTAACTTCTCATTTTTACGCTAAAAATTCTATTTGGAAAAACGCCATGCCCAACCACCTTTTAACCCCCAAAGAAATGTTTTTCTCACAACTATTTATAACCAAATTCCTCCAACGCTTAGAAAAAAACTTTTCCAAAAATCGATTTGTGCTTTCTTGTTCCTAATCCCTCAAATGGTCTCTTGGATGCTTTACAAAGTAGAGAATTTTCATTGTATTGTGAGTTTGAACTCGGGTTGTCCGATAGTGAGAAGCATGGTAATGAGAATGAGGTTGAGAATGACCGAGTGGAAACTAGGGTGAATAATGGAATTGTGGGTGGTGAGGGAGTGCCTGCTAATGATAATGGTAAAGTTGTGGGTGATGAGGAAGTGGTTGGCAAGGATAATGATAGAGTTGTGGGTGTTGACGGAGTGGTTGGCACTAAGAATGATACAGTTAAAGGTGTTAAGGGAGTAACTCCTACTGATAATGATAGGGTTAGGGGTGTTGAGGGAGTACCTCCTACTGATAATGATGGGGTTGAGGGTGGTGATGGAGTAACTGCTAATGAGGGTGTGCGTGTTGGGCAGGATAAAGGTAAAGGGATCCTTGAATATGATATTGAGAGTGACAATGATGATGAGATGTAAGAAGCTTCAAGTGAGTACACTGATGATATTGAATATGATGAGGAATGTTGATCTGGATGTAGAAGAAGAGAAGTTTGTGATGAATAATATTGGCACACAAGTTGATGATGAAGATGATGCATATATGGTTATTGAATAGCACAAGGTGCCTTTTAATACAATACCTTATGATGAAGTGGATAAAGAAAATGATGGACGAGTGGCCTTTAATAAGGATGAATTCTTTTATCCAGCTTTAAAGTTGAGGAAGTGATGGAGATCAGAAATATGGGTAGCTCTTGATCGAAAGACAACAAACCCGAGGTTCAAGCGAGTCGAGGTTTGACCAGAATATCAAAAGAGCCCGTTTTTGACAAACGATACCACTTTTCCAAGTGGAAACGGCCTCATGAGCAAGATTCAAAGGTTTAGAGGGTCAAATATGGAGTATATTATTTCCAGCAAGATTTTTATGTTTTATTTAGTTATTTCAAAGTGTGTTGCTGTAATGACAGCCTTATGTGCTACAAAACAATTATATTTTGGCTACAAAATGCTCAATACCAATGGTTTATGAATTTGGTCAAATCCTACATTTACAGTTTTGTTGTGTTTCAATTTTATTTCCATTACAGTTACATAGAAAGAACATTAAGTATGTTGTGATGGCCTAACTTGGTACGTTATTAAAAGTTAACAAAAGCAGCAGTCACCAACTAACAACAACTAGAACCAATAATCAACAACAACTTATTCTTGTGATCCATTTAATAAGAAAATGACCAGATACAAACCATCCATTCCAATTAACAAGGCGCTTCATATCCCTCCCCAAACAAGACAAATCTTCACAACCTATTAAGGTCAAACCATCACAATTTAATGTTTATGTTCCAACAGACCAAACTATTCACATCCCTCTCATACTCAACGGTCACATTGTTTTGTTTTAAAGCCCCATATACACCCAATTTATCTGCAACATATTTTCCAGTACAAATCATTCTCACAATTATCACAATTGCGTATACTCCTCAATGCAAAAATGCTTATCACAAGCTCTATGCGATTGAACTTTCTGTACATCGATCCACACTTCACACGCTACACAAAGACACTCTTACTATATCGATTGGTTAAATATGGTAAAAGGCATCAAATTAGTAATCAGAGGGTAATGATTAGGATTTTGGGATTGATAAAATACAAACAAGATGGAGCACTTGGGACAGATTACTTGATTCCACAAATTGAGAAAAAGATCCGCCAACTAAGGGTGAAGTTCAAACTATTTCAACGATTTGCAAGTCTACCCGGGGTTCTCACACATGGCCTTGAATGGTAAAGTCATGACTGGACCAACACATGAAGAATACAAGAGACATGTTATGATTTTACCCTTCTCTGTCAATTCTTCAAATAAGACTACTTGGGATTTAACTAAAGTTTGTTTTGTTTCAATCTTTTTAGGAGACACACTTTGACCAATACTTTCGAATGTATGGTCGTGCAAATAACTGAGTATTGTACAAGGTTCTTGTCGAACTTGGTTGTGCTTGTTTCTCGAAACAGGATGGCTTGAACGAAGAGCATGTTGAGGAGCCCGACCTCGAAATAATCAACTTGGAGTCAGATAGCGCGGGAGATTTGGAGGGATTAGAATGGGTGGGAGTCATCTTTTAATTATGTTAAACAATTAATGTTTTATATGTTTTTAATTCTTTTGAATTGTAAACTATGCTATGTGCACGTTCAATTTGGATGTTGTATGTTTGAACTTCGACGACATTTGATAAGTGTATTCTGTATGTTTATGTGTTTATGAGTTTATGTTTTGTTTAGCACTTTATGAGTTTATGTATTCCATGAGTTTATGACTTTATCTATTCAATATGTTTTAAGTGACAATGATGGTCATTTTTTAGCATGCTTTTAAACCTCGATTTATCAGTTTGCTTTTGAATCTCATTAACCAAAATTTCACTTGACCATCTTGCTTTACTATGCATAATTCATGAATACCATTCATGTATTATGTGTTAGGTTCTGCTACAAATGACAGTGTTAAACTGATGAAAAAATAACACACTTAAAAAATAACAACAACGACAATTCCATAAACTAACTATTACAACCTTAAACCTTTAACCTAAGTAGCCTTAAACCTAAACAACCTTAAACCTTAACAACCTATAAACCTCAAAAACCTTAAACCTCAACAACCTTAAATCTTAACAACCTATTACCTTAAACAACAACCTTAACAACAACACACCATTCCAGTGGCTCTTTCAATACAACATCACAACAACCAACACAAAGTACCAATACAATCATCAAACAAAACCTAAGCATACCACTCAATTTCTTATTTTCATCTTCTAGATTATTTACCTTCTCTTCCAGATCCTTGTTTGTTTTCTAAAGTAAAGTTTGAACTTATTCCAAACTGTTACCCTTTTTCATCTCAATCTCTTCTTCAAGTTCCTCCACTTCTGCCTCACTTCTTGCGATTCTCCTTTGCAATGTAGGTATTACAACTCTAGCTCTTGCCCAAACCGGCGTATCTTCCCAATGAATAACCAACACCCGAATATTCCCTTCCAACATTCACGAAACCTTTCACATGGGTTTCCTTCAATCAGAGTCACATGCACAATAACGCGTTTTCCAAAATTGCACAACATATGTGAGCTTGTTAACGATTATGATATTTTGGCCGGAGCTAGGGTTTAAAATTAGAAATTGATTTAGATGACATGATTTGGGGGTTGGAGGATTTGGGTTATAAGTACATGAGGGAAAACAAATTTTTTTATGGGTTTAAAGCTGACTGGCGTGGCGATTTTCCACGTGGCATAGCGTTTTATCGAGTTGGTAGCCACATCCACATTGAGTCCACTGTTGTGGTTTTCAGTACAATTTTAGTCTCCCAGTCTCTTTTTTTGACGAAAATCGCACGTGACTTCACGTGCCGACACTTTTTTTTTTGTGCCTAGATCATTTTTATGAGCAAAAATCTCCATGTATAAATTTTTTTAACCCCAAGTTATTTTCCTTATTTTTTTTGCTATGTAAACAATTCAAATTTTGAAAATGTAAACATATTAATGTTATCTTAACATCTTTAACTGAGTTAAATTAAATACTTAATGTTATTTAAATAAGAAAAATATTGAAATAGCACATATTTTCTTCAATTCAAAGATACTTTTATTTCATCATGCATTAGAAGTTATTGTATAGTTTTATTTTATTAAAATTATTTCTAGTAATAATTATGTGAAGTTAAAAATAAAATTTATAATTAATTTACTATACATTTCTTATATTATAATATCTGATTTTAAACGTGTATAATTTTTTTCTAGAAAAAAGAAAAACTTAAACGCTGTTAAAAAAAGTACATAATTCAATCCCACCACTTTTTTCCTTTATTTCAGAACCCCCAATAATAAACCCATGAAAATGAGCTGATACAACGAAAACCCACCTTCAAAAATATATATAAATAAATATAAATGAAGCATTTCGTGAAGCTAGGAATTTAGCTGACTCAATCGGATCTCCAACAAACTGCGCAAGAGATTTTGATCGGAGGACGCCAGTAGACCGTTGACGTACATTTCCAGTGTTCCTACGAAAGAGGGGTTGCGGAGGAAGAATATGACGTCGTTGTCGTCCTTTACTCGTTCATTGTAAGGTGAATGTCAGTGAGCAGATTAGGGTGCAGATTAGGACAGGCTTTTCCAAGAAGATGACCAATGTTTAAGTCTTTTTTTAATTTTTTTGTTAATTGTAAAAGTTCAAATAAGATATTATAATAAAAGAAATGTGTAATAAATTATTTATATGTCCCTTTTTTTAGTTTAACTTAATTATTACTAAAATAAGTTTAACAAAATGAAACTCAATAACTCACTACAAGAGAAATAGCCTTTACCGACGGCTCAAAAACCGTCGGTAAAGGCCCTTTTGCCGACGGAAATACCCATTTCCGTCGGTAAAAGCCGACGGAAAAAAGCTCGTCAGTAAAGAGCTTTTCCGTCGGACTTTTACCGACGGAAATGCCTTTTCCCGTAGGCTCAAAGTCGACGGGAAAAGGTTTGACCTATACCGTCGGCTTAAAGCCGACGGTATTACCTTTTCCCGTCGGCTTTTAGCCGACGGGAATGCTAGTGCATTCCCATCGGCTCAAAGAGCCGACGGAAATGACCTATACCATCGGCTTTGAGCCGACGGTATAGGTCTTTCCCGTCGGTTTTAAGCCGACGGGAATGCATTTAAAATATTTTAAAAAAATATTAATTAATTAAAAATTGATTTAAATTAATAAATTTATAGTTTTTTACAGATTTATTTAAAAGAAATCGATTTAAAATCATTATAATATAATATTTTGGTGATTTAAAAAAAAACGATTTAAAATAATTAATTTTATGTTTATTTGTCGATTTAATTTAAAAGAATTCGATTTAAATAATAACATGCACATTTTCAAGCGTTATTATTAGTTTTATTATAATAAAGGGAAAAAGTACGGACTATACCCATCGTTTAGCCTCTTTTACGAAACTATACCCAACCTTTGAACTTTTGCAACACTATACCCAACCTTTGAAAATCGTAACTATACTATACCTATACTAATTTTCCGGCCAAAAATCAAAATTTTGAGGGGTAAAATAGGCATCAACTATACTATATCATAAAAATAGAATTTTTTATTATTGAAAATTAAAAAAAATTAAAAAAAAAACAAAACAAAAAATTGCAGGCCCCCCCCTACCCCCCCCCCCCCCTACCACCCCCAAGGGGCTGCACCAGCGGGTTGCAGCCCCCTACCCCCCCCCCCCCCACCCCCACGGGGCTGCAACCAGCAGCCCCCCCCCCACCCCCACCCCGCTGCACCAGCGGGTTGCAGCGGTAGTGGCGTCGATCGACGCCGCCACCGCTGCAACTCGCGGTTGCAGCAGTGGTGGCAACTCGCGATCCACCACTGCTGCAACCGCGAGTTGCAGCGGTGGCGGCGTCGATCGACGCCACCACCGCTGCAACCCGCTGGTGCAGCGGGGTGGGGGGGGTAGGGGGGCTGCTGGGTGCAGCCCCGTGGGGGGGGTAGGGGGGCTGCTGGTTGCAGCCCCGTGGGGGTGGGGGGGGGGGGGTAGAGGGGGGCTGCCCGTGGGGGGGGGGGGGGGGTAGGGGGCTGCTGTTTGCAGCCCCGTGGGGGTGGGGGTGGGGGGGTAGGGGGGAGCTCAAATTTTTTTTAATTTTTTTAAATTTTCAATAATAAAAAATTCTATTTATGATTTTCTTTTATTTATTTATTTAAATATACCGAAAAGACTATATTACCCCCGTCACTTGCCGAGATATGATGTCACTTTGTCTGAAAATGACGTTTTTTGGCCGGAAAATTAGTATAGGTATAGTATAGTTACGATTTTCAAAGGTTGGGTATAGTGTTGCAAAAGTTCAAAGGTTGGGTATAGTTTCGTAAAAGAGGCTAAACGATGGGTATAGTCCGTACTTTTTCCCTATAATAAATAAAGTTTTGTATTTAAATTAATTCTTGATAATATAAGTTTTTTATAGTTAATATTAGTTCGATAATGAATAAAACATAAGTAGAAATAAAATAATAAAACAAATAATAAACTCTAATTATAAGTTAGTGAATATGAATAAATTTTTGTTAGCTATTAAGAATTTTTGGGAGAGAAAGTAGATAGTTTTTGGAGAATGAGAAGAATGAATGAATTAAGTGGGTAGAATAAGGGGTATTTATAGATATTTAAGAGAAGTAGGGGTTATATTAAAAAAACCAAAAAAAAAAGGGGTGGAGCGTGCCACGTCAGCGATCCGTGTGAATTATCACACGGATCGCTGACGTGGCGTAATCTGATCCGTGTGATTTATCACACGGATTAGATTTTATCATTTTTTAATTTTATTATTATTATTTTTTTTAAAAAGAAAAAGGCTTCCAGAATCTTATTTTATTTTATTTTATTTTTTTATTAAATGGGCCATTCCCGTCGGCCCAAACCCGATGAGAATGGGCTTTACCGTCGGATTTGGGCCGACGGTAAAGCCAGCCCATTTGTACCGTCGGCCCAAAGCCGACGGTATAACCCATTATCGTCGGGATTGGGCCCGACGGTAATAATTGGGCCTTTTCCGTCGGGCCAAAACGCCGGGCCCGACGGAAAAGGCCAATTTTCTTGTAGTGACTTTTAATGCATAATAAAATAATCGTATCTTCGAATTGAAGAAAACATATGTTATTTTATTATTTTAAATATCATTAAGAAGTAAATTTAACCCCATTAAATATTTTAGGATAACATTATATTTTTTGTTTTTGGTATTTTCAAGAATTGAATTGTTTGCATATACAAAAAAAGGAAAATAACTTTGGGTGGGGGAAGGGGTGAGAAGGAAAACATGGGAGGTTATTTGCTAATAAAAATAATTTTGTGAGCAAAAGAAATAAAAAAAGAAAAACGTCGACACGTTAGGTCACGTGCGATTTCCATGGGGACCATAATTGTGCTAAAATCTACAATAGGAGACTCAATGTAAACTAAACCACAATATGCAACTATTTTTTAACTCGGCAACAATAAGGTGTTATATCTTTGAATTTTTCTTCATGTCGCAATCAGTAATGTTCACAACTTTTGGGTATAACGTCAAAACTAGAAGAAAAATCTCGTCACAGTTCACTAGCAAATTTTCATGGCTTTTATTTTCTCCCCTAACATATTATAAATTCCGAGAATTGGTTGTCCCAAAGTTAGCTATAAACTAAATTAAAGTCAATCCCTGGCTTCTAGTAGCAAGGTCCTAGATGTATACTAGTCAAGGTCTTTATTTTTAATAGAAGACTATTGTGTACACAGTTCATGGAACTAATTACAAGTACCCGAAATTAGAGCCAGGTTCTGAATGAGTTGAGGAGGAAAAACCATTTCTTTAAATTTTACCACGTTATATCCTTGATTAGTGCTGTGACTTGTATTCTTTTCCTAATCTTCATTATTAATTTGCAAAATAGACAAAGCTCACACCGCGAAAAAATTATGAATCAACAACACCATAATCACCTCTAAGAATGAAGTTAATCTTTTATTCTCCCAGTTGTCCATAAAGAATATTTGTACTTTTTCTCGAGAAGAACGGACAAGGCTAACATACTTTATGAAGGAAGGGATTTTGTTGGGTATGAAAGATTGCACTTACTGAAGAGCTAGGAAAATAATAGCACAGAGAAATTTGTGTAGATCAATTTCTCAAGTTTATGTCATAATTCGAAATATATCATTACGACTACTTAGTTTAGAACGACAACGAGACATAAAGTACATAAAACAAAAGGTGAGAAATTTTCCTTAATCACGCAAGAACTGACGGGTCTAATAACTTGTAACTTTCCCACCAATCTAGCGATGCTATTTTTCACTTATATGTATATATAAATTGACGTGACACTCTTCTTATGTGTGGTCAATTGTTTTCGTAATATATATATATATATATATATATATATATATATATATATATATATATATTATATAATGAAAGTAAGTGGGCCGAAAATGTTTTAACTAAAATCAATTAGATAAATTAATTACCTATTTGATTTTAAATATTAATAAAATACTCTAGTTTAAAGAGTATGTGTGAATATTCTAGTATAAAAATATGCTAATATCTACTCAAGTACAAGTTATGAGAGAGGTTGAATAGCTGTTGAGACACATTGACTTAAATAACTAATTTGTAACTTTTTTCACGGGAGATCGATTAGAGAGGTCATTCATTCACTTCGTGAATGCATGGAGTGTTTTCGAGAAGAGAGTAGAGTTTCTTTTGTGGTCTTCATCGAATTAGAAAGAGCTATATTATATCAAAGTACCTACAGAGATAATAAGGTGGATTGTAGGGAATAATTAGGGTACTCAAAAGGTATATCAACATCATTAAAGCTACGTATGGAGTGCTCAGAATTTGGTGATTTGACGAATGACTTCCCGACTACAAATAGCTTATACCATGGATCGACTTTCACCCATTAATAAGAATGATATTGTTCTTATTAAGGAGATGTGCATAAGGGTTAACAAGAAATTACAGTTTTAAAGACAAACTTTCAAAACTCGAGGTTTTTCACTAAGTTTAATTAAATTTGAGTATTTATAATCAAAATTCTGTAATAACGGAGAAATGGTGAAAATAAGGTCAAACTAGATGACTAAGATTTATCGAGAAGCTCACAGTTTCGATATATGTGCTCTATACCTCATCATGATGGAGAACTTAATGGTGATGTTAACATTCAAGCTCCTTGAACACGAACTTAAAGAGCGTTGAAGAAATTTTGTGCAATCGTGCCTTTTCGCTAATGCTTAACGAGAAGTTTTATTTGAGAACTACCAAGACCTCGTTGTTATATTGCTTTTCATGTTGGACTATTAAGCTAAATCTTGCACAAACTTAATGCAAATGAATGCTAATATTGGGATAGATGTGGGGTAACACAAGAAGATGTAAAGGAAGAAATTATGATAATTGGTACAAATTACGCATGTACCCATCGGGGAGAAGATATAAAGAAAAAACACTTATGATGGTGGTTCATATGAAAATAAAATCCTGAGACGCGTTAATGACGCATTGAAGTTATAGACTTAGGACTTACAAAAAAAATGTACTATGGTGACTGCAAAAAAATGTCGATGGAGGTCATATATAAATGACATGAACGGCCTACCCGAGAACAAACTACTCAACTAAGACGAATGCAAATTCATGTGTGCGATTCGTTTGGTTCATATAGCCTAAATCAATAATTGAAATTACAAGCTTGCTTGTTGTTGTTAAAAAGGAACTCATTTATTTTTTCATAACATATCTATATGTGTGTGTGTGTGTGTGTGTTGAAGAAAACGCTAAGACCTTAGTCTACATCGCTCCTCAAAATAGACAGTAGTTCGAGACAAGGGGAAAGTAAAATACTAGTGTCTACATCAAGATTCTTGACTTTAGCCATCGCATCCGTAAGCAGGTTTCCGGTTCTAGCAACCCATCTAAACTCTTAGGTCCACGACATGTGTAGGAGTTGGCGGCATTCCACAATATTTGCCATTAAGTCGTGCTCTATCAAGTTAGTATTTGTGATTAAATCAAACGCTTCTCAAAAAATCCGTCTCGATCTTTATTTTTCAAACTCTTTTTTACCATGCAAAAGTGAGGCCCAAACACACTTCTTCTATCTCGACTTCGAGCACTGTGGGACAAGCAATGTTCTTCACAAACCCCTAGACCTAGTCGCCATTGTCATTATGTAACACACCTTTAACCATTTCTTGCTTTTGTAGAGCATATACATTGTCGTCGACGTTGAGTTTATGCCAATCCAACTTCAGTTTTTTCCCATCTTACTCTTCGCCTCTCAAGCTTCCTTTCATTGACACTAAGAGTATGAATTGAGCTGCTTTATATTGCTAATCGTATTGGATGTCGACTCAGATTTTCCTGTAAAGATTCGTGAATTTTATGCATTCCATATTAGCCAAATTATTGCCGTAAAGATCAGCTTCTATGGGGTCTTAGAGATCGCTACGCACACCTCCTTCATCTCCTCAAAGTTCTTCCTAAGCCACCTCTTACCATCCATACGCTCGACCCAATTCCATAAATAAGCTGGAATAATTATGCACCAAACCTTTTTAGGAGCACAACAATATCTAAGGATGTGTAATACTAATTCATCAGGATTATAGCATGCAAGACATTCAACATTATCCCACAACTTGCGTATTTTCCTGAGTTGGTTAGTCGCGAGCCAGTTTTGACTAGTTAGCCAAATATATTGTCGGGTTTTATTAACCCATAGGATTGACCATATCCAGTCGATGTGCTCCATAGGTGGACGATATCCGCAGTAAGTTCGATGCAATGCTTTGTAAGCGCTTTGGCACGTGAATTTGCCATCCGCCGTCTCATTCCAAATAAGTTTGTCTTCTTCTTCAGGAAATAAGATGTTTCGCTCAAGAATAGCATTTCTCCAATAGGTGTTCAAATAAGATTTAGATTGTAAATATACGTTTCTTCAATTATGTCTGCTAGAGTTAAGTCATACTCCAAGTGATCAATAGTGGGTATAACCTCACAAGGTCGTACATTCCCAAACCAATTATCAAACCAAAAGGATACTGACAAACCGTTTCCAATTTTCCAATGATTAAAAGGCATTATAAATGCCTTGCATCTTATAATATCTTTCCATGTTGCGCTATCATTGAGCCTAACCACATATTCTGTGAGCCGCACATTCTTCAGACATTTCTCCTTAATAATACTCGACCAAGCACACGGTTGATATTGTATTATTCTCCAGCAAAGTTTTACAAACATTGCCTAATTGTTAAGATGTGATGTGTGCGGTCTCAAGCCCTATTCTCTTTTACCGCAAGTGACCCGATTCTAGCCGAAAAGATGTAGCCTTCGGTTGTTCGGATCATTAGGCCATAGAAAAACCCAATTTAATATGTCCAATTTATTGCAAATATACTCCGGTAACCAGCTTGATTGCATTAGGTGGATAGAATCATAGTCGAGACAAATTGTATTAAAGTAGCACGACCCGCTAAGGATAGTATACTTCATTTCCATCTCGTAAACCCCGCATAAAACTTGTCAAATGTGTCATTAAATTAGTTTGGCTGAACTTTGTTGTGCACAAGTTGCACTCTTAAATATTTCCCAAGGTTTGTTGTTTGGGCAAACCCCAACCTCACGCATATCGGTCTCTTCATCCGTACATTTCCCATATTCAAGAAATAAGCCTTGGATTTCTCGACATTTAGTTAGAGACCCGATGAGCCTCAAAACCGGTCGAAGATCTTTCTAATTTCACAAGAAGTCTTTAAAGTAGCCTTGTCTATAATGATTAAGTCATCCGCAAAAAAAAGATGTGATAGTTTCGGACCACCCCTACAAGGAATAAACGGTTCTCATCCCTTCTCCTCCAACGCCTGAAGAATAAGATATGCAAGTTGTTCCACACAGATAATAAGAAGATAAGGAGAAGGCGAATCTCCCTGACGTAATCCATACACATGGTTAAAAGCCTCTAGATGTTCCCCGTTCCAAAGTATTTTTGTTGACGCGATCTTCAAACGGCACATAATCAACTTAGTGATATGATTCGGGAAATTAAAAGCCCTTAAGGTTTCTTCAAGGAAGATCCAACTTATCTTATTGTATGCTTTCTCAAGATCTTGATAACCATACTCCCAATATTATTTTTCTTCTTAGTCCTAAGAGGGTGTAAGATTTCCTACATTGCAAAGATGTTATCTTGGGTGCTACGACCATTGATAAAACTCGATTGAGTAGGTGCAAAAAGATGCGACATTAAATCTTTGAGTCTTGTAGTAATGCATTTAGTTATACATTTATAGACTACATTACATAGAGATATAGGTCTAAAAATGGGGATAAGAGTTTTGGGTTTGTAACCTTCGGGATTAGGCATAAGTTTGCTACACATACCCTCGTATCAAAGCAGCGGTCTTTGAACGCATTATGGACGAACTTCAGCAGCGAGTTACACGACCAATCCCAAAACTTTTGATAGAAGCTTTCTTGTAACCCATCTGGTCCCAAATCCTTTGACGAATATAGACTTCACACGGTCTCTTTAACTCCCATTAATCGATATCTTTTCCCATATTATTAACAACTTCCTCATATCGCCCATGCGTTGTTGTAAGCGCGATATAGGCAACATCAAGGTATCATTTCTTGCTCCCGTGAAAAGTTGTTTAAAGAAGTCGATATCATGTTGTTTCAATATGTTCTAATCTTCGACCTAAATATCTTCAATTTGTTGTATAAGGACCCAGTCCTGCTTTCTCCTCGTTAAAGTGGATTTCTGGAAAAGCGCAGTGTTCTGATCCCCGTCACCAATCTATTTCACCCTAGATTCTTGATGCCAAATATTTCGTCCCATTTCAGAACTTCATCGTACTCCCCAATGAGCGAGCGCTCTAATCTTTCAAGTGACACATTCGTCCTTTATGCGAGCGGTATTTGTGCCCTCTCAATTCTACGAAGTTGAGTTTTCTTTATCTTAAATATATTCCCAAAGGCAACATACTGTTTGGGACATCCTTGATAGCTTCCAAAATATCCTCCCTATTCGCCCACATGTTTTCTAGCAATGGTTCACAATCTAGTTGTGTATACTATGTTGCTTCGAAATGAAATGGTCAATTGGTTAACTAATAAGCGAATTATTATAGTAATTTAAGTACCTGATTTCTTAGGCTTTTGTAAAATCCATGTGGCACTTTCACTTGTTTTAGTATTATTTTGTTGTTTTGTAGTTTGAGTCGAGTCAGAGCAAAACAATGCCCATTTGGAGGATCTCAGTACTTTTTTTGTAACAAATGGGAGTAGAGCTACGATGCTACCAACCACGCTACTAAAGGGACCTGAAAACATATTGCAGGGTAAGCAAGTGCATGATCGCGCAAGAAAGCTGAAGAGACAGAATGGCGCGCGATCAAGACGAAAAGTGGGCTGACATTAGAAACCCTAAAATGAAGCCCAAAGCGAAGAAAAACTAAAAAATGAGGCTTCGTTCAACAGCTAGGGTAACGGTTTTAAAATCACAAAACACCACTTACAAAAAGTTAGAGAGCATTATAGGGTTAAAGAAGAGCAGAAATTCTACCGTTCGTAGCACTACAATCATAGTTGAAGAAGAGAGGCAAACAAGAGGACTCAGCAACCATAGTAGAGGAAAGAAGCGGGGAAATCAAGAGTTTAGTCTTTTCTTTTCCTTATTTGAATAATCTATGATGAATTTATAGTAATTTGAATATGACTATAAGTAGCTAATCCTTCCAGTATCTAAGGAATGATGTAGTTAATCTCATATGGATGCACCTTGAACCTATGTTTTGATTATGTTTATTGATGATTTAGTTTTGTTGCATATTATTTGTTGCTTATGTTTCTTGGTTTGTTTTGATGAACACGTTTCTATGAGGCAGAGTAGTGACAGCGAACAACCTTGTAGTATGTTTAATTATGGATGGAAGAATGTTAACGCAACACTAGCATAGTAGATCAGGTAGATAAATCTTTCGACCTTCGACATTAGCGTGCTCGTGGAATCTAAATCATAGGTGGTGACTTTAATTCTACTTCTAAAACGTTGTATGGATCATATGACTTGGTGAACTTCTGGTGACGGGAAAGTGCATAACTGCCTAACATCATTAGGGATTAGAGGGTTCTTTAGTACATCGAAAGGTGGTTAATTTGCTACATCAACTTGGAAACAAAACGATCATCAATAAACATCGTCTTGCATAGGAGTCATTGGTATTTTGTCTATGAAGTAAGTGCATCCAAGATTAATGAAATCTATCTCTTAGATACCTTTTACTTAATTTGTTTTACAATCTTAGATAACTTATACCTTAATTGTTTACTTATTACTTGTTTTCAGTTCGTAATGGATATTACTTGTTATGACAGGTAAAAGTAAAATAATAACACAAGGATTTATAGTGGTTCATTCACAACATACCTACTCCACTCGGCTTTCGCCTGTTCTAACAACTCTAGTCTCTTTCGTTTAGTACATGACTTTTACTCACTAAGGCTATTGCATGTACTAGTAATCTAGACCTCCCTTTAATTACTTTCCTAACACTTGACGCGTTGCCTTACTAAAGAACTCTACTAGAATCTGGAAGTGATCAAGATCATACGAAATTCCTTCGCCTTGATATTTCGTACAAGAATAATAAAATGCTTTTGACTCTCAAACAAATAAAATACAAATCTTAATATCTAAACTTCAAAACTTGTCTTCAATTGTCTTCGAGTCTTCTACTTTTATAAAGTACATAATCTCTACACGAAAGGACAAATGTTGCACCAGATCTTCAATTCTTCAAGACAACTTGCAAACCTTCCTTAGTTCATTCGATTTTATTCTGCTAAATATGTGAACATAATATTAAAATGTATTCATATATATAATTTAGTGTAGGTACACTTGGAATAAAATTAAGTCATACAAAGACAAATATAAAGCTGAATCTTGTTTTCATAAATAACCCGACGCGACACTATCTATTTCTATAAGGAAACTATAAGATTCAATTTTAGAATCTCACCTACCATGTTTCCTTGTTTCGCTTACCATGATAGTTGTTCTAACAATAAGGAAAGATTCCATATTCAGAATACGTAAGGAAATATTTCAAAACATAACAACAAATCATATAATTAAACAATTAATTATCTAATTGATAAGTAGTTTAATTAATAATAGTTTAGACCGATAACATCGGTCCTACCATTGTCCCCCTTTGATTTTGTTTTGACAACAACAATATTTCCTTAAAAATAGAGTAAGTTCAAGAGATTCATATTAAACATAGAGTGCTACCATAAACATAACATAACGATTTTAAGTTGCATTAGCAGTGCAACATTACAAAACCAAATAAAAATGTTCAAACAGAAATTAAATGCAGAAATTGAAAATTTTTCGCAAATCATAAACATTTAAAAACTTAAGCCAAAG
This sequence comes from Linaria vulgaris, assembly GCA_948329865.1. Taxonomy (NCBI): domain Eukaryota; kingdom Viridiplantae; phylum Streptophyta; class Magnoliopsida; order Lamiales; family Plantaginaceae; genus Linaria; species Linaria vulgaris. The sequence continues at coordinate 15,442,374 of OX415253.1, forward strand.
CAGCAACTCCCCCTAACTCTGTGATTCTCCCCATTGCTGTCATAACAGAATCAAGGGAGGAGTTTGCCAAGCCTGCCAACCTAAACAAGAAAATGAGAGAACTCTTTATGAGATTCCATGAGGTGATCCATGGAAGTAGGCAAGTGGGCTATTGTAGGAGTAGGTGTGGACCAAGCGAACTCTGCCGTAGCTAATCGAACAAACTCTAGGGGTGATTTAAGGCCAGAGGGTGTGAACATGGGTTCAAGTGTGTTTGTGGGGACATGTTGGGCGCAGAGCACGCAATAGATGATTGAAGGAAATCCTAGGGAGAGACTGATGTTGGGAGAGAAGGCAGTGAGATAGATGCGTTCCAATGCCAATTGCCCAAGATTTACTGATTGTCATGTCCAAATGCAAAACATGACAGACGCAACAATGGTATGGATAGCAGAGTGATGCGAGCTGGGAAGCCAATGTGACATAAGGATGCCAAAAATGAGTTTGTATTTTGGGGTAAGTATAGCATAGGGAATCGATGTCCCAACATGTCCAGTCAGTCAAGTGGTCAAAGTGGTTGTGAGGGCTAGAGCAACGACATACATGTCTATTTCTTCCTGAATTTTGGAGGTGCAGCCGGTGACAATGGATGGAAAATTCATGTGGAAGTTGATAAGGGTGGGGCTAAAATCATAGACATGGCCGCGCACAAAAAACATGTGATGGTGCAGAGTCCTAGGGATGGCTAGTTGTTTAGTCAGGTTAGCATAAAATTCATAGACAACAGAAGGAACATAAGCTTCAGCTTGCATAGTGGAAGGCAGGAGATTTTGTTCTTTCAGAAATTCAATGATACTATATTTTCCATATGGTCGATAATGAGAGGTCGCTCTGGGACAAAGTCACGTGATAGAAGAAGATCAAACTTGGAACTTGCAAGAGATGTAAAGAAGCGAGAGTTAAAACACTTACTTAGGGGGGAAAGGTAGAGGTTTTGGTTTATCCTCTGTGGCAGGGCACTTTTTTGGACGATAACGCAAGGCTGCAAGCTTCTTGAGCACAACAAGGTGATGGCGGCAGTGATGGAGCATATATCATGGAGGAAGGCCTGGCGGATGATATGTCGGAGAGTCTAGTTTGGTCACTTCTGGAGAGACACCCCCATGAATTGGTCCCCCAAAGAAAAGGACATCATCATCAGAGTCGGATCCATAGTCAGTGAGAAGATGAACAACTTTTCCTAAAGACGACATCTCAAAAAAATAATATTGTAGTGTAAAGAAAGATGTGCAAGATACAAAGTAAAGTGCAGAGTATTAATAGATAAGAGAGCAGAGAGAGTATGGACACAATATGTAACTAACTTAGGTAATACTTTCCATGAACACGAGGATCCCATATTCCATCAAATATGTTCGATTCACTTTCCAATCATATGGAGGTAAGGCATGGTAACGCGATATAGGGAAAGATTGCAAGAAAATAAGCTACACAATGGAGATAGAGAAACAATCGGCTTTTCATAAATATTTAGGCATGAGCAACAGAGACATGTTGAGATAGAAGGAACCTTAAGGCGACAGTTAACAGATAAGGCAGTCGTAACAGAACAAGGCAGGAAACAGTCACAAATAATATGAATATTTCGTAGTAATGACAAGCGCTTACTTATGAATTGCAGAGATGTAAATGAGCATTTCGTTCTGTATACACATGTTGCAGCTCTAGTAACTTTCACTCTGACAGAATTTTTGGGTGAAGTAACTCTTTTCAATGTTGTGGTGCGTGAGATAAAGATTGATAGCTTTCTTCTAGGTCAAGTAGCTTTTCCAAAAATAAAACATTGAATTTCGTTGTGTTGTTTGTTATTGTTTTTTTTTTGTTGTATTTGAGGACACGCATGAAGTAAATCAATACGGGAACCTTTTAGAAGAAGCTGTGTTTCTCAAGCTAAGTACATAAGTGAGGATGCGACTCAAAATATAAGCATTATAAATGATTGTCTCAATGTGCAATTCTACTAGGTTGCGACTCATATGTGACCAATGCCCAAGGATTTCCTAAGTGTCTTAAAGTGTGTTGCGTCTAATGCCTTAGTAAATATGTCACCAAGTTGATATTCTTTACCCACATGTTGCAACTCAACTGCCTTTTGTTCCACAAAATCGCGAATAAATTGATACCATATCTCAATATGTTAGATTTGTGAGTGTTGTAAAGCATTTTTGGCAATATGGATGGCACTTTTGCTATCACAATATATAGTTAACATGTTCTGAGTAATACCGTAATTAGTTACCCTTTGTTTCATCCGGAGGTGTTGTGTGTAACAGCTTCTAGCAGCAACGTATCCGGCCTAAGAGGTGGATAATGTGACAGAGTGCTCCTTCTTGCTAAACCAGGACCCAATATTTGTGCCAAAGTAGAAACATCCACAAGTCATGCTTTTGCGATCATCAACACAACCAACCCAATTAACATCACTGTACCCTACAAGATGAGAATTAGTATCAAAATCATAGTGTAAGCTAAAATCAGCAGTTCCAGGTGATTGACTTGATTGCTTTGAGATGCTATTCCTTTGGCTTGGCTTGATATCTTGCACTTACCCCAACACTGAAACATATATCGGGTCTACTTACTGCTAGATATAGTAAACTTCTGATCATGCTATGGTACATGCTAGGATCCACATCCTTACAAGTCTCATCTCTTGTGAGACATTCATTCGTACCCAGAGGAGTACGCATAGATTTCGCTCATCAAGACCAAATCGTATGACAAGAAGTTTCGCATATTTGGTTTGTGAAATGAATATTCCCTCTGATCCTTGTTTGACCTGTAAACCAAGAAAATAATTGTTCCCAACCGTACTCATTTCAAATTCTGCTTCCAGAACATAGATAAACTAACGCAACTCGACATTAGAGGTGGAACCAAAAATGATATCGTCGATATATATATGAGCAATAATAAGAGTTTTTTAAGTCTTTGATGAAGAGAGTCTAGTCAACACTACCTCGGGAATATCTTTTATCTAGGAGATGTAGAGTTAAATGTTCATACCATGCCCGAGGTGCTTGCTTTAGTCCATAAACGGCTTTCTTAAAGATTGCTTATTTTATATTTTTTAGGTTCAATTTTAGAAGAAAAGACACATTATTTATCATTTTATTGTACATTTGTCCTGACCTGGTACCGATTAATATACCTTCACTAAAGTCTCCAATCACTACGGTGAATGGGTGGTTCTTCTTTATTCTGGAGGAAGGTTCCCTTTGAGCTGTATCAGGGATGTCTTGGGAGCTGAATTCCTCGATTGTGTCATGATGATTAGTGTCATTAGTGGTGGACGCCACTGTGTTTTCACTCACTGTCTCATTAGTTCTTTTTTCGCGGCCAATTATCCTCATGATTCATAGTATTTCGAGAATCAATTAAGTCAGAAATCTTTGTCTTCGTTGAGGTTGATGCAAAATCTCCGGAGTCATCAAATTCTCAATGTTAGGGGATTCTATAATAGTTTGAGTTCTCATGTTATACGCGTAATACGTCTGACTATTACGAGAGTATCCAACAAAAATTCCCATGTCACATTTTAACTTAAACTTACCTCTAGGTCCTCTGTCATTCAAGACATAACAGGTGCACCCAAAAACGTGAAACTATCGTACGCAGGTTTCTTACCTTTCCACACTTCATAGGATGTTTTATCTGTAGCTAGTCTGAAGTAGGAACGATTGATTACGTAGCATGAACTGTTGACTACCTTAGCCCAGAAGCGCATGGCTAATCTTTTCAAGTTCAACATGACCCTGGCCATTTCCAGGATGGCCTTGTTCTTCCTTTCAGCCACCCTATTTTATTGTGGTGTTATTGGGGCTGAAAATTAATGTAACATACCTCTCTCATTGCAAAAAGAGTTAATGGTATTTGTTCCTCTGTATACACGTAATGGTATTTGTTTCCTCTTCTTTTTTCATTGTGACTTATGAATTCTTCTTGAAGTGGTTTAGACCACGCATTTCTCTGTTCTTCCTGTTGCAAATTATTGGAGAAAACTATTCCAATTCGATTGGTGGTAAATCTCTGTACATCTGAAACTTCATTAAGTTTGTTGGTGTCTGAACTTAGAAGTTTTACATTATTTTGAACTGATTCAAGATCATTTACTGTGTCTGCAAGTTTCTGTTGTGCTTCTTTGGCAGAGATCCTAGCTTGTTTCAATTTTGAGGATAGTGAATCATTGTTTCTTTTGAGTGACTTAATTTTGTGGATCAGTGTTGAGGTGTTTGAACATTCCTGAGATGACAAGGATCCTAGTTTTCTTAGATACCTAAGTTTCTTCGTATGATAGATTTACATTTTGCCAGAGTAGTATAGATTTTGTCACAGTTTACATAGGGTGTAGAATCATCTAACTAGTTTGTCATTAATTGAGTACTTGTTGTACCAGAAGTAGATTGTTTGAACGAAATTCTGGCATTTAGCGCCATGTCTGGTGATGTCTCTTCTTCTACATCTGTCTCATTTGAGTCTTCATCACTCCATGTTGTGATAAGAGCACGATTTCTATTTTTCTCAAGTAAATTTGCGCAATATGTTCTAATGTGATCAAAACTAAAGCATTATTTGCATTGAATACCTTTTTCATTTCTTTTGACTTCAAGATCATTAGCAGCGGAAGAATTTCTATTAAAATCAGAGTTAGATGAACTAGGTAATGAGAACTTACTTCATTAGTTGGATATGTTCATCTTCTTGAAGTTTTTTGACAGGAAACCTATGGATTTTATGAGATTCGTTTCTGGCTCATTCTGAGGAAGTGGATTCGAAGTAGATTTCAGTGCACTACTTTTAGCCACGTTATCTCCCTCCTGTTTTAGTTTCATTTTATATGTTGCAAGAGACCCCATAAGAATTTCTAATTGCATATTGTCGGTGTCCTCGGTTTCTTCAATGGTCTCAACCTTGATTGCAAACTTTGGTGGAAGAGATCTCAGTACCTTGTGAACCAGTTTTGCTCCACAGTATTCTTCACCTAATCGAGCAGCTTCTATCACAATGTGTCTAAGTTTTGCATTGTATTGAGCTATGGTTTTTCTTTCATCTGCATGTTCTCAAATTGAGTGGTTAACTTAGACCTGCGAACACTAGAGGTACCTTCATGAGCAGTACGTATTACATCCAATGCTTCTTTAGCTGATACACAATTGGAAACGATATTATATTGATTCATATCAACAACATTTAGGATAGTGTTGAGTGCAGTAGAGTTTTGTTCAGCAATAAGATCTTCTACATTTGTCCAACTGAGTTCATTTTTTTTCTTACCGTCTTCATCTGTAGGGGGTAACCAACCTCTTAAGATGCTTTTCCAGGATTTCTAGTCCAGTTGTTGATGAAGTTTTAGAGAGGATTATTCCAGTGTGAGTAGTTGGTGCCCGTCAACATCGATGGTTTGTTTTGTTGACAAAGATTCCTTAATATCTTCCATCCCTGAGAATAAGATCCTTTAAAACTAGAATCTCACTAAAAGAAATGTTAGTGACCGGCTCTTTATACCACTTGTAAGACCTTAATTGTTTACTTATTATTTTTTTCTGTTTGTAATGGATATTATTTGTTATGGCAGGTAAAAGTAAAATAATAACACACGGATTTATAGTGGTTCGGTCACATCATACCTACTCCACTCGGCTTTCACCTACTCTAGTCTCTTTCGTTTAGTACATGACTTTTACTCACTCGGGCTATTACATGTACTAATATTCTACACTCCATCTAATTACTTTCCTAACCCATGACGCGAACCCTCACTAAAGAACTCTACTAGAATCTGGAAATAATCAAGTTCACACGAAATTCCTTCGCCTTGATATTTTGTACAAGAATAATAAAATTCTTTTGAATCTCAAACAAATAAAATACAAATCTTAAAATCTAAACTTCAAAATTGTCTTCAATAATTGTCTTCAAGAATACTGCTTTTATAGAGTACATAACCTTCACACGAAAGGACAGCTGTTGCACCAGATCTTCGATTCTTCAAGACAACTTGCAAACCAAGTCCAGTTGAAGCCAAGCATAGCTTCAACTTCTCTAAGGTCACAACCTTAGTAAACATATCAGCAGGGTTCTCAGTTCCCGTAACCTTCACAAGTTGCAAAGTCTTCTTCTCCAAGAGATATCGTATGTAATGAGACTTCAACTCAAAGTGCTTCTCCTTGAATGAAAAGCCAGATTCTTTGCCAAGAAAATGGCACTTTGTCTATCACTGTATAGAATATTATTTGTTTTCCCTTTTTCCAATTCCTCTAAGTAATTCTACAACCATACCATCTCTTTACTAGTGATGGGCGTGTAGGATGTAATAAAATAAAATATAAGTTAACACGAGAATATTACACCTAAATCCCACTTTTTTGCAAGGCACTAATCAAGTAATAATAAAATAGTAAATATAGTTACTAACCAAGTATCGTATCCCAAGGGAGTGATGGATGTATGTATGAATCACTTAAATGCAGAACACTAACAATTGTCACGATATTTTCTCTTGTGTTTGTAGTATGTAATGAATGCTTGTGAATGATATGAATACTTTCTAAACTAAAGATGCTTTGAATGTTTTTTACGTTAAGAATTCTTAATCTAGAATCTGATGACAATTAATCTACGAATGCAGAAACAGTAATTGAATATTGTTTTGAGTTTTTAGTTTAGAATGCAAGAAAACATATAAAACAATTAAAATACTTAAAATAATGAAAACTAGTAAGCAATTTAACTAATAATATTTGAAAGAAAGATTTATTAACTACTTTAACTAAGCTAAACTAAAGAACCCAATTTATTAATTAATTGATTGGTTGTGGTTGTAAACAATAATTGGAAAGATTGTTTAGAGGACTGGTTTCACAATGATTTAACTATAATAGTTCATAGACAAACTACCTATATCTACTCACGGTACTTGATAGTTATTTCATGTTTGCATGTCTAATGGATCCGCGACATATAGCATGAGTTATCCTAACTATACATCTATGAGTCTTTAATAACCTATTGTGTTAATGGATCAGCCCAGTTGTCAATTGTTTTAGAAGAGATATCAAATCTGCAATCCAATTAACTCATCCGAATCGTGTTAACAAAACGTACTTAGTCAATATTGATCTAGTGTGATCTAAAGGTTGGGCATCAATTGCTTTCGCAAATCCAAAGTCATAAATCACATGTGTGTATATATATATATATATTTATATATATATATATATAATTAATTAACCTTAGCATTTTACACTTCGGGCAGCTCCGAACGGGTGGTTCTGTGTTATCACACTGAGAGTAAGGTTAGTCACACAACATAAGTAACTATTCAATTTAGACATTCAAGATCACCAAACACATATCACGTAAAGTAATAAACATATTCATAAATCAGAGTTACTCCCTCACTCTAAACAACGAGTAGGCTAGCTTCTCATAGTCATGAATTCAACAATCAATAAAGAAGTAAATATCATAGAAATAGTAAAGAGATAAAGAAAAGCTTCCGAATCTGACAGAATTTTATTGCTTGACCCTCTTCTTACTCCATTTTGCGATCTTCTTTTCACAAACTATATTCTCTCAAACAAAGACTCAACTAAACTAGAACATGACTTTGATGGTGTTTTCTCTCTGGTGACAAACTCTCAAGGTTTCTTTGTCGAAAAGTGGTGAAACCTATTGTGAAAGTTGTTAACGTGTTGCCCTATTACTGAACGTGGCCGCTCATTTATAGTTTTTCTCTGCTCTGGGCTGCATTTTACGTATTCTGACTTTCGGCCCAGATTCTTTCAGATCGCGCGCCACTCGGTCGATGCGATATTGGTCGCAGGACTTTCTAATTTTTCTCCTTGCGGTCTTCTGGTGTCTTCCTCTTCAATCACGCTCTGTTCGGTATTTCACCTTTTTGTAGTGTCGTAGCGTTGTCGTAGCGCATAAACATCCAAAACTAGTGTCTTGACTAATTGTCGCCCAAAACATCCATTTTTTTGTCTTATTTAGCCTCGTTTTGTCTTAACTCCCTAAATACCTAAGAAAACATAAAAAAACCCTTACTAAAGTAAGTAAATACGCCATTACAAGTATTCAAAAGCATAAGTAAACAGACACTTAAACAACGCTAATTAGACGTTTATCAAATACCCACAAACTTAAACCTTTTCTTGTCTTGAAAAACTTACTTAATTGACTCAATCTGAATTAGAATGCAATCATTGTAATGACAACATGCATAAGCGGGAATTCTCAAAATGCAACATGTGGTCAAAACAAGAGATGAGATAGGATAAATGAACATGAGCACATCAAGTTTAATACAACCATCTTCGCATCCGTTTCATGTGCTCCAATAGTGTGTGATACTATTGTTGATGCATACGAGTTATTTTCATGTTGCAAACTTATAAAACTATAGCTCTTAACATATAATCACTTCACTTTTCACTCTTCACTCTTCTATTACCATTGACTCGTGTAGATTTAATACGTTGAGGATCATTTAGGACTTTGTAAGCTTGTAATGTTAGGCTCGGGTGTGGGATACAATGAAAAAAGTCATATATAAGTTCTAAAGATGTATGTAGTAAACCACTCATGTATTACTCTTTCCTCCCTTCTTTGTACCTTCTTCATTGGCCATACATTTTAGGCTCTTTTGGCATCTTTTCATTTGCGTTTTCATTTTTACAATCATCCTATACTTCATGATTTTTCGAGAAACACCCCCAAACTTAAGGTTTTTGCACAAGTTATTTTTGTTCTCTATTATGTTCATCCTTCTTTTCTATTCATATTTTTCTTAGCTCATGCTTTTGTTTGAACTCTTACATTATTCCTCCTTCGATCTACTACATCAATCTCTAGAAATGCTTAGGATATAAGTTTTACTTTTTAGGCACATGGTAGGAAAGTAGGTTTCATAAACAAAACTCATAGAAAAGGCTTTAGTGGGGTTATGTGGATAATCTTATGTTCCTAAAGGGTTCTTGGCTTGAAAGGTTAAAACTCAAATTTTTGAAACGATGGCATATTTCATTTCCTCAACACATTTATATCTAACATTATCTCAAGTAATAGAAAAGTAATTTGTTCAAGAGTAATAATTACATGCTTCATTACTATAATCTTATAAATAAGCAACACCCTCTTCCCATTTATACACAACAGCGGATTGAAAGGTATACATGAAACTAAAACATGCTTTTTACCATATTACGCAAGATGTACTAAAGGTATTCACATACCTATTTTTATCTCAAATTCGTACAATATTATGCATATACTATCATAGATTCCTACTTATTCATTTTGTCAAGCCTCAAATTCCATTCTAATGACTTATTCAAAAAAAAAAAAAAAAAACTAGACTCTAAATCAGACTCTAAGTATTAATATATAGCCACAAGCAAAACAAACAGCGTAGCTACCACTCCCACACCAAACTTAAAATCATGCGATGTCCTCATTGCATAAAATAGAAAGAATGAAGGTAAAGATCAGAGGACTCCCCTGATCGAGCTTAAAGGACACTCGTTGGACTAGGGGCATTGTTGCTTTCTCCATTTGTGAAACTCTCCTCAATTTCTCTCAACTCTCTCCAGTGGAGAGTGTTGTTATTCTGGAAGTACTCCTTGATTTGTTCCAACTGACTCACTAATACAACATTTTCTTTTTTGAATTGTTCTTTCCCCTCTTGCAATTGCTCTCATGTGGTCTTTTGTCTCTTCAGCGATGGTGATAGAGTTTCTTCAACTGACTCTATTGCTGATAACTCATTAGCATTGAATGTAGTTTCTATCACTTGCCTCGTAAAGTGATTGATAAACAAATATAATTCGAGAACTATATAATTCGAGAACTATATAAAGTGATTGTAGTTTTTATCACTTTTCCTTTGTAATCTGGTGGAAGTATCCGAGAACTGATAAACAAATATAATTCCTTACAAAGTGTTTGTAGATCCCTATAATCAGCCCCCAAGGTAGCGTCTTTGTTTTTGTAAAACGCGAGGTTTGGTTGTAGAAGATATCTTGAGGCACGCTCTCTTGTAAGCTTGTGTTGTGAGCCTATATCGCAAAGTAATATCTGATCTGCCTTAACTTTGTAGTATTTGTTTATGTCTCTCTCTGTGATTGTAACTGGTCTCCATCTAAGGCAAACATTTCCATCACTTTCTTCACAATGAGCATAGCATTCTCGAACAATGGTGTTATTCACAATACCCGGTCTCCTCATCATGCGCCCTAATCTCGCACATTCCACTGTCTCTTCCAACCCTTTTACTTCTCGTTCATCAACAAAGTAGCTTTCTAAAACTGCCTGATATATGTTGAGATAGTGTTCGCTGAGGAATCAATAGCGATCAAATATTGGTTGAGCCAAAGAGAGTTTTGATGCTCTTTGTGGTGTTCCTGTTGCTGGCTCAAAAGTATAGTATCTTCTAGATGTCATGTTCTTCTAAAAAAAGAGTTAAAAATAAAAGAGTTCTAATTAGAACTTTGGAAGTTTTTCATTAAGTTGCATAACACTCTTATAATAATGAAAATCACAATGGGAATAACTCATGTACCCATTGAGTTTAACCATAAGGGAAATATAAGTATGGTAAGAAACGTAAAGATAGAGATTGCTCAGCCAAATTCCGTAGATTTTGATTTTTGCATGTCTTCTATTGCCTTTTGAATTGGGAAACGCGTGCTGCAAGAAAAAAGTTGGGGTGCGATGTGGCCATCACGCATCCTGATCGTGCGGATGCTGCGCGATGTGAACTTTGACGCTCTATTGGATGCGGTGTCTCCTGCAATTCTGGCGCAACAAAATCAGATCGCGCTCCTTGATCGCGCGACTGAGGCATGATGTGAACAGTGATTTTGCGTGTGAGCACGCGTGCCACTGGAAATCCTGTTCTGCATGCTCTGATTTGTGTTGTGCTTACTTTTGTCCAATATCGTCTTGCCTTTGTCCTTTCACCTTTCCACTTATTTTTTTCACTTTCTTCATTTATCATATCTCAATGTTCAACTCTATGAGAAACTGAAGTAAGATTATATGTACGACTCAAAACATAAATAATATAAAGACTCAATAATTGAAAACTTACTATTGTGGATTGCCTCGCACATAGCGCTGAGTTTATTGTCGGTTAGCTCGACAATATTTCTGAAGAACTAGGGGTCCTTTGGTTCACCAGATGCACCTTGGCCTTTCTCCTCCTTTGCTCATTTCTTCACTTTCTCCTCTTCCAGTGAGTTCACTTCTAATGCTATTGCTTCCTCCCTACTCTAACAGTTCACTTGCAGGCTTCTAGGGAGTTTTGTATAATCTTCTTCAAATGCTTTCCACAATTTATAAGATTCATCTTCATTCTTTCCCAAAAAGCCCTCTCCTTGGACACTGTAATCCAGTATTAGCTTCTTCTTCATGCTCATTCCGTAGTACAAAGCTTGCATCATTGTGTCTTTCTAATTCTGAATATTGGTTCGGCCTTCTTGATTATTTCTTTGAACGTATCCCATTCTTGCATAATTGTCTCATAAAGAAATTGTCTCATAACCACAAAATAATGAAGTTATTATCAAACCTCATAAAGTAACAATAATGATCAACATTGCATTTACCAAAGCCAATCTCATTCGTGAAGCCATCAAACTTCATGTACCATTGTCTCGGATCTTGTTTCAGAACATACAAGCTCTTCTCCAACTTGCAAACTAGCTCAAAATTACTCTCAAGCGCATACCCCTCTGGTTGTTGCATGTAAATGGCTTCTTCAAGATCACCATGAAGAAAAATTGTCTTCACATCCATCTACTCTAAAAATAAATTATCCGCTACAACTATGCTCAGAACCATCCTAATAGTTGTCAACTTCACCACATGAGAAAAGATGTCAGTGTAATCAACCCTTTCTTTCTGTTGAAAACCTTCACAACCAGCCTTGCCGTGTAAAGTTTGCTACCATCTACTTCATCTTTGAATCTGTAAACCCACTTCTTATGCAACACCTTTTATCCTTGGGAAGCTCAACAAGATCCCACGTGTTATTTGACTTCAAGGAATTCATCTCATCATCCATTGCAAGCTCCCACTTGCTTGAATCAACACTCCTCACTGCATCTATATAACACTCTGGATCACGCTATCAGTTGATAACAAATAATGTAAAGTAGTGGAATACCTCTTAGGAGCACGATCTTCCATAGCTGGTCTTCCCAAGTAAGCTCTGGAGTATGTGGTTCTTCTGCATTAGTCACTTCACTATCCAAAATCTTGTCTACATCAGAATTGAAGATATATAATTCCACAATCTTTGGGTCCTTAACCAGAGTATCAACACTTACATCGTTTGATGCACCCAACATGTCTTTGTACAAAACTTATTCATTAAATACAACATCTCAACTACGAATTACCCTTCTATTTTGATCATCCCAAAATCGATACCCATATCATCACTGTCGCATCCAATGAACGTATACTTCACAGACTTTGCATATAACTTACTTCTAGCAGTAGCATCAATACGAATGTAAGAAACACAACTAAATACTCCAAGGTAAGATAGGTTACCTCCTTTCCACTCCAAGCTTCCTCTAAAATGTTGTTTCCCAAGGGAAGTGATGGTCCTCGATTGATCAAGGAGGTTGAAGTATTAACTGCATCTACCCTAAACATCTTTGGTAACCCACACTTCAACCTCATGCATCTAGCCCTCTCATTCAATGTTCTGTTCATATGCTCTGCAACCCCATTCTGTTGTGGTGTACCTCTAAGTGTCTTCTCCATGCAAATGCCATTCTCTGCACAATACTCCTTGAAATCTATAAGCTCATACTCTCAACCATTTTCAAATATCTGACACTTCACACTCAAACCAGTTTCGGTTTCATCACATGTTCACCACTTCTTGAAAACCTCAAACACTTCAGATTTCAGTTTTAAAAAATATACCCATAACTTCCTTGTGGCGTCATCAATGAAAGTCATGTAATACGAAGCTCCACTAAGAGACGTGACTGGGGTTGGGCCCCCGAATATCACTATGTACCACCTCCAACTTTTATTCCTTAGAAGTTATGCCAACCCTGGAGAAACTAACCCACTTCGGTTTTCAAAATACACAGTCCTCACAAAAGACCATATCAACTATGTTTAGACCCGACAGCTTACCATTCGACCAAATATGCTTCATCCCATGCCACAAACCATCATCATCATGCGCATCAGCAACTTCAATGCTATCATGGTTGATGTTAGTCATATACAAAGTGCCTCTTTTAAACCCCGAGCCAACACCATGGCTCATTTGGTTATTTTCCAAGCACCTAAACCAAAATTAAGATCATAACCATCATTACCCAACTGCCTTATAGAGATCAGATTTCTCTTACGGCCACAAATGTGTCTCAAAGCACGCATCGTCCAAAAGCATCCCTTCGAAGATTTAACACTGAATATCTCACTTCCCCACAACATTCAAAGGGAAATTATTGCCCAAAAAGACCCTTCTGGAATTGCCGGAGACATAATTCTCCATTAAATTGTAATCAGTGAAAGCATGAAATGATGCTCAAGAATCTAAAACCCAAAACTCTATTGGACTACATACGGTCAGACTAGTTGATCGCTAATCTCTTCAATGGTTGCATTTGTTGAGTTATCATCTTTCACCTCTACAATCTTATTTATAATGACCTTTTTTTTTCGCAGTTCCAGCATTCAATGGAACTCTTATCCTTCTTCGACTTTTTGTTTCTCGAATTTGATCTAGCCCAATTTGAATTCGATTTTTCTTATCTCATATGCCTCTGGATTTTCTACTCAAAATCGAGCCTCAAGAATTTTCGACGAGTTACTCGATTCTCTTATGCGAATTTCTTCACTAACCAAATATCCAACCACGTCAAACTTCAGCTTTACCTTTCCCTCGGAGGCACTAACAATCGTTATTGTCCCACTCTTGCTCTCTAGTAAAGAATACAACAAAATTAGGGTTTTAACTTCATCGTCAAACTCGATACTCGCAGAACACAGTGGTTGTATAATTAAACTGAATTCAAATGATTACACACCACGCTTTGCTTTGTCATCTGAAGATGACGATGCGTCAGATGTACTTTATTTGATGTTGATGGCTTCTAGAACATATCTTTTAGAACCTTCAACACGCCCTTCCTAGTTGTTTCCTTTGTTGTATGAAAAGCCATATTTCGTTACAACGATAACCTCACCGCGCTCATGGCCTTCCTTTCCAAAACCCTCCATTTGTCTTCTTCATGTATGCCGGTTTATCATTCAAAGGTTTCCACATATCCTTATCGTACATGTAATCCTCAATCTCCATCCCCAAAATCTGTAGTGAGACTCATCAAACTTCTCGATTGATGATTTTCCCCTTTCCATCGTAACTGCTCCCATTGAACTTGATGCTCCCATTGAACTTGATGTTCTAGGCACCATTTGTTGCGAAGCAATACGATAGACATAAAATCATACACAAACGAAAAACAAGAACACGAAGATTTGTTTACTCAATTCTTCTATAACTACCTCTGGGGGCGATATCGAGCCAGGCTGTATGTTATGTTGTAGGGTTATAATTAAAAAAATATGCTATTTTTATTAGAGAGACTCATAATATAATTTTATATGGACTAAATAGTTGGAGCACAAAAATTAGCTTGAATCTTCAATAGGGGTCCAAATCAACTTAGACTCCATGATAAGTAGGCCGCCCTTAATTCAAATAATATATCGTCATGGGTACATCATCAGTACAGGCAATTGATGATATTTTTGTGTTGTCTTCTAGACGTTGATCCACGAAAATCTTTATGTCCAAAACCCGCCAGCTCAACTAGAAATAATCAAGTGCTTTTTCTTATTAAAAGTATGTCTGTGTCAAAGCATGGGTTATTCGATTCACATGCTGATGGAGAGCCTTAATAATTAAATCTAGATTCCACTAAAGATAAAGGTAGTCAACTTTCTCTCACAATTTAAAGTTCTCTTTGCACTTTGTATTACATTATGTATTATTAGTCGTCCATCTTTCCCACTTCCACATATTCCTTCACGATGAAATTGTCGGTGACAGGATGTAACAGATTTGAATGTTTTACCATGTAGTATGTATATAATGTGAATATGGAAAAATACAACGTTTTTATTTTTTAGTCAACGAAATGTCGTTTTAATATTAGAACTGTTGTATTATTACTGAGTCTGCACGATTTCACCATACAATAATAACACGGAATAATCTTCTTTTCACTCTGCGAGTTTGCCACATCAATACGGGACATGTTTTTCTACAGAAACAAGTTTTACTTGAAGATTTTGTAAGGCTAAAAACAAGAAGATCAAATCATAAGGTAAGCACAAAGCAAATATCTTGAGTGACATTTGGGTGTTTAAGACTGATGATACATAATCTGGAGGGAAAATATACAAACTAGCCACAACTTTTGGACATTTTCGCGAAATTATACCCAATATTTGAATTTTTGCAAAACTATACCTGACTTTCGCATTTTGACAAAAACTATACCCCAACTTTCATTAGGATCAAATTTGAATTTTTACAGAGGCAAAACCGGTACTACACTTCCAATATATAATAAAAAGAAAAAAATCATTATTTCACCTATTATTATTAAATCAAATGTAATAAAATTGTTATTATATTAAAAGCATATATCTTTATATATTAAAAACAATAAGATATTTAATTCCTCAATATATAAAAAAAGTATATCTTTATATATTAAAAACAATAAGATATTTAATTCCTCAATTTATAAAAAAAGTATATGTTTGTATATTAAAAATAATAAGATATTTAATTCCTTAATATATATAAATATATAAAAGTGTATATCTTTATATATTAAAAACAATAAGATATTTAATTTCTTAATATATAAAAAAGAAAAAAAAGTATATCTTTAAATATTAAAAAAATATTTAATTCCTAAATATATAAAAATAAAAAAGAGTATATCTTTATACGTTAAAAACATTAAGATATTTAATTCCTTACTATATATAAATATTTAAAAAGTATATCTTTATATATTAAAAACAATAAGATATTAAATTCCTTAATATATATATAAATATATAAAAGAGTATATCTTTATATATTAAAAAAAGTATTTAATTCCTTAATATATAAATATAAAAAAGTATATCTTTATACGTTAAAAACATTAAGATATTTAATTCCTTACTATATATAAATATTTAAAAAGTATATCTTTATATATTAAAAACAATAAGATATTAAATTCCTTAATATATATAAATATATAAAAGAGTATATCTTTATATATTAAAAACAAAAAGATATTTAATTCCTTAATATATAAAAAAGAAAAAAAAGTATATCTTTATATATTAAAAAAAATATTTAATTCCTTAATATATAAATATAAAAAAAGTATATCTTTATACGTTCAAAACATTAAAATATTTAATTCCTTACTATATATAAATATTTAAAAAGTACATCTTTATATATTAAAAACAATAAGATATTAAATTCCTTAATATATATATATATATATATATATTCCTTAATTCCTTATCTTTTTTACATTAAAAAGCTCTTTTAGATTAAACTTATTTTAAACTAATTAAGTCAAAGTTTTTTAAAGAAAACAAAAAAGAGAAAATGTTGCTCATCTTGTCTAGGGGGTGGGGGGGGGGGGGGGGGGGGGGGTCCGGTGAGGAAGACAACATTTTGTTTTTTTTATTATTTAATTTTTTTATATATGTATTTTTGAAATGTCTAATTTGCCCTCGACCAAAATGGAATTGTGATGTCATAACGTCGAAATATGACCTTTTTTTGGCGGAAAGATAGTTTGGGTATAGTTTTTGTCAAAATGCAAAAGTCAGGTATAGTTTGCAAAAATTTAAACGTTGGGTATAGTTTCGCGAAAACGTTCAAACGTTGGGGCTAATTTCTCCTTTTTTCTAATTTGGAGAGTAAACATACTACATGTTAATTTGAATTTATAAACTGATCATTTTCTTTATACAAGTTTTACGGTGTATTAATTAAACGGGACCAAGTTGTGATATTTTATGATTTTTTAATGGAAAAAGTTATTTAAGAAGGATTTGTGTGATGTGTTCTTCGGAGCACAACTCTCCCCTATCACATAGGGGGGGGCCCTATGTATGGTGGGCCCCCTTTATGTGAGAGGGGAGAGTTGTGCTCCGAAGAGCACACCAGACCCTCCCTCCTAAAGTGATTCTAGCTACAATTTAATTCACATGGATTTCGTTACATTAAGTGATCCTATATTACTCTCTTAAACAATTAAGACCATTTTTTGTTGATAATATGTTTTCAAATTAAAGATGTGGCCGAATTTCAATCATCAATATTAAAAGACAATTTGTGATCGATAAAATCTTTGCTTCATAAGGAACTCTTCCCTAAAGGAAAGAAAATGAAGGAATTCCTAAAGTAAAGTGGTTGAGGCATTTTAGGTGGTCAATAAATGAACTGGGTTGGCTTGTCCCATTAAAAGCTTACAAAGACAAGAATTGAACCGAGGTTGTTCGACTGTTTCGGGACAATCGAACGTCGTCGTTGGATTGCTATTGCCCGTTCGCGGAGCGGGTCCAACAGTTTAAAATCTATAAATACCCCACTCCCCGAGATTCACTTGACACATTAATTACTGTTCACCAACCACATCAATCGATTCAACATGTTCGATTGTTCGACTGTTATTGACTTCGACCGTCTAGCATCTGTTCACTACTCGCAGGGTCTCGTTCAAGAGATATCAACATCGAACCGTCCCCCGTTCGATTGTTCCTCAGTTCGAGAGTTATTAGCATCAAACCGTACCCCGTTTGATTGTTTCCAGATTTGACTATTCGAGGTTACTCTAGTCTTTTTAAGCTTGTGAACATGTAATAGGTGTTACGGACAAAGCTGATCCATTCTTTGTAATAGGCTAGCATAGTTTGGTTTATTTCAAGCCCATTTGTATTGTACTTTCGGTGTATTGTAACCCAGACGAAATAATACCAAATTATTGGCGCCCTCTTTGAGAACACCACGAGCACGGTAGCATAGGTAAGATGTTTAGAGAAACTCGATCACAGGACATAGCTTCAGAAAGTACCACTTCTGAGATGCACCGTATGGACGGGCCATAGCCGCTCAAGGACCAGGGTGCCTTCTCCCACAACGAAAAGGATACATTCACTTGTCCAACATGATCAACCGGCACCGAACACGGATGCAGCGGCAACCGCCGCTATTGGTCTGCTGGCTACGTTTAAGGATGTGGTCATGGCAATGATTCGCATGCCAGTGGCCACGGCCTGGACCGCTCCTTAACCACATGTGCCACCACCGGTTGAGGCCACAGAGAGGTTCCACGTGAGAAGGGATCAGCTACTAGGCACCCCGCTGACGAGGCCGGAGATAGGCGACACATGGAGGGTCGCAGAGCAAGACCCAAATCAGTGGAAGTGTAGTCCAGGAGACACCACGACGCAGCAAGGCGTGAGGCCAGTCGAGGCAACACCGGTGACTCAAGGGCAGAGCGGGCTGAGATCACTAGAAGGTTGGAAAGACTGAATAGGGAGAAGAACGAGGTGGAGAACAAAATGGCACTGTAGGGAAGGATCCAAAGAAATACACCCTTCAGTGCCGAGATAGAGGCCGAGGTACTAGGACACGGCGAGAAGATACCACAGTTGAAGACATATGATGGAAAACAAGATCCACGGGAGCATATCTTCTATCTGGATGGACTGCTTTCCCTGCATGGCTTCAGTGACAATGTGTAAGCACGCAGATTCGCCACCACTTTGACTGGAGTTGCGTTGGACTAGTTTTCTAGGATTCTCGAGGGGACTATGACGAGCTACAAGGAGTTGAGAAAGCAATTTAAGAGTCAGTTCTCACGCCAAAAGAGGACGGTTATGGACCATTCACACCTGTATTTGAGGAAGCAATAGGAGATGGGATCTCTGAAAGACTTTATTAGGAGGTTCAATTCGGAGCTCTTAAATATTGATAACCCGAAAGGTGAGATGGTGTCAAACTTCATCTTTCATACGACCAGAAACACCACATTCTCTGCGGAACTGCTAAAGGTAAAATCGAGGACGATTGAAGAAATCAACAAGTTGGCGTATCAAGTGGTGCATTTTGATAAGATTATGGTAGTTAAGGTCATGATTGTCTATGGTGTGGTGAAAAGAAAAGGGTGGCTAATGAGCCTAGGAAAATAAAGGACTCGCCCGCAACAAGGCTTTCGACCCGCTATTGTAAATATCACAAGAAAAATGGGCATACGATGGAGGAATGCAAAGACTTGAAAGATGATATATAACAGCTGATTACGGATGGAAAGCTCGCCGAATATGTCAGAGGCATGAAAGAGGAGGCAGATAGGACTAACACGGACATGTCGCGATCCCTCCAAAAAGATAAACAAAAGACCATGGCCATCCCGCAAATTCTTGATTACCCGCAGCTGATGGATAATCAGCCTCGGAAAGGAATTATCCAATGATCTCGTGAGGTCCCATTGGTGTTGACTTAGTCAAAAGACGAAAGAGGGTGACAAGGGAGATAGATGCGAATCGCTAAGTGGGCTTCATGGAGTTCCTTCAGTATTGAGAAGATCACCTTCTCAAAAGCAGATATGATGAATTAAGTACTCAGGCTATTCAGGCAGGTAAGTTGGATTGCCCTTTGGTGATTACTGTTGATATAGCTAACTTTGGTGTGATTAAAGTCTTGGTAGACAATGAGAGTTTAGAAAACGTACTCTTTGCCTTCATATGGCAACAAATGGCTTTAGGTGACGACAATATGGAGGGGGTGAGGACCCCACTTTACGACTTTTGTGGAATAGAGTTTATCCTTCGCTGATTAGTCACTCTCCCAACCTTGCTCAAGACTTTCCCACAAAGAGGACCATGTACCCAGACTACGTGATCATATACGTGCCCTTCCCATACAATGCTATCCTAGGGAGACTGGCACTCAACGCCTTCAAAGTAGTAGTCTCGACATACCAGCAGAAGATGAAGTTTCCAACCTCGGCAGGAACCGATGAGGTGATCGGCAATCCTCGACAGGGATTGACATTGGACCCGATGAGGTCCAATGCAAACCTAAGATCTCAAAACACGAAAAGATGAAAAGATGGACACTTCGCCAAGATAAGGCAAGTGCAAACGTAAGATCTCAAAACACGAAAGAGATGAATACTTTGCTAAGACAGGGCAAGGGCAAACCTAAGATCTCAAAACACGAAAGAGGTGGACACTTTGCCAAGATAGGGAAAGTACAAACCTAATATCTCAAAACACGAAAGAGATGGACACTTTGCCAAGATATGGCAAGTGCAAACCTAAGATCTCAAAACACAAAATAGATCGACACTTAGCCAAGATAGGGCAAGTGCAAACCTAAAATCTAGAAACACAAAAGAAATGGACACTTTGCCAAGATAGGGCAGATCTCGAAACACAAAAGAGATGGACACTTTGCCATTATAAGGAAAGTGAAAACCTAAAATCTCAAGACGCAAAAAGAGGGACACTTCGCTAGTACAGAGCAAGTGCAAACATGAGATCTCGAGACACAAGAATAGACATACACACGACCCGACAGGGACACACACCATCAATGGCTATACGAGCCACCGACTTGTCAGACTCTATAAGGAGCGATATCCGAAAAAAGCAAACTTCAAAGTGTCACAATACGAGGGGACAAACATTGATCCCACGCACGCCCGAACACGAGGCGCCAGGGTCATAAGTCCAGAAAACAAAAACATCATGCAAAACTAAGTAAAACATCCATACATAGAAATAAGGCGACGCATCGCCTAATACCAAAACAAATTAAAACGAGAAATTATTTGGAGAATTAGACAAATAGCACTCAAGCCTCAGCATCGTCCTCATCATCTTCGGAGGAGGGATAGGGAGGAGGCAGCAAAAGAGGCGGCGTGATTCCGAGAGTAACCAAATCCTTTTTATCCAGCAAACTCGCAAACTCGTTAGGAGGAGCAGTTTGCTCCTCGAGCTCCCCGATGTGTGCCTCCAACATTGTCTTCTCACGTTTCAAGTTATCGACCTCCTCCTGAAGCTTGCGAGTTTTCTCCTGTGCAACCTTTGCAGCTTTCCGGTTAGCACCAACTCTCTTATAGGAGTTTTTGGCAAGCCTAAGTGCCTTGTGCTTTTATTCATGTGAGATTTCAGTGCCTCGGGATTGTTGTCATCCAATCTCTCATCATGAATCCGCTCCAAGTCATGCTCCATCACATCGACAATTCCGCCATGCTGGAAAAGGTTAAACATGTAAACTATACAGACAAAAACTCGATGCAAGGTACAACTAGAGCATAAGTCTAATTATCGAGGTAACCAAGAGAAGCACAAGCCTCTCCAACAGCACCCGCTTTTCAGTAGACGTAGGAAACTGTGTGGCTATGCTGGGAAACAACACTAGTAGTGCTTCTATCGCGGCAGATGCTCTAGAGCTCACTAACACAAACTTGAGAAGCCTCGCGGCAGAAGCCTCGCGGCAGATGCTCTAGTTCTTCAGATTACTCGACCCCACTAACACAAACTTGAGAAGCCTCGCGGCAGATGCTCTAGAGCTCTCCTCAACTCGAGGGACTAGGCCCCGGACCAGAACACTCCCAGTTTGAATATCGGGCGTGGATTGTACCCAAGGCGATACATTCTAGGACCTAGTCTGATGCACTAGTCTTCTCTTAGTCGCAGTAGTAGGTTCAACCACGTTTTCGCCCCCGACGTTGCCAGAAGCAGGCACATCGAAGCCCCTAGAAGTATCATCACCCACGAAAATAGGTGAGAACTTACGATCACCTTGATCTGAGGCCTCAAACAGGTTAAACAACGCGGAGGGTCGGTCAGATACCACCACCTAGGCTGCTCTAGCTTTGGCTGCCATAACCTATATCATACGAGCATAACGACTCATGATGAATTACTCTGCAAAGGTCAAACAATGTGTATTAGTAACAACTTAATCAAGTCACGAATAAAATATCTAATTAGCTAAAATAAATACCAGTAGTATCTTATTCCGTATACACAACCAAGGATAACCGTCCAAGGCTCAGAATATCATTCGTAGCTAACTTGGTCACAATAAACTTATGATTGGTCACAAGGTTGGCACTAAAGTTATTTCCCCACCTCAGACTCCCTACCCCACGAGGGATGGAAACTTTTGGTATTTTTACCCAATCCCTCTTTAGAGGTGAAAATTCCTTATTCCATCTCTCCTGAATGTAAAAATACATTTTGTTTATTCCATCTCTCCTAATGTAAAAATACATTTTGTTCCAATTTATTTCCATAACCCGTATGCTCTCCATACATATATTTATGCCTTTTAAGGGCTTTCACAGATAAAACGCCTTACCTTTGCGTCCCACTTCGAATAAAGTCCAAAATTCATTAGGGTCGCAAGGCGCACCCAGTCTCTTCATCACGAGCAATAAACCCATAATGTGCTCGATCAAATTCGGCGTAAGTTGGCTACGAACCAAACCTATGTTTTGGAAGATATTCATGACATCGGGGATGAGGAACCACAATAAACTGATCAACTGTCCCATGAATACCGTGAGGAACCGTAGGGGCGCAGTGTGGACCATTTGTTCTCCCCGAGGAAACTTGATCTTATAATTCCGACCTATATGGAATGTATTGCATAGATATGCCTGACTATGATGCAGACGTGAGACATAGTCAGTATACGCCATATCCACAGGTTCTGCATCGTCATCGGACTTATCCACATCCCTCTCCTTTGTCCCGTCTAATTCACTTTTAGAACAATTGTCGACGACATCATATATAGGCTCACCATCCAGCCCATGCTGGTTGGCAGGACATTGGTCTCCTCCCAAGTCATCATCCCCACCCCGATCCAAAGATATTTCTCGGTTGAATTAAATTTGAAGCCCTCATCTTTGGGAGCTCTAGTCAGAATGAGTCCCTTGGATCTCGGAACATTGTCTTCTGCCAACACTGACCTATTAAGGATCGCAGCCCGCGCATATTCTACATTACAACCGGCAACTGATACAGCTTCCGCTTCTGGGAGATCAAACGGAGCTCGATTATTTTCTGCTAGATGAGAAATAAAGAACATAACCAATACAGGGAACAAGGAAATACCAGACCATATCCGCTTTTGCGCTATGACAATCTCACTCGAATTACATACACATATTAGTACAATGTACCGGGGTCCCCAGCCAGAACCACACGTGCAAGTTTCCCTGCGTGTGGCTCGTCCATGCTTTTCGAGACGCTGCCTGTAACTCAGCATGGGATAAGGGTAAGGACTCATCAGGTTACTCGATTCGGTGCTAGACAGGTCACTCTAATCACTCCCTCACTCCCGATCTCAATGTTCACACTCACATTCTGGTTTGACATCTTGTTTACAGAACTGAAAATAAAAGCAAAAATGTGACTATTCTAGGTCCACTGACCTCTACAACACGCACACAAACGAGAACGTTAGAATTATGAACACATTACGAGCGCAATCAAACTACCTTGAGAACTAAGTTGCCGAGCACACCTACTTGAAGGAAAATTAAACAACAAATAACAAACAAACATGTTAGAAAAAAGTGACAAATTTATTTTATGGAGGAACAGTCGAACAGACAACTCGATACAAAAAAAAAGTGTCGAACAGGTACCAGTTCGACACCCCTCAACACAACACTTGAACTTGCACAAAGTTACAAATAAGCCCTCTCCCTAGCCGTACACCTATATATAAAGAACTCGGCCCACAGGGCCCACAAACGTAATAATCAAACTCTTCAGCGTTCGACACTTTCAGAACAATCGAATCTCACCATATTTGACAATGTTCATAACTATCGAATGAGCGTAGATTCGATAGTGCCCATAACTATCAAACGATTATAGGTTCAATAGTGGCTTTGACTGTTAAAACACCATAAAACTATTATTATTCATAATCGCGAATCACCCACTATTCGATACTCAGCAAAATAATCGAAATTAGTATGTTCTATCATCCTTAAATATAAAATAATAAACCACTGAAAGAACCGATCCTCCGAATTACGGTTCCCAAATGGAGGGCATATTTTGAAGCTAGATATTATTTATTTGGCAACGGGTCCTCTGAATTATGGCTCTCAAATGGGGAGCATATTTTGAAGCCAGATACTATTTAGTTGGCAACGGATCCTCTGGATTACGGCTCCCAAATGGGGGGCATATTTTGAAGCCAGATATTGTTTATTTGGCAACAGATCCTCTGGATCACGGCTCCCAAATGGGGGGCATATGTTGAAGCCAAATACTATTTATTTGGCAATCGATCCTTCGGATTACGTTTGAAGCCAGATACTATTTATTTGGCAACCGATCCTCCAGATTACGGCTCCCATATGGGGGGCATATTTTGAAGCCAGATACTATTTATTTGGTAACTGATCCTCCGGATTACGGCTCCCAAATAGAGGGCATATTTTGAAACCAGGTGTTATTTATTTGGCAATCGGACCTCTAGATTACGATTCTCAAATAGGGGGCATATTTTGAAGCTAGACATCGTTCAGTTGACAACCAGGAGCATATCCTGAAATAGGACGAGGTGCAAATCTAAGACAGGAACAACATCTATAGAATTTGGCACCCGCTCTTGAATTAAGGCCCACTCTCAAATTGAGGGGACTATATGGTATGGGTGTTTTAGGTGGCCCAGAAATGAGCTGGGTCAGTTTGCCTCATTAAAAGCCCACAAGGACAAGAATTGAACCAAGTTGGTTCGAGTATTTTAGAACAATCAAATGCCGTCATTCTGTTGTTATTGGATCTATAAATACCCTACTCCCTAAGATTCACACCACTCATTAATTATTGTTCACCAACCACATCAATCGAATCAGCATGTTCGACTACTCGACTATTATTGAGTTCGGTCATCTGAAATCTGAGTTCGGTTGTTAACTACCCACAGGGGCCCGTTCAAGAGTTACCAGCATTGAATCGCCTTCGGTTCGACTGTTCCTCAATTCGAGAGTTATCAGCATCGAACCGTACCTTGTTCGATTGTTCTCAATTTCGACCATTTGAGGTTACTTTCAGTCATTTTAGACTTGTTAACATGTAATAAATGTTCTGGACAAAGCTGGTCCATTCTTTATAATAGGCTAGCACAGTTTGGTTTATTTCAGGCCCATTTGTATTGTACTTTTGGTGTATTGTAACCCAAACAAAATAACACCAAATTATAAAGAATGCAAGATTCTTCCATTCTTGCACACAACGACCGATTTAGCCTTCACTTGATGAAGAGAGAAAAGCAACAACCCTAAAAAGAGAGTTGAGTGTTGATAGAGAGAGTAATATTATATATAAGAGGGCAACATTTTGTACCACTACGTTTTTACCCCATAATTCATAAAAGAAATACGGGAAATATATATAGTTGATTAATATTTGTTGCATGCACCTTAATTTAGAATTTATACGTGTCACGCCATGAGTACAAACAAGCCTAAAAAACAAATAAATCCCTGTAAGGACAAAAGCATTATTTTCCGACAAAATAGGTCGAAACCAACAAATAGGTGAAAACACCAAAATACGGTCAGTTCAACCTATTCTATATGTTTCGCCCTATTTCATTTCGTCCAATTATATTGACTTATTTGGCAATCGTCCACCAAGCCCAGACCACTCATGTTATTTAAATAAGGTCGGAAATATTGTTTTTTGTTATAAATGTTTGAACTCAAAGGAAAATAAAAGAGAGTAATATTAGCTATCAAACTCTTTCTTATTCCATAAGATGTGAAGTGTACATTACAAAGGTGATAGGTCTTCTATTTATAAGAAGGCTTGGGTGGAAGTCCTTACAACTTTCCAATGTGGGATAAGGACATACACATATATTTTCATAACACTCCCCCTTGAATGTCCGGTCTCAGGAGAAATATGCTGAGAGAAGCTGCCTCGTTAAAAACCTTGCTAAGGAAAACCTAGTGGAAAAAACCTCAGCGAAGGGAAAAAGAGTGCAGTGCATATTTACTCCCCCTGATCATTGCTTCCATTGATATCTTTGAAGTGTCGCATTCCAATCTTGTGCACCAGTTTCTCAAATGTTGCTATAGGGAGGGACTTAGTGAATAAATCTGCCTGATTGTCACTTGAACGGATTTGTTGAACATTCATTTTGCCTTTCTCGTAAAGATCGTGAGTAAAGAAGAATTTGGGCGAAATGTGCTTTGTTCTATCCCCTTTAATAAACCCTTCCTTCAATTGTGCTATACATGTTGCGTTGTCTTCATAAAAGGCTGTTGGAACTTCTTGCTTGGTCGGCAAACCACATGCTCCAAGAATATGTTGCGTCATAGATCGTAACCAAACACATTCATGACTAGCTTCATAAATTGATAATAATTCTGCATGGTTAGTTGATGTAGGGACCAAGGTTTGTTTTACTGATCTCCATGAAATAGCTGTTTCACCACAAGTGAAAACATACCCTGTCTGAGATCGTGCTTTGTGTGGATCTGATAAATATCCTGCATCTACATAACCAATTAGATCCGATTTGGATGAAGATGAATAATACAATCCTAAATCGTCCCTTGAGATATCGAAAAACGTGCTTAATGCCATTCCAATGCCTTCTGGTTGGGAAAGAACTATACCTTGCTAATAAATTCACCGCAAATGACATATCAGGCCTCGTATTATTAGCAAGATACATTAGCGCTCTGATTGTTCTAAGGTACGGTACTTCTGGACCGAGTAGTTCTTCATCATTTTCAGATGGTCGGAATGGATCTTTTTTCACATCAAGAGATCTCACAATCATAGGTGTACTTAATGGATGTGCTTTATCCATATAAAACCGCTTAAGTACTTTTGAGGTATAATTAGATTGATGAATAAATATTCCGCCTTTTAAGTGCTCAATTTGAAGACCTAAACAAAATTTTGTTTTTCCAAGGTCTTTCATTTCAAATTCATTTTTCAAAGAATTCATAACTTTTGATAACTCTTCATGAGTTCCAATAATATTTAAATCATCAACATAGGCAACAATGATAACATATTCAGATCCGCATCTTTTGATAAAAACACAAGGGCATATATGATCATTTTTATAACCTTCTTTCAACAAGAATGTACTCAAGCGATTGTACCACATTCTCCCAGATTGCTTTAATCCATATAAAGATTTTTTAGTTTAACTGAATAAATCTCATTACGATTTAAAGCTTGTGCTTCAGGCAATTTAAATCCTTCAGAGACTTTCATATAAATATCATTTTCCAAGGATCCGTAGAGATAGGATGTAACGACATCCATTAATCGCATTTCAGGTTTCTCACGTACTGCCAAACAAATCAAATACCTTAGGGCAATTGCATCAATTACTGGAGAATATGTCTCTTCATAATCAATATCTGGTCTTTGGGTATATCCTTGTGCCACAAGCCTTGCCTTGTATCGCACAACTTCATTATTTTCATTTCTCTTACGTACGAATACCCATCGACATCCTACTGGTTGTACATTATTTGGTGTGCGAACCACACATTCAAATACTTGACGTTTGGCAAGTCAATTTAATTCAACATTGATTGGGTCTTTCCATAAGGGCCAATCCTTCCTACGCCGACATTCTGAAATAGATGTAGGCTCAAGATCATCACATTCTTCCATAATGTTAACCGCTACAGTGTAAGCGAAAATTTCATCAATGTGAATATTATTGAGATTCTATTTGTTGCCTGCTGTGACATAGTTTATTGATATTTCTTCATTTTCAGTAGGTTTTGGTGACTGCGGTTCTTCTGGAACCTTGTCATCTATGTCAACAGGTTCAGCGAGAATTGTTGTTTCCTCTTTTTGATCATTTTCAACATGTGCTCCTTTTCTTTTTCGAGGATTTTTATCTTTGGAACCGATAGGTCTTCCTCGCTTTTTTCGTGTTACAGACTCATTGGTAATACTTGGTTGTCCTTCAGGAACATCAATTTTAATTGGAGCATTTACAGCCGGTATATAAGACTTAATCACTCGTTTCGGATCAGTAAATGCATCTGGCAACTGATTCGCAATATTTTGCATATGAATTATCTTTTGAACTTCAAGTTCACTATGTTTTGTACGAGGATCTCGAATTGATAGCGATAATTCTCTCCAAGAGATAGTCTTTTCCAACTGTTTATTCTCTCCCCCTAATGTTGGATAAATAGATTCGTCAAAATGACAATCAGCAAATCTTGTTGTAAATAAATCTCCAGTCAATGGTTCTAAATACTTTATTATAGATGGAGATTCATATCCAACATATATTCCAAGTCTTCTTTGCGGACCCATCTTTGTGCGTTGTGGTGGGGATATCAGAACATATACCGCACAACCAAAAATTCTCAGATGAGAAATACTTGGTTCTAGACCGGAAACCATTTGTAAAGGGGAATTAGCATTATAATTTGTTGGCCTGATGAGCACAAGTGTTGCTGCATGTAAAATAGCATGTCCCCAAGCAGAAGTGGAAAGCTTAGATTTCATAATTAATGGTCTTGCAATTAACTGAAGACGTTTAATAAACGATTCAGCTAAACCATTTTGTGTATGAACATGAGCAACGGGATGTTCAATATCTATTCCAATTGACATGCAATAGTCATTGAATGCTTGGGACGAAAACTCACGAGCATTATCAAGACGGATTTTCTTTATTGTATAATCAGGGAATTGTGCACGTAAACGAATTATTTGTGCAAACAATCTCGCAAATGCTAAATTGCGAGTGGATAACAAACACACATGTGACCATCTAGTTGTTACGTCAATCAATACCATAAAGTATCTAAATGGCCCACACGGTGGATGGATAGGCCCACATATATCACCCTGAATACGTTCAAGAAATTTGGGATTTTCATATTTGATTTTGGCTGGTGATGACCTTGTGATTAGTTTGCCTTGAGAGCAAGCAACACATGAAAGTTCCTTAGATTGAAAAATCTTCTGGTTTTCAATGGATGACCAATTGAATTCTCAATAATTCTTCGCAGCATTATTGAACCAGGATGGCCCAACCGGTCATGCCAAATTTGAACGTCATTAGTAAACTTCTGGCTTACTGTGGCATAACTTTCAATAACTTTGATTTTGGTAAAATACAATCCAGGTGTCAAAGTTGACAACTTTTCTAAGATATGTTTCTTTCCAGAAACAGTATAAGTAATATAGAGATATTCATTATTTCCTTCCTCTTGTGTTTCAATATGATATCCATTCAAACGAGTATCTTTAACACTCAATAAGTTTCTTCGAGCCTTTCGAGATAATAATGCATATTCAATTACCAATTTTGTTCCTTTCGGTAGTAAGATAGTTGATCTTCCGGAGCCATCAATTAATTTTGTAATACTAGCTATAGTACTGACATTTGCACTTTCCATATTTAAGTGAGAAAAATATTTCCTATTATTGAATATGGAGTGAGTAGTAGCGCAATCTGCTAGACATATTTCTCCTTCGTTGTTTGAAGATGTTGCCAAATTAATTTCCATGTTTCTAAAAATAAAAGGATAAGGAGATACATATTAAAAACTTTTATTGAATTTAGAAAAAGGTTACAAGGAAATTCGAAAACACACACGACAACAAACAAAGGTACATATAAGATAATACTGAACTTAAAATGAAACAACATGCTGAAATGGAAAAACTAGACTTTAAGACCATTTTGTTATTCTCAGAAAACACCATGTGTCCTATTCCACCTTCAGGGCGGTCAAGATAGTCGGCAACATCAAGTTGTGCCATGTCAATCTGTCCGTCTTCATTTGCATCTTGAACATAATTCGTTTCGATATTTTTACCCCTCGCCTTTAATGCTTGGTAAAGATCAACAAGGTGTTTTGCTATATTGCAAGTTCTTGACCAATGGCATGTCATACCACATTGGTGACAAGTACTTTCATAAATTTTCTTGATCGACCCATCATCTCCATTTTTCTCTGTCTCATTATATGCTCTTTTATTATGGTTATTTTTGAAGTTGTTATTACGACCTCTTCCTCGGTCTTGACCACGTCCACGACCACGTCCATATCCACGACCACGAAAGGAATCATGGCCAAAAGGATTGTGTGATGTTGCATTCAATTCAGGGAATGGGGTAGAACCAGTGGGACGAGATACGTGATTTTTCATCAACAACTCGTTATTTTGTTCAGCCACTAAAAGACATGAAACAAGTTCAGAATACTTTTTAAAACCTTTTTCACGATATTGTTGTTGAAGAATAATATTTGTGGCGTGAAAAGTAGAGAATGTTTTTTCGAGCATATCAGCATCAGTAATAGTTTCTCCACATAATTTCAGTCGCTGAGTAATTTTACATACTGCAGAGTTGTATTCTCCCACAGTTTTAAAATCTTGCAATCGAAGGTGTATCCAATCACGTCGAGATTTAGGAAGGATAACAGCCTTACGGTGCTCAAATCTTTGTTTGAGACAAGTCCAAAGTTCTGCAGGATCTTTGAGTGATACATACTCCCCTTCTAATTTTGGAGTAAGATGGTGAAGTATGAAAATCATAGTTGTTGACCTTTCATTTTGTGGTAATGCGTTACCAGTTTTAATAGCATCGCCAAGGCATTTAGCATCCAAGTGCAATTCTACATGCAATATCCATTGTAAATAATTATCTACAGATGCATCCAATTGCGCAAATTCTACGTTTGAGATGTTTGACATGATGACTATAATATAAACAAAATAACATAAGAATCGTGATTTTTAATATTTCATAAATAATACAACATTATTACATGAAGAAAAACATAGTAATAACCGCAATATTATAAATGGGGGTATAACCATCCTTATTTATAACAAGGGTAATAAATATAATAATATAGGAATAACCGCAATATTATAAATGGAGGTATAACCATCCTTATTTATAACAAGGGTAATAATTATAATAATATAGGAATAACCGCAATATTATAAATGAAGGTATAACCATCCTTATTTTTAACAAGTGTAATAATTATAATAATATATGAATAACCGCAATATTATAAATGGAGGTATAACCATCCTTATTTATAACAAGGGTAATAAAAATAATAAATTGTGTACCTTTTTTTTTCTTTTGGAACTCAAACAAGAATGCCGACAAAATATCGAGCCTCTCGTGCTGATAACGTGTTATAAATGTTTGAACTCAAAGGAAAATAAAAGAGAGTAATATTAGCTATCAAATTCTTTCTTATTCCATAAGATGTGAAGTGTACATTACAAAGGTGATATGTCTTCTATTTATAAGAAGGCTTGGGTGGAAGTCCTTACAACTTTCCAATTTGGGACAAGGACATACACATATATTTTCATAACATTTTTATAAATATTCGAGTAAACATCATTATTAAGGTATATTTTCTGAGAAGAGCTCAAATAGTTCAACATAACTTTGACCTATTACTTCGACCTATCTGTTGCTTTTGAACTGTTTGCTTATTATAGCATGTTGTTGTGTTTTGTCTTGTTTAGCTCATTTAATTTATTTTTTTCTCGACCTATTTGGTCTATTTCAAGCTATTGGGTTTATTTTGAGCTATTAGCCTACTTTGAATTATTTTTCATACTTCAAGCTATTCCATTGTTTGCGGCCTATAATCTTCAATATATGCACAGTTCTTCACGGTCCCATACGACTTAGGCATTAGAGAGCAAGTCAGGTTAGTCCCCGCCTAGTTCATGTTTTTATTTCGCAATGCAGGTTTCCAAACTCAAGACTAGCTCAGTACCAAGAAGGAGCTTGAGTTAGCGTGACGTATAGTAACTAGTCAGTAGATGAAATTATCCTGCACCAGTAGCGTTGTATTGGGGAAATCACTAATTGCGTTGTAGAGTAAACTCTCACACTCATCCTAATGCATAGTCAACACTAGTAATTTAACGGGCTAAACGTCCATGCGACCACTCAGGAACGAGGAGAATCAACAACTAGACCTGCTAATAGAGTTGTGTGGCAGATCTTGCACAACAACACGGTGAAGTTCTATTGGCCGCATTAAAGCCAACCAATCGAGCTACACCTCTAACTAAGCGACGACCGAATGTGAAGCCTTTAGCAGTTTTACTACCACCAAAACATGTTGCTCAACTTATCGAAGCAATGCAAGTTTCTTTTTTGGAGTGGAATACCATTCGTTTCCATGGCATCAGTTGTGTAGCTTGTTCCTCCAGCTAAGATAGGAGCATATGCACAAAATTTGTGATCTCGTAAGATTTCTAGAGAAGATCCACCACTTCATCAATCCCCTATACCAAACAAAGCACATTCTCACTCCCCACACCACACCCATATGGATCATCAAACGGAGATGTCTGACTTATGATCATTGTTGCAAAGGCATTATGTGCTCAGAGAAGCTTGTGATAGTGCGCAAAAAAGCTATTGAATGTAGAATTGTTGAAACACGTGTGAGGCAAGAAGATAGCAATGTGAAGGTCAATACTTATGATAATGCCCCACGGGGTTGAAATTATGAAGGCAACAACAGATTTGAGCGATGAGGATTTAGTCTTGTGCAACAACAAAGTTAGCCGTCATGATCTCTATGTGTGGAGGCATGACGAAGATCAATAAAGGCTAACTCGATATAATCAGTATGGAAGAGATGAATGAAGGATTAATGAACCTTTGCCTTTTGTGAAGAAATCTAAAGGGTTATCCTGGGAAGAAGGCAAGATATGCCTGAATGCTTACATATGAGGGATTTAGGCAAGATTTTATGTTTATGGGGCTATGACAAGAGAATTTAGGCATGATCATTCACCGTTACTCTGACTGATGTTGCCCAAGAATGGTTCGTGCATATTCTAGAAAGAGAAATTACCATTTATGAACAACTAAGGAAGATGTTAAGAGCTCAGTTTTCTACTTTAGTCGTGGGTCAATTGGACCCGTATTATCTATGTCAGGTAAAAACGGTGTAAGAAGAGACCCTCCGTGAGCGCATGAAGAGATACAATGCAAAACCTCTTACGGTAGAGATACCTACCCCTAGAATGGTTAGGGTAATACTATTCAAAACTGAAAGAATAAGGGGTTGGTTGATGACTTTTTCTGAAATGAACCTCTCAATACTGATCAAATCATGTACATGCATTGAAACAAGATGGAGGTAGAAGAACTAAACCAAATCAATGATTGAGAATATTGAGGTCCCACAAAGAGCAAGTCTCAAGATAATAGAAAAGACAATGCCATTAAGAAATTGTCGAGATAGAGAAGATAAGAGGGGTGGAAGATCCCCAACCATAGTTCGAAATGACACACCACTTAATACAAAAATTATGGAGGTTATTGGCGTTCAAGAACAAGGATTAATCTAGACACCCCGAAAGTTAAAGGAAACTGACGATACAAGAAAGTTTATTTTGGCATGACATTTCGAATCGTGGAGCTATTTTTGTCAAAATTGAGCGAATAAGCAAGAAAGGACATCTTGCTACGTATGTCCAAGATCAATGAAGGGACAAGCTGAATGAAAAGCATGATAGAATGCGTTCTTGATGAGTGTTTAAGCGATGTTATTTGAGTGCATGTTTTCATATACTTTTGATAAATTCTTGTAGCATTTTTATTTTTTTATGTCTTACTTTTTTTATTTTGTAGCTTTGAGTTGAGCCGCAGTAAAACGAGGCATAAATGAGATGAATTTAGCATAGAAACACATCAAAGGGAAAATCAGACACCTCAAGAGGAATCCGTAACTTAGCAGTAGGCACACCGTCGCCAGGTGACCGGAAAAACCCGTGTCAAGAGAACTGCATGACCCCCACTACACAGGTAGAGCACAACACGACAGGCGCTAGAAAAGGCATGTAGCACATGTCACTATCAAATACCTAGACGATGAGCAGCAGTAGCGCGGCTCACGTTGTGCAAAAAGAGACGTGAAAGATGGACAGAAATCGAAGATTTTTATCAAACCCTAAGGTAACATATTCAAACCCTAAAACTATGAAAAAGAAAGGTCATCACTAACAAAAGCACTGCTCATACTACCTTTTAATCGAGTACCATCACTTTTCACTGCCTTCAATTATGAAACACATATTCTATAGCTAAATTCTGTCATTTAATTATCACGCTCATTGTTTGAGGAGAAAGGTGATTTAAGCAAGATCATGAGTATCCATAGTAGGGCAAAGGAGGGTTAAAGAGAAAACACGCCGACATTTGATCGAGATCAAGAGTTTAATCTTTTCTTTTTCTTTATTGTGATTTCATGAGTAATTATTCATGAGTGGCTTATTCACCCAATGTTTAATATATGATGTAGTTATCTCAATGAATGGCCTTTGAGCCTATGTTTTGATTATTTCTTTTAAATTCTAGTTTTCTTGGATTTTTTTGGTTGCTTATGCTACTTGGGAGATTTACATATACAAGTTTATATGAAGCATTGTAGTGATGTTAAACTGCCTTGTATTATCAAATTATGCATAGGAGATTGCTAGCACAACACTTGCATAGTAGATCACACTAACAAATCTGCTGACCTCATCACTAGCGTCTCACGAGAAATTTAGATTGTCGACTCTAGTTCTTTCCTAAAACTTTATGTGGATCCTTAACACGGTGAACTTTTGGAGAGTGGAGTCAAACCTACCTATCTAAAGCAATTAAGGAGCTAGAGGACTCTTTAGGAATTTTGAGAGCCAGTTTAACATATCATGAAAGCTTGACAACAAAACAAGAATTAATAGAAAGAGGTAATGTATAGGAACATTGGTTTTTTGTCTATGAAATACCAGAATTCGAGATTAATGACTTGTGATTCCTATATAAGTTTTTATTTCATTTGCAGAATAACCTAATCGATCAAATCAGTTAAATTTTGTCTTCTAGTTTGATATAGTCCTTCAGCTTAGTTGTTTGATAGTTTAATTCATTCTCTCAATTCCACTAATCCACTAGCATATAATAGGTAGTAATTGTCTTTATTTACTTGCATCTTACATTGTTAAATAGATGGACACTCTCTTGAGATTCGATACTCGGGACGTAGTATACTTTCATTTTATTATTACTTGACCATTCACTTGCGAACACGTAGGCATAACATTCATTACATAATCTAATTTACACTACACACTTTGCCACATATCAAGTTTTTGGTACTGTTTTCGGGGAGTGACGGTATCTATTAGCAATTTGATTCATTTGTTAGTTTTGAGACACACTTACTGCATTGGTCTTACTTTAGGTGGCACTGGTGTATGACATGAAAGGATAATCCGACCTCATTACTTTTCGATCCACCGAGAGAACTTGAGGAAGTAACCTGAAAAAAAAATCAACATGTTTAATAGGGAGTAGGACTCGGTCACACCAACTAGGATATTCCAAGGTGATTCCAGTTACTGTAGTGACCCTTCAAGCCCTTTTTGGAGATTATACAAAGCATATTTAGAATCTCCAGTACCTAGTGGTGCCTTTGACCTATAATGTGATAATAAGAAGGTCATGCCTATGTAAGTTCCGAGCATATTACCGGAAGTTGAGATTCTCCACACCTAATGGTATCAGTGAAGTTCGATGAGACCAAAATGATTCATGGAAATACTACGTGGCTTTGTTAATGCCACGCCAACTAGAGGAAGCGAATATGCTTGGCAATATATGTCAAGAAATTGTGGTGTTACAAACTACTAAGTTTTAAGAATGCCAAATAGTATAAAGCTTTAAAAATGAGTGAAGCCTTAAAAGGTTTTGAGGCATTAGTTTCGGAGGAGATGGAGTGTAAAAGGTTGAAGAGGCTTAATCAGCAACTCAATTAGAACACTAAGGAGTAACCTTTGGGAGAATTGAAGAAGATAATAATTGTGCCAAATGATCCTTGCAAGGTAACTTATATTGACTCCTGAATTAGTAAGGAAGTTGAAAAGTAGTTGATAGCCTACCTCCAAGAAGCCAAACCAATTCGATAGACGAAGAGAAAGTTTATCAAGGAGAAGAACTTGGCTGTCGGGAAAGAGGTCACTGAAAAGTTAGTTGAGACAAAGATTGATGAAGTACGGTACTCCACATGGTTGAGTAAATTTTTTTGGGTTCCTACAACAAATTCTAATTAAAGGATGTGCGTAACTACACAGATCTTAACGAGCTTTATCCAAGGGATCCATTTCCATCCAAGAATATGATCTTTTCGTACTCCACCACTAGATGCACTACGCTGAGTATAATAGATGCACAAAAAGTTTTTTCATTAGATTTTCATGGTAGTCTATGACATGAGAAAAACAAAACTGGTAACCAATCGAGAAGTATTTTGTTGTCGGGTTATGTCGTTTGGCTACTTTCTAATCGATGTCTGACTTGAATCCTTGTTAACGATCTCAATTCACCTAATTGTTGTTGCATGCTTGTGTTTGCTCTTGTGTGCTACTAAGCACTATTGTGAATAATGAAGAGTGTTTAGGATTTAGGGTTTAGTATCTTGTTGTCGGGTTATGTTGTTTGGCTACTTTCTAATCGATCTCTGCCTTGCCAAGTATAAGAAACTTCCCACGCAACTTGGGTGGGACGCGCATAGAAGCATCAATCCTTACAATTCCAAATGACAATGATGTATTATCCAAAAAACTAAAATTGGCACTCCGTGGAGTGAAGTAGTAGAAGGGAGGATCGGAAGGTGAAAGGTTACCCCATATAGCGCTAAAATTGGTCAATTGAGCGCACCGCCCTCCTCATCATACAAACAAACACGAAGAAAGCCAAACAGATATATCCATTTGGCATCACCTGGCTTGCAGAAAGCCCACAGGCCTTAAACATCTCACAAAAAATGGGGGAATCAACGCTCGTAACCCCGCTCAGATCTATGCCACGTATATCGTAACATGACACGATAGTGGAGTATTAGCATGCTCTACTGGACGAGGAAGATGAACCTCAACCACCAAATAACCCCCAACGAACTCCTCAATCTTGACCCACACGTACTTTTCATAGGTGGTAGAAGGTATTTCCCCCATAGGAACATGCTTAAGCTTTTTCTCCCCAACCTTCTTCTTCATGGAGGATGATCCTCGGTATTACCCTTGGCCAACATGATCACTCCCAGTAGATTCCCTTTTCTATAATATTAAAAACAGCATCTACGCGGATCGGAACAAC
Source organism: Linaria vulgaris (assembly GCA_948329865.1). Taxonomy (NCBI): domain Eukaryota; kingdom Viridiplantae; phylum Streptophyta; class Magnoliopsida; order Lamiales; family Plantaginaceae; genus Linaria; species Linaria vulgaris. The sequence continues at coordinate 15,479,674 of OX415253.1, forward strand.
CGTTCAATACAATGGAACAACACCAACTTCCCTTGAAGAAGATACAGCAGCAATAGGAACATACGAAGACATATTTCTCTCAAAACTCTCTTTCTAAAAAAAGATAGAAGGAAAGATGCAAAATGAAAGTGATGATACGTACCCTCTTGTGTGCTTAGAGGAAGTATCTTAAGTCGAAACACTTGCCCTTGTTCTAGAAAATCCAAGAAAAGGAATAGGATATTTAAGAAGAAATGAGAGGCAGGAATGCATTTAGGAGTTTATTAATAGGCTTCTAGGAATTCTTTATTTTCATGAGTTTGGTACGGCGTCAGACCTCCCTTTATAGGCAAGGGAAGTAGCTTACTTCTTCCAGGGATAAGGTTATAAATGTACAAGGGAGTCGTATGAGAGTACTAGATATTTAGGATTTTATGGCAGTTTAGGCTTTATCAGAATTCTGATGATCTTTATCTAAAACCCTAGATAGGTTATTCAAGGAGCTGAGTCAACGTCGTAGAGGGTGCGGTTGTATTCATTCTTTTAACGTAATATTGGTCTTCTTTCGAGGGAGTTTATTTTTTTGAGTAGAAATGGATTAATGTGGCATGTCGTTGGCATTGCAGGCACTTTTTCACATGATCCGTGCAATCAGAGGTCATAGTGGGCCAAAAGAAGCCTTGTCTCAGGACTTTAAGTGTTAAGTTGGCTCCTCCTAATTAGTTTCTACAACTCCCTCCGTGATTTTCTTCCATGACTTGGTGGGCTTCGAAGGGTCCCAAACCTCATAGGTATGTTTGCGAGTAGGATTTACATTATAGATTTCCTTCACAGAGGAAGAAGCGGGCCGCTCGCCGACCGAATTCTTTAGATGATTTCCCCTTTAGGGTAGCCTTCTCCAAATCTAGTATGTACTCCTGGATGTCAAACATCTAGGTTTGTCCTTCCTCGGCCGAAGCGACAATTTGGACAGTGTTAGGAGTTTGCTTAAGGCCAAGGCTGGTGAAGAATGTGACTTTTTTGGCTATCACGGGTAGTACTAGGCTATCTATTTTAGACAGGGCATCGACTTTGTTGTTCTCCATGCGGGGATCCTGCTGGACCTTCAAATCCCCAAACCAGTTCCACGACGGGGAAATTACTCGGAGATATTCCTTCATTCGTTCTTCACGAGCCTTGTAGGTTCCATTATTTTGCTGCACCACTAGTTGCGAATCGCTAAAGACCAACAAGTGTTTCATTCCTGTTTCCTGGGCTAAAGGGAGGGCTATGAGCAGGGCTTCATATTTGGAACCATTATTAGACACAAAGAGTTTCAAGTGGATGGCAAAATCCAAGACCTCTTCCATGCTAGTTAGTTTGAAAATGATTCCCGCTCCCCCGTGGGTTGGCAGAGGATTCGTCTACCCATGCGATCCACAATGGGGTGGTGGGGTTGGGATCGCGCTCCGCACACATTTCTACCATAAAGTCGACTAGGACTTAGGCCTTAATGGTGGGGCACGAGTAGTGCTGGATATCGAATTCGCCAAGTTCGACGGCCCACTTTACCATTCTTTTTGATATTTTGTGTTGGTGTAGGATGGTGCATAAAGGGTATTTGATGAGGAAAGTAACCTGGTGCATCAAAAAGTACGCTCTTAGCTTTCAGACTATTGTGACAAGGGCGTGACTGACCTTTTCTACCAATGACTATCGGCCTTTGGTTGTCAGAGAGTCTTGCTGACGTAATAGATAGGACGATGTTATTTTTCATGGTCTCTTACAAGGACGACGCTAACTGACTCTGGTCCATGAAAAGGTACAAATTAATATATTCGCCTAGAAAGAGCTTGACTAAGAGTAGAGGGCTGGTCAGGTAGACTTTCATCTGCTCGAAGGCTACTCGACACTCTTCCGTCCAACGGAAGTCTTTAATCTTTCAGAGGATTTTGAAAAAGAGGAGTCCTTTCTCTAAGGATCGGGATATCAACCTATTTAGTGTGGCCATACGCCTGGTGAGCTTTTGTACATCCTCTATTTTCATTGGTTGCGGCATCTCCAAGATGGCTTTGGCCTTTTGGGTGTTGATTTAAATTCTACTCTGCGTAGCCTTGTAGCCCAGAAAATTCAATCTTTTTTATTTCAAATGAGCATTTACACGGGTTTATTTTCATACCAAAGTGGTCCATGAAGTTGAAGGCTTCAGCCAGGTCATGCGCATGGTCGTCCACCCAATGACTTTTGATAATCATGTGGTCCACGTATACCTCCATAGTGCTTTCAATTAGTTTCTCGAACATCATGTTTACCGTCGTTGGTATGTAGCTACGACATTTTTAGGCTGAAGGGAATAACTAGGTAGCAGAAGGATCTTGCGTCAAGTAATGAAGCTAGTCTTGTCTTAGCCCAATCTGCCATGACGATTTGGTTGATCCTATTTTGACTGTCTTGGGGGGTTTCCTCTTCCGAGATATCCATTATTTTCAGTTCTTCAGTCGCTTGCATCTTGGCTAATCTGGCTTAGTCTTCTTATGGAACGGATCTCGGGGAGGCACGGCGTGTTCTGTCATTGGATATGGTCAAACGGGGAAGGGCAGGGCATTCATTCGGGACTCTCTAACTTGGGCTTGATTACCTTGGACTTCTCCGATACCCGTGGGTGTGAGGAAGTTGACCTTGAGGTCTATGGTAGAGGGGACGACTTTGAAGAGTCATAACGATGGCCGCCTCTTATCATATTTTACATTTGGGTCGAAGCGTTCACTACCCAAAAGTTGATTATTCAGTTCGACAAAGCTTTCCTTGGCCCTAGAATACGGAAATGACTGTGGTTCCCACCGTCTGGAAATATTCTCATGAGAATCCCACTAGGGGAACCGCTACTGCGTCCATTTGATTGTCTTTGAGTCCCAGTGCATGGAAGGTAGAGAGGAACAGGACGTCCACGGAGCTTCTGATGTCGATCAGGATACGTTGGACCTCGGATCCAAATATGGTGGCCGGGATGAAAATGGGGTCTTCATGGGGGTATATGATCCCCTTAAAATCTCCTGGGCCGAAGGCAATCTGGGGTATGGGTGCGACCTCCATTGATAGTACTTTGAGGACAGCGGGCCCTCGCCTTGCCTTTTTTACATAATTTTGTTTTTGCGCGGTGGTCGAGAGGGCCAAAGTACCTCCTTCAATCATGTTGACCGTTCGTCATGTGGGCGAATTATCCTCATAGGAATTCGGAGAATAAGTTATGAATCTCATTCTTTCATCCACACTTCTTATCACACGATAGAGGTGAGAGTTATCTCCTCCATTCGTCCTTCCTCATTTGGCTGATGGGGGTAGGTCTACCACTGGTGCAACTGACACTTCCTGATTATCGCAGATGACATGTTTTTCCAAGTATCCCAGGTTGAGTAGTAGGTGTATTTTTTCCATATCTAGACGTAGTTGTACTTTAAATACCCATACGTACGGTAGTACATGCAATATTTCTGAGTATGCTTCATCCTATTGGGCTCTCCAGGCTCTTGTGGCCAGAGCATGGCGCGGTCGTGCTCCATGATTGCTAGGAACTCTAAAGGTTTGATGGTTATTAGGGGCAAGGGGACCGGAGTCAAATGCCACCTTGGTCCAATCTTATCTTCTCGTCGTTGTTCGGCCTTGTCTTTCTCAGTTTTCTCTTGTGCCTTGAGATTGGTGGGGTTAGAAGCCTGCTCGCCTTCCAATTGCTGCTTGGATTTTTGTCCTACCTCTCTTAGGATGAACATCTAGGCCCTCTGCATAAGGTCGTCTAGACTTTTGACCCGGGTTTCGAACAGAGAGTCGGTAAAGTCTCTTGAGTGTAGGCCCTGGACGAGGATGTTGGAGAGCATGGCCGAATTGACATGTAGTACGTCCAACACTTTGTCTACGAAGCGACACATGTAATCTTGAAGGATCTTGTCATTAATTTGTTTAACCGTGAAGAGATGGCTAGCCGATTTGGGGTGTTTCCCATTACAGACGAGCTGATGTATGAACATTTGTGTGAGCTGATCAAAATTTTGGATAACCCCGCCCGGAAGCTGAGAGAATCATGTTTGCGCTCTCCACGTAAGAGTTGATGGAAACACTCAGCACAACACCGAATATGATGTTGAGGCTAAATCCATGGTGGCCACGTATTGGTTGACATAGTTCTGCAGATCTCGATCATTATTGTGACCCCCGTAGATAGGTAAGTTGGTGGGTTTCATGTTTAGCGGGATGTGAATCTGGGCCACGTGAGGGGCAAAAGGGGTTCCTTGACAGATTGCTTCCTCCAGGGGGTTCGCATAATTCCTTAAGGACGGGACTTCCCTTTTTAGATTGTCCACCAATTCCCATTGGGGATCCGCCATTCCCTGATACTGCAGGCGTCCCAATTTCAGGCTTCGAGAGCATCCTCGGAGAGAGGTTCCTGGGGCCATGTCCATGGTGTCGTTCGCCGGGTAGGAAATGTAAGGAAGCAGGCCATCAATGGTCCTCCCAAATGTTTGTCTAGGTTGTCTGGTATGTAAGGGACGTGGGCCTGCCTCCGCTGACTGATGACGGGTGACCTTTGAGAACAAAAAATGGGGGTTTGGTATGAATCATCCTCGGTATCAGGAGATCTTAAAAGCATGCACCGCTCCATGTTGGTGGGGGTTGCACTTGAGTTTGCAACATGGTTTCCATGATGTCTTCGAAGAAGCTTCAGGGGATACATAAGGTAGCGGAGGCTTCAGGAGTTTCGTCCCTAGGCCAAGGGCCGTATTTGGGTTCCCCTCTTGGTGGATTGATAAGTCATTCTTGGAATTTCTTGTATGGGTTGGCCATTCGTGTATTGGGCTCCAGAGTTCTGTAAAAGTTCCCTTTGCATGCCTACTCCTGTATAATTCTTCTTTTCTGGCTGATTTTTCAGAATTGTTTTCTTAAGGGCACCAAATTGTTATCGCATATGGCGTCATTTAATGATACGTACCATTTTGGGTGTTTAGAGGAAGTATCTAGAGTCGAAACACTTACCCTTATTCTAGAAAATCCAAGAAAAGAAATAGGATATTTAAGAAGAGACTGAGAGGCAGGGGTGCATTTAAAAGTTTAATAATAGGCTTTTAGGAATTCTTTATTTCCTAAGTTTGGAAAGGCGTTGGGCCTCCTTTTTTATAGGCGAGGGAAGTCGCTTGGAATTTAATAGCTCATTCCAGGGATAAAGTTATAAATGTACAAGGGGGTCGGATGAGAGGACAATATATTTAGGATTTTATGACGTTTAGGCTTTGTCAGGCTTCTGGTGATCTTTATCTTGAACACTGGATAGGTTCTTCGAAGGTCGAGTTAGCGGCGTAGATTCTTGGAGCATAATTTTGATCTTCTTTCGAGCGAGTTTATTTTGTACATATCCACAAAAAAACCGCCAAAGAATTCACAAAAAGAGGGGGAAAGATACTCGCAAAAGATGTTTGTTAGAAATGAAGATTTTAGAGCAAACACCCTTTTATAGATGGTCGAACAATGTCATTAAATTCCTACCCAAAACATCTGGTCCACAAAAAGGCACTTGGAAGGATAAATCAAATCCTAAGAGTCGCACTACCTTGAAGAGATGTAAACCGGAATCAATGCGTCCCTCTCAACAGACAAAGTGGAAGAGCCACGACTCTCTAAATTCCCCTATTACGCCTTGATTACAAGGAGAATTGGGAGGGTCATGATAATACACACATTTGGCTTTTCACTCTTCTCGTACAAATGAAGAACGTCTCTCTCCTCGTACATAAAATGCACATAACCATGAAGAGACGATGTTGACAAGACCACCCTCGAAGAACTTATCTAGTCCTAAATAACATTATGCAACTCATCCGCTTCTGTCATAACCAACAAACATGCACCAAGCAAGCAAAGAGACCGACCTTCACGACCACTTAGCACGACCCCATTCGTCGACGTTGACATGGATGAGCAGCTCCCCCCCCCCCCCCCCTCTCTTCATGCCTATAAAAGGAGCCCTCTGATGCCTGAAGTAGTTTAGGATTTTTGGGCCTTCTTGGAAAAGAATCATCTTAACAACCTTTCCTACATAGGAGTTACAACCCGACTCACTACAAGCTAAATTTTCCATTGTTTCTCCTAGGCTCAAGAAAGGCATTCAAACCCCTGTAACATGTCTTCCTTCAAAACCTTTCAATACAAAGTTAAGCAGGTGACATAAGATCATCAATTGGCTAGTTACAATAGATTTTAGAACATTTTTCTTATAATTAGGGGAGAATGCAGTAAATAAATAGCGAAAATAATGTGTATGTTGTGAGTATTCCGTAGATTTTGTCCTTTTTATATATGATATGTTCTCGATTTGGGTCCTCCAATCAAGTTGAATTAATTTTGGTCAGAAGTCATCACGTGTTGTGCACGTGGCCACCAGAAATTTAGGTTTAAAGTCCACAAGTGTTAGTTTTTTTGCAGATTTAGTCCTCTAAAGATATTCATTATCAACTTTAGTCATTTAAAGTGTCACATCTGAATTTAAGTCCTTCAAAGAAATATGTGCTCGAGTTTGGTGCTATACCTAAATTAATTCTAAATTTGAATGAATTTTGGCACAACTAATGAGTGTTTTTAGATGTGATTGAAGTGTCTATTTTCTTATATTTATGGGTTAATCCTTGTGGCATTTTTTTTGGTTTATGTCTTTTTTTTTTATTTTATAGTTTAAAGTCAATTCCATAGAAAAATTATGTCGTTCATTCATCCCTATCAGAGTTTGAGGAGAAATGTGATTAAAGCAAGACCATAATCAACCACAGTAGAGCAAAGAAAAATCAAGGAGAAGACACGCTGAAATCTCATTGAGATCAAGAGTTTAATCTCTTATTTTCCTTTCTTGTGATATTTATGATGAATTATTATTTTAAATCTTCGAGCACGAGTAGCTAATTTACCATGTCTGGGATAGGATGTAATTATCTATATGAATGCACCTAGAACCTATATTTGGATTATTTCCATTTAAGTCTAGTTCTGTTGGATCTTGTTTGTTGCTTATGTCACTTGGTAAATTTGACATGTACATGTTTCTTGGAAGCAATGTGGTGACATTAAACAATCGTGCATTACTTGAATCGTGCATAGTAGATTGTTAGAGCAACACTTGCATTGTAGACCAGATAAACAAATCTTTAAACCATCACCACTAGCGTCTCACGAGGAAATTAGTTTAAGATTGCAACTAAAGTTCTATTCTAAAAATATTGTATAGATCCTTGACACGGTGAACTTCTAGAGAGGGAGGAATACTGATATGGGCAAATACCGGGTGGGCTAGCCCAACCCAATTGTTGGCCTAAGCCCAATGCATATCAAATATTTATCCTCATATAGAATATTCTATATCGAATATTGCCCTTCATATCGAATATACATATTCGATATGGTACAAACTTTTCCACAACTCACGAAAGCGGACGCCACCTTTGATATCTATATAAAGGCGGTCTGCAATTCAAGGTGAGGTTAATTAATATAATATTCACTCTTCACACATCATATAGAATATCGTTTTTCGATATTGATTACCCCACTTCAACATATCCCTATATTCGGTATACAATTGCATTCGATATGGAGCCCCACTCTGATATCGTCTAATTTCGACATCATATGCACATTCTACATACACACTAGCCTTCGACATCACTCAGCTTTTGACATCGGCATCTTCGACATCAGTAGAGTTTAGACATCCTCAAAGCTTTCGACAACAATCAGAGGCAGTCAAGCGTCGTCTAGGTGTTCCGGACAAAGTTAATCTAAACCGTGTAATATACTAGCATATTTTGTACTAGGTCAAGGGTTATTGTAATTTTGTATATTCGTAAACTGTAACGATCTTGTACCAAAATATTGGTGCCGTTTGTGGAAACACCGCAATTCTCAGACGAAGACGCAAGGATGCAACGAAGGACTAGGTCGCAATCCAAAGGGCAACGATGGAAAACTCTACTGCTGAAAATGCTCCAAGGGGATGATCACTATTGGACCCGACTGTGGAGCAGCAGACGCAGGTCACCACCCCCTCGGGTACCAACCACATCCCCCATGCCTGTGGTGCCCACCATACTACCGTCGAAAGTGATCACTCTGATCAATGCAACCGTTAAACCTGAAACTGCAGCCTTACGTGCAGGTGTGGTCTGAGGTTGGCTAGAACTTCCTCCCATCTCTCCATGGGGAACTTCCTTGATATCCGTACCTTGGTCTCATGGATTGGCAACCCAATCGCCTTGAGTGTCACTAGCCTCCCTAGCCTTAGGGAGGTAAATAGTCCGCCCTCGAGTCTTGAGAACGGTAGGATCTCAGTCGTCAGCACTACTACCAGTTGCATATTGTTGCATCTTCGCTTGGCGTCCCATTGCGAGAGTGGCTGCAAGAAAAACATTTCAAGTCAGACTCTTATCGCATGAGAGCGATCAAACTATATATTTAAAAATAAACTACAAAATGCACATATTAAGAATATACCCTAGTCATGGGGCCCTCCATAAGATAAGTCACGAGCTCTCAATACATCATCATTGACCAACAGTGTATGGTCAAATTTGTAGGTGACTACGGTCCTCAAAAAACCCTCCTCCCAAATCAGAGCCCCAACGCCTGAGGGTATTCCACTTCTCTTAGACCTTGACCAAACTTTGGGAAAACAATTAAACACTCCTAGGGTTCTCTCTTTAACATACAAGAATTGCTTCTTCGCCCCGGCACCATAGCTCATTTGGCTAGCAGTCAAGAACTTGTGGCCGGTGTTTTCCCTTACAAAGTATACCTCCCCCCCCCCCCCCACTTCTTATTGCTTATCAAGGAAAATAATTTCCAAAACTCATTAACACACACGGGACGTTAAAAGTTTTCATCACCAAGATGAATGCTATTAGGACCCCAAAAGAGTTGGGCGACAGATGCACTATACAAATGCCTATACTACTTAATAAGGTACTAATCAGGGGATGGATTGAGAACCTCAAGCCATTGATAATATGCGGACTAGCACTAATGGCCATTTGTTCACCTTCATGAGCGACAACCCTCTCAGAAGCTGACCTGAGACCTTGTGGCTCAAACATATTCAAGCAACCACAAAAGACGCCTTTGAAATTATGCACATAAGAAAAAAGGCCTACAACTTATGAACTCCAAGTTAAGTCGTAAAACCCACCTTTGATTACACGTACAATATTGAATCTTTGCTAAGAAAACCTGCAAACAAGAAAGTAACTTGATAAGCAATTACTTCAAAGAATCAAAAGGTTAATTTTCACTAAGTATCTATACACTAATTCATATTGAATATTGTATATCAGAGATTACATATCGAATCCCCAAATGTCGATATCAAATTGTATATCGAAAGTCTTAGGTCGAAAGGAAATATTCGACAAAGCAAATCATTTCAACATACCTTTGCCGAAATTAGAAGGCTTTCACTAGAATGCAAATGACTTCTCTCTCTTCCCTCTTCCTATTTATAGGGCTTGCGTCTGCATTTATGGCGGACGGTTCACCTGCCATGTCGAAAGACCCCAATTCGATATCGATGTCACATTCGATATCAATATCTGCAATTCGATATCGTCGCCATATTCGACATCATATTCGATATCAACATCTCTAATTCGATATCAAATACCCCTAGTCGATTACGAATTACAAAAATTTCTTTCGATACGCATAGTTTAAACGCATTGCTCTACGTCTGCCAATTACATATTGCGGTACCCATGATTCAAAATATAAAATTGACAGAATATTACGGTCTTCGTGTATAAACTGGGGGGACGTGAGGTACAAACACCATGGTTACAACATAAGTTATTTTATTTAGGTTTAAGAGTTATCGTTTACAACGATAACTCATAAAACTGTGGGGGCTACATGATATGGGCAAATACCGTGTGGGCCAGTGCAACCCAATCGTTGGCCAAGCCCAACACATATTGAATATTTATCATCATATCGAATATTCTATATCAAGTATTGGCCTTCATACCGAATATACATATTTGATATGGTACAAACTTCGCCGCAATTCACGGAAGCCGACCCACCTTCGATTTTTATATAAAGGCGGGTCCGCAATTCAAGGTGAGTTTAATTAATATAATATTTACTCTTCACACAACATATCGAATACCGCTATTACCCCACTTCGACATATCCCTATATTCAATATACACTTGCATTAGATAAGGAGACCCACTCCGATATCGTCTAATTTCGACATCATAGTCACAGTCAACATACACACTAGCCTTCGACATCACCCAGCTTTCGACATCGTCATTTTCGACATCAACAGAGTTTTGACATCCTTAGAGCTTTCGACAACAATCAGAGGCAGCCAAGCGTCGTATATGTGTCCCGGGCAAAGTTAATCTAAATTGTGTAATAGATTAACCTATTTTGTACTAGGTCAAGAGCTATTACTGTAATTCCGTGTATTCGTATAACTGTAACAGTTTTGTACCAAAATAAGTACCTAACGGATTAACGCAATCAACTAGCTGAGGGGTTCATTTTAAATTTATAATATACTTAATGACATTTTTCTTTGTTCGGTGCAGGACATTTCTTGTTCTATAACTTTGCTTTTTTGTTAAAAAAAAAAGTATTATATGTATAGGTTTGAACCTTAGTTCATCTTACATTAGGGACCTATATAAATTTGATATAAAGAAACGTGCCTTTTTTTCTTTTCTTTTTTTTGATAAATAGGATAGAGGAATATTTTCATATTTCGTTCTGTTTTTAAAACTTTGTTGGCTATATTGATAGGCATAAGAAACGAAGATGATTTAGTCATTTAACCATTTGAATTTGAAGGATTCACAAAAATTAATTTTGAAGGGTATATAAGAGAACAATAAAACATTGCGCCGGAATTATGAGTTTATCACGTTTGCTAATAATATAATGCATTATCCTTTCTCTAATTAAAAGAGATGACCGGTGCCTTTTTCTTTTAACTCAAAAAATTCATTGATACGAATATACGATGAACAATATTAGTATTGTTTTTTCACAATAAAAAAACACTTAACCAGAATGCAGAGGAGGTTTGGCTAATTCAAATAAAAATATGGGTTTTATTAACAAAAAGTGGACAGAAGGTTATCATCATCATTGCCAATTAGAAAGAGGAGGTTTATGCATATATGTCCCACAAATCTTCAATTAACAATGAATTGGTGTCCGTTACAATTGCAATAAAAGCTACACTCATAATGAAAGTGAAAGCAGTGGGAAGCACAGTAAAAGATGATGATGATGATAGTGGGGTGGACCAGGACTCGCATCAAATCCCACCCAAAAATGTGAGAATATAAACATTCTTTCTTGTTTAAGGAAATTTACCAGACATCGAGAATAACTTGCTAAATTATATTGTTTTTATGAAACTGAAATGAAATTCAAGTTTGTTAATTGTAGTAATAGCTATTCATAAATAATAATAAAAAAACTAGTAATAGTTGGTCCTACTCCTAAACATTAACACGCAAAAGCAATTGAGTAAGTAAGCACTAAGCAGGCTAGAAGCCCAAGTCATGATGAACTAAGAGAGTGTTTGCAAATGCTTTTAAAAGGAGCTTGTGGGCTTTTGTCTGTAGGGAAGCCATAAAATAGTGTTTGATTATAGGGCTTTTGCTTCTCCTTGTCTTAAAATAAGCCAAAAAGAAGCACAAGCCCACAAGCTGGGTAGATGGTGCTTTTAAAAGCTCCTTTTAATTATCAGCATTATAAAAATATTTCTCTTTCCTAATTTCCCTCAAAGTGCCGCCTATACCCCTACAATTAAGGAAAAAAAATTATTCTATAATCTTTCTCATCCATTTTCAACAATAAAAAAGATTTTTAATCTTTTTTCTTCCATATTCAACGTCATTCCCAAATCATGTTTTTTATTTTATTTAACAAAATGTATACTTGTATAATGTAAGTGCATGTTAATTATTTATATGCTCGATAAATAAGGGTAATTAAGTCTTATTGCATTATAAAAGCTGCTTTTACTTATTATTGCAAACACTACAAAATTAATTTAAAAGGCTTTAAGTTACTTTTTTAAGAAGGATTGCAAACACTCATTGCTTTAAGTCAAAATGAGCTTTTAGTGACTTTAAGTAAAAGCTTGGAAGAAGGAGATTCTATAAGCTCTTGCAAACACCCACTAAAAAATAAATTAAAACAGAGGACCGAAGTGTCTGAATCATGATTTTCTCCTAGCAAGCATCACATGAACCTCCAACATTTTCGGGTCAGAAAAACATTAAAGAAAGGCAAACATTGAATGGAAATTTCAGAACAAGGGCTGCACATGTACTTAAAACTTTAACATATTACTAATGATCCATTCTCATATACAAAGGCATGCATCACTCTTCGACTACCTCGCTGAGACTCCAATTCATTAACCTAATCAAACAAGCAACATTCACTTAACTCAATCGACATAGAACACAAGAAGTAAATTGTCAAAAAAACCAATGAAATATCAATCGATATAGATATAGATATATATGCCACACGCCGAACTAATTACACAAACTATCGTACACAGGGCAAAACAACAAGAAGCGAGAAGCTTAAGATATCAATGGGACAGACCACTTGTCATATACCTAAGACCCCCCAAGGAAGGGAAGAGACAAAATAATGTGCCACTTGACACAGGTAAATCAAAATAATCACGGGGCCAATGGTTGTTGCCTGCTGTGTTCGTTGTTATAACCATCGTAAGGTTTTGTCGAGTTACCACCAGACTTCTTTCTCCTCAGAACAACAATCCAAGTGATTGCTTCCAACAAAAGAGAGATACCTCCAAGTATAGCAATCACAATAATGTATGCATCTCTCCACTTGGGTGCGGGGTTTAAGATGTTCAAGCCTTTGAAAACATTGATGATGCCAAGGATGATTACTGCATATCCAAGACTGTGGTGGTAGATATTCCAGTAGGAGCGGTACTTGTGGTCCTTCTTAGGTCTCAACAACAAGGCGAATATCTATATAAAATAAAACGCCAAAGACAGAACAACCACATATTAGGAAAAGGATAAACAGCCAAGTTTGTGTGTAGTTAGTTGGCAGGATACATCGATCAAAATAATCAGAAATGTATTATTCATCAATTGAAAAGCAAGAAAGGCAAACAATATTTTGACGTTTCCAATATCAACACAAATCTGCTTAAACAAGATATTGACAAATGTTTTCATCATACTGAAATCAACATCTTTTATTAGAATTTCCTATTACTGGGATCAGGTAAAAAGGAATCAGTAAATTGATTTTTCGTATAGCACTCAGAATAGGTAGAGAAAATTGTATGTATAGTAGTTATCAGAAAGAGAGGTAATTTTTTCGATTCTCTGGAATTTTCTCTAGCTACTACCTTATCACTATCAATAAGACATACATAAACCCCTTGTACATGAGCAAAACTTCCGAGTTAACAACCGCACAGACAAGTAAATCATTACCTGAACGGTTGCGAGAGTGAAGAGGGCAATTCCGATATTGCGATGGTCAGAATAGGTAACACCTTTGGATTGACTTCCAAGTTTAAGACCAGTTCCCCATCCAGCCACTCCAATTGCATAAGCGGAAACTTGGCAGGAAACGTGAGCATAGAACCACGCTGGATCGGCCGAAGGAAACGTCCTCAAATACCTGGCAATGATAATCCCAACGGGGAACATAATCCCCCAGCTCACAACATTCAGTATCCCATGAATCTGATGCCACACAAAAACGGTCAGTGAGTGAGTGAGTTAGTGAGTTCACCACGATACTTATCAAAATAGACAAAACACAAAAAAAAAAAAAGGACAGCCCGGGTGCAGGAAAGCATCCCGCAATGCGAGGGTCCGGAGAAGAGTCCACCCGCAGGGGTGTATAATGGGCAAGCCTTAGTCCGCTCCCATTACTTGAACCAGTGACCTATAGTCACACAACAACACCTTTATCGGTGCGGCAAGGCTCCCCTCCATCAAAAAAGACTAAACACAAATAGGGACAAAAACTCACATTTCTTTTGTTGGTCCTCGAATCCGCACCACCGCCGTTAACAACAACACTCTGTCCTCTCAACAAATCAAGGCTCCCTTTCGCGTTCAGATTCCCCGCATCAAAGTTGTGTTTATCCGGCACGCCACCCGTAACAGAGGGCCCCACCTGCCACACCTGGTTCACCGTCGTTTTCCCCTTTTCCGGCAAGACCAACGTCGCAAACAGCCTAATGACACCGCCGGAATATTCGGCCGAGGATTCCCTAACTTTGTACCAGACCTCGGACTCCACCAAGGGAGCGTAAGAAGTGATGTTGTAGGTCTTAACCGCCATTCGACCGTTGGCGTCCCTGAAGGCTACGAGGGCCTGGGAGCCCACCATGCCGGTTCTTGTCGGGTTGATGGCCCATGAGACCCACCCGTCGGGCCGGGTCGGGGCGGCGATAAAGGCGATGGAGAGTGTGGACTGGGTCGGATCGTAGGAGTAGTGGAGAAAGGAGTTGAGTGATGGGAGGTCATTGCAGAAAGAGTAGAGCCGGTTGTTTGTGAAGGTCTGTGAGGTACACGTGGCGGACTGTGACGGTGAGATTAGAGAGGATGCTATCACAAGGAATGTGGTTAGGGTTACAGAGGAGAAGAAGAAGAGGAAAGTAGCCATTAATGGCAGAAAGAGAAAAATAAATTGCTGTGCGTGGAGGAAAGAGCTTTTGGTGAGTTTTTGTGAAAGTGAAATATATATTATATAGTGGCGAGGCCACTGATGTGAAAGGAGTCACAATTAACTTTAGAATCTCATATGTATGGTTCATTTTTTTATTATTTATTTAATTCTACTTCTTTTCTACACAATCATATTTCCTCTTTGAATTTTTTTTTTTTGTATGTTGTTATTGTGAACTCATTTTAAGATTTCTGCGTGCATTACATTAAATAAATATTATTTATTCTCTTATATTCACTGATATGAATAGAATTATATTTATATATAAAAAAAAGGGTTATTGCTCTACGAGTGGAGTCCGTAGGTGTAATATAAGTTCCATTGATGAGAAAAAGAATATCTGCTTAATAAATTTCCGTTTACTTTTGTTAAAAATATCTCCTTCAAGATTCTCGCTTTATTTTCAATCATTTTGTAATAACTCAAACATTTTGAATTTTGCCGTTGCTCGATAAGATTTTGTTTGGAATTAATATGGAGTTATTTTGTCAATAAAATTGTTTGACCTATTTGGGTAAACAAATCTGACGATTTTTAATTTTAAAGTATTTTCTATTGTCCAAATTAGTAAATGTAGATATGATATGACTTATGATATATTTCCTTCAACACTCGGGGACGTTACTAGTTTAAGATTTAGAAATTTGAGAGGTATTGTATTTGGTGAGTGAATGTGGATTTCTTTTTTAAATAACAGTAACTTGCAATATATTCATACTTTAACAAATGAAATCGACAAAATTAACATATACCACAATTATTTGTTCCAAGCTCACACAGAATGTGTGTACTTATTTACTTTAATCCAAATTGATCTTGTATTAACTGTATCGTAAGATTCGTCAGTCGTGAGCTGTTATCATAAATGTTTTTTTTTTTTTAAGATTCTTCATTAATCAAAGGGTTTTTGCTTTTTTTGGCACTTGTAATGGAACAAATATTTTATACATTTGTTGCATAGCTTATGTGTTGTCACAAACGTTAAGATTAAATACAGATTTAATTTTTTCTAGAAATTAGAAAATAACTAATCCTATAACTCATCTCCACTGTGTATTGGTAGTTGCATCACGTCATTAATACAATAGTTGTATAAAATAGTTTCTCCCTATAATATGCAAAAGAGGCGCATTACCCTCTATAAAAAAATAGACATATTACATCCTTGTAATCTTAAAATGGGTGCATAATACCTACTTATGTAAGGAGGTGCATCTCACTTGCCAAAAATTGAGAGTATGATTAACTTTCTAATAGAAATTTTCCCATAAGAAAACAATTTTTCAAAATTATCCAGACTTTAAATTACAAAAATAATGATATTTATATTAAACTGACTTAAGTTAATAATAAATAAATATTCAAATAATACAAATTGACAATGTACAAGTTATAAATACATAAAAATTTCAATAGGGGGCGGTGAAAATTTCAATAGGGGGCGGTGTGCACCAATTTCATGATTACAGTGAGGTAATTTGCCTATTTTAAGATTATAGAGGGTAATGTGCCTATTTCATGTATTAAAGGGAGTAATTTGCTATTTTCTCTTAATCAAATGGAGTCATTAAAAATAAATAGAGGCGCTTGAAAAAAAACTCTCAACATGCACATGAAAATTCGAAACATTAAAAAACCTATCAAAGCGGTGACTTCTAGAAAATTTAGCAATATTATAGACACGTTTATTCCAAAGTCCTAAAATTTTACAACCTTGCTTTGATCGCCTGTCTATGTTGCAAGGCTACGGATACGGCGATACGGGTATGGTATAATACGGATGCGCCGATACGACATTTTCAGAAAATAAGCAATACCGATATGTTAGGATACGTATATATATATATATATATATATATATATATGTGTGTGTGTGTGTGTGTGTATTAATAATTAATATTTATATTATTTTTTAAATTTGTTAACAATTATTTAATTATTTAGTATTTTCTCGATTTTCGTGTAGGTTGGAACACCTTGCCTGAGTTCTAGAAATATAATGCACAATAAGTAGTGTGGGGTCTCTCTCCCTTTATTTCTTCTACTCTTTTTTCTTTTATAAGGGTTGGGTTGTATACAAGTGGCATCATGCATGTATTTATTTTGACAAGTGTCTCATGCATGTAATTTATAAGCTGTGTGGCCTTGCTTCATTCTCGACATCTGTCTTTGTGTGCTGATAAATGCCTTTGTCCTGCTTCTATGTAACCCATCTTTTATAAAGGATCGTGTTTCGATGGTTCACTGGGAGGGAGAAGCCAATATTTATATCCTTCGGGAGTTTGAGATTCCTATCGTGGCTTCCACGCACTCCGTTTTATGGGGTATCCATACCGTATCTTGATAGTACGACTGTTAGGACGTCGTGTTCCCATGGAGGATTGTGAAGTTATACAAAACCTTCGATGCTTTGTGATTCGGGGAATATTGAGATGGTACCGTTTTACAAGTGTCGGGTGCAGCATCTAAGGCTAGAGACATTTGGGTAGGCCTTAGTGATGTTTTAATAGCATCGTGAATCAAAACTATACGTTAACACTAGTCCCCTACCCCCCCCCCCCCCCTCACAATTCATGTTGCCTTCGTTAGAAGCAAGATAAATTTTGTTGGATGCGAGGTTATGGGAGAGGTTCGGATTTTTTCGATGGTGTGGCTCAATTAAGTCCACGTCTCTTAGCGGCGGGAAAAAGATGTAACGGCTCCGAGTTTTTTTTATTTTACTTGTCTATTAATGATGTGTCGTAGGTCATTAACTCATTAAATAGGGGTCATGGGTCATTAACTCCCCTCTACCCCCAATTCCTAAGGTTTAAATACCCATCTTTCCTCCTTTCTTCTTCACTTGCAACTTTGGAAAATTATCTCTTTTTTGCAATCAGCTTATCTCTTCCACTCTCAAGCTTTCAATGGTGTCTCTCTCAAACGCTGACCTTACCTCCACTACTTCCGATTCTGGCGACGTGGTTTTCTCTCGTGCTTCCGATCTCCCAGCTATGACGGGTGCTTCTGTAGTGTTCACTCGTAAGAGAGGTGTTGCGGCGGTGGCGAGCGGCAGTGGGCGTGTTCTTTCCAAGAAGAAGAGGGCCAAGAAGTCGGCTGACAAAGCCGTTGTTCCTCGTAATACTCAGAAGATGGGGGTGACGGCGTCTCCTAGGGGTGCATCTTTTTTTCACGATCTTTGAGTTATCGGTGTCACCTAGGGGTGTGCCTTTTTTTTTGGCATCGTGATGACGATAAGCGTATTCTAACTGGAAAAGTAAGTTCTTTTTTGCAAAGCCTATCGTGAGTGAATGGGATATACCCTTACCTGGAGAGAGCCTAAGACCCCTGAGTATCCCCTGGAGGATGATTTGACGCTTTCTCCGATATTTGATGCTAAGGCGTTGGTAGAGTCTCCTTCTTTTAAGGCCATATATCAGACCGTGGGGTTAAGGTTCATTACTCCCATTGACAAAGTGGAAAAGCCTTTAGCTGTGCCTTCCGAGTTTGCAGATTCTTTTGGTAAGCAACTGTATGCTACTTTCTTAATATCGGTTTAGAGCCATGGGATGTTTATTTAATATCTATATCTTGTATTTTGGTGTAGAGAAAGCTCTGAATGGGTTTTTGATTATTGGTGTCGAACCCCATGATGGTGCTGAACCCCAAGATACAACTCTTCCTTCCCAAGGCGAGCGAATGCAGACTAGATCGTTGGTGGTTCCAGCCTCCACGTTTTTATCCGGTCATCTAGAGGCACTTCAGGTATGCCCGAATAAGATAATTCCGCTGGGGATCCAGTGGACACCGCGCCTGTTCCCGTCACTATTAACGATGGCAATGAGGATCTGGGGTTAGAGGCTGCTACTTTGTCCCTTCCTCCGATCGTTCCAGGAGCTGTGTTGGTTCTGTCCTCCATTGTTTATGCGACCATTGTACCCGAGTATATCAATATTTCTTCTATAGATAAGTCTTCTGGTAACCATTCATCGGCCTCTTTGGAGATGGCCGGTCTTCCTTTATCAACATCTCCAGTGATGGCACCTGATACCTCCGGCATACTCTTTTCATCAGAGTTGCCTACTCCCATTTTGCGGGCTCTTGGTAGGTGTATGATGAGTTCCTTAAGTACTTACACGATACTAATGCGGGTTCTTTATTTAATGTGTATGTACTTCATTATTTCCAATAAAGGAAAGGCTCTTGTTACCTCTATGAGTGAAGCCTTCGACTTAGGTGGGTATCTGATGAGCATCACATCTTTTTTGCTAGTAATATTTTTGAGCTGATCCTTTTGTAATGTGTTTAAAGCCACAGAAGAGGAGCTACTACGAGTTTCAAGGGGAGTGCCTAAAGCCTCAGAATTAGATCTGGCTTATCTCATGGTGGGGATTTCCTACCTTCTATAGGAGTTATGCCTACGATTTTGCCATCGTATGGCAATGCTTCACTTCTGGACGAATTGTTATCTGAAAGCCCTGTATTTGCTGGTCCTTCGATTTTTCAGCCCAGAGGATCTATTCCGGCCATTGTATCGGATCCCCCTATTGTGTCTCAGGTTCCTTACTCGGGGGGAGTTACTTTTGGTATGCCTTCTTCATCCGGCCTCCCTACCTTGGGTAATTTACCTACTGCTAGATAAGTATAGGACGCGCTCGGAGTCATTTTTCGATTATTCGCCTCTACAAATGCGATTCCGACTGATGGATGGCAATTTTCTCAGAGTTGTCTCAATTGGATGGCCTTGATGATATGCCTTTTCTCCCCTTGTGTTTTTTAGGGATGTTTTTAAAATTTTCGTTCTTTTTCTTCTTAATTTTATCCTTAGTCGCCTAAAGTTCTTCCCGCTGTTTGGCTTGAGGTCGGAAAATTGCGAGAGAATGCAGCTATGGCAGAGGAGAAGTATAAGAAGAATGAAGAGGATCAAAATGCTCTCAAGGAGAAGTTATCTAAGTACGAAGCCGCTTGGGGAAGGGCTTACCAACGAATGCACGAACTAGATGGTGAGGCTTCTCGCCCCCGATCATCTGTCAAAGAGCTCGAGGCTTGCAATCTGGCCCTAAAGGAGAAGATAGAGCTCCTAGAGAAGGAGAATGCAGTCGGGGTGTTGAGAGAAGGTGAGTGGCAAAGGGACTTGGCCCAAGCCCTTTATCAGGTAGATGCCATTACGGAGGAGCTAGCGAAGGATTTGGTAGCAGTTTCAGAAGGTATCTCTCTGGAGGCTCTGCAAGATAAGTTAGATGCAGCGGCCAAGTATGCTCAAGAAGAGACATTCAAACGATGCTCCGCTAGATTTGAAGATAGATATCATGGATATTTGATGGGCCATCATCTTTGGGGCTTCGTGCAGTGTGTTAAGCAGGTGCAGAGCAAGGTAATGTTGTAGCTAGAGTCGATATATGCCTTTGGACATTAATGAGATACAAAAACCCACCACCACGGAGGAAGCCTATGCCCTCTTTGAATGGCATCTTTTCCGTATGCCTCCTTCAACTTCAGATAGTAGCACTAGGATTCCAGTTACAACGATGCTTTCAAGGCCATTGATATCAAGAGGAGTGATACCTTCGGACTTGCCTCTTCATCCAATAGCAGTGTCTTCCAGTATTTCATCGGTGATGCCATCCTCGCCATCAACTTCCGCTCCACCAACTTTCGATTCTTAAAGCTTCATGTACAATGGATCCCCCCTTTTTGTTTACCACCAATGTTATCATGTTTCGTTGTTTTGTTTTTATCTTACAGTATGTATTTGGACTTAAGTCAATGAATGTTTATTTCCTTCATGTTTTTGTCATTTCTATATTGGTGTGTTTTTTGACGATTGAATGCATTTATAGAGTCCCGTATTTTGTAATGCCCGAGCTCTTATATCTGCTACACGTGTCTTAACCCACCTTTGCATAGATGATGACTAGGAGTAGATTCCCCGTTATCTGGAATACTTCTTACACGTGTCCCTACTCTAAAGTTGTGTAAATAGGCGATTGGCCGAGCCTACCACCTAATCTGGTGGTTTCATGACTGTCGTGGCCTCGAGCAAGTGATTTTTCTATTATATATACCTGGGCTCAATGAATATTCTCTTTCACTTCTACCAAAAAACACTTTTCCACTAGAATATTCTTCCTTTAGTTGACTTAAAAAGTAAATTCTTGTCATTTTTCCTGTACTTTTTGTTTCCTCTTTGTACTTTACCTGTCGTTGTGATAACTTATCATAGTGACAAAGGGCATATCATTGAGGAGTATGATGCTTGTACGTTCTTCTCTTTCCCAGGGTAATTCCTTATCTTTTCGAAACTCACTACCGTTGGATGGGGGTACGTCACACCCCTTTTGAACGTCTTCCTCATTACTCTAGAGGGAGGGCTCAAGGGGGTTTACTAGCCATATTTGGGAATACTTCTATGGCCTCCATTTTTGCACCTTTGCAAACTGATGCTTCGTTGGTAAGTAAAATAAGGATTTTATTTTTTAGGAGGGATGCTTATCTCCCTACTGATCATTTTTCGTCTTCAATATTGCCCATTTGAATCCTCGTGGTATGGTTGGTGGGGGTCGAGTTGGGTCTGCTATGAGTATGGAGTTTTTGGACTCCACCGTTACTTTGTTTGTTGAATACCATTTAGACCCTAAGAAGTACGATATTGTCATTCCCTGTCCTCATCAAAGGGCTTACGATCCTTGCGATGGGTATATGACGGTATATTCGGACGAAATTCGATGCAGACTTCGTTTGTTTTTTCACCCTTTTATCCAGTCCCTTTTTAGGTATTGGTAGATCTGTCCTAGCAAGTTAATTCCTAGTTCCTATCGTCACTTGAAATGTTATATTTTGCGTAGCAAGATTTTGGACCTTCCTCTCACCCATTATCGCATGGGGGTTATTTTCATCTTACGGTAATGTCCTAGTGGCCTTTCCTTTTTCAGCTTGGTGTATCGAGATATTCGTCGTACTTTTACTTCCATCACTAAGCGTGTTACTCCGTTGGATGACTGGAAAAGTCGATTTTTCCTTGTTAAGACAAAGGGTAAACCTGCCTCTTCTTGGGGGGTATCTATCCAGTAGGGGCTAGGATATGTTTTGCAAAGTCCTGAAATGGTCGTACAAGAGATGGCGATCTTGTGTAATACATGTCTGTTTTCGGGTAGTTATCACATATGCGGTTTGTTGGAGTTTTCCAGGGTTCTAGTGATGACGGGTTTGTAGGAAGGTACAGAGGCTTTAAATCCCCCCTCTCAATCATTGCATGCTAAATATTTTACCGTAAGTTCCTCTTCCCTTCATACTCTTTGTGATATTGAGTTTTGTTATCGTCTTACTTGTCATATTATTTTTCTTTCACAGGATCGAAAATGTAATTTTTTGCCATAAGGGCTTTTGATAAGACATTTTTGTGTTCCTTATCAAATGAGCTTATGTTGTGAGGGATGGGAAGGTCTTCCCTATCGATTTTTGAGCTAATTATGAGCCGCCTTGTTTTGGATAATTGTCCTGCGATATCAAGCGGTGGGTTACCTTCTCAGGCTGTTAGTGCTTCCCCATTAGATATGCCGAGTTCTTCTCAACTAAGAGATCCGTTAGTATCGAGTTCCTTCACCGAACTTCCTTTGGTTTAAGATTATCTACTCTCGGTGAAACTACTGCCCTCGTGGATGTTTTTGCCCCTCCTCCTTATGTTTGAATGTTGTGAACGTGGTCGAGGAGCGTCCGTTATCTTCTTCTCGCCAAAGGTCCCATACTGTCAGGGAAGGTAGAAATAGGGTTCCATCGTGGATAAGTACCTTTCCTCAGTTAGCTCCGAACGTGGATTTCTGTCGTACCTTTCTGAGTGGCTCATTGAACAAGTTGGATTGTGTACTACTAAACACTTTCCCTTTGTCCGCTCATCAGGATTTAGCTTGTAAAGATATTTGTGAGGTGCGAATCCGCTTTTTATTTTCTTTAGTATGTTACTCATACTCGTGCTAATCATTTCTTATCCTTTGCAGCTGTTTATAATTATGAACATCGTTTGCTCTATGAGGGATCAAGTCCCTTCCGATACGGAGTTCATATTTCGTCATAGGGATAACTTAGAAAGAGACCTTATTGAAGCTCAAAAGAAAATTCAGGAATTATAAGCTAACTCGGAGACTGTGCAGGGTATCCACGATAAGGCTTTAAAAGAAAAGCTGGAGAAATCCTGGGATCTGGAGTGCTGCCTTATGTTGGAGAGGGCGCGAGTAGTGTGCTTAGAAGAAAGGATTGGGAATCTTCGACATCAAATTCGTTCATCTGATGAATTGTTTTCCAAGGTTTCTAAAGAGAGGGACGTTGCTCTTCGTAAGGTAGTTGAGATGGTAAGGGCATACGAGGTAGCCCTGGTTGTGGCCCGTGCTCAAGTAGTGATGGATATGTCCAACCCTTCTCCCCTTCGTGAGTCTCTCCGAAGCAAATTTCGTGACATGGTGTGTATTGGATATAAGCCATGTCAAGAAGTTGTGCGGTCTTTACCCCACTTCCCATCTACCATTGTCATTCCAGAGTTTAACATTCGACAAGTTCTTTTCAACACTTCATCTATTCCTTTTGCTAGGGTTACTCGAACTTCTGAAGATTTTACAGTTCCTTCTATAAATATGGTTGATCCGATGGATTTAACCCTAGACCAGCTTCGTCGCTTAACCAGGGAGGGGAAACGTCCTGATGAAGACATCTAGACATTTTAGGAATGTTTGTTGAATATATACTTATGTATATAGGTGAACCCTGTAAAGTTCTGATAACCCAAGATCGGTTACGACTTTTGTTTGTAAATAGATGGTATCTTAGGATAAGGTTACTTGTGATCCTTTTATGGATCATACTTTTGTATTAACAACCATGTTTCCCTTTGGATAATACGAAGACCGTCTTTTGTAAACTGTCTCTTTATTTATGTAGAATTGTTGATTTTCTTACATCAGGCATAGTATTTCATAAGATTGAATGCATTCCAAGTGTTATGAAATGTTTCTCCTTCGAGATTTTCCAACTGATATGTTGCAACCCCGATGATCTTGGAGATTTTAAAGGGTCCTTCCCGCTTGGGCTGAAGTTTTCCTATGTTCTTGGAAGCCTCGGCTCTTTTTAGTACCAGATCTCCCACTTTGGTGTTATAATACCGCGCCATGCGTGCTATTACTGTTCCATTTGGATAGTCACCCGCACTCTTCGTTGTTCCAATAGATCTAAGGCTTGTGCCAGATTAGAACTATTGCTCACTTTCTCTTACTCTTTTATCCGCCAAATTTCTACTACGACTTTGAGAGGTATTACTGCTTCACTGCCATAGGTTAAACTATAAGGAGTTTCTCCCATGGTTGTTCTTTGAGTGGTCTTATAGGCCTACAAGATGCCATGGACTTCTTTCACCCATTTAGCTTTGTGCCAATCCAGTCTCGCTTTCAGGTTTTTTAGCAAGGTTTGGTTGGTTCTTTCAACTTGGCCATTAGCTTGGGGGTATCCTACGGAAGCAAAACGGTGTTTTATTTCCCAATGGTCACACGAGTCTTCTAACTCTCGGCTGGTAAACTAAAGTCCGTTGTCACTGATGAGATACCTTGGAATGCCAAATCGGCACATTATGTATCTCCACATGAAGTTAATAACTGCTCCGGTAGTGATTTTGGCTAAGGGCTACGCCTCTACCCATTTGGTAAAGTAGTTTATAGCTACTAATAGAAAGTTTTTGACCCGCATCGGGGTTTAGGGGCCCTACGATGTCAATGCCCCATTTTGCAAACGAACATGGGTTTAGGCTGGGTACCCAAGGTGCCGCAGGTTGATGGATACGTGAGGCATAAGCCTGGCATGATCTGCATCTTTTCACATATCTTTTGCAATCTTATATCATTATGGGCCAATAATAGCCTTGTCGTATTATGCGACCGGCCATGCTTTCTCCCCCATTATGACTCCCGCAGATACCTTTTGTTAATGTATGGACCGGGATTGATACCTTTTTGTTTTGATTCACACATTGTATGTACACTGAATGTTGTGCCAACACCGATTGTATTCGGTGTTGTCCCAACACTCGTTGTAGGGTATTTAAGCAGCGGAATAAAGAACACAGTGAGATGAATTTTAAGCAGGTTATATGAATATAACATGCCGAGCCTTACGGCCAAATAATCACTAAACGTTAATTTAATGACTTTATCAAATACAACTGAGTACGAATCCAATCGTGACACTAACTAACCTATGAGCTATAGTTTAGCTAGATTAAACTCAGTAAAATAAGACCAACTAAATACAATAATTACTTCTACACTTTCAGAATTTAATTCTAGTCTTGTAGTCGTTCTTGATATCGAGCACACCCCTTTATAGGATTTGATCGTCCTTGAACAATGGCGTGATAGACACGAGTTGTTGATTGCTCTCTTGTCACTTGGATAACTCCGAGATCTTCTTTAGAATTATTTTCATAAGATCTTCAACTCTTATCTTCAAGATCTTATGTGAATCTTTGGCTTTTATCCTTTCATTCCTTAGCAGTGTTCTGCACGTTCCTTGATACTCTGACAGAACTATGGAACTAAGTGACTTTACGAATAAAGGCAAAATAATATATGTAATATAATTAAATCATACATAACAGTGTTGAGTTCTATGTTTTCCCAACATCTTTTTCCAGAGTGTTAGACCAACACTTCCTGACAACACTTGCACTTTCAATCTCTTTCTTTTTGCCTTTCTTCATAAAACTCCACCTGCAACCAATTTTCATTAAGTGCATGTATTTTAGAATATCAGAACCTCTAGATATTCTAATTTGCTCCCCTTAATATAAGAATGAAGTATTGCAGTGTTTAGCCAACACAATTATCCTCTATGTTATCCCAACATTTTAATCTGACATTTCAATACCTGCAGGTAGTTCAACAATACAAATCCAAGCATACTAGAATAACAGTGTGCAGAATATTGTTCAGATTACAACCCCAAAACAAAAGCAGATAACATGCTATATGTGCCAAAATATTGTTAAAGAATAACTTAAAGTACAAAAAACAAAAATTGGTGGCTAATCTCCCCATTTTTGTGAGGAAAGCACCACCAACAGGTGCTTCTTGATGGTATCCAACTCCTTGATCTCTTCCTCCCTGTCAGCAATCTCCTTTCTTCTGTCAACAACCATTTTGTTACACCATTCCACATTTCCTTCAATGAAGGCAATGTTGATGGCCACAAAAGAGGAAGAATCATCCTTAGCAACTGAGGCAGTGATGAAGTTGTGTGCCTTATTCTTCCCCTGCTAGGCACCACTACTTTGTGGAGCATATGGATCCTTCCATGGAAGATCAATGATTCTGCCTCCTCCAAAGTAGTTATTGGTGAGGGGCAGCTAACCTGTCTTTTCCATAAGGGTCTTATTTTCTCCCTGTTGGAAGCCTTGATCATTGAGTATCTTTTAGAATAGAAAAGGAAAGGGCAAGATTGCATCCTTCTTGTACGCAACCTCAGCAATCATTGTAAAAATTCTTTCCCCCATGTTCACATGATGCCCTTTCAGCAGTTTGTATATCAACACAGCCATCTCCTAAGTGAGGACTGTGGAGTTGGTAGAGGGTATCCAGTTGTATGAGGCAGCTTTGCACATGACAATAGTGAGGTACGTGAGTCTAGTCACCTTCTGCTTGTTCTTCCATTTCTTCTCAAGTCCTCAGTCAGTTCCTTCATCATGTTGTCATTATCAATCTCAACCTCTGTCATCATCATTGAATTTGTAGAACTTATCCCTCACATGTATTCTCCCATACTTGGGAGACCCCTTGGTATGCATAAACTTGGACATATTACTATAAAATTCCCTAATAACAACCGGGACATAGGGGACAATCTCTATAAATGAGTAAACTAAGCTTCTTGACTTAAGAAATTTAAACACCTTGTACTTTTAAAGTCATCAATAACAATGTTCCTTTCTGCCCAAATTTCCCTTGCATTCATAATATCATTATTATCACTCGCAGTTTTGGTCAAAAAGTACCTATTATGACGTTCAGTAAGAAATCCGCCTCAAATGTTTCTGGTGGTTCTGGCTCAAACTCCTCTTCGGACTCCAGTCTTGCGTCTGCATCGGCCTCTGCTGGTGTTGGGTCAACATTCTAACCAGTGGGTGTTGGTCCAACATTCCTGCCAGTCGATGTTGGCACAACATCAAGCTAAGTTTCGTCCTTAGCATCCTCCTCTGTTCCTTCATCATCCCCTTCATTTTCTTCCTTAGAACCCTCCTCCGCATCCTCATCTGCAGAGTCATCTTCTTCAGAGAATGAGGATTCCTCTTCTTCAGGAACATTCTCATCTTCTTCTGTTGCTTCATCCTCAACAACTTCCTCATCATCAGCTTCCTCTTCATCTTGTACATGTTCTTCTTCTTTCTCCCCCTCAATTTCAGAAGGATGAGCACGAGGTTGACCCTTCTCAGGTTGTTCCGCCTCTAGAATCACATGTTCATTGGTAAAGGGAGCCTCTTCAGAGACAGCGGGTGGTGTTGTCTCCTGTATGGTGTTAACATCCTCAAGGCACGATGTTGTAACCACATCCTCAGTGATTGTGGATTTCTTTCCCACTGTAGCCTGCATGAGTAAATAAGGTATGAAGAGAAAAAATAGGTTTTAATCAATTTTGGTGAAGGGATATCGTTCAGACCCGTATAGTCGAGATGTTATGAGATATTGTTATTCAAGTATTTGTGTTCAGAACGCAAATCTTGAGCTTGAGGAAAAGAGGCACAATATTTTTATTAAGGACTTTGAGTAAAGTACAAGGGGTCGTGTGGCGGGCACGAGTTAGAGCTAGAATCATGTGACAAATTCTAAGTAAAAGTGGAGTGTACCACAATGGAGAATATTGCTTCTTTCTTCTGTAGTGGTTTAGTGTTTTATTCGAGTATCTCTTGCGGAGTGAACGAGCTTGTGGATTGTGAAAGTAGCCTCTACTCTTTACTGAAAATGGGGGATATTTATAGTGTGAGCCCAAGGTTCCTCGGCCAATGGCAGCTGGTCTTTGCTGCTTTTGTTGGTTCTAATGGTGTGGGAGTCTTCTGTGCCAACGGTCTTTGGGGACAATCTTAGCCAACGCATGCAGTCTGGTCTGCACCAATAAATTATTTGCACCAATGGTATCTGTTGCTATCTGCCCCAATTAATGAATTGGACCAATATGGGGATTGTCTCTCCTCGTTATTAGGGTAGTTGTGGCGTGGGGAGAGTTGGACCAATGGGGGGATGGTCTTTCTTGTTATTAGGATAGTCGTGACATTGGGAGTGGTGACGACGAATAATGCATCCTTCGAGGTGAGTCGGAGGTCGTGGTGAATTTAGGGTGATCTTCCAGGTCCTTCATCGTGGAGGAGACTCGGGGATGTTCTTTGATCATAGACTATTGATATGAGATTATGATGGATCTTTGACCGTGCCTTGTCTTTACTCGTGTCCTCAATGTTTGTTTTGTGCTCCTGTTTTTTCAATTTTGGCTAAGTGTTGGTGGTGGTTCCTCGGGCGTCTCAAGGGTCATTGAAGGCTCCGAGGAGAGTTCCTCTTCGATCTGGGGGGTCTCAGGGGGATAGTTATGGGTTCCCTATTTTATATAGGCCCTGGGTCATTGGGGGTTGTGTCTAAGCCTTTGTGACCACAATGTATTCCCATAAGGAGTGTTGGTCGGATCTGGGGGTATCTTTCTCTAAGTGTTTGGACCTAGTACCCTTGGTGGGTGTTTTCTGGTCGTACTCTGGGTATCATCATCAGAGTCTGGGCCGTCTACCTCTATCCAGGCGGAGGCGGGTCGTGGCCATTTTGTACCTTTCCACAAGACCATGGATAATTTTTTGTAGGGTACCCACTTTTTCGCCCTTCTCCGAGAGTGGGGCGGATTATGCATCATCAAGAATCCCCCCAGTTCCGAGTGTATTTTGTAGAAATCACTTGAAACGCATTTAATGAGTCTACGTGCTATCGAGTGGGGGCGGGTGGGGGTAGGATAGGGGATGCAAGCGCGTATACAATACTCTCCATATGGCGCTCGGCTTGCCACGAGTCGAGGCAATCATTTTGGCTGCTCCGCTTATAAATTGAGGGGACTCGTAGTGCTTTGGCTTTCTTCACACGAGCTTTTCTGTTTTCCCTCTCTTTTCTCTCTCTTTGGTGTTTTGAATTTTCATCGACGATCTAAAGGCTTCCATGAGCAGTTTCGGTGAGGAGGCGTCTGATATGGTAAGGCGGCGGATGGAGTCTACTGCATCAGTGGGCCGTGCTGTAACATCGCCTTCCGCTGAGGAGACATCGTGTTGTTTTTGGTACAGCAGTAGCTTTTGTTCAAAAAACGAAAAAGGTGATGGCATCGGCGGGGTTAAGATGACTACTTCTCCTCGCTTAGGCTATTACACCGACTATTTCTAGCAGATCAAGGCGGGGTTAAGATCTTTCATCCATGCTTTTTACCGGGAGTTCTTCAAGGAATGCTTGCTTTGTCCGAGCCAACTTTCCCCAAATGGATGGTCGGCTTTGGTGGCGTTTATCTTTATCTGTTTGGCCTACGGGTATCGCTGCACGGTGGACATGTTCTTTGGGGCCTTCATTTTAGCGAGCTCGTTTTTGGACAAGCTCTTTTATACTTCACTATAAGGAAATCGACGAAGAGGATTCTTCACGACCTCCCGAGTTCCCACAGTAGCTGGAAGGAGAAGTCTTTCTTCACCCGTCCTACCGTAGCAGGTCTTTTAGACCATACAAAGGCCAAAGAGGTGTTAACGGAAGAGGGGTTCTTTGATCAAGGCTTTAGCTAGAACAAGATAGTCCTACCGCCTCTCGTCTTTTCCCCGTTGGGTCGCGAGCGGTTGGGGATTGGTTCGTAGCGCACTACCCTTCGACAATGTTGGCCAACCTTGGGGGTGTTTCTCCGGGCCAGCCTTCTACTTCTCAACCCTCGACCGCAGAACATAGTCAGTGGTTAAGAGGTCTTCTTCGCCACTTCCTAAGCATCGAGAGACATGAACTTTGGATTTCCAGGTCGCCCCTACTCAAGAAGCCAGAACTTGGGTTTATATTACTTTTCCTTTGGTCCAATTGCTTTTAAGGAGTGTGGCTTGACTCCTTGTTCGAGGGTCACCTTTCGTGGTGTTTACGAGCTTGCCGAGAAATTGGCATTGTGAAGAACTTCTTCCGCTCTGAGGTTGATCCCCTAAGATTGTCCTTGACTCGGATGTTCCGTCCTGAGAACCCGGAGGATACTCTAAATCTCCTCCCTGGTCGTAGTGCGGCGGTGCGAAGCTCTCCTGCCCTTTCCACTATAGCAGGCCCCATCCACACTCCTTAAGCGTAGATAACTGTAGGGAGTTTTGCGGTCGTGTTGGCCTTAGCTTGTTTAAACTGTTTTTTGTTTTTTCTTTTCTAGGGTTGTACCGGGTCGTCCATGCCCAGAATTCTTGATTATGAATGAAAACGTTTTTGTAAGTCTCCATATGCTCTTTCTTTGTGCTTTTCTATGCCTAACCCTTCGAGAGGATTTTGCTTTTGTACTGCTCAATTTTTCTGCACTTACCACGACCATAGGGTTTTTGAGTTTGCTATAAGTATTTGCGGTCATTGAAGCTCGTGGTCACCATGGTACCATTTTGCAGGGGTGTCGTTCGAGCTTTCCCTTTAAAGACCTCGAAGAATTACAGTGGGTACAAGGCGTTCACTTCGAAAGTTGATCTTTACTCAGAAAAAATTTCAAAACTTTCAAGTTGTCCTTGTGGTCGTGGTAGGCATCTTTGGATGGGGGTGGTCGGGTGTCGACGACTAACGGGTTAGTTGTGGATTTGAATTGGCCCGCCTTTTCGTCTCCCAACTACCCGCATTGGGGAGAGGTGCCTCATTTATTGTGAAAGGACGTGGGGAATTGGTGCACCGATCTAGCTCCCTTATGGTGACGTCTGACATGCTAGGGTTACAGTGATTCGAGGAAGGAGGCGATTAGTCTTGGTCGTGAGTGTGGAGTCAAATGGTCCCACCTTTTGAGCCAAGGGCGTGGAAGCGAGATGAATCGGGATATGAACCCTCTTTTCTTACCTATATAACCTTAGCCACCTCTGTCCTTTTCTTCATCACTTTCGAACGCATCTTTCCTTCGTGAAAATATTTCTTTTTTTATTTCTTTCTTCCTTTCTTTCTTTCTCAATGATGGTTTCTCAGCCAACCACCGTGTTTTCCAGCGATGAGGAGTCTCGTGAATCTTCTATTTTTCGTCCTTACCCATAGAGGAGTAGCACTTCCGCTACTCGCGGTAATAGGAGGAGGAGGGCAGCGCGTTCCTCCCTCGTCCGTTCACACTCATGGTGGCTAGAGTGAGGCGGTGACACTGTCGTTCCGCAGGTGATGACGACGGATTGTGTTCATGAGTTTTTTGACTGTCGGGCTCCTTATCAAAGTCCAGAGGAGGGCTCCATATTCCGTAGCGAGCACCTAGACCCAAAGCACATGACTGGTAGGCTTAGGGTTGGATCCATGCCCTCCGTGATAAATATAGTGGAGGTTGGCTCTTTACTAGCGGTGTATAACATTCCCCTCGAGCAGTTTCACATCATCATCCCCTCAGAAACTCATTGGACTTTCAACCCTCCCAAGGGTCACATGACGGTGTATGTGGAGCAAATTTGTTGCGGACTTCGCTACTTCTTCCATCCAGTTGTGAGGAAACTCTTTGAGTTCTGGCAATTGTGCCCGAGCCAACTAACTCTGGCTTTCTATCGCCAACTGGTGGGTTTCTTTCTTTGATATCATCTATTGGACCTTTCATGTACTCCTACAACCGTAGCAAGGGCATTTATCTTACGGGCCTCCACATTTAGTTCGCCCTTTTTCACCCTCTCGGTGCGAGACAACAAGCGAGTATTTCTAACTGTCGTGACAAATGGTCCTGCAAGCAATGGGGATTGGTGTCAGAGATACTATTTCATGGCTCCCCTGGGAGAGTCATCGACACTTTGGGATGGTGTGCCCCATGTTTAGGGGTTGGGTTATGTTTACCCGTCCCCATCGATAGCTTCAGAGGTTGTTTCTTATTTAGAGGAGATGGCTCTTTTTGATGGCCTCTACGATGTATCATTGATGCTGAATAGCCCCATGGCTCTGCTCCTCACCGGCCTCCAGAACGGATTGGTGGAGGAACACCCTAAGTCGTTAATGCTTCGACAACACTTGGAGTTTCGTAAGTGCCTTTAATTTTTTTTGTAAAATTTTTTTGAACGTTCCTCGAAACCCATTGTCCGAGTATATAGAGTATACTCCCTTTTCTTTTTTCTGTTTTTACTGAATCTTCATGATGTTGGTCTGTAGGTGCAGAGGTGGCGTCCCATGATCGTCGACACTTTAGAGGTGACATGGTAGCCTTATTCGATGGAGGTTTGAACTTGTCTAGGTCGGAGGATTGGGACGTGCCCGCCTCTTCGGAGTTTGCTGAGCCCTCGGGGTCTCTAGATAGAAAGTACTGCTCCAAGGCCCCAGGAAGCCCATATGTTGTTGATGCAAACGTTGTTATGGCAGAAGTTGACGAGGGTGTTAGCTCCAAAGGTATGCCTCAACCTATGGACCCCGTTGTGGCTAAACACTTTGCCTCGTACTTTATACCTCCGTTTGTCACGAAGCTTGACTTTGGGCCCTTGCCAACATCGTCGTTTAATCTGACAAACAAGACACATGTTGTTGGTGGTCCCTCGTAGAAGAGGGAGGGGGGTCGAGATGTAGGTGCGTCTTCCTCAATAAGGGATAAGGGAAAAGGAGTGATTGACTCCTTCATGGCTGTAAAGGACTGCCTCCTTGAGTCTCCCCATAAGAAGAGCAAGTTTAAGCTCACCCCGGAGGAGGAAGAGTTTCTTCGTACTCCTGCAGTGCCTTCGTTTTGTGCTGAGGGGTATAAGGATCCGGACCACTATAGGTCTTTTGTCAGCATAATTTTGAATCGTGGGGATCGTGAGACCCTAGGGGTTTATGATGATGCCGCCATGTGAGAGCGTTTTTGTCAAAGCTTGTGTGAGATAACACCTCCTTTTATTCTTTATTTTGCTTGTGCTTTTCTTGTAACAGTCGTTGGGCTCACGACTTGTTTGTGTTTTGCAGCTTACTGTGCTTGTGTACGTGCTTGGCACGTATAGGGATAGCCCTAGTGTCCTAAAGGTTGTGGTGGAGGAGCATAATACTCTCCGAGTGTTGCTTAGGCATGCATGTGAAAAGAATGCATCGCTGGAGGCTACCTTAAAGGAGACTCGTCGGTGCATGGTGGAGTTGAGAGCGTCATCGGATTAGGACTAGAGGGACTTGAATGGTTGCCTGAAGAAAGCTGTAGATAAGTCTGATGCTAAGACCGCGAGGTGGGAGCAGAGGGCTAAAGAAGCCACTCAGATTGCAGAGGAGACCAACCCGCTTCGGGAGGAACGAGATCGATTAGCTCGCCAACTCGAGGATACGAGGAGAGATCTTCAGGTGGGTGTTTCCAGTGCCCGCCTTGACCTGTCTGGGGCATCCCGGAACCATATTTTGGCATCCAAGATGAGGAACCTTGTCAGGATTGGATACGGGATGGCAATGTCCTCCTTTGCTTCTCTCCCCGACGTCCCCCGTGGGCTAGTACTTCCCAAGTTGGCGTTCTTTTTTACCTCCTCTAGTGCTCTCTCGTCGGACCCTCGTAGGGCCCTTTCTGGAGTGTTGATGATGCCTGACCCGACAGAGCTATCTGCTGAAGAGTGTCGAGCTTGGATCAAGGCCGAAAAGTGCCCTGCAAAGGAGTAGTCATAGCCGGGCATTGCCCTTGTTTTTTCTATATGCCGCTATGGGCGTGATGTAGCAGCTTTGTATGGGCATTTTTTTGTTTTGCCGCGATGTATTGACGAAGTTCCCTGAAATCTCTTTTTTATTTTGTAGGTCGTTTTAGACCTGTTAATGAAAGATTGAAATTTTTATCGAACGTAGTTATTTTATTGCCGATGGTATGTTTGCTTTTCCATGGGTATAATCGCAAATTCAAAATACAAGCATACTAACTACGTGAGAAAAACTGAGTCGCTGCAAGGGGTCGACTACAGAGCGCCTTTTAAAGGTATTACTTTCGGAGGTTAAGGCTGTTCCAAGATCGTGTGGGCTCTTGGCCGTTCACGTCCTTAAGTAGATAGGTGGTAGGCCCGAGGATCTTAGAGATCTGATAGGGGCCTACCCATTTTTGATCCAACTTTCCGACGTTCTTGGAGGCCTCTTCCCTTTTAAGGATGAGGTCTCTGACTTGGAACGAATGGGGTCGAACATTGGTGTTGTAGTACTTAGCCATGTGGGCCTTGTAAAATTCTGCATGGGTAGCAGCTCTTAGTCTCGTTTCTTCCAAGAGGTCTAGGGCTAGGGTGATGTCGGCACTGTTTTCAGCTTCCTCGTATTCCTAGACCATAGACTTTGATTCACCACCTTGAAAGGGACTATTGATTACGTATGGAAAATGAGATTGTAGGGGGTTTTACGATCGCAGCTCGTGGGGTAGTACGATAGGCCCACAGTACGCCGGGGACTTCCTTGACCCACTTCGACTGATATTGGTCGAGACGGGCTTTTAACAATTTGAGGAAGGTTTTGTTGGTTACCTGTACTTGGCCGTTTCCTTGGGGGTATCTAACCCCTGTGAACAGGTGTCTGATTCCCTAATTGTCGCACCATTTTTTGACGAGGTCGTAGCGGAACTCCAACCCGTTGTCGCTCACCAGCTGTTGGGGGACTCCGAATCGAGTCAAGATATTTCTCGAGAAGAAGTTTATCACTACTTGGCTAGTGATTTTAGAAAGTGGTTCCGCTTCGACCCACTTGGTAAAGTAGTCAACTGCTACTAGCAGGAAATTCTTTTGTCCCCTATTGGGGACCATGGCTCCTACGATGTCGATTCCCCATTAGGCAAATGGACAAGGGGCATTGTCGGGTTCGAAGATGCGGCAGGCTAGTGCTTCATGGGGGCGTGAAACTGACATTTTTGACACTTTCAGGCGTAAGTTTTGCAATCTACTGCCATGGTTGGCCAGTAATACCCTTTGACGGATAACTTTTGCGGCCATGCTTCTTCCTCCAGAGTGATTGCCACAACATCCGTCGTGAATCTCTTTCAGGATTAATTGTGCATCTTGCTTGTTTACACATCGGGAGGTCGGATAGGACCACAACCTTCGCAACAGAACCCCGTTATGTATGTAATTCCTGATGAAGTCGATGATCTCGGCCATCCAGTCCTCCTCAATGGGGGCTATCATTTGAACCTCTCCGCCTTGGGTCTGTCTTTCAGGCCTTGGGGTCAAAAAGAAGGTTATCCTCCGACTGCTGATGGTTTGGGCATGGCTGGCCATTTTAGATAGGGCATCGACATCTTGATTCTCTGATCTTGGACTCTACTTGATTGAAAATTCTTGGAACATTGTCGTTTCTGCCATGACTGCTTCCAAACATTTGTTCATGTTCTTCTCCGGAGCCTCGTAGGTTCTGTGGATCTGTTGAACCATGATTTGTGAGTCACTGTGCACCAATATCCTTCGTACTTTTGCCTCATTAGCTAGGCACATTCCTAATAAGAGGGCTTCATATTCGTCCTAGAAACGGGATACTCCTGACGTACGGCGAATTCCAAGATGGTCTCTAGCTTGTCTGGAGCTATTTTCCTGAAGATTATGCCTATTCCCCCGTGCGTATTAGTGGAGGATCCATCAATATATAGGTACCACGGGGGTTGCGGCTCATCCTTTTCAGGTTCCTCGTGCATTTTGGTAATGAAATAGGCCAACACTTGGGCCTTGATCATTGGTCGGGGGGAATACGTAATATCAAATTCCCCTAATTCGATGGCCCACTTGATCATTCATCTTAACACCTCCAGGTTATTGAGGATAGTTCGGAGAGGATGCTCGGTAAGGACGGTGATCGGATGGGATAGGAAGTAGCCTCTGAGCTTCCGAGCTGCGGAAATAAGGGCTAACCCGACATTTTCTATGCGGGAGTATTGGGTCTCGGTTTTACTAACGTAGTACACATGCAGATGTTCCCTTCCTTCAACTCGGACCAGAACTGCGCTAACCAACTCTTTTCCCATAACTAGGTATAGGTAGAGCATTTCTTCGGGGACGGGTTGTACCTAAAGGGGCGGATAAAACAAATATTCTTTCAGTGTCTTGAAGGCTTCTTTGTATTGGTCGGTCCACTGAAACGCCTTCATATTTTTGAGAATTTTAAAGAAGGGAAGGCCTTTCTCAGAAGAGCGAGAAATGAATCTGCTTAGTGAGGCCATTCTGCCTGTTAGCTTCTAGACGTCTTATATGGTTTTCGGCGATTGCAGGCAGAGTATGGCTTTAGCTTTTTTCGGGTTAACCTCAATCCCCTTCTGGGTGACCATGTATCCTAGAAACTTTCCTCCTCGGATAGCGAATGAGCATTTTCTAGGGTTAATCTTCATTCCAATTTTTTCATGATCTCGAAGGCTCTAGCGAGGTAGCGAGCGTGGTTTTCCTCCCGCTAGATTTTTATGATCATGTCGTCGACGTAGACCTCCATGGTGTCACCGATTAGCCCCTCGAACATGAGGTTGACTAGTCTTTGATATGTGGCTCCTGCGTTCTTGAGGCCGAACGGCATGACTAGGTAGCAAAAGGTGTCGATATCAGTGATAAACCTAGTTTTTTCCTGGTTGTGGCTTGCCATTGGGATCTGATTGTAGCCTTGGTCCCCAACCATGGTGGATAAGAGGGCGTAGCCAATGGTGGAATCGACTAACATGTCGATGCTTGGTAAAGAATAGCAGACCTTTGGACGAGAGCTTTTGAGGTCGGTGAAGTCAATGCACATACGCCACATGCCTCCTATTTTTGGGACCTGGACCACGTTGGCCAGTCATTCAGGGTGCCTAACTTCACGGATCTGGTGCAGGTCTATGAGTCGTTGGACTTCGACTCAGATTACATTGTTTTGCTCCGGCCTATGTTCCTCTTTCGCTGCTGGATGGGCTTGGCTGAGGGATACACATTGAGCTTATGTACACTTGGCTAATTTGCCCAAGGGGCCCGTCCTTCCAAGCAAAGAGGTGGTGGAAGGACATGAGGGTGGCAATTATGGCCTTTTCGACATCCTCTCCAACCTGGGTACCGATTTTCATAGTTTTGCCCTCGGCGCCTTCCACTAATTCAATCATTTTGAGCTCTTCAGAGGGGCTGACCTGGGATTTCCTCCGATCGGGCTCTCTTGTTGGGGAGTTGCAGCTCAAGGACCAGATGCAATTGGCAATGCGTTCATGTGGCATTCTCATCTGAGGTTCTCATCTCTTTTGAGTACTTCAATTTCGAATGTGGTCGGAAATTTGACCTTCAGGTGGAGAGTGGACGGAATGGCTTCGAAGGTTCGAATGGCGGGTCGTACACATATGGTGTTATACATTCGCGAGGGGGCATCCACGACCCAAAATTTGGTGGGTTTGGTATGACGAGTGGCGCCTTCTCCCCATGAAATTGGTAAAATGATAATTCCCACTGTTTGGCATTGTTCTCCGAAGAATCCTACGATGGGGACCTCGATCGGATCCATCTGACTCTGCTTAATTCCTAGAGCCAGGTACGTTGGCTGGAAAAGAACATTAATCGAACATCCCGTGTCCACGAGCACTCTTCTGACTTCGATTCTCAATATGGTATCCGTGACTACGGGGGGTCTTCGTAAGGGTACACGATTCCCAGGAGATCCTCGGGGCCGAAGGAGATAAATGGTTGGTTAGCTACCTTAGTGGCGAAGACTTCTAACTTGTTGTCTGCATTACGGGCCTTTTGTATATAGTTTCACCTTTGCTCGAGAGTTTCAGACATCACTCCACCTTCGATCATATTCACGGTGCAACCTGTAAGGGCATTATCACGGTACTTACGAGGTGGCAAAGGAAGCTGCTCCTACTCGGCGAACTCTAAATCATTGTCCTAGTCGGGAGATTTTGACCTATGTTTCTTTTTCTTGGGCGCCTCTTCACGCCCTTTCTTTCTTACGGGGTCGCGCTCATCGGACATCGCGTACTTGTCCAAGTAACCCAGCTTTAGGAGCCTGGCTATCTTCCTTTGGAGGTGGACACAGTCGTTCGTCAGATGCCCCTACGTTTGATGGTACGTGCAGAACTTTCCTGTATGCTTGAGTCTATGGGCGTCCCTCGCAGTCCGATGCCACTTGAAGTAGCGCTTTTCCCCCACGATGGTCATGATTTCTACGGGGGATACCGTCATGATCGGAAAGAGTATCGGGTCCAGTTCTTTCTTGCCACTTTCCCTCTTTCCTCCTTCCCTGTCTTCGCGCTTTTCTTTCCTATTGGCCGAGGCCCTCGTGGTTTCGGCAGCTTCCAAGATCTTGTGCATCTCCTCCATTTCTATGAAGGATTGTGACTTTTGCAACAGGTCTTCCAGGTTGATGGCGCAATTCCTCATTAGGTAATTGGTGAAGTCTTCTGGGAGCAATCCTCGAATGATGATATCGGAGAGCACTCCTTGGTTAAACCGGACTACTTCCCCTACTGCCTGAGAGAATCGACGCATGTAGTCCCAAAGAAGTTTGTTTGCATTTTATCGTACGTTGAACAGGTGACCGCAAGTCTTTGGGAAGACCATGTTGCAGGAAAACTGCCTTACAAACATCGGGGTTAGCTGGTCAAAACTATGGATGGTACCCGGAGGTAGATGAGAGAACCAGGATTGGATCTTTTCGGTGAGGGTTGCGCAGAAGATTCGGCACATGTCATAGTTCGAGCTGACGACAAGTCTATGCATGCTAGGTACCGAGGGGAGCTCGGAAGTCCCGCCGGCTTCATGGTCAGGGGGACCTAAGGTTCGGCGATAGCGGGCGAGAACGGCGACCCTTGATAGGCCAGTTCTTCGTCCGTGTTGACATTGCGATGGAGTTCTCGCAGTTCTCTCTGCATTTTGTTCCATCATGCCTCGTAACGTGGCATCGGGTGTGGAAGGCTCTGCTCCCTCTTTGTTTCATTGTCGTGATTCTCCATGGATTTGACTTTGTTGTTGGATTGTGAGGACCATGAGGATACTCGAACTGGTACTCTTCTAACTCTTTTTCTGGCCATGCAACTGTCCTCGAGCTTTTCTCAGAGAACTTATAAAGTGTTCCCACAGACGGTGCCATTTGGTGAGGGGATATCGCCCAGGCCCGTACATTCGGGATGTTTGGAATTATTGTTACCCAATTATTTGTGTTTGGAACACCAATATCGAGCTTGAGGAAATGAGGCACAATATTTTTACTAAGTACTTTGAGTAAAGTACAAGGGGTCGTGTGGGGGGCACGAGTTAGAGCTAGAAAAATGTGACAAATTCTAAGTGAAAATGGTGTGTATGACAATGGAGAATATTGTTGCTTTCTTCTGAAGTGGTTTAACGTTTTTATCCGAGTCTCTCTTGCGGACTGGATGAGCATATGGATCGTGAAAGTGGCCTCTACTCTTTGCTGAAAAAAGGGGCTATTTATAGTGTAAGCCCAAGGGTCTTCGGCAAATGGTAGCCAGTCTTTGCTACGTTTGCTGGTTCCAATGGTGTGGGAGTCTTCTGTGCCAATGGTCTTCGGTGACAATCTGAGCCAACGCATGCGGTCTAGTCTGCACCAATGAATAGTTTGCATCAATGGTATTTGTTGCTTTCTTCCCCAATGAATGAATTGGACCAATAGGGAGATTGTCTCTCCTAGTTATTAGGGTAGTTGTGGCGTGGGGAGAGTTAGACCAATGGGGGGATGGGCTTTCTCGTTATTAGGGTAGTCGTGACATTGGGAGTGGTGACGATGAATAATGCGTCCTTCGAGGGAAGTCGGAGGTCGTCGTCGATTTGGGGCGGTCTTTGCGGGTCGTTCGTCGTAGAGGAGACCCGGGGCTGTTCTTCGATCATGGACTGCTGATATAAGATTATGGTGGGTCTTTGACAATGCCTTGTCTTCACTCGTGTCCTCAATGTTTGTTTTGTGCTCCTTTTTTTCCGTTTTGGCTAATTATTGGTGGTGGTTCCTCGGGCGTCTCGAGTGTCGTCCAAGGCTCCAAGGAGAGTTGCTCTTCGGGCTGAGAGGTCTCGAGGGGATAGTTGTGGGTTCCCTATTTTTAGATAGGCCCTAGGTAGTTGCGGGTCGTGTTTAAGCGTTTGTGACCACACTGTATTCCCTTAATAAGTGTTGGTCGTATCCGGGGGTACCTTTCTCCGAGTGTTTTGATCGAGTACCCTTGATGGGTGTTTTTTGGTCATACTCGGGGGTACCATCTTCGGGTCCTGACCGTAACGTACCTTTATGCAAGACCGTGGACAATGTTTTATAGGGTACCAACTTTTCCGCCCTTCTCCGAGAGTGGGCAGATTATGCATCATCAAATTTGCAGAAATTAAGCTCAAGTAAGAAGAATTAAAAAAGAAAAGTTGAAATTAATAAGGAGTAATGGGCGGGTAAATAATGAGATCGTGTGCCATTCCCGCCATCTTGAGTTAACACGTGTTGATCGTGAATGTGTTGGTGTGTCACGTGACCAGAGTAGTTATTGCGTATAACTTATGAGTCACAGTGTTGAGGTGGGTATTGAGATAGCATTCCTGGATCTGGTGTTGGCCCAACATTCAAACTCCAGCTTCTCAACATATAGTACTGAGCCAAGTGTCTGTGTGGTCAGGGTCTTACCAAGGTTTTTTTCACATACTAGCATAAGCAGAATCTAAGTAAGATTACTTAGAGTGTACCATACAAAATAGTAGCTTGACTTAGATCTGAAACAGGAGTGGAAGTTAGGTAACATAAAAACAAACAAGAGAATAGTAAGGGGATTAATATCACAGAGATAATATAGTCCAATGAGAAACAAACTTGTGTGTTATTGGCAGCTAATAACCCAGGAGATATGCCTTTGCATATGACATTCATAAATCTGAAGAAAACGAAGAGATACTCCCCTTAAGATCATGACAACACAGTAGGATAAAAAGGCATAAAAGAAACAAAGTGAAGATGAATGTTAGTCCAACATTTATGAGCCCGGTGTTGTCCCAACACCACATATCAGCAGTCACAGACGAAAATTCTTTACTTATTCAATTTTCAGACCTCATTAACAAGAAAACTTTCAAGCTTAGCATGATGAGGTAGGAAGGATCATGTCTTAGCTGAATGTAGGCAATAACAGGACCCCTAACACCTCAGTGTTAACATAATCAATGCAGACACACAAGAAAGTACATAGGGCTAAATGCAGGCAGCTCAGGACCCCTACACCCTAGTGACCTAAGACATGCTTATTTGCTGAGCACCATTAAGAAGGTTTTATCATAAGTGAGCAACTACACTGCATGAAAGGCAGTACAGGACCCGAGTCACCCCAGCATACAAAGTTCACCATAACATGCTCCCTCTGCAAGCAAAACAACATAAATAAGTCACAACTGAATACAATGTAGCTGTCAACTCTGTGCACCCCAACTTCATTGTAATGTTTTGTGTATCTATCACTTGAATAGGACACAACCGAATACACCATAGAAGTCAGCTCTGTGTACCACAACTTTTTCAAGTGAAGACACTACCTCAAAGCCAAAAACGTTTTAACGATAAAACAACAAGCATTTGTAAAGAGTAGACTGTCCAATCATGATGGCGTGTAAGTGATACTCCACATAGGTCAGTAATGTAGACGAGCATGCATGAGATAACAAGAAAATCACAAGAATTAATCAAATAAACAAGAGATCAATCTGGTTATATCACAATCAGTCACTGGTGTTAGCCTGTGATGTAAAGGTAACACATGTATGTTCAGTGTGTTCACAACACACTCATACCAAGAGTCTTCCTCAAACTGAAGAATCTCTTAATGTCTAGTGGTTTGGTAAACATGTCAGCCAATTGGTTGTTGGTTTCAATATGTTCAATTGTGATTGTCTTATCTTCAACCAAATCCCTTAAGAAGTGATGTATAATATCAATTTGTTCGTTCTGGAATGTTGCACAGGATTTTTAGAAATACTAATAGCACTCAAGTTATCACAGAGCATCAACAGAGTATTACTTGTTAACCCATAATCACAAAGCATATGTTTCAACCATATCAATTGGGTTACACAGCTGACAGCTGCAATATACTCTGACTCAGCAGTAGATAATGAGACACAATTTTGTTTCTTATTATACCAGGAAACCAAATTATTTCCTAGATAAAAATACCCCCAACTAGTGGATTTTCTATCATCTAAGTCCCCTGCCTAGTCACTATCACTAAAGCCAACCAAATTTGAATTTGTATCATGAGAGTACCAGATTCCTAACTCAGCAGTTTCAGAGATGTATCTTAAGATTCTTTTTACTGCAGTTAAGTGAGATACCTTTGGTGATGCCTGATACCTTGCACACACACACAAAGTACATTATGTCTGGTCTGGTGGATGATAAGTACTGGAGACTTCCAATCATTGACATGTAGAGCGTTGAGTCAACATCTTCACCAGCAGCATCCCTTTCAATCTTCAGTGTAGTGGACACTGGTGTATTGCATGCCTTAGATTCCAGTAACCCCAACCTCTTCACCAAATTCCTGGCATACTTCTCTTGAGACAGGAACATCCCTGTTTCCTTTTGCTTCACTTGTAGTCCTAGGAAGAAGGTAAGCTCCCATATCATACTCATTTCGAATGTACTTGTCATAGTATTCACAGACTTGTCCAAGGTAGACTAGTTAGAGGAGCCAAATACTATATCATCAACATATATTTGGGCAATACAGACTTCCTTTTTATTTTTCTTGATAAACAATGTCCTATCACCCTCACCCCTAAAAACCAAAATATAATAAGAATTTAGTCAACCTCTCATACTAAGCTCTGAGAGCTTGTTTCAATCCATATAAGGCTTTTTCAAGTTTTTAAACATAGTCAGGGTAATGGGGGTCACTGAATCCTTTAGGTTGTTCAACAAAAGCTTCTTTGTCTATATACCCATCGAAAAATGCACCCTTAACATCCATTTGGTACAATTTGATTTTTAACAAGCATGAAATAGCAAGAAGTAGTCTAATAGATTCTATTCTGACCACATAAGTAAAGGTTTCATCAAAATCATTCCCTTCTATTTGTGTATACCCTTGTGCTACTAATCTGGTCTTGTTCCTGACTATCACTCCATTCTCATCACTTTTATTTTTAAATATCCACTTATTTCCAATTACATTAGCATGATCAGGCCTAGGAACTAGTTTCCACACTTTAATTTTAGAGAATTGCATGAGTTCTTCCTGCATAGCATTTATCCAGTGAGAGTCTTTAAGAGCCTCATTAACATTCTTAGGTTTGATAGCAGAAACAAAGCCAGTAACAGAGTTACACACAGATGACATAAAAATACGAAGTTTAGCCATATTTTTATAGTTTACTCTTTCTTTGTTTCTGGTTCTTACTCCTTCAGTAAGATTTCCTATAACATAAGAAGTAGGACGATCTCTTAGTATTTTGGCAGGAGTGTCCCTTCTAACTCTTTCTCCAATAAATTCTTCAGTGTCAGAATCTGTGTGCTCTGGTGTTGGTCCAGCATCAGCATCTTTCGGAGTTGGCTCAACATCATCATTCCCTATGACTTCACTTGTTGAGTCCACACTGTCTCCTGCTGGTGTTGACACCAGATCGCCGGTCTGGGGCAATTTTAGTTGACCTTCAGTGACACCTGCAGAAACATCCTGATTATTAAACATAATGTTTACAGATTCCTGAATAGTATTTAATCTAGGATTAAACACTCTATAGGCATTGCTATTCACAGGATATCCAACAAGAATGCACTTTTCACTTTCAGCATCAAACTTTCCTAATGGTTGTCTATCTTTCAAAATATAACACACACAACCAAACTCATGAAAGTGGCTCAAGTTAGGTTTAACTTTTTGACAATCTCATAAGGAGTCATTGTTGTGCCTTGTCTAAGATAAACTCTATTTCAAATATAACATGCAGTACTAAGTGCTTCAGCCCAAAGTCTTTTAGTTAATTTTCTGGAGTTCAACATAACTCTAGCCATTTCTTGCAAAGTTCTATTTTTGCTTTCAGCAACTCCATTTTGTTGGGGAGTGATAGGGGCAGAGTATTCATGAGAGATCCCTCTAAAATCACATAGATCATCAAACTTTATATTTTCAAATTCATTGCCATGATCTGATCTAATCCTAGTAACACTAGCAATATAAAGCACTTTAATACTATGAGCTCGTATCTTGAACGTCTCTACAGCTTCAGATTTTTTCCTCAAGAATTTAACCCAAGTGTACCTAGAGAAGTCATCAACAATTACATAAGCTTACTTCTTACCGGCAAGGCTGCAAACCTCTATAGGACCCATCAGATCCATGTGCATTAGATCTAAGCATTTAGAGGTTCTAGAGATCTGACCTTCCACATGTATGTGTGCATGTGTAGTCTTAGTTTGTTTGCCTTGCAGGCAATCACCACAGACAAGTTTTCCTAGACTGGAAAGTTCAGGTATGTCTCTCACAGCTTCTAACTTGATGATCTTCTCCAGATTCATGTAGTGGACATGTCCTAACCTTCTTTGCCACACTACTGATTCATCAACCTTCACATGAAAGCATTGAGCATCCTCATTGACCAAGTAGCAGTTGTCTTTTAACCTTTCTCCTGACATAACACAATTGTTAGATTTATCAAACACATCACATGAATACTTGTCAAATTTCACAATTAAATCATCATCACAAAGCTAACTAATGCTAATGAGATTAGCCTTTAGACCATCCACCAACAAAACCTCAGT
The DNA here is from genome assembly GCA_948329865.1 of Linaria vulgaris. Lineage (NCBI taxonomy): Eukaryota > Viridiplantae > Streptophyta > Magnoliopsida > Lamiales > Plantaginaceae > Linaria > Linaria vulgaris. The sequence continues at coordinate 15,524,235 of OX415253.1, forward strand.
AAGGTGAGGGAAACCATCCACATTGAGAGCCCATTTCCCTATAATATTTCCTTTGCTTCTTCCACCATATGTAACAGTACCAGTGAACACAGGTACAAGTTCCATAAGATTTTCCTTGTTACCTGTCATATGTCTAGAACAAACACTGTAAAAGTACCAGTCACCAGTAAGAGTATGAGTAGCTGAGAACACAACATTACAAACAATCTTTATTTTACGAGACCAAAGTCTATTCTTTTGAAAACTGTTGTTTTGTTCCCTGGTGTTGCTTTGGAATGTTGAGCCAACATTAGAGTGACCTAGTGTTGTCCCAACTTTCGATGCAACACTACTACTGTAGTTATATTTTTCACAAAACTTTCTATACTTATGGCAGTATGGTTTTAAGTGACCAGGCTGAAAACAATATTGGCACATGTAAGTTACCTTCTTAGGTTGTTTAGTGTGACCACTATTTCTGTTAGAACCAGCCTTTACAAAGCCAGGAATGACATTCTCATATCTGTCTGACCATTCGTGGTATCCTAAACATGTAGTCCCATCATTCCCAATGTTCAGTGCTTCATCCAGCCTGCTTGTGCTAGAGTTCCATTTGGCAATGGTTCTCTCTGCCTCTTCAAGCTTTATTTCCATCTTATCAATTTGGCACTCCTTTATGGTTAGGTTCTTCTCCAATTAGGTTACAGTTTCAATCAAGAAATTGTTCTCCCTGATGAGCTCTTTTTCTCTTTTTATGATTTTCTTTACCACATCAAGCAGTTCTCTATACACAACTTTCAGCTCATCAACCACCTTGTCTTGATCCATTTCATCTTTAAGGAAGTATTCCTCATTTAACTCTACAGATCCACCAAAACAAACAAAGTAGAGTGTTCCTCAGATTCATTTATTTCAGAAATAAGACATTGAGGGTTAGCAATATAGTCATCATCCTCCCGGTTATCGAAGTATTCCTTCTGGTACCCTGGTTCAGTCTGAGTGTTTCGCCAACATCCATTTGACCCGATGTTGTCCTGACACTCTGTCCAGTTGACCTGTGTAGACAGAGCTGCTGTGTGAACTTCTTCAGATACCTATTCTTCTGGTAGTTCCTCCAAACATGTCTCATCATCAATTTCATCTATGCATACCTAGTTAAATCTAACTTTGGTTCTCAAGGTGTTAGCACATTCATACGACATATGTCCAAAGCCTTTACATTCAAAACATCGAAGTTCTTTCAATTTCTTAGCGTCACTCTCAGTAGGCTTTTTGAAGGTATACTTAACCATTTTACCAGGAAGACTTCTTCTAGGATTAGGAGGCACATTCTTCTCTTTTCTAACTTTGTGATTTAAAGCAATTTTATTGAACTTATTTACTACAAAACCTAGATAAGCACTTATTTCAGTTTCATCATCTACTTCTTCTTCAGTAGCTTTTGGAGCAAGGCCTCTGTGTTTAGTAGTTGGTTGTGCATTCATTTCAAATTCTTGTAAGACATTCAGAAGAGTGTGAAAGTTAAGTGATGACATGTGTCTGGCTTCTTGCATCGCAATCTTCTTGACCTCAAACCTAGTAGACAGAGTTCTCATAACTTTGTAAATAAGTTGTTTATTAGTTAGATGATCACCTAGACTTTGACATTCACTTGACAAATCTATTAGTTTTGCAAAGTATGAAGTAACAGACTCATCCTCACCCATCCTAATACTTTTAAATTTATGTAAAGCAATTTGAAGTCTAGCTTCTTTAACACTGGCATCTCCCCCACAATAAGTTTGTCGGAGCAACCAGGCTTGCTTGGCAGTTGTACATAATTGTACTAACCTGAAAGGTTGTTGACCTATTCTCAAAGACGCATGTGGCATCTGATGACCCAGGGGATAAGACGCCCTTGCTCTTTTGTCACTTAGTCGTTCTTTCTCATAATCGTCTCATAATAAGCTCATGTCTTCCTTCCACGTGGATGAGTATTATGGTATCAGGGGACTCGATCAGGATTTGGTCTTATGCAAGATTCTTGCTCTTCTGAATTGTATTGTTCTCGATAGGGCTGTCGGGATGGGGGCTCATAAGAATATTCGGTTCCTTGTTGAGTTCATCTAGCCGTGGCTTCTAACATGCGTTTAAAAGCAAATCGGGGGATATTTATTAAATCCATTCCTACTGTTCGGAGTGTGGAGGGGGTTGCTCAATGTCCTTCTTCTGTATGCTCCTGATGGTCCCACAGACTACTACTATTGATCGGAATATCCATTGTATATTATACAAAGTTTCTTGAACATACTCAAAGGCAGTATTTCACGGAGTTCCCAGAGACGGCACCATTTTGTTATCAGTTATCTAATTATTCAGTATTTTCTCGTTCTTCGTGTAGGTTGGAACGCCTTGCATGAGTTCTAGAAATATAATACACAATAAGTAGTGTGGAATCTCTCTTCCTTTATTTCCTCTACTCTTTTTTCTTTTACAAGGACTGGGTTGTATACAAGTGGCCTCATTCATGTATTTATTTTGACAAGTGTCTCATGCATGTAATTTATAAGCTGTGTGGCCTTGCTTCATTCTCGATAGCTGTCTTTGTGTGCTGACGAATGCCTTTGTCCTGCTTCTATGTAATCCATCTTTTGTTGGGGATCGTGTTTCAATGGTTCATTGGGAGGACGAGGCCAACATTTTTATCCTTCGAAAGTTTGAGGTTCCTATCGTGGCTTTCAGGTATTCGTACTCCGTTTTATGGTGTGTCCATACCGTATCTTGATAGTACGACTGTTAGAACATCATGTCCCTATAAAGGATTGTAAAGTTATCTAAAACCTTCGATGCTTCGTGCGGGAACCGCACTCTATAAGTCACTTTCGTGATTCGGGGAAGATTGAGATGCTACAGTGTTACAAGTGTCGAGATCAGTATCTAAGGCCAGTATCACTTGGGTAGGCCTTCGTGATGTTTTAATTGCATCATGAATCAAAACTATATGTTAACATATTCATTTTTTACAAATTATGAAATCTAAATATTAAACATGAAAAATCAAAAATAAACACAAAAAAAAAAAATTACTTGTAACATTATAAAAAAAAATCACGCATCAAAACTCAAAAGAAAATATACAAACCAAGTTCATAATAAATTAACAAGCTAGTAAGTATTATTACAAAATGAAGATGCACGAGGGTGGGGGCGAAGAGGGTGGCGGCCATGGTGGTGCGAGGGAAGATGTTGCATGGTGGTAGAGGTGGTGGTTAGGAATAGAAAAAGAAAAGTAGAAATAATAAGCTGATATTGATCATGCCCTTTACAAAAGGTGAAAAGGATTTTAATTCTTTATTTTATTTTCTTTGGTGAAATTTATTTTTTAACCTACCAAATATTAAAAGTTTGTAAAAGAGACTCATAATGGTTCCGATACGGCTAAAAAACGCATCAGATACGTATCAAGATTTTTTAATTTTTCAAAAATAATGGATACGCCACGTGGCGTATCCAATTCGTTGGATACGAGTATCGGTATGTACCGGATACTGCATAGCCAACCTAGTATCGCCATCGGTGCATCACATGTTGGAAGCTATTTGGAAATTTATGCCCGAAACAACTTTGGCCCAGTAATTGAGAATTGCCAAACCCTATGGGCTCGTTTGGTTTTAGTGTCTTAGTATACCAGCATTGCTAATAAGACATGACTCGTGTCAAGTGTATGAGGCGTGCAGACGTTTGGATATTACAATAGCACTATACATTATCAAATATTATAATTTATAATTGATGTTTGATTTGACGGTTTTCTAGGCAGAATAGTCCATATGCTGAAATTATCCAGATTTATGCATTTAATTTGAAGCCGTAATTCTTTTAATTCAGAAAGTTTTGCTAATTTTATAATTTATGAATCCATCGAGTCTTCAATATCATAATTTCTATCTGACCTTTTAAAAATGCAAAAATACTTTTTATTTTTTTCTTGCTCCAAAAATAAATGGTTTGGGCATAGAAATTTTTTTGGTGGTTTCTTTCTTTAGCTTTCTGCTTATTGCACTTAATTTGCATATAGTACTTAAACTAAAAGGATTTGTCTCTTATTTAAACTGCATGTGCTTATTTTTTGGAATTAATCATAATTACCATAACCTTTTCATATATTCAAATATAATATTTATGTTGGTGCCAAGAAAAACCAGTTAGCAATTTGACATCTCCTTTCCATTGCAGTTCAGTTTCCAACCATGGAAAACACCATTTAGTCCCAACCTCTATGAAGCCTTCATCAATCCCACTCAGAACCCGGAGCATAGTTCCCTCAAAGATTTTATACAACCCCTAGTCAAACGTTTAAGCGCATACACAATAGAGAAATGCATTACTAATGATGAAGTTAAGTTTAATTCCAAAAAAGCCTCATTCGTTCTGCTTCTTTTGTCGAGTTCTATGGAGATGAAAATAAAGGTGTCACATTTCAAAAAGACCTAGTAATGAACTAGAAAAGACTAGACCCAAATGTGAATTCAAGTAAAATAATTAATTTGGTTCGGTGGCAAAATGATTTTTTTGTTTTAATTTGGGTCATGATTAGGGTGCGATTTGTAATGAGGGATAAAGAGGAGAAGGGCCCACATTTCACCGGCCTTTGTTGTTAAAAACTGTGAAATCCAAACACAAAAAGTGGTCTAATTATAAAGCTAATCAGGCCTAGTGGGTGAATCCAAACGTGCCCTATATCTTAAAATTGTAAAAGTCAAAGACAAATGTCTTATCACAGACCTTAGAAAGATTTTCCTTTTGTTATTAATTATCATGCATCATTGATCATACTCTCTTTTTTCCTAGCTTTCTTTGGGTCGATTTCTCTCTCTCTCTCTCTCTCTCTTTAAAATTATTTTGGATTTTCAACAACTTACACTATGTATTAAGTTAAATTGACAAGTTACGTAATAAGTAATACAGGTGTTCGATGGCGGGTTTTGACGGATTATCATCGAAAAGGACACTATACCCAACACTTGTGGGTTATCAGTTTTCTCAACCGTGCGAGTTAAATAATTTTTAAGAACATGTGGGTTAGGCGGGTGCGGGTGGATTGCGGGCGGATTAAAAGGTTATGTTACACACCAAATTGTAAAATAATTTTTATTTTCATGTTTTAAAAGACACAAGTTATATAGTACAATATTTTTATAATCTTGTATTAAAAGAAATGTCTTTTTTTTTGTATTTTCTACTGTATGCTTATTTTATTTTCATGTCAATATTAATAAATATTGAATTTCAACCATATGTATGTTAAGTCTTCCCTCAATATGCGTGGAATGAGGCATATCTTGGGTCTCATGAGAAACCTTATTTATGGGGAGCAGTTGGATGATGAGGGTAATCATTTATCCTTTGACTCGAGGTGCTCGGGAGATAACCACAAGGCTTGTGCTTTCTGCTCTATGGTTCTAGAAGAGGACTCTGTACGTGATCAAATGTTCCCGAAGATGGCATCGATCTTGGCAATGGAAAAGTCCAGCCTAATGGCATCAATCATGGCGGTGAAAGTGATGCAAGTTACCCCAGATGGCATCAATCTTGGTACTAGAAAAGTCCAACATGAGGAGATTAGTCGTGGTGGTGAAAGTGATGCAAGTATGCGGCGATGCGGATATTGTTGCACGAGCAAGGATTCAACACAATGGGATTTTGATGATTTGTTGACTAAGGTTGTTGACTTTGTATAGTTGAAGTTGTGTGCGGTTTCAGTGGAGTTCGTGGCGGTGTGGACATTCTCACATGAGCGAGTATTCAAGCTAGTGGGAGTTTGTAGACTTGGTGACTAAGGTTGTTTCCTTAGTGAGGTTGAAGTTATGTATGACTTCAACGGACCTTGAAGATTAAAGAAGTTCAAGGATTGGCGTCGAGTTTTTTGGTGGATTGCTATGAAGTTGATGGCTGAGCATTGGAGCGCGATCGAGGGCCTTTGATTGTGGGTTCAGTCTCCAAGTGAGAGATTGTTAGGATTGTGGAGCCTAAATTATGAAGACATAGCGTTGAACGATGAAGACGAAGAGCATAACACGATGTGCAGGTTAGAGGCAGCGTGGGTTACCCTGCCTAAGGCGCTAATTGAGTGTGTCATCCAGGTGGTGGCGTTGGTCATACCGCCCAAGGCGCGATCCTACGAGAGGCCGTATTTTACGACATGTTACACGGGTATCGCGCTACACGATAGGTTGTGTAGGTCCCGACATGCCCATTTTGGGTCCATCTTCATCGGTTGCCCTAGTACGCGTTTCAACAACTATTTTCAAAGACTCTTAGGTCGTATAATCTAATGAGGCAATGGTGATAGAATAGCCTCCAATGTGTGGCCTTTTGGCCACCATGACTGATGTGAGGGAGAGATTAAAATAAGAGAGAATATGTGAGAGACATATGATGTATCTTATATGTAATCGCTCATCATTGTCAAAGTTGAGATCATGGCTTTGATTGCTCGCATAGGTAGTCATAGACAAACATAGGTAAACAAATGTGCCATGTGTTTTTTCATTGTTCATCACTTTTCATGCATGTGTGAATTACTTCGTTTGTGTTTGGTATTGTTGTTTATCCTCTAAGATATTTTGAGTGAAGTATTTCGATTCACAATTTTCGGCTGAAGAGAAGAAAAGCCAAGCCACTTTGTAAAGGAGAACTCTGTTAGAATCTCGATATCTATAAAACATAACTCCTCCAATTGACTTTGGCTTACAAATTCAGTCCTAGCTCCAAGGTGAAGTCCTGTTTAGATATGTTTCTTGTAGCACGAGAGTGCTTTTAGTCATCGAGCACCTTAGAGGCTAAGGATTTAGGCGTCGTGTGATTTGATCTACTTGGTAGTCAAATCACAAGCCAAAGTACGTAATGTTGATGTACTTGTCATATTCACCTTCTACTAAGTCCAATTATTGACACAGATACGTCTATGGGATAGTAGACGTGAAATTGTTGACATGGATGAAATTGTTGACGAACATTATTAACGTGTAATGTTGGTGTGCCAACTGAGATTGTTAACGTACAATCCTTCAAATGAATAGGGGCGAGGAGGTATTTATAGTCAAAAAGAGAACTCAAGGGAGACACAAGGGTGGCTCGTTAGTTAGTCGACGTGCCACAAGTCCTCCACATCAAAAATTAGTGACGTGGAGGAAATACATTAACCGACATGGTGCGTCGTCCTTGGCCAATGTGCCCCACTTTGGGGTGCCACTCAATCGTTGATGTGCCCTCTCGAGGCCACGCATGTCGCTTGGACTTTAGTTCGGCGTGTTTTGGGCCACTCACTCTGTTGTGATTTTACTTTTTTGTCCCCTCGGTTCCATGTAATTGAAGTGTTAGTTTTGCATTTTTGAGGTATCATAATTATGACACACAGCCTGTCTTGGAGGAATATCGGAAAAATCTATTTGCTTTCAAAGTGGCAACATTCATATATCCATAGACTGTTTACAATGTAGTAGTCGAGATTTCGACAGGGTACTTATCCTCCACCAGGATTTCAGAAACAATGAGTTGATCAAAGAAGGTAATAAGACATACTCTATCATTTACAATATTTCCTATGCCCTCTCCAATACTCATTATTCTGATCTTTTCCGAAAGAAAGAGTTCGTGGAGATACCAAAAATATTTGAGAAGGCGGGCTCATCCTGTCAAACTACAGATTTCCAATTCACCACATATCCACGAGATGGATATGATCATAAAAGGATCAACCAGTGTTGAACAAAAACACTTGTCAGAAATTTGAGATAATTAGAATCTCATTCCATGAAAATAGGATGCACAGCCGCACAAGGGGAAACACACCGATTGTTGAAGTTGTCATTAAACCAAGAAAGTTTACAACCAAGGGAGAACTCCAATGTCTAGGAGGTTGGTGCAAGGTTGAGGTAATCTTTGTCATCGCCCAAATGATAATACTTTTCGTGTGATTTTTGTATTACCTAAAGCAGCCTTTGTTGGGTAGATATTAAGAAAACCTAAAAATAGGCAGAACTTGTTTAACCATTGGATCGTGTGCGAGAAAACCCTAATAACAATTAATTCTAGGGTTGAAATTTCTTAAGGAACACAAACCTGGGAAAGGTTACCAGCTGGAAAGGTCAACGATTTTCCACGTATATCTCAATAGGAATGTTATATGAGAAGTATCCAGCGGAGTACTTTGCAACCAACATCGACTCAGGGGTTGGCAAATGCACAACTAAGCCAGGATTCTTCCCAAGGAATTTGAGAAATAATTACCAGCAGTTTCAGGAAGAGGTTTCTCCAAGAAGATTGTCCTCTTCAATCGAGGGATAAAAATGGCAAAAATGCTGATTAGCGGAGCGGGAGGTACACCATGGTACAAAGTTAAGATGGCCCAGTTATTTTCGTGATACACAAGCAGACATTCTGCTTGGAAATAATTTTCTACAAACGTTTAAAACGTGTCACACAGGAAAACGAGACTTTGAGACTTATTTTCACGACTTTTTGTGATCATTAGATTCTCGTTCAACGACCGCGCCTGGCATTTCACAGAAAACCCCCACTAAATTTCACAGCAATCGTGGTGATGAAAGCAAACACCCAAAAATCAATACAAAGGAAAGTATGGTGATGCAATCCTTCAACTGCGGATTGAAAGCCAAGTAGTTTTTAATGAAGAAAATATCAAAAATGAAACGATGAAGATCCTAAAAGCCAGGCCAGAACAAGGCCCTCAACTAGACATCACATTGATGAGGAAATCTCACTAGAAAACGTCAAAACCAAAATTCGAAGAAACTTCAGTGAAGATCCTTTTATATTGGGGAACAAGAACAAACTCAGGGAGTCCTTAAAAGTCAAGAAAGGAAAGGAGAATGAGTTTGTGAGATACAAGTCTATCTTGATGAATTAGAGTGATCAAGAGGATATGTAGAAAATCCTTAGGGAGCACCAGGACCTTAAGTTGATCTCGCCAAGAGTCTCTCCATATAGTAGTCCTGGGTTCTTGGTATGAAAGTTGAGAGATCAAAAGAAGAAACCAAGATTGGCCATCAATTATCAAGGGATCAACAAAATCTTAGAGTTTGAAGAATACTATATCCCAAGTGTTTAAAATTTTGTTGGTATGTTTATTAAAAGTCTGGCAAGCTACATAAAAGTTTTTAGTCCACTTCTAAAAAATAATGTAGAGCTTAGATGGGCAGAAGAACACATGGGAATGGTATAACGGATGACGCACATATGCCAGCACCTCTCAAAACTTGCAATACCCAACGATAAAGACAATCTGGTTCTATATACAGATGTAAGTGATCATTTGTGGGTGTGGTTCTAACCAAGGTTGAACCAAAAAGAGAAGTTCCATGCACATATTGTAGCGGTCTTATGAGCGTTTATTTAGCGCCATTTCAGTACTTGTTATCTTACACTTTTGATGAATCTTTAATGCGTATCTATTGGTTTTCGTATTATTTTATCATTTTGTATATTTTAGTCAAGACAAGACAAAACGATGGAAAAAGAGCATAAAAAGATGCTTTTGGAAGGGTCCGCATTTGGAGTGCTATGGCGTCACATCAAGTGCCACGATGTTATGAGAATCGAGGAAACCCTATCACACACAAAAGGAGAAGCCCAGTAGTCGGTCCTACAGCAACGAAGGCTGCGTGGCACAACTAGGGAGTAAGTGGCACAATCTAGGGACTAAGTGGCATAACTCGCGCCACTAGCGCCGCAGACCGGTGTGCCAATTGTAAGATCTAAGTTTGTTTTACTTATGATAATTTACTTTTTAAAACATGTAATTATTAAGACATTAAGTAAAACAAGAACACAAGGTTTTTATAGTGGTTCGCAGTAATCCACTTGGCTTTTGCTAAAAATCAACTCAAGTCTTTTTTCCAATAGTACAGGACTGGCTCGCTCTGGTTTTACTTTGTACTTATAATCTAGACTCTCTTTAATTACTTTCCTAACACCTAACGCGACACCTAACTAAAGTACTTGAATCTAAAAATCTTCAAGTTCACACAAAGTTCATTCACCTTTAAATTTCTTAACAATTTAATACAAAGAGATTTGACTCTTAGACAAATAAAAATAAATTAGACTTAATCTCTAATGCTTTTCCTTCTTTCTCTTTGAGTCTCCTTCGTTTATAGAGTGCAGATTCTCCCTGAAAGGTAATTGTCGCGTTGGGTCCCGTGATCCATGGCCAGCTAGCAAACCTTTCAAGTTTAACCGATTTTATTCTACTATAAAAGATACAAAATATTCCAATGTATATGTACAACAATTACGCCCAAATCAATTGGAATATAAATCGGTTCATACAAAGACAAATAAAATAAATTAAATAAAATATATCTTCTTTTCAAAATTATACTGATTTAACATAATCATGTTTTAAACATGGAAAGTCTTAGATATACACCAGAATCTCTCCAACCGTCTTTTCGTGTATATCCTGATTCGATGGGATCAAGTAAACTTGGAAAGACTTGAGAAACAAGTCCAGAATCAAGACACAATACTTTTCGAAAATAAGTTGTTACGACATGATTATTTTAAACATGGAAAGTCCAGAAGTGTGATTCTAGAATCACAACACGTCTTTCCTTAAATATCTAGATGCGAAAGAATCATGTATAATATGGAAAGTTACAAATATATTTCACAATCTTACCAACTAACTTTCCTTAAATATCATGTTGTGACAGGATCAATTTAAACATGGAAATTTAAGTAAATCTTCCATAATCTCACCAACTCTCTTTCTTTAAATATCTTGTTATGATAGGATCAATTAAAACATGGAAAGTTTTAGTGAATCTTCAAGAATCTCACAAACTCTCTTTCTTTAAATATCATGTTTACGACATGATCCTTAAATCCCATGTTATGACAGCATCCATAGATATCATGTTACGACAATATCCATTCATACAAGGAAAGACTTAGGAAATAATTAAACTCAAAACATAATCAATTTTAATAGTCATTTCCATGAAATGAATCAAACCGAAAGTCGGTCCTAACAATCTCCCCCTTTGATTTTGTTTTGACAACAACCATTACTTCCTGCAACACAAATTTAGGCAAATAACAAGCTGCCTTAACAAAAATCAAAAGTAGTAACCAGGCAATAACCAGTTGCAACAGCAGCGCAACATTAATATAACATAAATGCAACTCCCCTAACTTTCATATCTCCCCTTGATGTCACAACCAAATCATAAATCTCCCCCTTTCATCATCCTTCTTTCCCTTGGTATCATAACCAAATCAATGGTCTGGAAAGCATCTGACGAGTCGCATAGGGTGTCGAGCTACTACAATAGCCCTCTTCATCGTCTTTCTTTTCCTAAGAAAGTCATGATTGCACAAAATGGTCAGAATTTCAATAGGAAGGTGCAAAAAAGAGAGTAATTTAAAAAATTCCAACTATCAAAGCATGTAAAGGGAACCAACTCATGGAAAAAAAGCACTTCCTTAAAAACATGCACAATCTTGTCCAATCACAGCAATTCACTTGCCTTACACACTTAATATGATATCACTTCAAAATGGTGAAGTGAGAAAATTAGTAGTTTTCAAGAAAAACGAGAGGACATGATTAACCAACTAACTCTTCATATAAATGTTGACGCAACAGAGCAGGAAAAATACTTCCTTCAGAAAAGCAATTGAGTCAGGTGCCAGAAGTGAATGCAACAACATCAAGGCACGATGGACTGACAAAATTAAGACCAAATTTTCAAAAACAACACCACAACATGTTTGGAATGGTTAGGTTTGAAAAGTGACTAACACGTTTCATCAATGCAAAAATGAGATACTACTGATGCAACACATGTAGCTTTCACTCTAACGCATTTTTGGGTAAGGTAGCTCTTTTCATTGACATGATGCGTGGGGTACAAATTAATAGCTTTCACACCTATGCATTTTAGGTCATGTAGTTTTTTTCAGTCAATAATTTTTTTATTTTTCAAGTGCCAAACAGTGAGTTAGGGCACACACACAAACTAAAATCTTCGAGCTTTTCAAAATTTGATTTTGATGCAATTGGTGTAGTAAGCTCACAATTAAAATAAGCCAATAAAAATATAATACGATGAACATTTGAAGATCAAGCATCAAATTTGTTCATCCACTATTGCAACAGCAAGCTGTTGCGACTCACATGCGACAGATGCCAAGAGGTTTTGTAAGGGTTTTAAATCTAATTGCATTCAACGCCTTAGTAAATATGTCCGCAAGTTGACTATCAGTCCCCACATGTTTAAATTCAACAACCTTATCTTTCACATGTTCACGTATAGAATGATATCTTACTACAATGTATTTGGTACGTGAGTGTTGGACAGAATTTTTGACAATGTTTATGGCACTCGAGTTATCACAAAGCACAGTTAAAGCATGTTCAGTAATACCATAATCCTTTACCATTTATTGCATATGGGTGCAACAACTACCTGTTGCAATAGATGTTGGTGCATCAGCAGTTGTCTCATCAAGTTATGTTAAAACAGGTAGCCTTCGTGGCTAATCATCATCCGAGACAGCTTCGTTGGATCCATCTATCAAATCGAAGATTTCAACTTCAGTTGATACTGCAGAAAAACCCTAAAACCATCGAATTTGGCATTAGAAAAAAACAGATTGTGAATTGACACTAAGGTGATAGATCAACATGTTTGAAGCATTGTTATGTCGGGTCTTGATGTAACAGTTATCAGCATTTCTATGTCCTTGCAGTACACACTTATCTTCTTTATTAATCACCTCGCATTCATCCTTTATGATTCAGATGAATATCTCTTGATCGCACAGTTGACTAATGCTAATGAGATTTGCATGTAGTCCTTCAACATAGAAGACATCATTTAGCCAAGGAAATCCTTTCACATTGAGGGTTCCTCTTTCAACAATTCTTCCTTTGTTTCCATCACCAAAAACAACATATCCTCTTATCTCATTTACAAACTTGTTGAGAATTCTTTTGTCACTTGTCATATGACGTGAGCAACCAATGTTAGAAAACCATGAGTTAGAAGAGTTATTAGAGCTAAATGTATTACTAATGAAACAATTAACATTAGACCGTTGAACCCATATTTGTTTCTGTGAAGTAGTCTTTGGTGTTGCGACATGCATTGTCTTAACTATCTTTCTGGGTGCTCCAACAAGAGCTGTTGTGGCTTTTGTTCTCGCTCTCTTCACTGGTCTGGCAGGTCATGGGTCCTATCTTAGTGGAGTTTGGTTGTCCCGCAACTGGTAACAGTAGGGCCTAATGTGTCCCTTGATTTCACAATGATGACAAATAGGAACAAACTTTTGATGGTTAGTAAAGAAGGATTTATTTGAAAAACCTTGATTCATACCTGAAAATCTCCAAGAGACGGGTGGTTGTTGGTTTCCATTTTGTTTTCCAAAGTCTTCTTCAAGATAAATATAATGAAACTCATTTACTGGCCTCTCCTGATGTTGATCAGGTCATGTCTGGTGTGTCTTGGGAATTCTATGTTTAGGCAGCCTTTGAACAAGTTGTGGTTGATTTTTATTAGGAGCCACATATTACTACTTACCTTTGAACCCTATTTCCACTCGATCTGAAGTTGGACGCTGCAACTCGAGAACTTCATCAAGTCTTTCAATTCTAGAACTGAGTAACTTGACATTGTTCTTGACTAATCCAGGATCATTCAATGTATGTGCCATTTTCTGGTGTGCCTCCTTGGCAACGTTCCTTGTCTTTCTCAAGTATCCCAATCTTCCTTTCAAAATTTTCGATGTGTTTGTCCATCTTGTGTGGGCATTTCCATGAGGATCTAAGACCTTTACTTGAGCTTCAAGTTCAATGTTTCTTTTTATGACTGCTTCCTTTTTGGCAAGGGTGTCATTGATCTTTCATGACTGTCCTTTGTTACGTCACCTTCAACATCTAAGTCACTCTCAAATTCAGTGAGAACATTTGTTGTAATGATGGATTTTGTTGACGCGACAATGGGTTCTAACGCTGGTGCAAATCTAGCAGTGATAGCAACATGAGGAGTTATCTCTTTTTCTTCATCACTCACGTTAGTTTCTTCATCACTCCTAATTGAGATATGAACGCGCTTCTTGTTTTTTTCAAGCAGGTTCCCATAGTCTGCTCGGATGTGGCCAAAGCCATGGAATTTCCTGCATTGGATACCTTTTCCCTTTCTTTTGGCTTCGGGGTCATTAGCAATAGAGAGTTTTTTATTAAAATCAGATGTATGTGAACTAGGTGAATGATATTTACCTTTGGTTCTAGATTTGTTCATCTTCTTGAAGTGTTTTGCAGCAGCGCCATGGATTAAAGAAAATCATTTCCTTGTGCAATCTAAGGAAGGGATTGAGCCATAGATTGAAATGCTAGGCTTTTGGCAACAATGTCGCCCTCTTGCTTCAACTTCTTCTCATATGTTGTAAGAGATCCTAAAGGTATTTTCAAGGGCGTGTTGTCTGTGTCCTTGGCCTATTGCAACCTTTGTTGGAAGGGATCTAGGGTCTTCTGGACCAGCTTTGCATCGTCGTATTCCTCTCCCAGTAGAGCAGCCTATGTTGCATTGCGTCGGAGTATTGCATTGTATTAAGCAATTATCTCATAATCCTGCATTTTCTTTTCTTCAAATTGAGTGGTTAGTAGTTGTAACTATGACCTGTGAATTTATGGTGTACCTTCGTAAGAAATACGTATAGTGTCCCATGCATCTTTAGCGGATTCACAATTTGAGATATTGATTCATATCAACGGCAATTAAAATGGTATTTAAAGCAATAGTGTTTTGTTCAGAAAGTAGATCTTCTTGATTAGACCAAGTTAGTTCACCTTTAACCTTACTAGTTGCGTCAACATGAGGTGACCAACCTCTTAATATGATTTTCCAAGATTTTTTATCTCGTCGCTTGATAAAAAAAAAAATTCACACAATTTTTCCAATAAGAATAGTTGGAACTTGTAAGCATAGGTGGTTATTATGTAGCTAAACCTTCTTTTGATCTTCCATCCCTGCAAAAAAAAAAAAACAACTTTAATTCTGGAATCTAAAACAGACGTTAGTGACTGGCTTCGATACCAATTGTAAGATCTAAGTTTGTTTTACTTAAGATAATTTACTTGTTAAAGCATGTAATTATGGAGATAGTAAAACAAGAACACAAGGATTTTTATAGTGGTTCGCGTCTCAACAGGCCTAATCTACATGGCTTTTGCCTAAAATCAAATCAAGTCTTTTTTCCAGGACTAACTCACTCAGGTTTTACTTTGTATTTGTAATCTAGACTCCCTCTAGTTACTTTCCTAACATCTTACGCAACATCTTACTAAAGTACTTCACTTGAATCTAGAAATTTCAAGTTCACACGAAGTTGCTTCCTCTTGAAATTTCTTAACAATTTAATACAAAGAGATTTTTGACTCTTATACAAATAAAAATAAATTAAACTTAATCTCTAATGCTTGTCCTTCTTTGTCTTCGAGTCTCCTGCTTTTATAGAGTGCAGATTCTCCCTGGAAGGTAATTGTCGCGTCAGATCCTGCGATCCATGGGCTAAATTGCAATCCTAAATTTAACCGATCTTATTCTACAATCAAAGATACATATATTCCAATGTATGTGTACACCAATTACGTCCAGATCAATTGGAATATAACAAAGACAAATAAAATGAAATCAAATCAAATATATCTTCTTTCCTAAACCCGATTTAACAGCATCCTGTTTAAACATGGAAAGTCTAAGATATATAGTAGAATCTCACCAACCATCTTTCCGTGTATATCATGATTCGACGGGATCAAGTAAACTATAAAAGACTTGAGAAACAAGTCCAGAATAAAAACATAATACTTTCCTAAAATAAGTTGTTGCAACATGATTATTTAAACATGGAAAGTCTTGAAGTATAATTCCAGAATCACAACACATCTTTCTTTAAATTTGTAGTTGCGAAAGAATTATGTAAAATATATTCACAATCTTACCAACTAACTTTCCTTGAATATCCTGTTGTGATAGGATCAATTTAAACATGAAAAGTTTAAGTAAATCTTCCTGAATCTCACCAACTCTCTTTTCTTAAATATCTTGTAGTGATAGGATCAATTAAAACATGGAAAGTTTTAGTGAATCTTCCAGAATCTCACAAACTCGCTTTCCATAAATATCATGTCTAAGACAATATCCTTAAATCTCTTGTTATGACAACATCCATAAATATCATGCTACCACGGTATTCATTCACACAAGGAAAGACTTAGGAAATAATTAAACTCAAAATATAATCAATTTTAATAATCATTTCCATGAAATGAATCAGACCGAAAGTCGGTCCTAACATTGTTTATGTTGTTTAACTCTTTACTTTGTGTTGAACTCAAGATTATGAGTTGCTAAACCATTATGTGTTTGAGTAGGGAGGTAGCTCTATTTTATAAATATGCGTATTTGTTTTACTTAATGTGTGTTTAAGAGTACATGTGTCTAGCCTAATTAGTTATTGTTCTGCATGATTTTTATTATTCTCGCTGGATGAACGGAAGTACTACCATGTGCCCGCCAAAGTGTAGATGTTAAGTTAATCATGTATACATGCAATTTGTGACTTTGGTACGTTAACGCAGCTACTGCGCAACCCCTAGATCACACTAAATCAATCTTTATTAAGTACATTATGTTAACACGAATGGATGAGTTAATTGGATTGCAGACTTAATATCTCTTCTAAAACAATTGACAATTGGTCTGATTTTGCTAGCTCGACAGGTCCTTAGAGACTTAAGGATTTATAGTCCAAGATAACTCCACCTATAGGTCATGGATCCATTAGACAAAGAAGAACCCAAACAAGCATCAACAACTCAAAGAAACATAGGTAGTTTATCTATGAACAATCAAGTGTAAATCAGTGGTGAAACCCAACTCCAAACAATTTTCAATCATATGTTCACAATCTTCAGCAATCAACCATCAACCGTCTTAAATTTCGTCTTTTTTTTACTTTCGGTTTTGCATTCAGTTTAATTAACATGTTTTCCTTTCACTCAATCTGCACTCATTTAATTCTCCATTACATTCAAGATGTTTTCTTCTAATCACATTATTTTCCACTGCATTCTGTTTACATTGTCCTTTTGCATCCATTATTTTTTGCATTCAAAGCATTTTGAATTCATATAGCACACAAACATAGAAGGTTTCAACTGCGACAACTATCAGTGTATTTACATTTAAGTTATTCTAGCATTTTTCCACTACTTCCTTAAGATATGATACTTGGTTCATAATTATACTTACTATTTTATTATTACTTGATTAGGCACTTGCGAAGAGGACGTAGGCGTAGTATTTTACTTGCTTACTTATTTCCTACTCAACATTGCGCCCCATTACGGACTTTTTGCGGACAATCATGTAGCAAGATGGCACATCAATGAGAAGGAATTAGTTGTAAGGCTCTCAAATGTTGACCTTTGTTTTTACTTGCAAAGAAATTCATTATAAAATCGATAATACGAGTGTCAAAGCTTTCTTGAAAAATAAAATCGAGAGTCAACCTGAGAAAGCTATTCTTAATAAGAGATGGAGGCACATGAAGTCGATACCATCAGAACAAGATGAAAGCACCGCAGGGAAAGCGTGCAGGAACTTGACAAGATGGTCGAAAACCTAACTATTAATGCTAAGGCATCCAGTCACATACATGAACTTGATCTTGATAAGGTCAGTAGCTCCATGGGAGCCTCTGGGCACAGTAGCACGAGGTCATGAGACAACCTCATGGTTTCATTAATGCGAGTTGCCTCTGAATCAAAATTTCAAAGTGAAGTTCGAGCGTAGGGACCAAAACCTGAAAAAGGGAACTCGAGTATCTCGAACACGAGACCTAGTGTCGACCGTTTCTAGGAAGACACTGAGAAAACAACGGAGTCAACATGGTTGATGGTAATCAAAAAGATATTAGCCTTAGACCTATACTAGGTAAATATAAGGTTAGTACTAAAGAAACTAAGAATATTTTACTTGGAGACTTTGGGTTTGTCTCACTGAGATGGACAAGATTAAATATTTGTTCAAGATATTTCAAAATTCAGTCAATGGATCTTTTATGGTTAAGACAAGCAAGACCACAGGTTTTGCCAAGACTATCTTCGAAGCAAAAAGCCAGGCTTTATAGAAGAATGAAGTTCCGGTGGCACCAAAAACTAGTCAAAAATTCTACAACATAAGGCATGTTGGTCACTAGAAGGATCATATATGCTCCTATTGCCCAACTCAGAACGAATCCTTGTCTGGAAAATGATTCCTAGTGAAAAAATACAAGTGGGATAATGACGAGACGGGCCCCTTAAGGCGTGGAACAATTCTAACGAAAGAAAAGTGACCAAAATTATAAAGCAATTCTGACAAAATAAAAAGGTGTCTTACACGACTCTGACGAGGACCACCTCCACTAACAGAAATCAAGTCAAAAAATGATGGGACCATGACTGGAAAGTGGGTTAAGACGTAAGTCATGACGAACAAACAAGTCAAAGAGAATTAAAGCTCGAATTTAAAATCCAAAAGGATTTCTATAATTTGAGAAGCTGAAGAAAGCATAAGCCGTTTGACATTACCCTCTGTTTTATTACAAAATTAAATTGTATTCAGTTATATTTTGAAGCAATATTATAATAGTTTTCCAATTTTTGTTTTAAGTTTTCTGTGTTTAAAAAATGAAGCTATCATATGTAACTAAACAAGTAACTTCTCTCAACATGCGTTACTTATTATGTAATAAATAAATTTCTACTTGTATAAATAAAATCATCGCTTCTGCCTAAGTTTGTTGTCTTCTTTTTAAATTCTAATCAAACAATTTATAGAGTATATTTTACACCCTGAATAGGAATCGAACAAGGGTTGCGGTGTTGCTTATTGTTAAAGGATCCTTTGTAAAACCATCAATTGTGATCCCGTGATTACTTAAAAAAAAAAATTGTGATAGCGTTGTTAGGGCAAATGGGCTGCTGTAAAAATTAATGGGTAAACCTTGACCATAATTTGGTGAAACTAAGATACAATTTAAATTTGATTTAAATTTATTATAGAAGCATGCCGGTTCATATAGGATTGTAATGGACTATTGTCATTTATAGTAAACTAGTGTTAGACTAGTGTTACTCAAATTATTATTACCCATTGACCAAATCATTTCGCTCTTGCGAACCCAAAGAAGACCAGATTTTCTGTACTTTTGAGAGCAAAACACATTTAATCACAGTCCCGTGATTAACCACTAATAAAATAAACGGGGTTTATTGTCCCTTTTCTCTTCCACAATGGATGAAGTACCAACTATATCACAGAAGAACTTCCAACACCAATCCAAATGGTAATATTCATAACATAATCAAGTTTTTTAAGAGCTACAAAAAAATATACCATCTTATTTTTCCAGTTCAATGCCAATATTCAACTCTATTGATACATAAAGAAACCTGATTCCAGTTCAAAATATATATGACGATAAAGAAAACAACAAAGACTCGGGCAAGAATGGCACACTCGAAACTCATGTTGAACAGCATGAGGAGAAGCCGCTCTTGTTTTGCTTCGACAAATCAACGGTAACACGATTGACGGACAATTCTGCTTTATACGAGTCGGAGTTCAGAATTTTTCGACTAACCTTGTCGTAGATCTCGCGAATTACAATCTGAAAGGCCTTGTTTACGTTTGTCGAATCCAGGGCAGATGTTTCTATGAAGAATAATCCTTCTTCTTCTGCAAGGCTTTTACCCTCGTCCACGCTAACCTCTCTGATGTTCTCCAGATCACATTTGTTTCCTACTAGCATTGTTGCAACTGCAGTGTCACAATGAGCTGCATTGTTTTTTTAGAAAGGTCAAGAAATGTTCATACTAACGAAAAATGCATACGTTATGGACATGCAGGTAAGATCAGATCTTTGAAAGAAGAACAAACCCATCCCCACAAAATGTAGGGCAGTTCTGTAAAGATTTGACCTTCTCGAACTTTTGGCACAGATTATACTATCAGTTTCTTAAACCCAGATCCTACAGCAAAACATCCCATGTGTTTAGGCCTATTAGACAAATTACATGGTATATTTGGAAATATAATATAAAGCATATTATATAATCGTGTCCTTATTAAAAAAGGATTATATTGCCAGAGACGAAAAAAATCCGCGATGAGGTAAATTTCTACCTTTTCTTTCACAGTAAATTGCTTTTCGACCACAACACAGTTCAGCTATTTCAAGAAAAATTCAAGGACAGATAGTTCTACTCAAAAATCACTATCTTCAAGGCTGGTGTTGCATCAAGTACTGCACTGTCATGAACTAAATGTCTAATTTGCCATATCGTTTAATTGTAAGATTTTATGAAGGAAAAAATATATATTTACAGAACTATAGCCACTTTCGCTCTGGCCGTCCATCATTCCTTTTTCATAGCAACTAGTCATTAAGCTTACTAACTGCAATGAGTTTGCCGAACAATAAATGTCCTAATTACAACAAAAACAATTACCAGGGTGGTGCTTTCAACAACGATTACCTTATATAAACTTGTTATCTAAAAGCCTAAACTTTTAGATGAAATACATAATGAAACATGGTAGTTAACCCTAAGAAAAGAAGAGAAGGCAACGTATAAAAACAGAACGGTAAACCCAATAAAGACTGTAAGTTGTACTTAATAAACTACAGGTACAGACTGCTTCACCAAAAACCTTAACTTCTTTCACTGACTTTGCAATCATATTATATGTGTTAAATTCCAGTTATATGAACGGTTCAAAAGAACTAATGAAACCATTGACATATTGCTTGCTTTCGTGCTTGAATTCTATCTACTATCGACATGTTGACATTTACTGATTTTTTGTTGTAGGTTTTGTTTGCCCGTCCTTCTCTTTAAAATACGATAACACCAAAAATATTGTCATCACCACGATTCTGTAGTTGATGATAGTACTAGTGGAAGTATATTGACTTAAACAATAGAGCTAGATGGACAAACACTTCTTTAAACCTAACACTTATACCAAAGAAATTTATGAAAGCAAACTGTTTATCATCAACATCCCCAAGGCTTGTGAAACCATTATGTACATCAACTAAAGCTAAGTCTTGCATAAGCTACTCAACTGTCGCAGTAGGATTCAATAAGATCGGTCAAGGAGAATAAAATCATCCTCCTTTAATGGAGTTTAATGGGAGTAGCTTATGCAAGCTTTGTTGTTTTATTGGATCCCTTTATTATCAGGCTACATTAAACAATGATTACCATATATCCCTTGTTGTCTTGCAATCTACATACGAACAGCTGTTTGCTCAAACACATTAAGGTAGTATATGGTAGTTAATGCAATATCATAACTAGAATAGGCAAAGTATAAAAAGAGAGAAGTATTAACCAAGAAAAGGAAAAGGACAAATCGGTGAAAATACCAATTCTACAAATGTAAGTTGCCTTCCGATACATGAAAGTTCCACAAGGATTAACACTAATGGACTAGATGAAATGACAACCTTAACACTAATAAAAGTGCATTGACTCAAACAATAAATCCAAGGGGAAAAACAAGTTTCATCCTTTTTTTTCCATTCCATTTCCTTCTCGTTTGTTGGGTGAAATCAGGAAACAATCAAATTTAGGAAAGTAGAAAGCAAATCAACATTCCAGAGGCTTTTGGATTCAACATTGAATTGAATTGAACCACGCAATAATTGAATTATTATTATTATCACGAAATTCAAGCACAAGACAACATAAAATAAAATAAAATAAAAAACCCACTAATAAAAATGAAATCTTTCTACTAATTCTTAATAATCCTCAAAATAGAAAAGAAGAATCTTGAATATGAAAAAAAAAAGAAAAAATTGGGGTAATGTTATACTTACTATTGAGCTCATCGAGCCAGCGTTTGATGCTTTCAAAAGTGGTTTTCCTAGTAATGTCATAAACAATGAGGGCTCCGACAGCGCCACGGTAATAAGCGGAAGTGACTGCCCGGAATCGCTCCTGCCCGGCGGTGTCCCAAACTTGGGCCTTAACCTCCTTCCCGTCGAGCACTACAACCTGTGTCTGAAACTCAACACCAATAGTGGCTTTGGAATTGTGGTCAAACTCATCTCGAGCAAAACGAGAAAGTAAATTCGATTTGCCAACAGCTGAGTCACCAATCACTACTATCTTGAACAAATACTCCTCTCCTCCTCCTTCTTCCGACGACATTATCAACAACAACAACACCACCTTTTCTTCTTTGATGTCGGTTGTGTGAAAATGGATGGATGTACAAGAAAAAGAAAAGGTTGGATTTCTATTTATTTATTTATATACTAAAAAAAAGGGTGGAAGTGGGAATGTAGTGGTGGTGTAATTAATGTAATGTAATGTAGCTAAGCTAGCTATATAGGGCGTGTATTGTTGTAGACTGAAGTAAAGGGTAAATAATAATAAGCTGGAGTTGTAGAAAGACTCGCTGCGTAATTTACGGGTAATAACATAATTATAAAATAAAGTTTCTTCTTTGTTTCTTATCAAAGCAACTCTTAAAAAAAAAAAAAACTTGACAATTTTCAATATTTATGCCCTAGCTTGAAGGGTTTTTTTTTCCTTATAAATATTTATACTAAAGTAGTATTTCATAACTCTCATCTTCTTTGTTTTCTCGTGATAATTGCTCCTTTAGGAGATGTTTAGTTCCATTTATGTCTATATACATCGTTTTATTATTTCATGCCTTATTAGTGTCGTTATTTTAGTACTAGTTTTAATAACCGTGTTTGGTTCCGCATATGTTCCGTTTTGTTATTTAATCACTGTTTTCAAAAACGAGTTTGGTTGGAATCATAAGCTATTTTTAGAGTTAAGTGCTAGTTGAATTTTCGTTTTTGTCTGTTGTTCTAGTCGTTCAAAATACCCCCCATTCCATTACGCGGCCTTTCCAATTTCGAACCCCCCTTTACTCCAAGAAGAAAATTGAAAACCCTAAAATCCCAAATTGAGATCTCGCGATATGCAACCGACAACTGCATTCTAAGCCAATAATAGGTATGTTACTGTGATTTTCCTCCAAACGTTACTTTCGCGAATTCCATTCTCCCTATAAGATTTTGTCTGTTGTTCCTCGATTTATCTACCATTGTTATTCTTTCTTTATTCTTTGGTTTTGGTTCATGGGATGATTTGCTTTGAATTGCACTAAATGATGTTTCGATCCGCACCATGGTGACATTGCTTTCAGTGTTACAACTTCGCTGCCAATGGTATTTACATGAACCCCTATTTTATCGATGCTTTAACGGTGACTGTACAATTTGTACGTTTGTTGCACCCGTGAAACTGCAATTTCGTGATGAATTGTGTCGGCATGTTCGTTGATGTATACTAAAATGAATTGCAGGATTGTACTTATGCAAACGGTTACCTGTAATTCAGATTATGGAATAGATATACTTGATTACAATGTAAAATCCTTAATTTAATGAGTTTTGCACAACCGATAATAATTATGTTGTAGATGGTTGGACCGTGAATCGTTCAATGTCCGTGTGGTCGTGGTTGTGGTCTGATGCACTACCTTAAGGCTGGTCTTGTGGCGAAAAATCTAGGTCATTTTGATTACATATGTGGCGTGTAGAACACAATGATTAGTTATATGAAAGGGAAAATTATTCAACCCATGTTACAACTACGTCAAGCGTTACCCATCCTATATGAATGCACCTTCACCAAGCCCTTATAACAATCAGTCGGTGCCCTTATCCACAAACAGAGAGCACCAAGCTTAGAATATGTTTGGTGAGCACACAAAATCGGAGATATCAACCACAGATCGGTGTTCGTCTTCAATATGTTCCAAGGAACCCTCATTGCCTCAACTTCAGCAACATATAGGGTTGATGCGTCAGTAGTTTCTCAGTCTCGACAATCTACCGATGCTAGGGTAGCAGTTGGCTGTTGTTGTCTTGTGTGGTTCATGTAGTTGTTTGTAGCTTTAGTATTCTGTCATATATCGTCGTGTTTATGTCTAAGTAGAAATGTAATTTCGTATTGTATCATGTTGTGATAGCATGACTACTACTATGTACTTGAACCTCTTGTTGTTTTTATCATCAAATGTGGACCTTTTAAGATGATTCTCATTTTTATTCTTGTGGTATATGCATATGTTTGTATATATAATCTCTATTAGCTTAACAAGATCTTGTTGTGTGTTGTCAACAAAGGTTTAAGGATGTCGTTGACACGGAGACATTGGTTGAGGATAATATTCAACGAGCCATACTACGGACATGAGGGTAATGTACACGTGATGCTTATCATTAACGTATTTGGGGTCGAGCATGATATCTACGAGCTTAGCGAGATGATGAGGTTCAAGAACGCATGAGTTTGCCACCGGAACTCGTTACACCACAAGGCAAATTATGGAAAAGGTGATAGCATTGAGACTCAAATTAAAAGTCCTCCAACAATTCACTAGGTTGCCTGGTGTGAAGTTTGATCTAGATTTGAAGTAGTTGGTAGTTGTTGGTCCATCGTACTGCCCACACATCCGCAAGGTAACATATCATCCTCTTGCTGATACAAATATTTAGATTCTTACTGTTAACAGGGTAAAAATCCACGTGCTTAAAAGATACTATAATTCAATTACTAAATTGCCGGATATATTATTATGTGATTTGTACTCGCAATCGCAAAATACCCGTATCGTACGGTGAGGACCCCGAGTCCCCAGGGATACGAGATCACCCCCTATAGGAGAGCTCATCCCGAGAACCTGTATCACCAAACACTGCTTCACGAAGGCCAAGATAAGCCCTCAGAGACAAAACAAAGCTCTCAGAAATCAAATCAGGCCCCTCGGAATACATGCCCAACTGACGACCAAGGCAGGAACACCTATCGGAGTACACTTCAGAAGAAGGCAACCTAGCAACGAACCAACTATCGGAACCACAAACAACATCGGACAAGCATTCCCACTCACATATCCAGCGCTTCCGATACGTAACACCCATCGGAGAGAAGAAAACCAAGGAGCCAATTCATCAGAGCACATTGAAGCTATCGGAAAGGATAATTCATCCTAATCAGCGCCCCGTCAGCGGATATACCAAACAAATAGAACCTATCTCTTCGCACATGCATAATGACACATGTGAGCCCATGCACAGTGACACTAATGAACTATGTTCTCTATAAAACTAAAAAGAAAAGGCTTCAGAGGGGAGAACTCTTTTCTTCCTGAAGGCTTCACAAAGGTTTACTCTTTCAAAAGATAAAATCAACACATCAATAAAATCGACATACTCCAAATTAATCAACACCAAGAACAAGAACTACGAGTGGCTTGATTCCCAATCGGGGGATACGTAGGCACCTCGAAAAATATCTGAGTCCAGCCCCAAACCCATAAAAGCCGGCGATCTCCTCGGGTCAAGATTGGCGTTCCAACCCAAAAATAATAACTCGTTAAATGGGGAATAATATCCAACCTGTTAACAAAATGGCGCCGTCTGTGGGAACGTCATCGAATCCTTGAGCAAGCCCGAAGAAATTGCCGACAAGGTCAAAGCAAAGAGCAAGTGCTCCTGCCACGGGGCGATACGCTCCGAAGGTAAGTTTTCTCTAAACTCGCGTGATTCGATTCCAATTTTGGGTATCTTCTTAAAAATCCTAGGATTTTCTAATTGCTATATAAGTATGCTTGCGAAGTCTATAGAAGACTTGTAAAGGAAAGAGAAGAAATGATCTGGTGGCCTCGTAGAGGTTTTCCGGGGGCGCTTACCTGGAGAATCTTTATTCGTGCCCCTTCTCGAAGGCTTTTTGGAAAGAAGTCTGTATAATTAAAGTAATCAGGATATGGATAATCCTGAGGGAATGATTCTTTAAAAGTACGTGAGAATATTCACTAAAACTCCAAGCCCCTATATATACTTAGGAATCTTTTCTCGGATGACCGAATTAAGTTTGAGCTGTCCAAGCTATGTTATAACTACGATTACATGTCGGGGGATACCTCTATTTAGAGAAAATGTATCTCCAAAGTTTGCACTGCGAACGGGCACGTTATGCTAAGTAATTTGTTTGGCCAGTAAAGATGAGATACTATCTCATCTCTTTAAACTCAATCTTAAGTTCTGCAGTTAAAGGAAAGGACCCAAGTATTCATAAACGTGCTAAAAAGTTGCGATGAATATTAACACGGAAAAATAAATTTCATTCTAATAGAAAGATAAAGTACAATTGTGCTTAACAATAATAAAGAGCCTCTAGGACGGGGGGGGGGGGGGGTAGAGGACTCGTAGAGGTGGGGGTTGGCCCAGTTGCAGGAGCGAGTATCGAGACGCTTGTAGGAGGGGGAGCACCGGAATGGCCAGCATAGGCCCCCGTATTAGGAGAGACACGAGAGGAGGGCAGGAGGACCACGGCAGATAAGGGAACCCGACTCGGGGCAGCCGAGGAAGGAGAAAGCTGAGAACTACTCTTGATAAAGAGATCATAAGCTTGCTCCAGCGTAGGTTTCTCCATCTCCGCTATGTTTATCATACGCGGATCTACGCTGGGAGAAATCTTCATGCGCACTTGCCCGAAGCATTGGAGGAACCCCCACATTACGTATCCGACCAGGTACCCTTGATTTTTGCAGACATACAGTTCCTTGACTCGGGTAGTGGCCTCCTCCTGGGCTTGCTTCACTGCGGCAACCATCCTATGTTGCATCTCCTCGGAGGTGGTGTTCCTCGAAGTAGGGGCTTTAGACAGTTCCTCATTAAGAGCGTCCACCTGACCAAGCGCTTGGTACGAGCTGCGCTCCAATTCCTTCTGTCTTGCCTCCCAGGCAATCTTCCCTTCCTCGAGGGAAGTAACCTTTTCTTTCAAAACCATTCCCGAGGCTTCCATCTCCGATGCGTAAGATTGAAGCCGTTTGTTTTCCTCCCTCAGCTCTTGGTTCTGCTGCGTGATTTTAGCCCACGCCTCGTGGTATTTCCCCATTTTCTCTCGGAGATCTTTATTCTCTTCCTCCGTCTTCCGAGACCTTTCTTTAGCTTTGACCGCCAGCTTTTGCAACTTCTCAACCTCGAGTAATAGAAGAGGAAGCATTTTAGGCGCCTAGAAAGCAAAATAGATGGATAAAGATCCCAACAGTGGGTCCTGAAGGAATTAGATAAGTAGAAGTTGGAACTTACCAGCATGGCCATCCAATTTGTGCAAGTCTGGACAAATTGCCACCTCCCCCCCCCCCCCCCCCCCGATGGCAGAGAGTTGGCAGCCGTTAAGTATCGGGTGACTGTATCGAGGGCCACCTTAGCCTCTTCTGAGCTAGGCTCTTGTCCCGAAGCTGGAACACTCGAGGACGAAGGCCCTCCTACAGGTACTTCCCCCGATATGGGCACTTGAGTAACCACGGGACTGTCTGACTGAATGGCAGCGAACGGACTCAGAACAGGATGACCCGTGAAAGAAGGAACTGCAGCCATCAGCTCCTCCAGTAAGGCCATCGGATCGTCAGAAGCTGAGGGAAGGGAGGGATCCGAAGGAAAAGATCCTCCTTTCAAATTGAATAAAGTGTTGCCCCCTGCGAGTCAAAAACTTCCCAAGTAAGCAAACTACTCCTTGAAGAAAAACTAGAGGAGTAAAGGATTAATCTTGAGAAGCCTACCCAAATCTGGAGCATCCTCCTGAGAAACTCCTTCGTTCTCGGCAGTGAGGACGGGTCATTTGTCTGTCAAAAACAAAGTTTCATATAGATAGATATATTGAAGTCCTTGATATTACTTGGACTAGTAGAGATAGGTACCTTTGGGAGGGGTTGCCAGCAGCATCTCCAGTGAATCCCACGATGCCTCTGAGGGGGAAGAAGGGTTGACAACGCCTAGGGGGTAAGGGCAACCCACCTATCCCTACCACCTCGTCCCCTTCTTCTAATGAGAAAGCCCCCACGGGGACCGCGCTCGCGGAAGTTACGCCTAACTCCGTTTCTTTCGGGGTATCAGACGTACCGTTGGATGATCGGGATATGGCTGTCGAAGTTGGTAAACGAGTCTTCGCTGGCTCGGTATCCCCCTCTGCAGCCTCGGAGACTTCGCTCTCTCCCCCTGCCAACTTCCCTTCCTGAACCTCCATCTCTTCGTTACCACCCGAGCCACTGGCTCCTTCCACCATGTACGGTCGTAAGAAGTCCACTATAGAAATGACAGAAGGTTAGATAAACTAGGAGATACCTATAAAACTCGACATAAGTGTAGTAACTTACCGAAAGTGTTGAAGTATTTCTCGGGGATGGCAAGTGGAGTCTTGATTTTGTCTATCGAGGCGATATGTCGCAAGCCCGCGGTCCAATAGAGACGAGCGAAATCCTTTGACTCCACCAACGGCTTCGCAGAAAACACCGGTGAAACACCAGTGTATCGTCCATCACCCTCTCTGGAAACTTGGGCACCCTCCAGGTAAGTGGCATGTCCCATTTCCCCTCGGTAGGGTTGATGTAGAAGAATTTGTTCTTCCACGTGCTGTGAGAGCTGACGTTGCCCTCAGAGATACGGTCATCTTTGTCCCGATGACTAAAACAGTAGAAAGGTGCCCCCCCGGGGATACCTTCAACTCGAAAATTGCGAAGAATCTATCCCTCGTGCACTCGATTCCCCTCACAAGATACCAGAAAACGAATAGAGCTATGGCCGTGAAGGAATTTGGGGTGAGTTGACTCGGGCACACATTACAATACTTAAAAATCTCGCAGTAAAAAGGCGGGAAAAAGGAACGTAGTCCCTCCTTTACCTGGGAATAGTACACCGTTAGGTGATTCGGTGGAGGAGAGTTACCCCATTGATCGGCTAACGGAACCGTCACCTCCACGTTCCAGCCAGAAGCACCGTATTCGATGAACAATTTTCAAATTTCGTCCTCCTCCGCCGTGTTAACCGTCACTTCAACTTTCTGGGTAGCTCGAGGAACGCCACCCTTGTCAGTATGTTTCTTTGATTTTTTTCGTTTTCCTAGCACCACCACTACCGCCGGCCCCAGTCACCGTCGCCGCGCTTCTCTTTCGAGAGAACGGAGAAACAGCCCCCGTCGCCCCGCCAGTGCCAGAAGCGGCAGACACCAAGTTGGTTGTAGATTGAGACGCCATTGAAGAAATCTTGGTAAGATTAGAAAGCTTTTTTCGCAGAGAGAGGTTAAGATTGCGGGAGAATTTTTGCTTAAGATTGCAAGTGAGAGTAGAGATTAGAAGAGAAGTGTTTATAAACCCTAGGCCCAATAAAGGCATTAACTGCCCACTAACCCTCTTTACACCCCATGATTGGAAATCGTGCCTAGTGGGTTGTAAACCGCCACATCTCCTCGGTCGTGGAAAACGTAACGGTCCGAATACTTCGGCACGCGCATCATGTCTTAACGTGGCATTAAATCACCATTAACTGCATTTAAACAGCAGTTAATTAAATAAAAAGACATTAATTATAATTAATGCCCCGACATTCACCCTACGGGGGCACATTTCAGAGACATCGGAAACGTCTCCCCTCAGAGAAATTAGCCACGATACTCCACTCATCCCTTCAAAAGCAAAGCCAAATATTCGAGACGTGTTAAACAGACAAACGTCAATGACGAATGTCTACGACACCCTAGAAGAATTCTACGACACTATCCCGAGGTTTTTCGAATCCTGGATGTGATTCGAATTCCTCTCAAGGATATACGGTGCCTTGTGGAGCATTCATGATAACTCTGCGGTACTTTAAAGAGGGTATGACATCCCCTATGATGCTTATAAGGACACTAAGATGTTCTGATACTACGTACGATACTCTAAAAAACCCGAAACCAATGCTTTCGACGACCTCGATGACTGAAAGTCGCGATACTCAAACAATCGTAACTTTCGACCTTTTAAGTCTCTAGTGCAGTCAACTGCCCTAGAAACTGAGGGGGTTTGTTAACAAGGTAAAAATCCACGTGCTTAAAAGATACTATAATTCAATTACTAAATTTCCAGATATATTATTATGTGATTTGTACTCGCAATCGCAAAATACCCGTATCGTACAATGAGGACCCCGAGTCCCCCGGGATACGAGATCACCCCCTATCGGAGAGCTCATCCCGAGAACCTGTATCACCAAACACTGCTTCACGAAGACCAAGATAAGCCCTCGGAGACAAAACAAAGCTCTCGGAAATCAAATCAGGCCCCTCGAAAAACATGCCCAACTAACGACCAAGGCAGGAACACCTATCGGAGTACACTTCAGAAGAAGGAAACTTGCAATGGACCAACTATCGGAACCACAAACAGCATCGGACAAGCATTCCCCCTCACATATCCAGCTCTTCCGATAGGTAACACCCATCGGAGAGAAGAAAACCAAGGAGCCAATTCATCAGAGCACATTGAAGCTATCGGAAAGGATAATTCATCCTAATCAGCGCCCCGTCAGTGGATATACCAAACAGATAGAACCTATCTCTTTGCACATTCATAATGACACATGTGAGCCCATGCACAGTGACACTTGTCCCTAAAAAACTTCCATAAAAGGTAGAAGTGGGAAATCAGAAAACACACTCCCGAAGGAGGAGAAAAGGAGAGCGCACTCCCGGGAGGGGATAAAAGGGAGGTGCTCCTAAGGGAACTATGTTCTCTATAAAACTAAAAAGAAAAGGCTTCAGAGGGGAGAACTCTTTTCTTCCTGAAGGCTTCACAAAGGTTTACTCTTTCAACAGATAAAATCAACACATCAATAAAATCGACATACTCCAAATTAATCAACACCAAGAACAAGAACTACGAGTGGCTTGATTCCCAATCGGGGGATACGTAGGCACCTCGGAAAATATCCGAGTCCAGCCCCAAACCCATAAAAGCCGGCGATCTCCTCGGGTCAGGATTGGCGTTCCAACCCAAAAATAATAACTCGTTAAATAGGGAATAACTGTGTAAATGGGTTAATGTTATGTTTTCATGAAAATTTACTTGAGATGTATTTCTGCTCATTAGTTTTAATTTTGATGATTTGTATCACGCGATATTCTTATCGAAAAGGGCCACGGTACTTCTTGAAGAGAGAATTATAACAATGGATAACCCTTATGTGTTTGTCGGTGAGGCGATAGTTCTGAAGCAGTTTGTTACATTCGACGGTTGTGTATGAAGTTGTGTTGGGTCGGACACGACGGGAATGTTACTCAATCTTGGGGTGGTGTTATGTAATTTTAAATATAGTTTGTTGGCGTTGATTGGTCTTTTCTGTTAAGTAAAGTATGGGGTCAATATGAACACATGATAGTAATTTAGATATGATTTATGTTGCATTCATAAAAAAAAAATTGCCATTTTTAAAAAATTTGACCCTTTGTAAGCATTTGATTGGGTGATTGACTCAATCAGGCACCTTGAAGTGTTAAGGCATGCTTTGCTACTTTACTGTTACAGATTTGATTCCCATGTAAACTTGTAGAATTTTTGGACAAATGTGCCTATTATACACATGCAAATGCCAAAGAAATGCTGCCAACAAATTTGAAAACACATGAACTAGAGATTTCAAGTACCACTACACTTCAAATTCAATTCCTTCATGCCTATACGACATACGAACTCCAGTGGTTCATATCACAACTAAAAGAAACTACAAGAACCTCAAATCATTTTGCATCACTCCATATTTCTCACTCCAACAAACATGTTGAATCTTAAGGCCATTGATTATTAGAAAGAAATATTGTATGAAGGAGACCGGATCGAAAAGTATGACGAATGCCACATAACTCACATTGATGTTCTTAAGGAGCAGTAAGTTTCGAATTACGGTTATGTTCCGCTAACAACTCAAAGTTTCTAGACATGATCGTCAACAATACCACCGACTTCGTCAACTACAAGAACGACATGACTTTTATGGTCGAAGATATATTGTTTCCGTTCAAGCTCCTGAATGGCACTACTTTTTTTGTAAAGTCCTAGAATGCTAACTAGGTGGGATATTGAAACCAATATGTTGTCAACGCCGGTTGCATTGTGGGAAAAGTTAATGGAGGTAATATCCTTCTCTAATATTCTTCACTTTTTGCCTTCCAGTTTGTTGTTTGACAAAGTATTATTTGAGTTATTCGTGTTACTAAGCAACGTTGAAATGTTTTTTTGTCAACAATGTTAGGAAAATTTCCCGATGTCGAGAGCCTACACCGAGCATGGCGAGTTTGTATGGAGTTATTTGCAAACCTCTTTTTGGAAAGGCGAGGATTAAGGCAAAAATAAAGTCGTCGACTGCCCAACGTGATCGTTTGTGCACTACACAAGAAATAGTAGCAGCCGCACATAAGATACTTTGTCATTATCATGCTTTATTCATTAATATAATAACAACTCACATCATAGTATTAATATAATTGTAGTCTTTGTGTTTCACAAGGCTCATCGAGGAGCCCGATAAAGTTCTGTAGGAATGACAACAATAGTTTTGTTCAAGACCAAGTGTCAAACATCGTCAAACACCGACTATAGTACGCACACAATTCCTAAGATAAGGAAGAAACCACCGTCGTGTTCTGCAAAGTTGTGAGAACTCTATAAACCTTGTATGTCTATATTGGGTTGTATTATCATTCTTCTTGCATTAAGTTATGTCGTATTTAATTTATCAGTCTGACTCCATGTTATGTAGTATTTTATTTATCTTATTTATGTATAGAGTTGTATTACAAGTTGTGTTATTTTGTATTTTTCGTATTGCTTGCTTAACGCGTCTGAATGGTGTTAGTCCATGTTCCACTAATAATAGGGCATATATTTAACAAGCACATAACACGATACCATAATATTATTAACAAAAATAAGACAACATCGTCACGCTTCCAACAAATATCGCGTACTAAAATGAAACAACTAGTCGACTTCCCAAGAGTTTACACATATTGGCCATATTAGTTTTTGCCCATCAAAAGTAGTCATAGCATAAGTATAGCAAACATAAAACTATCGCCGACAGACAGACAATGATAACAAAATAGGGCGAGTTGTTTAACGGTTAACAAAAAAGGCATAATCATAAAACACTATTTCACGACTGGTTGAGCAACTCATTTGGAAGTCTTCTTCTTCAGGATCACCCTTAAATACCTCAGCTTGAACGCCTGTGGCAGTGCATAGAACACATCAGAATCCTCCTTTGAATGCACCAACTTGTGCAAGATAGAAACCTTGTCGTCTCCATCCATCTTTGAGAACAGCCTTTGGCTCCACCACCATATGTGCAATCCGATCCATTATTTTGTTTGTATTTTTCATGAGCTCGTCTACATAAGACGGGATCTCTGGTATGTTCACATCAACATGAGCGATATTCCTTTTCCTCTTAAGACCTTTCTCTTTTTGATTGTCTTCAACAACTTCTTAGGATTCATTTTGGAGGTCCGATATGGCAAAGGCATGTTGTTATCACCTCCTCCCTCTTCCTTGTCAATGTCGATTTTATTGGACAGAGAAGTAACTCCACTAACTCCATTATAACCTCATGATGATCCATCATTCTTGTGTTTTTCAATGACATGTTTCACAGCCAAACTTATGTCCTCGACTCCTGCTGCGGTGGCGTGATCATTTCCAAAGAACTCGACTTAGTCCTCAAAGTAAAAATATGTATTACCACGATATGTTTCTGATGAGTGATAAATTATAGCAATTTTAATACGATTTCTTATACTTTTGCATAATCTTTGTGGAAATTTTACTTGTTTTAGTCTCATGTTATTAGTTTGTATTTTTTATTGAGTTGGAGCAAAGCGAGGCTTATTAGAGGGATTCTAGAACAAGAATGATAACACAAGGAATGAGCGCTACAACAAAGCTAGTCGCGTTATAGCGCAGAAGGATCACGAGGTCGCGCCACCAACGCAACAATGCAGGACACCGCAAATGTGATACAATGAGTGGCGTGATGACGAGCACAAGCAGCGCGTGTCGTGCAGCTAGCCGTGCGACATAGCAGCATGACATGTTAGGTCGTGTGACTTTAGGGCAACACAAACCTACTCTGCAGTTTAAGTTGCGGCTAACGAAACCAGGGTAACAAGACACTACTATAAAAAGGAGAGGACGATCAAGACCTAGAAACACGACCACACCATCCAGCGTTTGAAGCATTCTTAGTGAGAATTCTATCTTTTCAAGTATTGCAATCATTGTTAAGAGGAGAAGGTGGTCCAAAGATCAAGAAGTCAAGAGAATGACTAAAGTAAAAAGCAACGAGGAAGAACTCACGTTGAGACCTCGTTGAGATCAAGAGTTTAATATTTCCTTTCTTTATTACTTAACTTGAATATGATTTATTGTTCTTACGTTATGCTCCTAGCCCCTGGGAGAGGATGTAGTTATATCGTATGGATGCACCTTGAACCTATTAATTCTATTGAAGACTTTGTTTTGTTAGATTTTATTTGTTGCTTATACTACTTAGTATGATTGACACACGTGTTTCTTTGAATCAATATATCGATGTTGAGATGCCTTGTATTATGTTGAATTATGCATTGGAGATTGTTAATGCAACACTAGCATAGTAGATCAAGTAAATAAATCTCTAGACCTTCTACACTTGCGTTCACCGAGGAATATAGGTCATAGTTGTCAACTATAATTCTCTTCTAAAACTCTGTATGGATCATATGACATGGTGAACTTCTAGAGAGGTGAGGGTGTCTAATGGCCTAATATTATTAGGAATTAGAGGATTCTTTAAATGATACAAAAGTGCACTTAATTAATCATTTTGTGAGAACAAAACAAGATTCAATAGAAAGAGGCTACATAGGAATCCTTAGTATCTTGTCTATGAAATACCCCGTATCCGAGATTAATGAAATCCACCTCCTAGATACATTTTCCTTAAATCTATTTGAGAACCGAAACTCAATCAATCAATTAAAGTATGTTTATTACGTTATTTACATTTGTTTGTAGAGTGGGATTGTCTTTATTTCCTTTTTAATCTTTTTATTTCATTCAAATATTAAAAGCATTGTTTCTTCCATAAAGTTTAACAATTTGTATTCTTAACAAAAGATACATACTCTTTTGGGATTCGATACCCCTCAGTTATATTTACTTATCATTTTATTATTACTTGACTCATATACTTGCGAAAAGTGTGTATTACTTAGATTAATAACACGTGAAAAATACGCATCAAGCTTTTGGCGTGGTTGCCGGGGAGTAACAGTATCTTTTAACAATCAGTTGTTTTACTATTGATTTTTGAAAAACACTTGGAGCTTCATTCATATTCCAAGTAGCAGTAGTGCATGACACAGAGAAACAAATTGACACCGATATAGTACGACCCAGAAATAGAAAGAACTTGAAAGCGTAATCTTAGACAAAAATCAAACATGTCAAACACAGAAGACGGTTCAACTACACTAGTTCAAGATAATGCAGAAAGAGCAACAGAAACACAACCACCAACAATTGGTGAGATGAATGGTTATAACATTGGAGTGGGTTATTATCTTCGACCAACAAGGCAAGAGGTTTTACCAACGCTCGAGGGAACATGATCGTGCATTGTGGCTGACGAGAACCATGAACCTCTTAATTCAACAATGTTCTCCATGATTGGCCAAAACTAATTTGGAGGAGGGCCTACTGATGATCCAATGTCACATCTCAAAGACTTTGTAGGGACGTGCAAAGTTATTCAAATCAGGACCGATTCGACAATATTAAAGTTATTCACATTTTCTCTTATTGGGGGAGCAAAAAGATGGCTCAATGAGTTACCAAACGACGACATCACAACATGGAAGAAAATGACACAACGTTTTTTACAACAATTTTGCCCACCAACAAGGATAGCCAAGATGAGGAGTGATATAGTTAACTTTCATCAGATGGATGGAGAACCATTATTTGAATACTTGTGAACGATTTAAAGGTATGACAAAGAGGTGTCCACAACACAACTTACAAAATAAGGTACTACTCCAACAATTCTACTTTGGATTAAACGTCCGGTGTAAGAATACACTTAATATTAGTTCTAGAGGGGGATTAAGGACAAGGATTGATGAGGATGCATTCGCCTTGTTGGAAACGATTACATCCAACTTATCTAAGTAGAATATTAAACGAGCACCAGCAAGGAAGACAATGGGGGTTCACCAGGTAGATGTTATGACACAATTATCCGCACATATGGAGGCCATTAACACCAGGCTGAAGCATATGAATGGGAACACACCACTTATTTTATGCATTAACTATGGAGGGAAGCAATCAAACATAGAATGTCCAAGCGTTAACTTAATCATCAGGAAAAAGTCAATTATGCATGTAACTATTCGAGGCAAAACAACCCCTACTCGAATACGTATAACCAAAAGACGACAAACCACCCAATTTTTTCTTAGGGAGGACAACAAAATCAGCAACCATGAGGAGCTCAGAAACCGCAGGGATCTCAATATAATGACAAAAGGTCAACACCTTGAAGACACAATGTTCAACTACATGGAAAAGAACGAGGCAAGAATTGGTCAAATTGAAGCGAGGAACATCGAGAAGAAATTGGGTCAAATTGCAAACCAACTAGGTATTCGGCCAACCAGAACATTGCTAAGCAACACTGAGACAAACCCGATGGAGCAAGTGGATGTGATCTCTACAGAAGATGATGTTTTAGGCAAAGCTTATGAACCACTAATAAAGGGGTATTATCCAATGATTCCCTACCTCTCACGAATTCATCATGCGAAATAGTTTGTTGGGGTCTTCAAAAATCTATTGTGGCCTATGAAGCTTGAAGAAGCGGTTACATAAGTACCAGAGTATGCAAAATACTTAGGTAATATCGATGTTGATGGGAAGGAGATGGACAAAACCAAGATCCAAAAGGTTATTGTACTTTAAGAAATTGAAGGAGTACCAGAGAAGATAAAGGATTCATGGAGTTTTACTATACCTTGCACCGTGAATAATGTTTTACTTAGACATGTGATTTAGGTACTAGTGTAAATCTGATGCAATACTCTATCTGCGAAAGTTTGAAAACTTGCATCAGAAAAGAAATATTTAACTTGTCAACTCATAATTTTACAAATTATACATAGAGATCAACTATATTTCACCAAAATCATCATGTAAAGCGCAACATTTGTGGCCGGCTCCCGCTGATACAAGTTTGGGAACAACATGTGGATAACATTCAACACTTCATTTCCTAACAAGGTAAACCTTGCAAACTACACATGCGGTCCTCTAGTCTTCGATCCTCCAAGGGCTCTTCCACCAAAAAATGGCACATAACTGCTTCCATGTGACATGGCCTAAAAAGTCGCACGGCCTTGGCCACCTCTAACGCTACCTCACATGGTAATGGGTGTAAGAGGAGTAGGAAGATGTCCAACATCGCTGCTCACAGTCTGCAGAGCTTCAGAACGACTCCTCTTCTGTTGCCCAATGAGGCGCGTGATTTCAACATTGTCACTCAGGTCCACCACGTTGTTATGACCAGCTATACCAGCCATTTTCTAGTCATTGTCCATTCATGCAGGGGAGATATTGGCCCTATGTTTCGTCTCACACTCATCTCGTATATCCTGATTTCCCTCAAGACGAACACTTTGTTCACAGGATTGTTCAGTGAACTCCAAATAACTTTCCTTCATCTGGACTTTTTTTAGAGGAGGTTCTGGTATCAACTCCATTCCCCCACCCTGAGCCAAAGTAGCATCAGTCATTAGCATCTTGCTCATTTGAGAATGAAGATCCACCACCAACGACTCTGCAAGCCAGATTAATTCAAAAGTTAGACGGTGAAACAAAAAACTAATCAAATTTCTTTGCACACAAGCTACTATGTAAAATATAACCAGGGTTTCACTCCCATTATATGGCTCATGAGACAAGCCCCCAACTCTAACTACTTTCTCTTCCACTATGAGGGTCATGTCAAATTCGTGATTCAACACGAGATCATCCATAAATCTCTCACCTCATCCAATTATTCCTATCCCGCGGGGTACACTGATCTTATAATAGTCAACTCAATCTCATTGAAAGACTTCAAACTCTACGGGGGTACTTTCCATAAAAATAACGTTGTTTCCATTCTTTCCCATATTCGGTCTGGGCACCATAAATGAACTTGTAGTTCTAATGCGCTTTCAAATAGTAGAATCCTTTTTCCTTCTGGTGCACTCGGAAGAGACTCCATAAGGAACGCCCATCGCCTTCATCACAAGTACAAACAACATGATTGAGCCCATCGCATTAGATGTAAGCTGGCTAGGGCAGACCCTAATGCTCTGAATGATATCCTTAATTGACGCAGGTACCAGAAAGCGTAAACTATTAATTAGTTGCCCGATAAAAATTATCATCCACCTATAGGTGGAGTATGCATCCTTTCGTGTTCCACTACAAATGCAGAGCATATATTTTATGTATAGTGTACTCTTTGTGATAATATGCGCGATTCTTCTGCAATGTAGACACTTGATTTCTATATAGGATCTCAAGCCTATTTTCTTTCGGAACAACAGACGCAACTATTTCCTCGCTACCCTCAAATTCAATCATAGCCCTATTATCCGCTTGATTCACGGTAGACACAAGTCCATCTGGACTTTCGACTTCGCGGTCAAAACCATCTTGGGACATCGACTCTCCCGCGTCAGCAACCCTATATGTCGATCCAGTTGTGGCCTGTGTAGTCCGTGAAACACCCACACTACCAGATTCTGATCTCGAGATACTCGAGTTACAACTCAAAACACCTCTAACCACACCCACATTCACTATTCCTTGGTCGAACGTATTGATTAAGAACTAAAAATAAATAAAATAGTGAATTACGCTAAATTGACTCTACTACAAGATAAATATAAAAAAGGGAAATGCAGATAACTACTTGTAATAAACAACAAATAAAAGATCTCGGTAATAACAGGGCTTCTACGCTACAAATTAACCAAAATCAGAAATAGAATTTTTTCTAGCGTAGGGGTATCGAAACTCTGCTATGTCGTAAGCCAATAGTGTTGAAGGTCCTTTTCGATTTACCCAGCTTGTGAGTCACTGTTCTCTCAGGACACTGAAGTTTCGACACAAGCACTAATCTGGCATGAATTCTCAAAAGTTGCAAATGAACATTTCAGCCAATCTCAGCCCATATTAATAGGCACATGCCCAATTAGTTACCGCATTAAATGCGCGTATCTCAAAACGCACCTCGAAAGCATTTCAAGGTAAATGAAGATAACGATAAAAATGATATTAATAATGACAAATTATTAGCGTCTTCTAAATGGGGGGAATAATGAAGCCAAGAAATCTTATTTGGCACCCGATCCTTATGTAAACGATTTCGAATGGGGAACATATTTTGAATCCAAGAGCACACGCAATTCCAAGAAAGGTTTAAAGACAAGAATTTCAATTTGGCACATGCTCTTTGCAAAGACCGACTGTCAAATGAGGGTACTATATGGTATGGGCATTTTCGGCTGGGAAACTTGGGCTGGCATGCTCTATGAAAAAGCCCAATGATAAATGTTTATTTAGCGTGGTTTTAGTACTTGTTTTCTTAGACTTTTGTAGACTTCTTGGTGCATATTAATTAGTTTTAGTATTATTTGTGTTTTTATGGGAATTTGTCAAGTCAAGACAAAATGAGGCAAAAAAGAGCAGAAAAATAATGTTTTTGGAATGACTTGCAAAGAGAGAGTCACTACACGATTCTAGGCGCTACATCACCGCAAACTAGGGCGGCCCTAATCACATTCAACAAAGAAGTCCAGCAGTCGACCCTGGCGAGGAAGGAGTTGCGCGACAACAGAGAAAGTCGCGCGATAGCGCGCAACGACCAGTAGGTCACGCAACCCATTAGAGTGTCGCCACAACAAATAAAAGCTCTGTGAGCCACGTAGCCACCCGCGTAACATGGCAAAGTTACGCGTCCTAGGGCAATACCGCCTTCCACTGCAGATAAGTTGCGATTATTTTGAGATGAGGGTAACACTACTTTCCTATAAATAGGAGAAAACGTATCGACACTTAAGAGATTGCTTTCAAGACTCATAAATTCTTAGATTAGTACTTTTAGAAGTTGTGGGAAAGCAGTGAAAAGAGAGAAGACACCATTAGAGTTCTGTTTTTGGTTTTGTTTTCATATTCTAGAGTTGAAAGTTTGTGAAAAAAAAAGATAGCACGTAGGAGTTGGAGAAGATAACAAGGTGTCAATGTTTCACCGGATCTGAGAAGCCTTCCCTATCTCGTTTACTTTGTTTATGCTATTTAACTCTTTATTTTTTATTGAACTTATGACTATGAGTAGTTAAACTACTCCGTGTTTGGAGTAAGTGAGTAACTCTGATTTATTAATATGTTTATTTATTTTGTTTGATGTGTTAATGTGTCTAAAATAATTAGTCTTTATTCTGCATGATTAGTCTAACTCTCGCTAAAAGAACGGATACACTACCATGGGACCGCCAGAGTGTAGATGTTAGCTAATTATGTAGATATGCGATTTGTGACTTTAGTACGCTAACACAGCTTTTGTGCAACGCCTAGATCACATTAAATCATTATGAACTAAGTACATTTATATTAACACGATTATGATGAGTTGATTAGATTGTATAATTAACATTAGTTGACTTTGCTAACGCAGTAGACTATTAGAGACTTAATGATTCTATAGTTAGGATTGGTCCAGCTATAAGTCGCGGATCTATTAGATACATGAAACTCAAACTATCATCAAACATCTCAAGTAATTATAAGTAGTTTTTGTATGATCTATTATGGTTAA
Source organism: Linaria vulgaris (assembly GCA_948329865.1). Taxonomy (NCBI): domain Eukaryota; kingdom Viridiplantae; phylum Streptophyta; class Magnoliopsida; order Lamiales; family Plantaginaceae; genus Linaria; species Linaria vulgaris. Next base: position 15,565,095 of record OX415253.1, read on the forward strand.
ATCAGTTGTGAAACCAAACCTTCAAATATCTTTTAATCATATGTTTACAACTAAAGCATTCAACTCCTCAATCATATTAAATTCTATTTTGTTTACTTTGTTGCATTAAATTAGCTAGTATAATTGCTTTCATTCTGCATTTAATTTGCTTTTACTTTTAGTTCCTTTGTATTCAATCTATTTTCTTGCATTAAACTCATTCTTGGTTTCATTCATTGTTATCACTGCATTCTTGTTTAGTAGTTCACTTGCATCCAAAACCTTTCATAAAACTTACATTCATTATTTTCTGCATTCAAAGCATTCTGCATTTATATAATTCTGCACACACAAAGATAGCAAACGCGACAACCATTAGTGTTCTTACATGTAAGTAATTCAAGCATACATACACCACTCTCTTGGGATACGATACTTGGTTCGTAACTATACTTACCATTTTATTATTACTTGACCCGTGCACTTGTGAATGCTAGGAATTTAGGTGTAATACAAAAGCTTAATTCTAAGCACTAGCAAACGCCCCACCACCCAGTGAGAAATATCTCAAAACATAGTTTTGAGACAAAGGTATAGATTCATCGAGACATCCATTCGAGAGAACATTATTTCGATATAATCCTAGAAAGTCAGGAGAGTGATCCCGCATCCCGAGGCCTATATGTAGCAACCTTGAGCTCTTGTATCAAGAGTCCTATTTTGACATTACTTTTGAGACGCACATCGAGATCACCTTTCGATATACTAACACTTTCGAGATTTCTAGGTATCAAAGGACCAGTAATGAGATTTAGGTATTTCGAGTGAAACCAGTTTCAAAGACCATCACTTCGAGTTAGTCCCGTTTTGGCATCACCCCAATTTCCAGAGTTCAGGTTTTGAGATGTTGTAAGTTTCGAGGTATTTGGAGTTTTTCAGCCTTATTCAGCTATTCTACCATGCTCATGGGTGTTCTAGACAAAACTGGTCTATTACATCTTACATTAACATAGTTTGTTGTTATTTAGGTTCGATTATATTTTTTTATTCTACCGTGTAAACGAAACAAATTATTACCAAATTAAATCCCTTATTTTATGTTAACCAGATTAGATCTACGTTCTCTTTTTGATTACCTGATGTGTGTATTTATATTTTATTCGTATACATACACGGCCCGACCCAAGCCCAAGGCTAACTTGGATATAGCGTGGGTTGAATTTATACACTCATATCTAAGCCGAAAAATATTAAAATTTGAGCCCGTGAAAAAAGCCATACAAATACTAGTTGGATTGTTGGGCTGACAGCCCGACAGATTCTCATAAATCAATAGCGATTAGCAGGGGCCAATTCTAGTCGTAAGTAGGGGTGAGGTGGGCCGGGAATCCGCGGTGGTGGGATTCCAGCGTGATCAGGAGCACGATAGTGCTACCCGATCCGCATCGCGGCTGACAAACTCCCGCATATGCGGGAGTTCCGCGGGAGGCGGGAATCCGCTAGGGATCCTGCAACAACAGCACCAGAGCAGGGGGGCGGTGGAGGGGCGGAGTAGCGGCGACGCGGTCGTCCTGGACTGAGGTGGTTATTCGCGTGGTGTTACCGGTGGTGAGTAGTGACTGTCGCGCTCGGACCGAGTGTGGGTGTGTGTATTTTGGTGGTGACTAAGTGTGCGTGTTTTGGTGGTCTCGGGTGAAAGAGGATAAAATTATTGTTTTTTAGTAATTTACGTCGTCATTATCGAGATAGTTGGATCAGAACAAATACTTTTTTTCTTTTTTGTTTTGTCATGCCATTTGAGCTCACACTTGTTAGTATTAAATATTGGGGAAAGAAACCCTAGAAAGATATATATATATATATATATATATATATATATATATAAATAAGTGGACCCAAAACTCAAACAAAAGTGGACAAAGAGAAGTGGACCCAAAACTCATTCAGTCAATGCTCCTACCTCTCGTTAAACAAACAAAACAAATAAGTATAAAATCCTCTCTCTCTTCTTCTCTCTCCTCCCTTCAACTTCCAAAATCCCTTTCGTTCAATTCTGCAATTTGAGCTCGAAATCAAGCAATCTGCAATTTCAAATCAAGCAACCTGGAATTTCTGTATAAAGGGAAAAAAGCTCGCTGGCTGCTCACTGGTATTGTCGGGAGTTGCGGGTCGGATCGGATTCTGACCCCAACTCCCGACCTCGACCCGCGGGAACAGCTACAGAAGAATATTCCGCAGCGGCGGGTCGGGAAGGAGATCAGATTTTTCCTGGCCGGGAAAAATCCGATCGGGTCGGGTCGGGTCGCGGGAATCCGACCCGGCCCTCCCACCCCTATTCGTATGTAATTTTATATGTAGTCCAATGCAAACCCATTTTTACTTAACTTAAAACAAAAAATTAAGTCCAGTAACTAACAGCAGGTAATTATAAATTCAATTCTGCTAGCGTGACAGTCGGGCCGTTTCGACTGTTATACAACCTTAGTAATTGTTTATTGCTGTTAAGTGTTTTGAGATATTTAGGTTTTACTACGCAATACCTTAAATTTTAGGAATAAAAGCACCAAACCTCAACTATAATGATTTTTGGGCATCACCCCATAAATTTTGTAAATAAGCACTTTGCCCCCTAACCTTCGTGAACCTGCTCGATTTGTCCCTGGCAATTTCCGACAAAAAAATCGCCGGAAAAAATTATTTTTTTTCAGAATATTCTCCTCATCGAGATGGTTCCAATGGTGGTGACGGTATCGCAAAATTCAAATCTATTACACGAAAAGATTTAGTTTTAATTTGTCGAATTTTCAAAAAATATGATGAACACCTTCAAGTGTTCATCATATTTTCTGGAAATTCGATGAATTAAAACTAAATTTTCTGTGAAAGGGCTTTGAATTTTGCGACACTGTCACCACTACCGGAGTAGTCTCAACGAGTAAAAAAGCCGACTTGAATAAGAAAACTTCGACAAAAAAAATTTGGCAATCTGCGGCGGCGTAGTGGCGGTTTGCCGGATTCTTTTGCCAAAATTATTAGAGTTGAACTCAATATTCTTCTCATCGAAGCGGTTTCGGCAGTGGTGACGGTATCACAAAATTCAAAGCCATTACACAGGAAATTTAATTTAAATTTGTCAAATTTCCGAAAAATGTGATGAACACCTTCAAGTGTTCTTCATATTTTCCAGAAATTCGACGAATTAAAACTAAATTTTTTGTGTAATGACTTTAAATTTTGTGATACCGTCAACACTACCAGAACCGTCGCGATGTGGAGCAGATTATGAAAAAAATAAAGTTTTCGACGATTTTTTTGGTCGGAAAATTGTCATAGAGCAAATCGAACATGTTGGCGAAGGTTAGGGGGCAAAGTGCTTATTTACAAAGTTTAGGGGGTAGTGTCCAAAAATCGTTATAATTCAGGGAATTTGGTGCTTTTATTCTTAAATTTTATTAGGAAAACTAAAGTTAAATACATACAAGCATTCCTACGTATCCATTATCCATTAAAAGGGTCCGATCACGGTAAAAACCTATTTACATACATGATGTGAGTATATTGTGTGCCTTGAGCACTTGAGAAAATGTTACAAAAATATTGATTTCAATTATTAATAGAAAAAACACACTTAAGCTAGTATAAGAAATAAAAATTATAGGTTGGATTTAGGGGTGGGAGTGTTGGAAAATTGGGTACCCGTCTCATTCCCTACGGGTATTTCCCATTTGGGAATTCCTAATTTGGCAAAATGGAAAAATTGAAAATTCCCGCCTCCCATCCCAACTAAATGGGACGGGAATCGCCTTGGATACCCGCGGGAAACGGGTACCCAGACTAAATATATATATATATATATATATATATAGGGTTGAATTGAAATTCTATAGTATATTTGACTCATTGTTGCAATTAAACAAATAACTTAACTACACAAAGTGACAAAACAAATCACAATTCACAATTCCTTGTTCGTTTTGTTTCGATGGAGATATTGTGTTGATTGAATTGCATGAAAAAAAACTCATTTTGATGGAGGGGGAGACAAAAAATACATTCTTGAAATTTGTGGGTACCCAAAATTCTGGGTACCCAGAAATTTCCAGAATGCATGTTTTGTTCTCCCTAAGCCACTGGAAAATCCTGGGTACCCAATTGGGTACCCAGAATATCTGGGAACCCGTTTAGCGGGTTCCCAAAATAGCGGGATGGGAGACGGGTAGCATTTTTTGCTACCCGCAGAAATGGGTACCCACGAAGCGGGTACCCATTTTTCGGGAACCCGTCCCACTCCCACCCCTATGTTGTAAAACTTGGATTTAGAGACAATAACGTCTATGGATTGTAAAAGCATATTATTCTCTTCTTTTTTTTTCTCACTGGTATCCTCTTATGCGACTAATCCAGTCGAACACTGTTGGGCCCTTTTTGAGGGAACTGCTCTCCCAACTGTGTTTTTTACATCCACAAGACTCGAACCCGAGACCTTGCTTAAGTGAACTCAAGTTCCTTACCACTTAAGCCAACAACCGTTGGTAAAATACATATTCTTCTCACTAAACAGAAATTGAAACTTTACATAATATTTGATATATATATATATACATATATCTGTGTGATTAACTATATTGATATATAATACAAAAGTTATTTTCCTCTGATTGGGAGCCTATTAGGATAGTGGGCCGATTGTCAATCAAAAAGGAGAAGTTCCCCGATTGAAGGTTTATGGGTATGATTGGTGAAGTATTGATTAAAAGTTTACAACAAAACTTAGTTCGACTTTAATGTTATTTTAACAAAAGTGTATTTTCACATTAAAATAAATATATGGTTCCAATTTTTGATATCTTTTGAATTTTTCCTGACAAATTAAATTTCTTAAATAATTAAGAGTGTCCATATATCACATTTTTCAAAATTAATGTTAATGTTTAGCGAGAAAATAACACTTCAAGTGAATCAAAAGATTGTAAATAAAACAAGTCAACTACCACTAAATAGGAATATAACAAAACAAGATAGAGAATTTTGTGTAATATAAAGATGTTGAGCCTTAAGTTGCGAATAAACAAGATTTATGATCGATTAAGCTGGAAGCCCCAATTAAAATATTAAAGCGTGAAAATAGAACTGTAAGTACACAGTCCAGTCACATAATCATTTTCCTTATAAATTTCATATCAAACACAAGGATTTTCACCTCTAAGAGTGCCTATATGGTAGATCAATCACATCGTTTTAACACCATTAACCCCTCTTTCTCTTGCCTCTTCAAAATAACCTGGAATGCACCAATTCATGACCGACTCAAATTTTTGGCGTGGAAGCTTGCTTGTAGCCTACCAACTCGTTGCAAATTGAAAAATTTCTCCCAATTACAGGATGATTCATGCTTACTTTGTGGATCACCTGCTGTAAATCTTCACCATGTTTTTGTTGAGTGCAGATTCATGCAAAACGTTTTATTCTCCTCTAAATGGAGTTTTAGAATGAATGTTTTTCCTGATTTAGACTTTATTGATTGGCTGAAACTTTTATTTGATCCTAATTTTGGTGTCTCCCCCTCTTTATGCTCACACTGAGTTCATTAACTTCTACCTATATTGTTATTCTCTTGATTGGGCATAATCTTAATCCATTGGAGGAAATCTCTATTGCTAAGAGAGCAGACCTAAATGCTGGAGAATGGACGAGAGCTCAAATCCACAAACCTGTAAACAAATGCTGCTCCACTGTCCTATAGTTGGTCACCCCTGCCTTGTAACTGGATAACAATCTCAACAGATGCGGCTTTTAAAGAGGGGAGTGCCACAATTGCTTTCATCATCTGTAAACACTATGGTGGAATCATGGCAGCCTTTGCTGAAAACCTGCTTGCTTTTAAGGTAACCAATGCTCAGATATTATATGTTCTTGCTGCTTATATATTCCTGGATGGAAAATGATTTCCAAATTGCCATTTCTAGTCAGATTCGATCGATGCCATAATTCCTCGCCGAGGCGATAAGGACGCGCATAACCTTGCAAAATGGGCTCGTGACAACCGCTGGAATGACTTCTTTTCCTCCAACTCCTGCCCCTGATTTACATTGTGTTCTGCCCATTGTTAAGGCTTCTTTCTGTTGTCATTGTAAAGACCTTTATCTTTTATGATTAATGCATCAGTAATTTCTAAAAAAAAAAAAATAGCAGCCATCGAAAAAAAAAGTATTTTTAAAATTGAACCAAATACATAAGTCACATCTTTAATGGTTATAAGTTTGATTGGTAGATAAATAACTGATGAACGATACTAAAAAGTAATTGGAAAAAATATCATATTAAAAGGAAAGGTTAACGAAGTAGACTAGTTATTTGTTTAAACTATGAAGTAAACTTGCAAGCTCCTCTCGCTTCGCCCGCCTACATTGCCACCATGTATCTTATTTCTTCTATTTTATTACATTTTAATGTTTCACTTATTACTTCTCAAATAATTTAAACAATTAATGACCATAATTCTTTCTCTTTTTCAAACTTCTCTATTTTCTTTCATTAGCTTTTTGATTAATGATACTAATAAGACAGTAGCAATACATGTCACGTGGATGCTACAATTACAAGGATCACCAATATTTGTGTATAACGAACTAGGCACCTTACGATATGTCATTGGAAAGCCACAGATGTCTAGGTCTAATGCAACAAGCGTATTGCAATTAGGAGCTTCGGAGTGAAAGTTATGCCCGAAATGGTAAAACTGCGCAGAGCTGGACAATATATCGAATATCATATTCCATATACTATGTCGGGGGCCATTTTCGACATACCCTGGCCCATATGCCTACAGATATCCCTCCATTTGGCCCTTAAAGTAGGGAAAGAATGCCTGGGGACCGCCCCCCTCTATATCGAATATATTCGATATAGACCTCCGACATGGGGTATCCACATATTCAACATAGAGAATGCTATACTTATCCATTGAATATGTAACTTATATGTACGAAAAACTACATGAGTTTACTTTCCATAAGAAGAAGCAGATCGAGGTTTCAATATACCTACATCGAGATATGGCTGATATGGTCAAGCCTCAACATCACACCCGACATGCCAGATATCCGACATGATATTCGATGTCGAGGCCGTTATACATGCCTCCTCATCATGTGCCTTATATTCTTGGAAAGCTAAGAGAGTGTACTTTCCATATCAAGAAGCGGATCAAGTTTTGGACCTTCCTATGAGGAGATATAGTCAAAACCGTGAAGCCGCGCAGTGCAGAAACGAGTGAATCACATAGCCCGATCAGGACTCGATCATCAGAATAGACAAATGAACTACGTTCGACTCAATTCCATCAAAGCGATACGTAGGCAGCTTGGGATAACCCGAGTTCATTCCGAAATCATCAAAGATCCATCCGTCTCCTCACCACGTCGCTTGGAGTACATGTGTGCAAAGGACAAAGCTGGTTCCAGCGTGGCCTAAAACCAGCATGATGTGTAGTGTTTCTTCAGCCAGCCAAGTCACCATAGGAAATCTCCCCAAGTCAATTAAGGTTTAAATTTTCAGACATTTAGAGTCAATGATGTTATTTTTCATGCAAAAAAGGAGTCACGTGCTTCAGACTCCTCGATTAAACCGGATCACTCATTTTCAGGAAAAACGAGATCTATTTCTCAAATAGACCGGACTGGACCCATGGTTTGTCTCGGGTTTACATATGCAATTTTAAGATTTTTGCAAGAGTGAAAATGGATTTTCTTTATGTACTAATCTATAAGCACATAATTAAAACTTAAATAGTTTTACTTAGATGCATTTGGGCCTCGAATCTTGTGTTCCATTCTCCCTATTCCATTTGTTTGCAGCTAAGTGAAAAGTAATTAAATTGAGATAAAAAAAAAATATAATATATGTTTCTATGAGATTATTTATTTTAGTGCCTAGATTAGGAAAGAAATAAAATTTTATGCAGCCGTCGTTGCGTAGTATGAAAAATTGCCACTCGATGGCAACTATATATATTGTACCAAACAATTTGTCATATGCGAGGGGAATATTATTAATAAAACCCTAAAGAAAAGCCCTTTCCCGCTTTTTAATTCAACAACTCCAATTTATTAAACCCGTTCGCTTCGCCGTCCTCATCAGTTGCACTTTCATTTTCAATAATTTTTAATGATGGCGTCAGCTCTTGGGCTTAAGGTCAACTATAAAGGTACGTACTGCTGGTGATTTGCGGATCTAATTGTAATTGTAATTCTGCTGATTGTAGTATTGATTTTGTCTCTGCAGTTGGGATGGCGAATTGGAAGCCGCCTAGAGCTGCCATTATTCCCAATTTTCATCTCCCTATGCGTAGTTATGAAGTTAAAAATAGGTAAAAAAAAATAAAATTTAATTACCCCCCTTTTTTTCTTCTTCTTCTGTAAGATAAGATTAAGATATCAAACTCTTTTATTTGATTGTATGTTGTTGGTTGGACTATTAAATTAAAACTCCTTTCCTTACTGAATCGTTTGCAGGACTAGTGTGGATGATATAAAAGCACTTAGATTGATAACCGCCATAAAAACCCCTTATTTACCTGATGGAAGATTTGATCTAGAGGCCTACGATGCCTTAGTCAACTTGCAAATTCAAGACGGCGTTGAGGGTGTCATTGTTGGTGGCACCACCGGTGAAGGCCAGTTGATGAGCTGGGACGAACACATCATGCTTATTGGTCATACCGTCAACTGTTTTGGTGGATCAATCAAAGTCATAGGCAATACTGGTAGTAACTCCACTCGTGAGGCCATACACGCCACCGAACAGGGCTTTGCTGTCGGAATGCATGCTGCGCTTCACATTAATCCTTACTACGGGAAAACCTCATCGCAGGGCTTGATCTATCATTTCAATAGTGTGCTTCCTATGGGTCCTACAATTATTTACAATGTTCCATCACGAACTGGTCAAGATATCTCTCCTCGTGTAATTCAAACATTGGGACAGAGCCCGAACTTGGCGGGTGTGAAAGAATGTGTTGGAAATGATAGGGTTGAAGGTTACACAAAAGATGGGATGGTTGTCTGGAGTGGGAATGATGATCAATGCCATGATTCTAGATGGGATTATGGAGCTACGGGAGTGATTTCGGTTACCAGCAACTTGGTTCCTGGTCTAATGCGACAACTGATGTTTGGAGGAAAGAATCCATCTCTGAATGCCAAACTTATGCCACTCATTGATTGGCTCTTTCAGGAGCCAAATCCAATTGGCTTAAACACAGCTCTTGCTCAGCTTGGAGTTGCAAGGCCCGTCTTTCGATTACCATATGTACCCCTCCCTTTGGCAAACAGACTGGAGTTTGTTCAAATAGTCAAGGAGCTCGGAAGAGAGAACTTTGTAGGCGAAAAGGATGTTCAAGTCCTTGACGACGATGACTTCATTTTAATCGGTCGGTATTAGCTCGACATCTATCTTTATTGTTTAATTAATTTTAACTTTGTTGTTATGAAATTGCCTTTTTGAGTCGTGTTATGTATATATATTGCATTTTTTCTCTAAAAGGGTTGAAGCGCAATGTCTGAACAAGTTCTTTAACCGGTTGTCTGCCTATTTATTCTTCCTTCATTCCTGAGTCCTATCAGTCTCGGAGGACCAAATCCTTCTCCTGTAAGTTGAAGTTTTAAATTGTACTATTGTTTTTCATCTCATTACGTTCGAAAGTTCATACATATTGTTTGAATATGAAAGTGGATAAATTTATACGTTTGTTTTGTGTGCATTTCTTCACACGCTGTAAATTACTATGCTTATACATACTTGCAGATTAAGTACTGGTTCATTTTAGGAGGTTTTTTTCTTTCTTTTTAATGGATGTCTCATGATACGTGCCTAGGCCCAAATAAATATTTTATGTGTACCTATCATTTTACTTGGATATAATTAATTAGTTATTGTAAGTCAAATCAGAAAGTTATTTGATATTATCCAATGCTGCATTTTATAGCTCTATGCTGGAGTCTTTGTAATGACGAAGAATTACTAGTAATGATTTTATTCTTAACCTTTCCTGTTCACACCCTCAACTCTAAATTCTAAACTCATATAATAATACTTAATATTGGTACACTCATGCACCAATATCTTCCTAGTATTAACACACTCCTAATGGCATCCTAAATTGAAAGCTGCAATAGTTGGCATTAAATGTACAAAAAATGATATTTCAAAAAAATGAGAAGATTAAATTTGCACGAAGAGTAATATACCCCTACTGATCGCTGATCTATAGTTGGATTTTTTCATCATGTGAAAAGAAATCAAAATATACAAGTAGTTCCCCACCTTCTCATCATGGCACACGAGGCCTGGAAAAGAATTGCCCAACGTATTCGTCCTGCTCAAAGTTTCGAAACTTTAGCATCTCCTTGCAACAAGTTGTCTTAGCATGGCCTTGAACTGATTGCAGTGGATTTTAGCTGAATTTCTGATGTATGGGAGGATTGAGGTCAATACATAGAATGTGTCACCCTTTTACAAGTGCATGAAATTAGGGAGAATAAAGAGATGTGCAGATGCAATCAAGTGGATTTGTACTAAGTTTCTAGTAGCAAAGAACGTAAGACTGGAGTATATACACCTGAGTGTTATTGGAAAGTTCTCTATGGGACTTCGGGACAACTTAACCTTCAACGTAAGAGAATTAATCCAATTCAAATAAAATGAAATCTTAAGTTGACAGGATAGAACTAAGGTCATGCTGACCTTTTACTTTTGATATATAATGCGCTACTGGACACCGAAATTCACTCGTATAAATCGCTACAAGTGGGAGAAACCGCGAGTCTGCGATACGACTTTGGAGAGAAAATGTAACCTAGAGTCGGATGAATTAAGCCTTTATTTTCTTGAGTTTTTACTTTGCATTTCGTATATAGGTGGAAATCACCATGTCAATTGTCACGTAACGTAAGGGAGTGAGCTTTATATATGTCGTCGGGGGCAAGAGAGATTGTGCGGTTACAGTAATTTTCTGTATATTGGACTTTTACTACAATTGTCGTAGTTCCTTTTCCTCAAATTAGGAGTTAACACGTTAGAGATTGTTAGTGTCATTATTTTAATATTCTATTTTCTATTTTCCACAATTTAAAAATCTTTAGGGAGCGTATTTCTAGGTTCAAACCCTGAAAAAGAGTGTAATCACAAGTTTGGGGGATGGACTTTCGCGTAGTTTAGTGTCAACACGTATCGTTTAGAATTGGTTTTTAATTGGAATGGTTGTGGCCCTAGTAGTTTTAGTTGGTAAGATAAAGCTTTGTCTGAACTTGCTTGATGAAAATTATTTTGTTCTTGACTAGAAGTGATACCAAAGGCCTCTGTCTTCTATCCTTTGTATAGATCGTCTTCTATCCCTTGTATAGATCGAGATCCCTTGTATAGATCGAGTGGGAGGGCAAAGCTTTTGTTTTTTTCATGTTGTCAACGAGTTGAACAAGTGTTTTTCGTGTTGCTAAAGATTTGAACAATGAAAATAGATAGCTAGTGCCTGATCGAATTGATAGGTCATGTATGAACAAAGTTCAAGTCAACTGCAAGATTATCACACTCACCAATGCAATGTTGAGAAGTAAGGTCATGAATAAAGTGAATTAAATACAAATTTGAACAGAAAAATCAGTTTTGACTAGCGATAAGGGCAAGCTAGGAATATGTTGTCTCAATTTGGTTTACACGAGGTTTAGAGAGAATTACCTCAAAGTAGTGTGATACTAGCACGCCAGATAAAGTTGTTAGTATAACTGCAAATTTATAATTGACGTGGATGGTTGTGATGATTTGGATTTGAGAGCTACATGTGTGTCCCATATGGATTTTGATAACATTGCAGGCATGTCTCATTTGTCTCCGTATTTTTATAACAATATATATTTCAAGAAAAAGCTGTAGTTACATAATTGAAAAAAGACATGGACATTATTATGCCAAAATTCTACCAGCTGCAAGAGGTAAGGGTATGAAAAGTTCGTTGGAGCGACTGTACAAACCAGTTACCGAAACAATGATACAGACTAGTCGCTTAATCCTTTGAACAAGTATAAGGCAAATCAATTTAATCAATCCGGTGCAAACAATGGCATATCACATGCGAACTAGTGTTTCACTCAATGTTTAATACAAGGGTCATCAATTGCATCTTACTAATTATTGAATTCATGTGATTTTTATATAGTTAAAGTCGTTTCTACAACTTGACATGGTTCACTTCAGGAAAATTGTAACACTTGTCCGTAAGACTTTATTACTACTAATCATAGCTAACACCCATACTGTTAGATATGGTCGATGACACACACACACACACATACATATCCACACACTCTCAAATCTTGATACTATTTTCATCAAGTTAAAGTTAAAAAAATGCGGACACTTAAGAAAAACACGCACACAACCCAACTCATGGTTCATCGCTTGATTCGATGTTGCCGTTGATCTTTCATACCTTTATTCTTGAATTTGAAGGGCTCATGTGGTCAACTTTTATTTTGTTGTTTTGAAAAGGTTTGAAGAAGGCGTTTGGCTCATACTGATTTTCCGGGAAAACTTATTATTATGTGTAAAGAATTTTTCTCTATTTTTCAAAGATTTTCCTTATTTTCCAAAGATCTCTTAGATTTTCTAGAAAAATCTCGAATTGCCAAACAGTAGGAAAAAAAAAATTCTTTATTTTTTTCTTTTTTTCTTATTTTCCAGGAAAACAAACGGAACTTAAAAGGTCAAAAAGTTACAGAAGAAAAATGGCTATGGTACTTCTCAAACGGCTTTTCTAAAATATGATTTTAAACAACTTTTGAAAGGATTTTTTTTTATATTGCTCGCACTTGATTAAATTCTTTTAAAAAATCAAAATAATTGCAAGCACTTACAAACATTAAATTCTTATAAAGAATACAATTTTTAAAGTCATTTTAAGCATTTTGGTTTTATAAATTCTTGCAACTGCCTTATGTCAGTGAGATGCCCCAAACTGAACTGAATTGCTTTAATGGATTAGTCTATTCCCATTTCCTAGGATAAAATTTAAAATCTAGTTAGGCCATTTCTTCATCATATTTTTAAGATAATAAATTCCTTGTGTTATTGAATAAATAATGTTCAATATATATACAAATGAGATCATCTCTAATAAGGTAACTATCTATTACTAAATATATATATATATATATATATATATATATATATATCAATCTACAACAATTACCAAATTTACATATTCTATATCTAATACACCTCTGCAGTCGAAACGGGAGGAGGACGAACGTTGAGACTGTACCAAAAATCGTCAAAAAGAACCCGTGGAAGTCCCTTCGTAAAAATGTCGGCTAACTGATAACGTGAGGGAACATGTCGAACACGGACTTAACCATGAGCTACTTCTTCTTGAAAAAAATAAATATCTATCTCAATGTGTTTAGTTCGTTGATGCTGGACCGGATTGCTTGAAAGGTAGATGATGCTCACATTGTCACAATACACAAGAGTCGCTGAAGCAATAGGACAATGAAGCTCCAAGAGTAAGTTTCGAATCCAACATACACTGCATTAGCCACGCCACGGTACTCCGTTTCGGCACTAGACCGTGAGAATGTCGGCTGTCGTTTAGCGGACCAAGAAATCAAATTGTCGCCAAGAAAAATACAGTACCCTGAAGTCCAGCGACAAGTGTCAAGGCACCCGTCCCAATCATCATCAATATAGACGGTCAACCCCTTAACCGAGGAGGAAGAGATGTGAAGACCAAGATCATTAGTCCCCTGAATGTAACATACAACCCGTTTAAGGGCCAACATGTGAGCATCACGGGGATCATGCATAAAGAGATAAAGCTGCTGAACAGCAAAACATAGATTTGATGTCGTGAAAGTGAGATACTGAAGGGCGCCAACCAGACTGGGGTAAAGAGTAGGGTCCGAAAACTTGGCACTCTCGGGCATTGCGCCAAGTTTGGATTTCGTGTCAACCGGAGTTTGACTGGGTTTACACGACTCCATACCAGTGCGACGAATAATATCTTCGACATACTTCCTCTGAGATAGTAAAAGACTATCAGTGCAACGCTGAACTACAATCCCCCAAAAGAAACTCAAAGGACCCAAGTTCTTCATTGCAAATTCCCGACCAAGCTGAGACATAATAGACTGCCGTAAAGAAGGAGAAGAGGCCGTGAGCAAGATATCATCCACACAAAGAAGGATGTAGGCCGTGTTCAAACCACGACGCAAGATAAAGAGAGAGTGATCCGAGGCACTGTGCGAGAAACCAATGGTAGCAACAAAATCAGCAAACCGTTGATACCAATCCCGATGGGCCTGTTTAAGGCCGTAGAGACAATGCTTCAATAAGCACAAATGATCTGGTCGATATGAGTCACGAAACCCGATGGGTTGGTGCATATATACGGTTTCATGAAGATGATCGTGTAAAAAAGCATTCTTCACATCGAGCTGATGAATATCCCAAGCCTTGGACACTGCAATACTGAGAACAGCCCGAATAGTCGCGGGCTTAACCATGAGACTGAAAGTTTCATCACAATCAACCCCAACCTGCTGAGACCTGCCATCACCTACAAGTCGGGCCTTATGCCTCTCAAAGAAACCATCAAAATGAAGATTGTGACAAAAATCCACATAGACCGAATAATATTGACATTAGTAGGACGGGGTACCAACTCCCACATCTTATTTTTAATAAGAGCATCAAACGCACCAGTCATGACAAATTTCCAATTAGGGTCGAATAACGCCGCTACAAGATTACGTGGAAGAGGTGGAGTGGAGATTGAAGAGGCAATTTGGCTTGAAGATGCCATGTTGGCTGTGAGTTGTCATGGGGTGAGTAGGAGGCGGTGTCGCCTGAGTTGGCACACGAGGAGACATCGGTGTTGCCTGAGATGGCGCACGAGGTGGAGACGGCTTGCCGCACAAAATAGGGTACACGTGCAGTGTAGGCGGCGACTCGGGTGGTGATTGTGTCGCCGCCGTCTGGGGAGGAGGAGCGACCCGTGGGGGGTCCATGTTTGGAGTGAGAAGGGGAAGAGTGAGGAGTGGTTACCGATCATCATCGAGGAAAGAGGGAGCAGTAGTGGGAGGAACAGAGTTCTGGTTGCAATGTTGCTCCAACATCGACCCAACATTGGGAACAGAAGGTCCAGAAACTGGTGCCACCGGGTTCTGGTTGCAATGTTGCTCCAACATCGACCCAACATTGAGAACAGAAGCCTGTGCCACATGGTTCTGGCTGCAATATGGGGGGGGGGGGGGGGGGGGGGGGAGAGGAAGAGAACTTTGAGAAATGGAATGAGCTTTCATCGAAGAGAACAATGTTGACAAATAATTATTTTGTGGGTGGAGAGGTCGAAGCATTTATAGCCACGATGATTAGGAGGTAGCCGAGGAAGACACAAGGAGTAGACCGCGGTTGTAGGTTATGTATTGTAGTAGAGGGGATGAGAGGATATCAAAGACACCCAAAAATCTTGAGATGGTGTAGGAGGGAGTTTGATGGTTGAGACGTTGGAGTGGGGTAGTATAGTGAAGGCTTTTAGAAGGAATTATGTTGTCGAGATATGTGGCGACTTGCAAGGCGTGAGGCCGAAAAGTTAGAGGAACGGAAGCATGGGAAAAAGAAGTACGAATTATATTATTTATTGTATGGATCGTGCGTTTGGATTTTCCATTTTGAGAAGAGGTGTATGGGCAAGAAAAACGTTGATGCATGCCATATGTTTTGCAAAAGGTAGAGAAAGAGGCGTTTTTATATTCCGTGCCATTGTCACTTTGGAGAATTTTAATATCACGTTCAAATTGTTTGTTGACATAAGCACGAAAAGATAAAAAGCTAGAAAACACGTCTTTTTTGTGAGATATAGGAAACGTCCACAAGAAACCCGTATAATCATCTAAAAATAAAACATAGCAACGATACCCTGAAGAACTCAAAACATGAGATGTCCAAACATCACTATGAACTAAATCAAATGGTAAACGAGTCGTAGTAAGCGAATAATAAAACGATAATTTAATATATTTTCCCATGGGACAAGAATGACAAAACGATGTAGAAACACGTTTATTACAAGTAATTTGAGAATTACGCCTAAGAAAATAAAAAACATGATCGCCGGAGTGGCCAAGCCGTGTGTGCCAACAGTCGGTCGAGAGAGAGAGAGAGAGAGGAAGGCGAAAGGTGACGGGGCGAAGCGAGAGGCGGCGGTTGGGAGAATAAGGTAGAGATCACCCGAGCTATTGCATCGCATGATGGCGGTGCCCACCCGAAAATCCTTCACATAAAACCAAACGGATCAAAAGAGATAGAAACAGAGTTATCAGTGGTGAATTTTCTGACAGAGATCAAGTTTTTAATGAGGTGAGGAGCATGGAGAACGTTATTGAGACGAGGAGGGACATGGAGGAGGGAGGGGGGGGGGGGGGGGGGAGAGGAGTGGGCCGAACCCTTAATTGGGAGAGTGTGACCATTACCAACAATTATATCACATTTGGAGCGCAAATTAAAGTAAGACGCGAGATTACCTTGGTTAGAGGTCATGTGAGATGAGACACCCGAGTCTATGTACCAATTGTCGTCCAGTTGGCCAAAAGACAGCATATGCATCGCTGAGTCAATGTTCGTAGGAGCATATGGAGGCGCAGGTTAGGGTTTGGCAGACGCAGTTGGGCCGTATGGTATGGGGATGGCGGAGCGGCCCATTGTGGCGGAGGAGCAGCCCATTGCTGCTGCGTAGAGTAGGCCCAAAGGGGATAGGGCCACGACCATTGATACGAGAGAGGTGCACCGCGACCGTTGTGGCGGCCACCGCAATCCCGCTGACCCGTGAAGCGACCGCGACCATAGCCTCGTCCTCTTTCGCGATTTGCATGATACATATCATGTTCCGAAGTCGAGTTCGTGGAAGCGGCCTGCAGGGCATGATGCGAGACTAAGGCTGCATCAGGTTATCGCGAGGCACGCTTGGCAAGGCTCGTCTCCTCCAAAGATAACATGGAACGAGCTTTAGAGAAGAGAGGAAGCGGATCACTTTGCTGAATTAGGGGTGCGATGCCGCCATATGCATCGGTAAGACCCGTGACCATTTGAAGAAACAACCGATGGTTAGAAACGGGAGAACCAACGTTGGTCAATTGATCAGTGATCATCTTCAATTTTTGACAATAAGCACCGACATTCGGAAAATCATCAAGAGTGGTAGAGGAGAACTAATTTTTGAGGTGCACAACCTGGGAATTCCGATTGTCTTGGAAGTAATCCGCAATATTCGTCCATGCAATTACGGCAATAGAATCTTTTCCCGTAATTGTGTGGAGGAGATCGTTGGTGATGGTGCCAGACATCCATTGTAGCACGACGACGTCCAAGCGATCCCACATCTTGAGGTCGTATGAGGCGACCACAACAGGGGGGGGTGATTCGGTCGAGAACTTGGTAAGCTCGTGCATGGATTTTAAATAACTCGGACCAAGTAGAATATTGCCTGGATTCAACGTCCAACAAGGTAGGAGTGAAGTTCTTGATGTTAGTGACAGTGAGGGTAAGGGGGAATTTTGGGGGCGCGTCGTTTTTGCCTTCGAAGGAGGTGGACGACTTGGAGGCGGAAGTATCATCGCTAGGGTTTTTCATAGTTTATGAGAGAAACAAAAGAAGGAAAGACTCTAATACTATGTAAAATAATGAATTCCTTGTGTTATTCAATAAATAATGTTCAATATATATACAAAGAAAATCCTCTTTATTAAGATAACTATTTTCACTAAAGATATATCAATCTACAATAATTACCAAATATACATATTTTAAATATGTAAGAATGAAAAGAATGTGGTATTGCATGTCATGTTAGCGGCTGTGTCGACATAGGGTTATCAGTCCGGCCCAATCATTTTGCAACGTGTCTATTGCATAGAGCTGCTTGTTTTTGTCATTTTGTGAAATGAAATCTTTTTGTTTTTTTGGTAGAAGTGAAATGAAATCTTTTTACTCATTAAAGAACAAGTCTATTCCCATTTTCCCAGTCAACTTTTCCGAAAAAGAGAGTCAAGATGTTGTAGCAGTCTGGTATCCGCTGTAGTCTATGGTAGAGGGGTACCACTGCACCCCCTTGCTTGGATGATGACATGTGGCAAGGACCACTTGCAACATATTTGCTTGGTTAATCCTTTAATTTCAAATTTTTTAATTCTAGCTCAGAAAGTTTGTCATTTATTTGAATTTTAGACCACGTAACATAATTGGTATCAGAGCTTAGGTTTATTTATTAAATGTGGAAATGTATTTATTATGTTAACCTCTAACTATCTCATGAGAGGAGCAATTTAAAAAATTATGAGTCCGAACGAAAGTTCGAGATATTGTCTCAACAAGAAGTTCTCCGAGCAATTGGAAAACAGGAAACAAATTAAAGTGATAATAAAAAATTATCACACGAGATGAGTAATTTGGTCTTACCAAATTTTAACGAGCTTGAGACCGATGGCTCTAAGCTGTCTTAGGACCTTAGAGAACTTCAGAAGACAGTTCAATCATATGGTAACCATCAATACCATATGCCCGAGCATATTTAAGAAATCCAGGCCAAACTGGAAACCATGTCCGAAAGACAGAAGGAGATCTTTGAGAACCTTCAGGATATCCAACGACAGATGAAGAACTTAGAATCCCTTCCAAGATCAGCCGAAAGAAGAAGAGGAGGATGGCTACCACCATTTTTCAAAAACGAGCCCTTACTCCACCAAAAGGGTAAGGCGGTTGAAGTCAAGAGAAAAATGACGAGAAATGAGAAACTAGAAGCCTTGATACGAGGGAAGGCAAGTACCTCCTCACAAGTATGTCCAGATTCAAGCTTGACAAAATCAACTGTGGGGATTTGCAAAATCTTTCCGATCTAGCAGAATCGTTCTCGAATTTAAAACTCGTTAACGTCCATGCCTTAGAAGATTCGATTGTGCCAAGCCAAAATCCTCCCCAGGAGCAGTCAACGGTAACCGAGAGTTTTGGTTCCCATAATCCAAATCAAAACCCGATTCGAGATGAGCCTATGCCACATCAGAACGATTTCATGGCAGGATCTATGTTCACGGTGGCGCCAACGAGATCAAGACCAAGGAGGCCTGATATTCAGGGGACACCATATGGAAGATCCCAACTTGATCCAATTCATCTTTATGGGCTCATGCTCAATCTGGATATATTGGATTTCAAAAATCGAAAAGCACTGATCGATGAATGGGCATCGACAATGAGAATTGCGGCAGAAACGTTGGAACTCAACAAAGAAGGGTTCATAATGATGTTACAAATGAGCCTCGAGGGATCTGTCAAAATCGGATGGGAACATGCCTCTCCGAAAATTAGGGATGGAGTGCTATCCGGCGAAGCCCTTAAAGACATCGTTGACAGGATGACAAGACTTTTCAAAATCTACTTCATCGGAGAAGGATATTTCGTTGATCCGCAAATCGGAGGAGGAGACCAGGAAAGAGCTAGAAGATACGAGCAAGCCTTGTATAGCTTGGAGTTACATGATATATGTAACGTCGATTTATACACCAAGCTTTTTACTAAGTACAAATGGAAGAATCAAATCAACGAAGAAACGACAATCCCATTGTTCTTCGCCAAAATACCAAGTCCATGGCGAGAAATGTTGTTGCGAGAATATACACCTGTCGGGATGGATACAGTAGCCCAAAGGATGTCCTTTCTCAAGGTTAAGCTGAGCGAGTGGTAAACAAGAATGAGACTTGTCCCAAGAAAATCCGTGGCTGATTGGTCTGGAAAATATCCGAGAATTTGGATACTACCAGGCTCAAAGCCCGAGAATGTACGAGAGTGGTTTGATTTTGACTACATAGCCTCAGTCTTCACCACATCACCATGATTTTTAGAAATTTCAAAATTACCAGAATGGATCTATGAGAAAGTGTATGAAACATGGAAGAACAACCCTACACTTGAAAGAGTAGATGTCCTGGAGTTAAAATTCATATCAGCAGCTTCGAAAATTACAGGGAAGGGGTTTCATCCGAGCTTTCATTTCATCAAGCTACAGAGACCCAATATGAAGGCGATGGATTATATCAAGCCACCACTAGAAGAATAATATTTGGTGTCCCCAATTTCTGAAAACGACATTTCTACCAGAAGAGCTTGGGGACTCTGGGTCTGTCTCACTGAGATGGATAAGGTCAAGTACTCGTTCAAGATTTTTCAAAAATCAGAAAACGGATCGTTTATGCTCAACAACATGACAAATATTATTCAGAAGTTACAAATCATCCAGGACCTAGCCGGGGGAGGACATCTTCCAGTCATGGAAGTACAAGAAGACCACCAACGGGGAGGACTTTCAGAAGAGCGCATACGCATGCCAATGAGAGTTTCAAAGAGTGTAACTACTGGACATGTGGTGCCAAGAGACACTTCTCAACAGAATGTCTGGAGAATCAAAGAAGAGGGGTTAGACAGTTCGAGGCTACACCAGAATTTGAAGAAGCTGTCTATTTCCAGGACTTCGTTCAAGTATACCAGTTTGAGGATATTTCGTCAGATGAAAGTATATATGAAGAAGATGAGGGCCATGATGAGTCTTCGGAATCTGAGTCAGAATCAAACTGAAGACGAGGAGATCTTCTGTCAGAAAGTACAAGAAGATCTGTCAGGATTCTTCTCTGAAACAAGCTTATCTCACGAAGCATTAATGAGGATCATGCGAGAAGACCCAAAACTTCGAGTTTACGATGGGTTTACATTTGAAAAAATGGAGAGAACCTTAGCCTAGCTAAGCTTCAGACAACGAAAACATCACATTATCTACAAAGTTACGGAGGGACAGATAGCGATCCCAATGGAACTAACAAGTAATGTGATGGAAATGCAACTGGTTCCTATGAATGAAATAAAAGAGGAACTAGGACGACTCAATCCAGAGGTTGCCCAGAAGATGTCATGGATCCATATTGGAGCTATAAGAATTTTGATCAAAGAAACATTCAAAGAAGGAATCAATTCGCCAATCAATATTGCCATCTTTGATAGAAGGATTCAAAACCTACGTGACACCTGTCTTGGAGGAATATCAGGTAATCTATTTGCTGGAAAGGTGGCAACGTTCGTTTATCCGAAGATTGCCTATAATCTAGCCGATCGAGATTTCAACAGGGTCCTTACCCTACATCAAGACTTCAAGAACAAGGAGTTAATGAAGGAAGGAAATAGGCCATACTCCATCACCTATAGTATCTCATATGCCTTCTCCAACACTCATCATTCTGACCTTTTCCGAAGAAAAGAGCTTGTGGAAATACCTGAAATCTTTGATAAAGTGGCCCATGCAGTCAAACCAGAGATTTCTGATCTACCACATATCCATGAGATGGATATGATCATCCGAGATCAACCAGTGTTCGGAAAGAACACTAGTCAAAGGTTCAAACCCAAGAGAGTTTCTTTCCAGGAAAATAGGATGCACAACCTAACATGGGAAAGAAACCAATTGTTGAAGTTGTAATCGAACCAAAAAGGTTTACAACTAAAGGAGAACTCCAATGTCCATTAGGATGGCGCGAAATCGAGATAATCTTCGACATCACTCAGAAGGAGAATACCCTTCCTTGTGACACCTTGTATTATCTAAAACAACCCTTAGTTGGAAGATATCAAGGAAACCGAAAATTAGGTGGAGTGGATTTTATCATCAACGGGCGAGCAGGGAAGACCCCGTAACAATTAGTTCTAGAGATTGAATTTCTTGAGGATCACAAACCTTGGGAGAGATTACTGGAAGGAATAGAATTCACAGTGAACGGGAAGAGATACAGATTCAGATGACCACTCGTCCGTTCTCAATTTACATCTCAGTCGGGATGTTGTATGAGGAGTTTCGAGCCGAATACTTTGCGGCGTATATCGATTCTGGGGCTGGTATTTGTACAGCCAAACCAAGAGTTTTCCCCGAAGAGATTGGAGAAAATTTACCAGCAGTTGCGGGAAGGGATTTCTCGAAGAAGATTATCATCTTCAAAGAGGGATAAAATAAGCCGAAATATTGATTGGCGGAGCAGGCGGTACCCCATGGTACAAAGTCAAGACACCACCAATCAATTTTCATGACACCGGAGCTGATATCTTACTCGGCAACAATTTCCTGCAAACGTTCAAGCGTTTTACACAGGATAATGAAACAAGACGCCTTATCCTCACAACATTCTATGATCATAAGATCTTGGTGCAAAGGTTGACACAGGCGTTCTATCGAAAAATGCCAATTTAATTTTGCAGCAAGCGCGGTGATGAGGGAAGACTTCGCCACCCAAAAATGAGAGATCAAAGGAAATATGGTAAGGCAATCCTTCAGCTTAGGATTGACAGCCTAGGGGGCCAGAAAGATGAAAGGATCAAAATCGAAACAATCGAGATCCTGAACGCCAGTCTAGAACCAAGTCCTCATTTAGACATCACTAACGAAGAACAAATCTCGCTAGAAGATGTCAAAACCAAGATCCGAAGAAACTTCAACGAAGATCCTTTGGCATGGCAGAACAAGAACGAACTCCAAGCATCCTTAAAACTCAAAAAAAGGAAAGGAAAATGAGTTTGTTAGATACAAGCTCATCCTGATGAATCAAAATGATCGGAAGGATATGCAAAAGATTCTTAAGGAACATCTTAAACTTAAGTTAATCTCCCGAGGAGTCTCACCATACAGCAGTCCTGGATTCTTAGTCAGAAACCATGGAGAAATCAAAAGAGTTAAACCAAGATTGGTAATCAACTATCAAGGAATCAACAAAATCTTGGAATTCGACGGATACTATATCCCAAGCAGAGAACACCTGATCAACTGCATCCAAAATTCAAAGGTCTTCTCAAAGTTTGACTGCAAATCAGGGTTTTATCAAATCAAGATGGAAGAAGAAAGCAAGAAATACACAACTTTCTCCACACCACAAAGACATTACATCTGGAATGTTATGCCAATGGATTGGCTAATGCACCCCATATATATAAGAGGAAAATGGATAATCTTTTCAAAGATTATTTTAGATTCATGTTCGTGTATGTCGATGACATTCTCATTGCCTCAAAAAATGTCAAAGAACATATCAAGCATCTGGAGATTTTCTCAGATGTCTGTCACAAGGAAGGATTGGTGCTATCCGAAAAGAAATCGGTAATCATAACAAGGAAAAATGAATTCCTTGGAATTGAGATCAATGAATCAGGTATTATCCTTCAAAACCATTTGGTTGAAAAGATACGTAATTTTCCCGATGATCTCAAAACAGTTAAACAACTCCAGAGTTTTATAGGATTGGTTAATTTTGTTGGAATGTTTATTAACAATTTGGCAAGTTACAGAAAAACTTTTAGTCCATTACTTAAAAAGGAGGCAGAGTTCTGATGGACAGAAGAACACAAGAGAACGGTGCAGCAGCTTAAAGCCATTTGTCAAGATCTGCCCAAACTGGCAAATCCTAATGACGAAGATGATCTTGTGCTATATACAGATGCAAGCGATCATTGGTGGGCAGCAGTTCGAACAAAAGTAGAACCAAGAGGAGAAGTCCCTTGCAGATATTGCAGCAGACTCTTTTCTGACAGTGAGGCAGCAAGGTGGCATATCAACGGGAAGGATTTCTTTGCAGTGCGGAAGGCCTTTAAAAAATGGCCGTTATTCCTACTAGCTAAAAATTTTACTCTAAAAATTGATAACACTAGTGTAAAAGCTTTTTTGAAAAATAAAATTGAAAGTAAACCAGAGAAAGCTAGATTACTTAGATGGCAAGCTGAATGTCAATATTATGATTTTTATGTTCTTGTTATAAAATCTCATGAAAATATTCTTGCAGATTTCTTGACAAGAGATGGAGACAAGTGAAGTCGATACCATTCTAACAAGATGGAGACACCACAGGGAAAACCTGGAGGAGCTCAGCAAGGCGATCGATAGTCTGGCAATTAATGCTAAGGCTTCCGGTCACGTACATGAAAGGGATCTGAGTAGGTCCAAAACGCGATGAAGACTACCTGGTTAGTTAGCACAAGCCTTTGGGAAAGTATCATGGACCCAATACTACGAGATGCTTCCACATCCAAGGTGAAAGCTGAATTATGAGCAATAACGCTTAATGAGGGAGATTCAAGCAATACATGTCCAGTTTGTGATCCTTTCAAGGAAGACACCAATGAACAGATCGATTCGAAGGTAGAAATACCTAAAGAATCAATTGATACCTCGAAAATTAAAAAGGACGAGATCAATGTTAGACCTAGAACTGGGACTTCTAAGATTAACAAGAACGATCAGAAGAGCCTTTGATTGAATATGTGAGGACATGGGACAAGCTTTACACAAGAATGAGACTTGTCCCAAGAAAATCCGTGGCTGATTGGTCTGGAAAATATCTGAGAATTTGGATACTACCAGGCTCAAAGCCTGAGAATGTACGAGAGTGGTTTGATTTTGACTGCATAGCCTCAGTCTTCACCACATCACCATGATTTCTAGAAATTTCAAAATTACCAGAATGGATCTATGAGAAAGTGTATGAAACATGGAAGAACAATCCTACACTTGAAAGAGTAGATGTCCTGGAGTTAAAATTCATATCAGTAGCTTCGAAAATTACAGGGAAGGGGTTTCATCCGAGCTTTCATTTCATCAAGCTACAGAGACCCAATATGAAGGCGATGGATTATATCAAGCCACCACCAGAAGAATAATATTTGGTGTCCCCAATTTCTGAAAACGACATTTCTACCAGAAGAGCTTGGGGACTCTGGGTCTGTCTCACTGAGATGGATAAGGTCAAGTACTCGTTCAAGATTTTTCAAAAATCAGAAAACGGATCGTTTATGCTCAACAACATGACAAATATTATTCAGAAGTTACAAATCATGGTAGAGACCAGGACCTAGCCGGGGGAGGAAATCTTCCAGTCATGGAAGTACAAGAAGACCACCAACGGGGAGGACTTTCAGAAGAGCGCATACGCATGCCAATGAGAGTTTCAAAGAGTGTAACTACTGGACATGTGGTGCCAAGGGACACTTCTCAACTGAATGTCTGGAGAATCAAAGAAGAGGGGTTAGACAGTTCGAGGCTACACCAGAATTTGAAGAAGTTGTCTATTTCCAGGACCTCGTTCAAGTATACCAGTTTGAGGATATTTCGTCAGATGAAAGTATATATGAAGAAGATGAGGGCCATGATGAGTCTTCGGAATCTGAGTCAGAATCAAACTGAAGACGAGGAGATCTTCTGTCAGAAAGTACAAGAAGATCTGTCAGGATTCTTCTCTGAAACAAGCTTATCTCAAAAAGCATTAATGAGGATCATGCGAGAAGACCCAAAACTTTGAGTTTACGATGGGTTTACATTTGAAAAAATGGAGAGAACCTTAGCCTAGCTAAGCTTCAGACAACGAAAACATCACATTATCTACAAAGTTACGGAGGGACAGATAGCGATCCCAATGGAACTAACAAGTAATGTGATGGAAATGCAACTGGTTCCTATGAATGAAATAAAAGAGGAACTAGGACGACTCAATCCAGAGGTTGCCCAGAAGATGTCATGGATCCATATTGGAGCTATAAGAATTTTGATCAAAGAAACATTCAAAGAAGGAATCAATTCGCCAATCAATATTGCCATCTTTGATAGAAGGATTCAAAACCTACGTGACACCTGTCTTGGAGGAATATCAGGTAATCTATTTGCTGGAAAGGTGGCAACGTTCGTTTATCCGAAGATTGCCTATAATCTAGCCGATCGAGATTTCAACAGGGTCCTTACCCTACATCAAGACTTCAAGAACAAGGAGTTAATGAAGGAAGGAAATAGGCCATACTCCATCACCTATAGTATCTCATATGCCTTCTCCAACACTCATCATTCTGACCTTTTCCGAAGAAAAGAGCTTGTGGAAATACCTGAAATCTTTGATAAAGTGGCCCATGCAGTCAAACCAGAGATTTCTGATCTACCACATATCCATGAGATGGATATGATCATCCGAGATCAACCAGTGTTCGGAAAGAACACTAGTCAAAGGTTCAAACCCAAGAGAGTTTCTTTCCAGGAAAATAGGATGCACAACCTAACATGGGAAAGAAACCAATTGTTGAAGTTGTAATCGAACCAAAAAGGTTTACAACTAAAGGAGAACTCCAATGTCCATTAGGATGGCGCGAAATCGAGATAATCTTCGACATCACTCAGAAGGAGAATACCCTTCCTTGTGACACCTTGTATTATCTAAAACAACCCTTAGTTGGAAGATATCAAGGAAACCGAAAATTAGGTGGAGTGGATTTTATCATCAACGGGCGAGCAGGGAAGACCCCGTAACAATTAGTTCTAGAGATTGAATTTCTTGAGGATCACAAACCTTGGGAGAGATTACTGGAAGGAATAGAATTCACAGTGAACGGGAAGAGATACAGATTCAGATGACCACTCGTCCGTTCTCAATTTACATCTCAGTCGGGATGTTGTATGAGGAGTTTCGAGCCGAATACTTTGCGGCGTATATCGATTCTGGGGCTGGTATTTGTACAGCCAAACCAAGAGTTTTCCCCGAAGAGATTGGAGAAAATTTACCAGCAGTTGCGGGAAGGGATTTCTCGAAGAAGATTATCATCTTCAAAGAGGGATAAAATAAGCCGAAATATTGATTGGCGGAGCAGGCGGTACCCCATGGTACAAAGTCAAGACACCACCAATCAATTTTCATGACACCGGAGCTGAGA
Source organism: Linaria vulgaris (assembly GCA_948329865.1). NCBI lineage: Eukaryota > Viridiplantae > Streptophyta > Magnoliopsida > Lamiales > Plantaginaceae > Linaria > Linaria vulgaris. The sequence continues at coordinate 15,591,885 of OX415253.1, forward strand.
TCTTACTCGGCAACAATTTCCTGCAAACGTTCAAGCGTTTTACACAGGATAATGAAACAAGACGCCTTATCCTCACAACATTCTATGATCATAAGATCTTGGTGCAAAGGTTGACACAGGCGTTCTATCGAAAAATGCCAATTTAATTTTGCAGCAAGCGTGGTGATGAGGGAAGACTTCGCCACCCAAAAATGAGAGATCAAAGGAAATATGGTAAGGCAATCCTTCAGCTTAGGATTGACAGCCTAGGGGGCCAGAAAGATGAAAGGATCAAAATTGAAACAATCGAGATCCTGAACGCCAGTCTAGAACCAAGTCCTCATTTAGACATCACTAACGAAGAACAAATCTCGCTAGAAGATGTCAAAACCAAGATCCGAAGAAACTTCAACGAAGATCCTTTGGCATGGCAGAACAAGAACGAACTCCAAGCATCCTTAAAACTCAAAAAAAGGAAAGGAAAATGAGTTTGTTAGATACCAGCTCATCCTGATGAATCAAAATGATCGGAAGGATATGCAAAAGATTCTTAAGGAACATCTTAAACTTAAGTTAATCTCCCGAGGAGTCTCACCATACAGCAGTCCTGGATTCTTAGTCAGAAACCATGGAGAAATCAAAAGAGTTAAACCAAGATTGGTAATCAACTATCAAGGAATCAACAAAATCTTGGAATTCGACGGATACTATATCCCAAGCAGAGAACACCTAATCAACTGCATCCAAAATGCAAAGGTCTTCTCAAAGTTTGACTGCAAATCAGGGTTTTATCAAATCAAGATGGAAGAAGAAAGCAAGAAATACACAACTTTCTCCACACCACAAAGACATTACATCTGGAATGTTATGCCAATGGATTGGCTAATGCACCCCATATATATAAGAGGAAAATGGATAATCTTTTCAAAGATTATTTTAGATTCATGTTCGTGTATGTCGATGACATTCTCATTGCCTCAAAAAATGTCAAAGAACATATCAAGCATCTGGAGATTTTCTCAGATGTCTGTCACAAGGAAGGATTGGTGCTATCTGAAAAGAAATCGGTAATCCTAACAAGGTAAAATGAATTCCTTGGAATTGAGATCAATGAATCAGGTATTATCCTTCAAAACCATTTGGTTGAAAAGATACGTAATTTTCCCGATGATCTCAAAACAGTTAAACAACTCCAGAGTTTTATGGGGTTGGTTAATTTTGTTGGAATGTTTATTAACAATTTGGCAAGTTACAGAAAAACTTTTAGTCCATTACTTAAAAAGGAGGCAGAGTTCTGATGGACAGAAGAACACAAGAGAACGGTGCAGCAGCTTAAAGCCATTTGTCAAGATCTGCCCAAACTGGCAAATCCTAATGACGAAGATGATCTTGTGCTATATACAGATGCAAGCGATCATTGGTGGGCAGCGGTTCGAACAAAGTAGAACCAAGAGGAGGAGTCCCTTGCAGATATTGCAGCTTACTCTTTTCTGACAGTGAGGCAGCAAGGTGGCATATCAACGGGAAGGATTTCTTTGCAGTGCGGAAGGCCTTTAAAAAATGGCCGTTATTCCTACTAGCTAAAAATTTTACTCTAAAAATTGATAACACTAGTGTAAAAGCTTTTTTGAAAAATAAAATTGAAAGTAAACCAGAGAAAGCTAGATTACTTAGATGGCAATCTGAATGTCAATATTATGATTTTTATGTTCTTGTTATAAAATCTAATGAAAATATTCTTGCAGATTTCTTGACAAGAGATGGAGACAAGTGAAGCCGATACCATTCTAACAAGATGGAGACACCACAGGGAAAACCTGGAGGAGCTCAGCAAGGCGATCGATAGTCTGGCAATTAATGCTAAGGCTTCCGGTCACGTACATGAAAGGGATCTGAGTAGGTCCAAAACGCGATGAAGACTACCTGGTTAGGTAGCACAAGCCTTTGGGAAAGTATCATGGACCCAATACTACGAGATGCTTCCACATCCAAGGTGAAAGCTGAATTACGAGCAATAACGCTTGATGAGGGAGATTCAAGCAATACATGTCCAGTTTGTGATCCTTTCAAGGAAGACACCAATGAACATATCGATTCGAAGGTAGAAATACCTAAAGAATCAATTGATACCTCGAAAATTAAAGAGGACGAGATCAATGTTAGACCTAGAACTGGGACTTCTAAGATTAACAAGAACGATCCCTTTGATTGAATATCTGAGGACATGGGACAAGCTTTACACAAGATTGAGACTTGTCCCAAGAAAATCCGTGGCTGATTGATCTGGAAAATATCCGAGAATTTGGATACTACCAGGCTCAAAGCCCGAGAATGTACGAGAGTGGTTTGATTTTGACTGCATAGCCTCAGTCTTCACCACATCACCATGATTTCTAGAAATTTCAAAATTACCAGAATGGATCTATGAGAAAGTGTATGAAACATGGAAGAACAATCCTACACTTGAAAGAGTAGATGTCCTGGAGTTAAAATTCATATTAGTAGCTTCGAAAATTACAGGGAAGGGGTTTCATCCGAGCTTTCATTTCATCAAGCAACAGAGACCCAATATGAAGGCGATGGATTATATCAAGCCACCACCAGAAGAATAATATTTGGTGTCCCCAATTTCTGAAAATGACATTTCTACCATAAGAGCTTGGGGACTCTGGGTCTGTCTCACTGAGATGGATAAGGTCAAGTACTCGTTCAAGATTTTTCAAAAAATCAGAAAACGGATCATTTATGCTCAACAGCATTATAAATACTACCACAAGATTTGCTGAAAAGATATTCGAAAACAAACGACAAACATTGTGGAAAAATGAGATTCTGGTGACGACAGAAACCAGCCGAAAATTCTGTAACATGATGCACGCCGGCCGATGGAAGGAACAGATCTGTCCAAAGTGGCCCGATCAGAAAGGACCTCTTTTTGGAAAGGGATTTCCGGTAAAACGTGACAAATGGGAAAACGACAGAGAGGGTCCTTCAAGATAAGGAAATGTTCCGCGTGGTGCTGGAAAGTGGACTAAGGCAGCTGGCAAAGCAGAAGGGATCATGTTATAAGAATTTGGAATACCTCCACTAAAAGGACATGCGAATAATAGAGGGACGAGACCACGAGATGTAGTGGAAAGAAAAGAATCCACTAAAACGACAGAATAATAGCGGAGGGCCAGACCACGATCGTAGTGGGAAGAAAAGCATCAATATGTAGTTGAATCCGCATTTGAAGTCCGAAATCTCACCTATATATAGAACGAGTTGAAGGACGCAAAGGGCATCGAGTATTCCCCATTGTTTTCTTACAAATATAAAAGACAGCTTAAAATAGTTTGTAATAGTTGAGAGTTTAATTTCTGTTAAAAAAAAAAATCGAGTGTGTATATTATCTAAGTTCTGTTTGAGAGTATGTGTGAGGGAAACAAAACTACCATGAGTAGCTAAACAAGTAACTCCTCTCTAAAGGGGTTATGAGTATTCTGTAATAAATAAGTTTCCACTTCTATAAATAAAATCCGGGCTTTTGCCAGAGTGTGTTGATGTACGATGTTCTTTTAAACATTTCACCATGAATTATACCTCTTACACTCGTAGTAGGAAACGAACCAGAGTTGTGCTGCTTATCATTGAAGAAACCATTGCAGAACCATCGGTTGCGAGTGGTTAAAAACCGGCGGTCTTTGTAAAATCTGGTAGGATACCCGACGATATCGTGGTCAAAACGAGGTACTTTTAATTAAAATGTTCTTAAGTCATTAATTCGAAAACATGTTGGGCCTGATATGATCGTAATAGACTAACTCCGTTATTTATGGAGTCTAAAATGAAAATAATACAAACTAAAGACTAGACTTTTAAATTATATTTTTAAGCCAATACAAATAAGACATTTGCCATGATCCTAAGGAAGGAGGACCACTGGTCCTCCCCCACCATAGACCTCACCCCGGTGTCCACACATTCTAGATCAAATTGATTGATTCAACAAATTTTGTCTAGCTCCTCGCATTCACTTACCACATAAATAAAGTCGTTTGTGCCTTTCCTGTCAAGATCATGAACTCTGTATAGGAGAAAATACCATTTTTTTTTCCAATAACAGTGTCTTAGTCGTAACTCAGTCAAGGAAGTCTGCAATAATGAACCTTCGCGCGTTTCAAGGAATACAACATATATATATATATATATATATATATATATATATATATATATACACACTACATGAAGTTGACTACATTATGGAAACATTTTACAAATTAAAATAGTTACAAAAGCATCCCTTTGCTAGGGGTGTGCGTTTGGATCGAATCGGATCGAATCGAAACTGGAAGTCGATTTCGATCCTGGAGAAATGGGGATCGAAATCGAATCAATTTAAAACGATCCGATTCGATCCACAATCATTCGATTTCGATCCTTTTTTATTTAATTTAATATCAATGGGACCAACCACAACATTCAAACATAGTTACTGAATTACAAAATTCACTTTCATATGGTTCTCAATCACACTTTTTGACACAAAACACAAATCAATTATAAAAGATACACTTTCACAAATTAATTTTCACCACTTTACACTTTCCATTCAAACTATGCACTGGCTTATCAGCAGCTTCATTCAAGGTTACTACTTACTCCAGCACTCCCAATTTTGATCAATGTTAGTATCACCAACAATATATAGAAATATCTTAGAAACATCTTAATAGGCTTAGCATTATAGATAAAAATATAATATTATATATACTATTATATATTTATTTATGTTTAAAAAATAAGATGAGTATTCGATCTGATCCGATTCTCAACCTCTAAAATCGAGGATCGAATCAAATGTGGGTTCGATCCTAAGGCAAAAATCAAAAGTCGGATCAAATATTCGATCCGATCCTCAGATCGGATCATTCGATCGATCCGATTCTTTTTGCACAACCCTACCCCTTGCCTAGATATCGCTCAATTCATAACGTTGTTTTTGTTTTTAAGACTTCGACGATGTTTTGCAATTATTTAAACGCGGAGTCCTACTTGTAACATTTTATAAGTGTTACTATCTATAATTATTGATATTTACAGGATATTCTAAATCAGACTAAAATTCAGAGGGTTAAAGTTATACACATAATTATTCCTTAGAAATGGAATAGCTTAAACATGCATTGATTGCTTTTTTTTCTTCTTCTTAATTATAAGAATATTCTTATTATTTAAATAATTACGCGAACATGCACACATTGTTAAAATACTTTACAATCGTCTCTTATATGCTTTAAATTGTTACCAAGACGTCCTGATGATGTTCGAAAACATACATGTACGGTAAAAAGTGTCCGATGTCATATGGTATATTACTATATTACGTTTTCAAAGTGTTTTCTAAAAGAAAAACTCTGGTCTAACTTATTAAAAAACTTGTAGTTTAACATTGATCAACCTTCTGTCAACTTTTCAAACATTTATTCTCCATTTGACAGCATATTTCATAAATTTAATCTTTGTTGACGGACTATTCCCTGTTTCGGTTTTCTGAATCCTAGGGGGGTCACCACTGGGTCACCCCCCTAGAAATTTGACATGTGTCCACTAGACATGTTTATTATTATTTTATTTTTTCTTTTTTTCTTTTTGTTCCGGGCAGCTTTTCTTTTTAATTTTTTTTGACAGTTTTTTCTCTCTCCCTCTCTCCTCTTTTTAAAATGAATCCAAATGTTATCTTTTTTTTTTTCTTTAAGTGGCAGGCGCTGGCAACTATATATAATTATATATATATATATTTACAATTTTTTCTCTCTCCTTTTTTTAAAATGAATAATTTTTAAAATATTATTTTGCATTCCAAATTAAACTTTCAAAAGATGAATTAATTAGTTTAAATAAAATAAACACAATACTTTTTTAAGTAAAATAAACTCATTAGCATACCTATGTTAAAAAAAAATCGGCTATCTTGATTAACATTAGCCTATTTTCCTAGAAAAGTCCAACCATCAATCTATTTTTCAAAAAAAAAAATCAACATACGTGGTTTTGTATAAATGAAAGATCAATATACGTGGTTTTATCTATAAATTATTTTGTACATATTATTCATGAAGTATCATTTACAAAACTGAACAAAAAAATTGGTTAAAGTATGAGTGATATAAAAGTATATAGTTGCGTTTTGTATGAGTATTGTAAACAAAATAAATTTTTTTCAAAACAATGTATAGCTGCCACTTATAAAAAAAAGAATTAATATTATTTTTCAAAACTTTTATTTTTGATAAGAGACTAATTAATTCAGCTTTTGAAAGTTTAATTTGGAATGCAAAATAATATTTTAAAAATTATTCATTTTAAAAAAAGGAGAGAGAAAAAACTGTAAATATATATATATATATATATATATATATATATATAGCTGCCAGCGAGAAAAAATGGCTGCCCGGAACATAAAATAAAAAGCTGCCCGGAATAAAAAAAAGAGGAGAGAGATAGAAAAAAAACTGTCAAAAAAAACTAAAAAGCTGCCCGGAACATAAAATAAAATAAAAAATAAACAAACATGTCTAATGGACACATGTCAAAATCCTAGGGGGTGACCCAGTGGTGACCCCCCTAGGATTCAGAAAACCGTTTCATGACATGTCAAATAGAATATTTCTCATCAAAAAAAAAAAAAAATAGAATATTTTGTCTAAAGTTGAATAAAAAGTTAACCAAGGGATAAAACACACATTTTGAATAAGTCGACTGCAAGTTTCTCTTTCTGAAAAACAAGAAAGTACTTAGTGAGGCAAGTTATACTAATACCATATAAGTTTGATATTTCTTTCTACCCTTAGGTTAGGTATGTGTCAGTATCAGAGTTCCAAAGCAATCGATGTAATTTTCAAACTTTTGAGAGCGTTTCTGTAATTAGACCAGATTTATGAAGTGTAAATGTAATTTTTCCATTCCCTTCCTTATCTTTAAATATTAAAAACGGATTGGAGCAATGAACTAAAATCTCTACGGCAAAAACATGCATCTACCATACAAGTTTCTTTCTCTGTTCTTCCTCTACATTTTCACAGCAGAATCAGCTGATCCCACAGCTTACTTCTGCAACACAAATGGCAGCAGCCAAGTATCAAGAAACATTGATAGTCTGCTCCCTAGATTAGTATCAGGCACCATCCAGAATGGCTTCATTACAACCTCGTACGGTACAAAAGAAGACCAAATATTTGGCCTAGCACAATGCAGGGGAGATGTCAGCAAAGACGACTGCTCGAATTGCATCAAAGACGCGAAAAATACTATCCGCAATCGATGTCCGAACCAAGCAGACTCCAGGATTTGGTATGAATATTGTTTTTTAAGGTACAACACTGCAAAGTTCTTCGGAGATGTCGACACTTCTGGTGTGTTCTTGTATAACGTTGAGAACGTGACAGATCCCGGTGTTTTCAAACAAAAACTGGGCGTTTTAACAGACGAGATTGTCGCCGAGGCTGTCAAGGCTGCAAACAAAGGACTTGGGAAAGGAAAGAGCAAAATCTCTCCGTTTCTTACACTCTACGCCTTGGTGCAATGCACGAGGGATCTGTCAAGTTTGAATTGTGCGCAGTGTTTGGCTGTTGCTGTTGGAAACTTTGGTCAAATTTGTGCAGACAAGAAAGGGTGCAGAGTTTTATATAGCAGTTGTTATGTTAGATATGAACTCTATCCATTTTTCTTCCCTGTTGATGCACAAGAGTCTTTTTTTGTCCATAGCTCAGAGAAATATCACAGAGTTAATACGGCTTTGGTGCCTTGATGCATTTTGGAAAGGAAAAATTAAAGAAATCATTCATCAATAAAGGAGTATTATAAACTCTTTATGTATTCATTAGGTTTCCCTTTACAGTTTCTGAACAAGTAAATTCATACATGGTGTATGTACTTTGATTTTCATCAATTTCTGCTAATTACAAGGCGAATTCTATGTAACCTAGTTATTGGCTTTTCCGAAACTTCTGGGAAATGGGACTGCATCTTTGATGTCATTGAGTCCAGTTGCATAAAGAATCATGGGATCAAACAAAAAGCCGAAGCCCGAACAATTTACGGCGCCATGTCTGCGAAGCTCTAAATACCATTCGTACTGCTTCCTTTCTAGTCCCAGTTCCTTGATTCTGAAAAGATGCAACTTGAAGACTTAAAAACTAGAACAAAAACCTCAATGTTTACCGAGACTCAAGATTCTCATTTCTCACCTTGTGCTCAACATGTTAAATCGTTCTTCATTTTGGCTTCCTTTGATCAGAGTTCCAACCTTAAGATATTAACAAAGTTGATTTAGTTTGAGATCTTTTAAACGTTATATATTCGTGTATTTATGTATATATATATATATACAAATGTATATATGGTAAAATTTTACCTTTGGCACAATTACATCAAATGCTGCCACTGTTTTCCCATCATCGTTCAAACGTACATAGAACGGCTTGAGTTCTTTTGGGTGGTTGTATATGATAACTGGCTTTTTGTATATTTCATCTGTTAGGTAACTGGAAAACAAAAAATAAAAGCTTAATGTTCATCTGTCTACAGATAATTATTGAGTATGTAACAATCTGCTAACTTGTTTTTATACCTCTCATGTTCCTCAGTAAGAGATGCACCCCATTCGACTTTTGCATCAAATTTCTTCTTTGTAACCTGTATAGAAGATCATTTCATCAACCATCCTGTCTTAGTCGAACTACAGAAAAATCTACAATATAAATTGTTTATATTTAACATGGTAACTGAAGATTTTACCTGCTTCAAGGCCTCAACTGCCTCTGTGTAAGAAATCCTCTCAAATTGGCTGTGTGCCATAAACTGAAGGCGGTCCAAGACATGTTTATCGACACGTTTTCCGACAAAGTTTAGATCTTCAGTGCAATTATCCAGAATCCATTTGCCCATATACTTCAAAAAATCATTTGCACATTCCATAGAATCCTGAAAATGCCGCGGAGGTGAAAACCACAAAACTTAGCACCATGCATACGGAAATTTCGAGAGACAGTTGAACTTTTCATGGCTCATTAATAATTAAAAAAACCTGTAACTGTGAGAAAGCCATTTCCAGCTCAACCATCCACATCTCAGCCAACAATTTCTTTGAGTCGGTTTTATTTGCGTGAAATCTTGGTCCAAACGTGTAAACGTTTCCTAGAGCACTTGCATAGCTCTCTAAATGCAAGCGACCAGAAGCCGTCAAGTATGTTTGGCAAGAAAAGAAATCTTCCGAGAAATGAACTCTTGGAGTATCTCTAGACTTCCCCGATTTTGCCTTTTCTTTTGCCTCCAACTGTGATACTAAATCAGTTGTTTTCTTAAGATCATGAGTAGCTGCAGCCAAAGCTTCCTTATTGCTTTCAGTTCTCATAAGTTCTTCAACTTGCTTGCTCTTTTCTTTAATGGAAGCCTTGATAGCTTCAAGGTTGACACCTCCAGCACCATCCACTGTGCTTTTTCTCCCTTTTCCAAGAAGGGTAGTCACTTGAAAATGCTCACCAGATCCCTCAGTGTCAGTGCTCGTGATTATCGGCACTTGCACGTAAAAGAACCCATTTTCTTGGAAGAACTTATGTATCGCATGCGTAAGAGCGCTTCTTATTCTCATAACAGACGCAACCTGTGAAAAGAATCAGCAAATTATAGGTGTAATCAAGGGTTAAAGAAACACACTAATTGTAAAACTCCATCAGAGAAAATTGATAATGCTAAATGTGATAAATGGAAATGGAAACACATCCAGCACTACAGTAGGATGGGAATCACCGTCGTTGTTCGTGGTCGAAAATGGGTGGAATCCCTCAACAATTCGAGGGGCAAACGTTTCTTTGACAAAGGGTACTTCTCTTGATCAACTGTACCAACATGAAGAACTTTCTCTGCTTTAAGCTCAACCTTTTGCTTCCCAATAAGCGACGGTTTCTGTAATATTCCTTCAGCTAATATACAAGCTCCTGTCGGCATAACGTCGCTTGGAGGAGCTAAGCTCGAGTCGATCAAAACCTGTAAACAGCACAACTCAATTCGATCAACTGCTTACAGTTGTAGCAAAAGCTTCTCCCATTTTGTTTTGTCAAGAACGGCCTAAAAAAAACGAACTTTAAACTACTCAACCATCAAAAGATGCCAAATTGTTCAGTACCTGAAGACTTGAAACGCAAGATCCATCGCTGAGTTGAAGTATTGAAATTGAGGGCTGCGGCGGTTTTGCAATAACGGCATCGATCTTCTCACGAATTTTATGTTCTCCTCCGCCTAAAACTTTCATAATGGACCTAAAAAATGGTAACCGGCTTTGGAAAACCTCGACGCAGGTAACGTCTTTAGGCGGGGGCACGTGAGCGGGAGGTGGGGCCAAGGGCTCTTTTCTGAACTCGCGAGAGGATTTAACCCATCCTCCGATCACCACCCTCTGCCCGATCAGCCCCAATCCGCCATCTGGGCGACCGGTTATTGTGTTCAAGAGCACCCTTTTGGAATATTTTGAAAGGGGTGCTTGTACTTCTACCTTGGGTTGTTCGTCGGCCATTTCGAGATGAGAAGATTCTGTCTTTGTTTTCGTGTTGGATTTTAGTGTTGTTGTGGAAATGTTGAAGGAGGGATTAGGGGTTTTATTTAGAAGAAATTGATGCTTTGCTTGGTTTGGGGAGATTAAATTAGTGGAAGGATTATTGAGAGGAAGTGAAGTTTGAGGGAGAAGGGAAAGGGATTGTTTCTGTGAGTTGACATTCAGAGCTCCAAAATGAGAGCGGTGGAGGATGGATACAGGGCAGGGTTTGGTATTCTTGCGCGGGAGTTTTCATACTCTAACCGTCTTTTAAATGATTTTTAATTAGTCATTACATTTTTACTCAAAAAAAAAGGAAAAGAAAAAAGGAAAGACCTGTAGTGATATTCAGGATAAAATTACACAAACTACCCCTAGAGTATTCAATAATTACATAATTACCCCTTTATGTTGGAAAATTACACAAACAACTTTTGTGGCCGATTTTTATATAAATTTATTAAATTTTGTTGAATGTCAATTCATGCTCTTCATTTATTTTGTGCAAGAAACATAAAGGAAACCGAAATTGCTTAAAGAATACAAAATAAGCCTTAATTATCTGCTTAAAAAGGCAACAAAAATAAGAATAAAGCATATTTTGAAAGTTAACATATACTATTTGTGCGTTATATTTCCTGCTATTATTTAAAGTTGTCCGATTGTTATGATCATTTTTGTTAAAAAAAAGAAGGTATAAGGGATTTTGTGTAATTTCTTAAATATAAGGAGGTATTTGTGTAGCTACCACATACCATGGGTAATTTGTGTAATTCTTTTTTATATATCTAATCTTTTTTTTCTTTTTTTTTTGTCCTCTTGATTGTAAATAACCATTCATCATTATCACATTTCAACCGGATATATAAGAAAATGAGCTCAAAACTTTGATGATATTTTTTGTCTTATACGTTAAATGTAAAGTAAATACGATTGAGATATAAATGAGTAATGTATCTAATGCGGGTAATTTTGTCTATGACTAATCGCTACACGTTAGACTATCACAAGCTTCTTATTGGTCCTGAGCTAGATTTGAGTTCGAAAACCCGTATTAAAAAATACGACACGAGAACTAAGCCGGGACTGACTCAGCGAAGGCACTTCGATGCCTAAGTTAGTTGATTCCCGTTGAGAGACGAGCGTATAAGCGTGCTATAGACCGTGTAGAGTGACCTGCATAAGTTATTCTTGAGGTCATATGCTATAAATCATATGAGATAACTTATAGCTATATGTCATATGCTATGTGTCATATGCTATATATTATATGTTATATGCATACGCTATAGGAGACACACTATAAGTAGTATTTAATGTGTCATATGTATATCTTATATCTATATGTCATATGATATATGTCATACGTTATAGAAGACATACTATAAGTCGTATTCAATATGTCGTATGAGACTGATTCCGAATATGTACCTTGTAAATGAGGATTAGCTGGGTACTTATAGATGATTAACCCCCTTAGCTGTAGGAGGAGATATGTGCCTCATGTGGTGGGCTGTTAATCCTAACAAGAGTCCCACATCGAAAAGATGAAAGAGTTGATCTGGGTTTATAGGGTTGGAGATACCTCAATTAGTATCCGGCCGTTTGGAGAGTTGGACCCAAAAACAAAACTATGAGTGCTTGGGCCCAAAGTGGACAATACCATACCAATGTGGAGATTACATTTCCTAACAACTGGTATGAGAGCCTATGCTCTCGATTTGCGTGGGTGTCCCATGAGTGAACGAGAAAAATAAAGTGAACTCGGCTTAAGGAGATGATCACAGGTGGCGAGTCGTCGCGTTAAGGGGAGGCTAGGAGGTTCTTTGTTCAAGGGAGAAAAAAGTTTGTTGGGCCAAGAACAAAATCCCACCAGCAAACTGAAAAAAATAGGCTAAGCTCAAGTCATGTGAGATGCACGTAGGGACAATGGTCCTCTAATTGAGAGGAGGATTGTTGGGGAAAAACAAGAGTCCCACATCGGAAAGATGAAGGGATTGATCTGAGTTTATAGGGCCAGAGATATCTCAATTGGTATGAGGCATTTTTGGGGAGTTTGACCAAAAAACTAAACCATGCGGGATTGGGCTCAAAGTGGATAATGTCATACCAATGTGGAGATTACAATTTCTAACATTTGGTATCAGAGCCAGTGCTCCAGTGCTCCCAATCCACGTGGGTGTCCATGAGTGAACGAGAAAAATAAAGTGAGCCCAACATAAGTAGATGATCATAGGTGGTGAATGGTCGGGTTAAAAGAAGGCCAGGAGGTCCTTTGTTCAAGAGAGGGAAAAGCTTGTTGGGCCAAGAACAATATCCCAACAACAAACTAAAAAAGGAGACGATGTTTCAGTCACGTGAGAAGCGCGTAGGGACAGGTGGTCCTCTGTTTGAAGGGAGGATTGTTGGGGCAAACAAGAGTCCCACATCAGAAAGATGAATTAGTTGTTCTTGATTTATTGGGTTAGATATATCTCAATTAGTATGAGGCATGTTGGGGAGTTAGAACCAAAAAATAAACCATGAGGACTTAGAACTATGAGGACTTAGAACCAAAAAATAAACCATGGGGCAATGCCCGTATTTGTGATATGTCATATGCTATATGCTATAGGCTATATGCCACTAGAACTTATAGAATTAATAACTTTAAATACAATTAATAACTTATTACATCAAAAGTAATTACCACTTACTACTCACTTGTTATTAATTAAAACAAAGTTAAATAATACGCTCACCTAAATTCAAGTATGAATATCAAACACAAATACAAACCAATGGATAACACTCAAAAGTTATACAATACTATATAAAAAACACAGATACTACTCAATCCAAAATCATGCATTAATTAAAAAAATAGGTTTGACCTTTTGTTTAGTTATGTAAGTTTAGGAATTTTTTTTTATTCTTTTATCTTTTAATTGCTAATACAAGTTTTTTTTCTTCTTTTTAAGAAGCTTTGTAACACAAACTATTAAGATATACAATTTTCTCTCAAACATGTCTAAAATATTTTGGATACACACTTCTTAAGCCTTCGACACGACACTCTCAAGTGTCAGACACGAGTGTTAGAATTAGTTTTTATTTATTTTAATAGACACAACATGGTGTGTCGGATGAGTATGAGTGTTAGATACATGTTGGATATGGACACAACTTATGTTTTGAAGTGTCGGTGCATCATAGGTCATATGATATATGCTATAGGCTATATGTTATATTTATATGTCTATGTCATATGTTATAGGCTATATATCATATTTATATGTCATATGCCATATGCTATGTGTTATAGGCTATATGTCATACTACTATAGGCCATAGTCAATTTTCTTGTTCGGATTGGCTTATTTTTCCTGTCCTGGGTCCGTAAAAGTAGTAAAAAATATTTCTTCCCTTTAGTAAGCGTAGTTGCCACGTGTACTATTATTATTCATCCTGTATATATTTTGGCACACCGTAAGTCCTCCATTTTGCAGGTTGAACAATGTGTTGTTCGGAGTGCAACTTTTATTCAAGTGCTAAAACCATCAATGAGCGGCGTGTCCTTGTTGTCCTTGTGTTTTTTCCTGAGAAATTTATTCGAATCCTGGGAGAACTTTGATTTTGCTTAATGGGGTGATTGTTTCTTGCGAGCATGGATCAATTCCAGAATTTATTTCACCTTTTCATTAGTTTTTCCTTCTATATAGTCCATAGCCTTTACTGGCTACTTAACCTTGTTAGTATTTGATTATTTTATGGATAGTAGTTTTGACTCTTTCTTGACTCTTGGCGACTCATTTACTCGGTTGATGATACACTCTGATTTATTTTGTCATAATTTTGATGCTTGTTTCTAAACTGCTTCGTGGCTCCATTGATATGTTGTTGTATGTTTTGTATCTTTTCTTTTATAGTGAGTTCTATATGGCTTACGATAATGGCATACTTTATAGGATATTGCCTAACATGCTCTTCACCTAGTTTATTTCGGTAGGATATTAGTAGTGTTATCTAATTTATTTTGTCGTGCTTTTGATGATTGACTCTTAACCATTTCATAGCTTCTTTGCTGTGTTGGTGTATGTTTTATATCTTTTCTTTAATAGTGAGTTTGGTAGGGCTTCACCTAGTTAATAGGCTATACGTCATATCCATATGTCATATGTTATAGGCTACATGTCATATGTTGTAGGCCCATATCGATTTTCTTGTCCCAATTGGACTTTTTTTTTTGTCTTAGGTTTGGATAGTAGAAGCACCTTCTGGAACATATAATGCCATATGTGGCCTACCCGCACTACGAGCCTTTGGTGCTGTCTCTTCAACGCTTCAACTGAAAATAAAATTTCCCACTCCTTCTAGGATCGGCAGAGTTAGAGGAGACCAAACTCAAGATCGAGAATGGAAGATGAATGCCCTACCCAAAGATCCTTGATGCATGTCTCCGAATTATCTCTCCAAAAAGCCTCGAACTGAAGAGGTTCGTGTCCAACCAGTTGAAGAACTCAAGATGATAGAGATCATGGACGGAGCTGAGGGAAGGACCGTGAAGATCGGCACCAGCATTAGAGAATACATGGAAAAAGCAATCACAAACACCCTAAAGCAGTTTTAGCATCTCTTCGCGTGGAAAGATGGTCCCCTAGATGGATCAACCGAGATGTATGCGAACACGAGCTGAATGTGTATCCTACAGCCAAGCGGGTATAACAGAGAAAAAGAAATATGGGCCCTGAGCGCAACAAGGTCATTCAAATA
Source organism: Linaria vulgaris (assembly GCA_948329865.1). Taxonomy (NCBI): domain Eukaryota; kingdom Viridiplantae; phylum Streptophyta; class Magnoliopsida; order Lamiales; family Plantaginaceae; genus Linaria; species Linaria vulgaris. The sequence continues at coordinate 15,607,189 of OX415253.1, forward strand.
GAAGTCCAGCGACTACTTGATCTCCATCAGATCCGAGAAGTCCGCTATTCCGAGTGGTCAACTAACGTGGTTTTTGTGCCAAAAACCGAAGGCAGGTGGCGTATGTGCGTGGATTTCATCGACCGCAACGAGGCCTGTCCCAAAGATTGTTATTCGCTCCCAAGCATCGATGAACTGGTTGACTCTAATACTGGTGCGCTTTGCTTTCCACTATGGACATGGATCAAGGTTACATATAGATCCCGATGGCGATAAGAGACCAAGACAAGACTAGTTTCATCACCAATATCGGTACCTTTTACTACTTGGTCATGCACTTCGGGCTCAAGAATGTGGGGACCACGTATCACAGACTAGTCAAACTCATGTTTGAAGGACTGATCGGAGATACCATGGAAGTTTATGCAGACCACATGATCTTCAAAAGCAAAATAGAAGAAGATCACGAGCAAGATCTCGCTAGAGCCTTTAAGATCATGGATTGCTCTGGGGTGAAGCTTAACCCTCGGAAGTGCTCCTTCGGTATGCGGGGTATAAAATTCTTTCGGGACCTAGTAACCGAAAAAGGGATAGAAGTCAACCTGGAAAAGGCACAAGCCATCCTCAACATGGAATCTCCCAAAACATACGAGAAGTACAGAAACTCACAGGAAGGATAACATCTTTGAGCATATTCATCTCACGCTCCATGGAAAAAGGCTTGCCTTTCTTCAAAGTACTCATGAACGTTAAGGGTTTCCAATGGAACGACCGCTGCGAAGAAACGTTCGAACGACTAAATGAGTATCTCACTAAACTGCCTCTCATGGTAAAACCCGTGCCTAGAGAAATACTCTTTATCTATCTAGTAGTTGGCCAAGAATCTGTGAGTTCTATCCTTGTCAGGGCTGAAGGAAGGGACAATTTACCTATCTACTATGTTAGCAAAACCCTCCTCGATGCAGAAACACGGTACTCATGGGTAGAGAAAGTCAAATTGGCCTTAGTTACCATCGCCCGGAAACTCTAAGCTTACTTTTTGGCTCACCCAGTCACATTACTCATGCAACACCCCCTCCGTGCTACCATTAACCACCCCAAAACCTCAAGACGGATGGTCAGATGGGCAATTGAATTAGGAGAATCGACATCACATACGCCCCAATGCTTGCCATCAAAGCCCTGGGACTTAAAGATTTCATTGTGTAAATGTACGCGAGACTAGAGAAGGAAGAGCCAAAACCACTGTGCACCTTCATGTGGATGGATCCTCTGCCAGATCCCATGGTGGGGTGGATATAGTTTTCCAAAAGGTCACCTTCGACAAGCCAAAAACAGTGCTCGAGTTTGCTATACGGCGCGAATATCCTGTGTCCAACAACGAGGCAGAATATGAGGCCCTCCTTTTCAGAATGCGACTTGCCCAGGAAGGAGGAATGAGAAGACTCCTGGAACCTATGTGGAAAGAGAGGAAAATATGAAAGAATGCTTGGACGCAATCCTTGCAGGGATAACCTTATTCTAGGAATTTAACATCAAACAAATCCCCCGGTTTGAAAACCAAGATGTGGATGCTCTATCAAAGCTCGCCAGTCAAGCCTAGTTCGTTAGTACTTAAAGAATCGTGTTATTCATGGCATATAAGTCATAACGACACCAAGAAACCGAAGAAGTTCAGATTGTTGCTCACGTAGAAGACATTTGGATGAGATTATTGACTTCATCCAAAATCTGAAAACATTCGGCAACAATCTGAAGACCTACAGAGAGCTATGCATAGGCGAGTGCCCGTTACTTCTTACAGAATGGTCCTAACCCACCTCTCTTTGTGTCGACAAATAGAAGGTGCAACACATTATACAAGAAATACACGAGGGATGCTGCGACAAGCACGCGGGAGGAAGGAGTACTGCAACTAAGATACTCTGACAATGATACTATTGGCCGACCATGGCTGCCGATTGCGATGAATACGCTCCAAAATACAGAAAATGTCAGATTTACGCTCCCATGATACACTAGCCATCGTAGGATCCATGGTACCCAATACGGGCCAGAAGAAATTCCTGGTGGTTGCGGTTGACTACTCCTATGAAGACACATCTTCTGTCACTTTGGGGTACCAAAGCGTCTGGTAAGTGATAACAGACTGCAATCTAGAAATGATCTCATCCAAAATGGCGTGACCGCTAGGGCTTCAAGCATCACTTCCTTGGGGTTGGGTACCCTCAGGGCAACGAATAGGCAGAAGTTACCGACCGATTCCTCCTAAAAATGATAAAATCACGATTGGATTGTTACCAATCCAAATGGGTTGAGAAGATACCCGGGATCCTGTGGGCTTACTGTACGACCCCAAGGTCGGCAACGGGAAACATCTTACAGCCTCGTATACGACACTAAATTGGTCATCCCCTCCGAGGTCGTGAAACCGAGTCTCAGAGTTCATGAATACGAGAAAACCCAAAATAACGCTAACCTCGCTCTAACTTTGGACCTGCTCGAAGAAAAAAGAATTCGGGCTACACCACTACCCCAGGGATAACGACAACTCATCGCCCTCTTAGTTCCCAGTAATTTCTACAAAGTGTACTACGAACGGGGGGGGGGGGGGGATCCTAATGATGCATATTCGTAAATATATCTAAAATAAACTCAAAAGAGAAAAATGGGTACCCAACAAAAAATACTAAGGGGTGTCAAGCAAATACCCCGAGTACGCCCTACTCAAAAGAAAATGCTCAGAATACCCGAGGCACTAGAAGAAGGAGTTCCCCGACCTCTGAGTGACCACTTGGGTGCAACTCAAGAGCCCCAGATTATTATCTAGCGTAGTTAACCAGTGCTCACCACGACAAACTTCTTTGGGAGCTGGAGATATACCCCTAGTCGTGCGAGACCCCTCTATACAATGAGCTTGCCTCGCCATTCAAACAGTTGGCACCATTGCCCAACACTTAGCCAAATTCAGAGTTCACAAGTAGAAGAAAGGCAGTGCAAAATAACAAGGAAAGAACATATAAAAGAGGGACCATAGCTAAGAGGGTCATAGCTAAGGGAATCAACCGTTCTAACCGGGGGACACAATACTTACCCTGGGAGAAGGACTCCAGGAGAGATATCACGCAACTAGCAGCATTAATGACAACTCCCAACTACCCATCATCAAGATATACGACTTTACCTGGTTGGTTAAAGAATCTAATTGTAATCTCAAACGATCAGCTACATTGGTCCTCCCACACCGAAGACGACTATTGGAGTATAACAAGCCTACCCCCATTGGCTTAGAATGCTCGACATGACGATTGGAGCAGACGCATTTAGCACCTGGCAAGAAAACCTTCGTCAAACCTACTCTATTGGGCACTCTCTACCGGCCTCCCCTCATTGGTGCTGAAAACACCTCCTAGTATTGGCTGCCTCCAACCCAAAAGTAATTACAGAAGACTAACGACCATTGGGCAAAGGACCCAAGAAGACTTCTATAGATAGTACACCATCTAATTGCCAATGACAAGTCCAGAGGAGAAGAGAAAAAAAGAAGTTCACTCTCAAAAATCAGAATGAGTTGAATGATGACATTATTAAAGAGATCATTTCAGTTTTATTTTAACGTTGTTCGGTTCAAATAATTTTTAAATTGTGAAAATTATTGAAATACCCCTGAACTTGACCACTTATTTCAACACCTAGTTTTTCAGATTACAAAAAGTGGTTGCCTATTTCACGTTTACAAAAGAGTAATTTATCAATATATCTTAACGTAGGGGGAGGGGTTTATTTTGGCAAAACACAATAAATAATGTCCTTTTAGGAGAGGAATATGTATGATATACTGTCGAATTTAGCGGGAATGCAATATAAGATTACAATAATTTGCACGGGCCAATTAACTAGTATATATGTTTGCGTGTGCAAGTTTTGTATCACAAGAAATAAAGATTTGAATTGCTTTTTGACGAAAGCCTCACGAACTGTTTATTGGAACCGAACAACGTTAAATTTACTTTAGACTCTGCTTGTTCAGTTTTATTAGACTCTGCTTGTTCAGTTTTATTTACTTTGCGATTGAAACTTTACCGTGATGCAACATTTAACAAATGTAAAGTAAAACAAACTAAGATCTACGAACATAATTTTGTTGCATCAGTCCAAACGAGAGAGGAGACGAATGCAAATGGGAAAATGTCAATTGGAAAAGAAGTTTTAGCTCGGGCTCAAAAATTCATGAACTAAGAACTTCACATCACTACAAGGGAAAACCCCTTTACCGTCGGCACAAAAGCCGACGGTAAAGGGGCATTTGCCCACCAGAAAAAGGCTTTTCCGTCGGCAAAAACCGTCGGAAAAACCCGACGGAAAAAAGCTCGTCGCAAAAGATTTTTTCCGTCGGAATTTTACCGACGGAAAAGCCTTTTGTTTAGTCCGTCGGCTTAAAGCCGACGGAATAGCCTCTCTTTTCTGTCGGACTTATGCCGACGGAAAAGAGTCCTACCTCTCTTTTCTGTCGGCATAAGTCCGACGGAAAAAGGCCCTAAACCCCTAAGCCGACGGAAAAACCCTATACCGTCGGCTTAAAGCCGACGGTATAGGGTTTTAAAAATATTTATAAAAATCCTATACCGTCGGCGTAAAGCCGGCGGTAAAGGGTTTAAAAATATTAAAAAAATAAAAAAAAACGATTTAAAAAATTTGATTTAAAAAAAACGATTTAAAACAATTGATTTAAAAGAAATCGTTTTAAAATAATTGATTTATGATTTTTGGCGATTTATTCAAAAGAAATCGATTTTAAATAATTATTTTATAATTTTTTGGCGATTTTTTGTAAAAAAAAACGATTTTAAATAAATTCTTTATGTTTATTTGGTGATTTAATTTAAAATAAATCGATTTAAATTTATAACATGCACATTTTCGAGCGATTTTTTTTATAATATTTATTATAATAAATAAAATTTTGTATTTAAAATAAAATCTTGATGATATAAGTTTTTTATAGTTATTATTAGTTAGATAATGAATAAACATAAGTAGAAATAAAATAATAAAACAAATAATAAACGCTAATTATAATTTAGTGAATATGGAAGAATTTTTGTTAGTTATTAAGGATATTTTGGAGAGAAAGTTGATAATTTTTGGAGAATGGTAAGAATGAATGAATTTAGTGGGTAAAATAAGGGGTATTTATAGTGATTTTGGAGAAGGAGGGGTAAAATAAGGGGTTGCCACGTCACCGATCCATGTGAAAATTGACACGGATCGGTGACATGGCACGATCCGATCCGTGTGATGAAAATCACACGGATCATGGCTATTCCGTCGGCTATAAGCCGACGGAATAGCCTATTTCCGTGTGATTTTCACACGGATCGGTGACGTGGCACGATCCGTGTGAAAATCACACGGATCGATGACATGGCAACCCCCCTCCCCCCCGTCTCCCGATGGCTATATATAGTGCGGGTGAGTTAGTATCTCAATTTACAATTCATTTGGTTTCAAAATAAGGTTCGTATATACATACTTTCATTTTTACGTAATAATTTTTTTAGTACGTTAATTATGTTTTTCTAATTTATTTATTTTTTATTTGCGATTTAGAGAAATATTACGAGGCAGCTTGGAGACCGGTGCCATAGATCGAAGGAGAAGTTTCAGAAATTTTTAACGTGCTACAAGAGGTACGTGTATAGTTTCGAGCTCTTATATTTTGTTCTAGTTGTACGATTATAAATATTGTTTGTGTCCCCTAAATGTAGCGACGTCGTTGCGCTAATCGTTATAATTTAAAAAATTTATAGACAATATATAATGAATCCAAACGAAGATAGAGATTTGATGTATGATCGTATGAGTGAGACGGGTCGAGTGAATGAAACGTTCGGCAATGGTGTATACCAGTTTTTGGCGTTTGCGTTAGATCAAGAGCGTTATCTAGACGGTGATCGAAATCCTAGATGTCCATGTAGAAAATGCCGCAATAGGAAATACTTGGACCCTAGCGAAGTGGCAGCTCACCTTTATCGATGGGGTTTTCTAGAAGGGTACCGTTTATGGATATTCCATGGGGAAAATTTTGTCGCACATAATAGCCAAGGGGCGTCATCGTCGAGGCACGAAGTTAGAAATGACCCCAAAGTTGTCCAGGACGAGATTCTATTTGAAAATCTAGTTGACGATACTTTTCGGGCACAATTCGACATTAACGGTGAGGAGCCTAACGCCGATGCAAAAGATTTTTTAAAATTGCTCTAAATGTCGGAACTTAAGCTGAAGGGCCCCAGCAAGAAATCTGTTTTGAAGTGGGTGTCCGAGTTTTTGACAGCCAAGATTGAGAATAACTACAATCAATCCGGGTGCAATCAGAACTTGCACCGCGATCTTTTGTATCCAGAGGATCAACTGTTACTGCCAGAGGATATGCACGCTGCCGAGAAGATGATGAGGTGTTTGGGGTTGGGATACGAAACAATCGACGTGTGTTTGAATAATTGTTTCTTGTTCTACGGAGAATTCGCATCTTCCGATTACTTGGTTTGTCCTAAATGTGGGGAGGATATGTATGAAACTATAGGTAGAAAGAATCCAGTGCCAAGGAAAAAGTTATGGTACTTTCCTTTGGCCCCACGTCTTATACGACTCTTCATGACTAAATCAACTGCTGAACATATGACGTGGCACTTAAATTGTAAGTCGTCGGACGATGTAATGATCCACCCTGCAGCAGGCGACGCGTGGCAATATTTCGACAAGAAACATCCTCAATTCGCAAAAGAGCCACGAAACATCCGCCTTGGTCTATGCACATACGGTTTCACTCCGTTCGGAAACTTCGGCAAACAATATTCTTGTTGGCCTGTGTTCATGACTCCCTATAACCTTCCTCCAGATCTTTGCATGCGAGAGGAGTTTATTTTCTTGAGTCTTATCATATCAGGGCCGAGTAGTCCAAGACAAAACATTAACGTTTTGCTACGCCCTCTGATTGACAAGTTGAAGGTTTTGTGGCACGACGACGTTCGTGCTTACGACAGATTCAGGGAGCAGAATTTTCAATTGAGGGCTGCATTGATGTGGACAATAAGTGATTTCCTCGCCTATGGGACGTTGTCTCAGTGGAGCACACATGGAAAGTTATCGTGCCCTTATTGCATGGAGAACACGAAGGCTTTCCCTTTGCAGTATGGTAGGAAAGCAACGTGGTGGGGTTGTCATCGTTGTTTCTTGCCAGTAGGACATGAATTTCGTCACGACGTGATGGGATTCAATGGACATACAGAATTTGATGGGCCTCCACCGCATAGGACAGGCGCAGAAATGGCAGCAATTGTTGCACAACTACCAGAAAGGTCTACAGCTCTAGATGCACCGATAATGCCAGGAAAAGGAACAAAGCACAATTGGACCCACAAAAGTATCTTTTGGGAATTACCCTATTGGAGTACGAACCTGATACGTCACAATTTGGATGTGATGCATTGCGAGAAGAATTTTTTCGACAACATAAAGAACACGGTGATGGACGACCCAGTTAAGAGTAAAGACAACTTAAAAGCTAAGAGAGACTTAGAATTGTTGACCACTCGAGTCGAGCTTTTTGTTGTCGATACCGATGATAATAAAACATACAAGCCGAAAGCCAAGTATTGCCTTGATCGACCTCAAAAGAAGCTACTATGTCAGTGGTTGTCAGGATTGCGATTTCCGGATGGCTATGCTTCAAATATTCAGCGTTGTGTGCAATAACAACAATTGAAGTTGATTGGGATGAAAAGTCACGATTGTCACGTGTTTATGCAAAGGTTAATACCTATTACATTCCGCGATATTATCCCTGATCTGATATGGGGTACCCTAGTAGAGATAAGTATCTTCTTCAGAGCATTGTGCGCCACAAAGATTAGGAGATCGGACATGGTGTTGTTAGAGGAATCTATCGTGGTCACAATATGCAAATTAGAGAAGATATTTCCACCAGGCTTTTTCGATTCTATGGAGCACTTGACGATACATCTTCCCTACGAGGCCAAAGTTGGTGGATCGGTTCAGTATCGTTGGATGTACCCTTTCGAGAGGTATTGACATTATTTATATCATTCCTTATGTATTTTGAAAGTGCAGGTTTTCTAGAATCAATGTTAGACAGTGAAATGTTAGACGATGTTGAGTTAACATTGAGGATAACATTGAAAGCCGAGAGCTTGTGCGAAAACTATTCTTTAGTTGCCAAAATTAAGTTTTGCCTTTATTCACTTATTAATCAAGTTCCACGATTTTGGTTGTTTATGTTTATGTCCAGGAAAGTATCTTAAACATAAGGAAGAGCTATGGAAGATTCCTTACTTGAAGTTTCTATAATTCAAGCTAAGTTGAATAGACAACTCACACGGTTTCAAAATAAAGAAACAAGCGAGCTGTTATTTGCAACGCGATTCTTTCCAGGATTCTCCGAATTGAAGAAGATGTGTTACCTTGTTAAATCAGTAATGAAGGAAACACATATTCTGGAAAGATATGAAGTTCACAAAGAAGGCAAATTTCAACAAGGAAACAACAAAAATTACCAAAGCTGTGAACAACACATCTTGGCGTTCAAGACTCAAGAAATCTATAAAAGAAGTGAAGTTCATCAAGATGAAGACAAGACAATCGTGCCAATAATCCGAGAGATTAATTATTCTTTGTATTGTTTTCGTTTTGTTTTGCGAAGTTTTTGTATCAACTGCTTGAGTCTAGTTCATAGAAGTTAAGTAGTTCTTACTTGTCTGCTTCGTTGAGTCCGATCAACAAAGAGCGTGAGTGAATTGTTGTGAGGAACGTTTTTGATAAAACCTTTATGGTTATTTGGCCTAAGGCTCGAAAGTTTTTAATAATATTGAAAACTTCTTAAAATTATTCTTACTTCCGCTGTACATTATTATTATCAAGAATATCAAAATATAGTTAAGGCAATTCCAACTTAACTCTCAAAAAGTGTTGTGTCAATCCACGGTCCAAATAATTTCAATTGGCGTTAGAGCCAAACACCGACTACACTGGTGGTTTGGAGGTGATACAACACCATGGACAGTGTCAATTTTAACACCAACAGGATTCCAGTTTTGGATGGCTCCAATTATGCATATTGGAAGATCAGGATGAGGTCTCACATCAAAGCTATTGATATTCGAGCCTGGCAATCCGTGATCAATGGATACTCTCTTCCAACATTATGAAGAGATGGTGAAGGTGATCTAGTTCCAAAACCAGAAGCAGATTGGACAGCAGCAGAGGTAAGTCTCTATAACTCTAATGAAAAAGCTCTTAATGCTATCTTTAGTTGGGTTAATCATCACATGTTCAAGTTAATCCAGAATTGTACAAAAGCCAAACATGCTTGGGATATTCTTGAATTACATTGTGAAGGAGATTCTGCTGTTAAAGATTCTAAATATAGACAACTGCTTTTGCAATTTGAAAAACTTGAGATGGGTGAAGATGAAAGTGTTGACAGTTATTTTGAGAAAATTCTTGATATTGCTAACCAATGTGAAAACCTAGGTTTTGCTATGACTAATCAAGAAATGGTTTATAAAGCTATGAGAACACTGTCATCTAAATTTGCCCTCAAGAAAATTGCAATGAGTGAATCTAGAAACCTTTCTAATCTACAGTTTCAAGTCTTGATGAATACTCTTAGAGAATTTGAGATGGAGCTTGCCTCACAACCTAGCAAACATAGGGCTATTGCTTTAAGAGGTTCAAATCTTGAAAATGAAAGTGATGATGATTTTGAAATAATTTCTTCAAACTATGGGAAAATTACTAAGAAGTTCAATAAGTTGAATCTTAAAGGAAAAGGTAAAGAAAAGAACCTTAGTAATAGTTCCCCAGGTTATAAGAAATTACCTCATAAGTTTGTGAAGTACATGGCATCAAAACCTACTCCTTTAGAAGCTGATAAGTTAAAAGATGTTCAATGTTTTGAATGTAAAGGATATGGTCATATGGCTAATGAATGTGCTAACACTCTTAGAAAAAGAAGAAATTCTCATTGGGTTTGTGTAGATGATTTCAATGAAGATGACTTTAGTTCTGGAGAAGCTGAAGAACAATCAGAAGAGGTTCAAACTGCTGCGCTACTCACTGAGATTGACTGGACACCAGAAGACTCCCTGAACTGCTTTGGATCTCAATGTTACCCCAACATTCAGGATCCAACATCAGAACATGAGACCTTCTTTGCAGATTGGGATGAATATGATACTGATTCTGAACCTAATCTTGCATCCTACTTTGATGAATCTAACTTTGATTGTTTTCATGGCACAGTGGATCTAGATGAAGAATATTTCTTTGAAGGTGAAATGTCCCAGGAGGAAATCATTGAAGACCTGAAGTCTATCTATCACAAACTGCTGCTTGAGAATCACAAACTCATCAAGAACAACAAAAGCTTGAAGGAAGAGATTGGATGCATTAAGGAGATGCTGAAACTGTATGAGAAAGACCTTAACAAAACTGAGGCTGAGCTGAAAGAGGTAAATGTAAAATTAGATAAAGCTGAACATACCATTGACAAATGGAACTCTTCTATATCTCTGCTTGATGAAGTGTTGAGTATGGGAAATCAAGGTAAAAATGGTTTGGGCTATGTTGAGAAACCTCCCTCTGAAGATGTTAATTCTGCCTACTTGAAAGCTGGTTTTATCAAGGATAGCAATAACTTGAGTTGTGAAATCCCTTCTAATACTGTGAAAAAGCCTACTTTTATCTGTCAATATTGTTTTCAACCTGGTCACATTATGCCTTATTGTAAAAAATATAAAATTGTGATTGAGAAGAAAACAGTAATTAATTGCAATACCAATGTTAGGAGAACCTCTGATCTGAATGTTATCCCAACATTAGGTAACAAAGCTGAAGGACATAAAAGTAGAACTTGGATTGAAAAGTTAAAAACTCCTAAGGTTAAAATTGTTTGCAATGTTGTCTTTTCTGCTGTTTACTCTAACCTTGCAGGTAAGTGGTATTTTGACAGTGGATGTTCAAGGCACATGACTGGAAACATTGACAACCTGAAAAATGTAATCCCTTTGACTGTTGGAACAGTTACCTATGGCGGAGGCACTAAAGGGAAAATCATTGGAAAATGAGTACTGGATGTTGAAGGATTTCCACCACTCAAGGATGTGTTGTTGGTTGAAGGACTGAAAGCAAATTTAATTAGCATAAGTCAACTTTGTGATGATAACTTGCTAGTTACTTTTGATAAAAGTTCATGTGATGTGTTTAATAGTGACAATGTCTGTGTCATGACAGGTACAAGATCAAAGGATAACTGTTATCTTGCTCAAGATGAAGCTGAATGCTACCATGCCAAGGTAGATGAATATGTCAAGTGGCACAAGAAGTTAGGACATGTGCACTATAGAAATTTGGAGAAAATACAGAAGTTAGAGGCTGTAAGAGGACTGCCTAAGTTGACTAGCCCAGGTAAAATTGTTTGTAAAGACTGCCTGAAAGGTAAACAAACAAAAGTTGTCCATCCACCACTTCAGGTACAGAGTACTAACCCTGGAACTAATAAGTGCTTTGATTTGCTACACATGGATCTCATGGGTCCTATCGAGGTTAGTAGCCTGAATGGTAAGAAGTATGCTTTTGTTATTGTTGATGATTTTTCAAGATATACATGGATTAAATTTTTGAAAGAAAAATCAGAGGCATTCAACACATTCAAAATTTTGCATGCTAGTATTAAGAATATTTATGGCACTTCTGTAGGAAGAATTAGGTCTGACCATGGAAAAGAATTTGAAAATGTATGCTTTGCTAATTTCTGTGAATCTAAAGGCATTTTCCATGAGTTCTCTGCACCTAAGACACCTCAGCAAAATGGTATTGCTGAGAGGAAGAATAGAACACTTCAAGAGATGGCTAGAGTTATGTTGAATTCTAAAAACCTATCTAAGAAACTCTGGGCTAAAGATTTGAATACTGCATGTCATATTAGTAATAGAGTTTACCTTAGACCTGGTACTACTATGACACCTTATGAAATCTTGAAGGGTTCAAAACCAACAGTAGCACACTTTCATGAATTTGGTATTAACTGCTATTTGCTAAAAGATAGAGACTATTTGAGCAAATTTGATCCCAAAAGTGAAAAGTGTATATTTGTTGGATAGTATCCTAATAGTGCTGCTTTCAGGGTCTACAATCCAAGATTGCATACTGTTCAAGAATCAGTAAATGTCATATTTGATGATTTAACTATTTCTGCAGGTACTGAAGAAGTCACTGGTTCGGATGTTACTCCAACATTGGACTCAACATTGAACACAGACGCTGGAGATGCTGAACTGAAAACTGGAACAAATGTTGACTTAACACCAGAAACCCCCAATTTTAGGCCAACATCTGTACTGTCAGATTCTGAAGGTGAAGTGGTTCCTGTATCCAGAAGAGATCCCCCTCTTAGAATACAAAGAGATCATCCAGCCTTTCAAGTAATTGGTCAAATTACTGAAAGAGTTAGAACACGCAACAAAGAAAGGGTAAATTACAAGGATATGGCTAAGTTGTGTGTTTGTATGTCTTCTTCATGTACTGTTGAAAATGCATCTTGTTTTGTGTCCTTCATTGAACCTAAGAATGTAACTGAAGCTCTTAAGGATAGTTACTGGATTAATGCCATGCAAGAGGCACTCTTACAATTCACCAAAAACAGAGTTTGGAATCTAGTGCCTAGGCCATCACATGTGAATGTAATAGGTACAAAATAGATTTTCAAAAATAAAACTGATGAGAATGGTGTAATTATGAGGAACAAAGCTAGGTTGGTTGCACAAGGTTATACTCAGGTAGAAGGTATAGATTTTGATGAGACTTTTGCTCCAGTAGCTAGGATAGAATCAATTAGATTACTCCTTGCTATTGCTTGCTGTCTTAGGATTAAAATATACCAAATGGATGTTAAAGGTGCCTTTCTGAATGGTTTAATTGACAAAGAGGTTTATGTAGAATAACCTAAAGGGTTTGCTGATCCTAAACATCCTGACCATGTGTACAAACTTGAAAAGGCTTTGTATAGCTTAAAACATGCCCCTAGAGCTTGGTATGAGAGGCTAACTGATTTTCTGTTAGGCCTAGGTTTCAATAGAGGAGATGGAGATAGAACATTGTTTGTCCTTAGAAAAAGCTCTGATATATGCATTGCTCAAATATATGTGGATGATATAGTATTTGGCTCTACTAACAAGTCTATTTTAGACAAATTTGTTGAGTATATGACAGGAACATTTGAGATGAGCATGATTGGTGAGCTTAACTACTTTATGGGACTACAAGTTAAGCAGCTGGAGAATGGTATCTTCCTGAACCAAGAGAAGTATGCAAGCAATCTGGTGAAGAGATTTGAGCTACAAGAGTCTAAGCCTTGCAAAACTCCTATGTCCTCTTCAGTGAAGATAACAAAAGATGGCACTGGCAGCAATGTTGACCCAACATTGTACAGATCCATGATTGGTAGTTTGCTATATCTCTCTGCCTCTAGACCTGGCATCATGTTTTCAGTATGTGTTTGTGCTAGGTACCAAGCTGAGCCAAGGCAATCTCACTTGATTGCTGAGAAGAGGATTCTTAGATATATCTCTGGAATTTCACCTTTAGGCATTTGGTATTCTTATGACACTAACACTAACTTGGTTGGTTTCAGTGACTCTGACTGGGCAGGTGATGTGGATGACAGGAAATCCACAAGTGGGGGCTGTTTTTATTTGGGGAATAATTTGGTCTCCTGGTATAGCAAGAAGCAGAACTGTGTTTCACTATCAACTGCTGAATCAGAATATGTAGCAGCTGGCAGTTGTGTTACTCAACTTGTGTGGCTCAAACACATACTTTCAGATTATGAGCTAGATAGTGATACACTTCTCATGTTCTGTGACAATCTAAGTGCCATAAGTATCTCTAGGAATCCTGTCCAACATTCTAGAACTAAGCATATAGACATAAGACATCATTTCATAAGAGATATGGTAGAGGACAAAGTGATCAACATTGAACATATTGAGACAACAAATCAACTTGCTGACATGTTTACAAAACCTTTAGATTAGTGAGAGATTCTTCAGTTTGAGGAAATCTCTTGGCATGTGCAATATGTGAATATGTTGAGGAAACCAGTGTTGTCATAACACCACTGACTAGCACTGGTATATTGGTTGTGGTGTAGTAGGTATTCTGTTGTTATTCCTTTGTTGAGTTCATTTCCTTGTGAGTCTCATTTCATCTGTGTTTTGTCATATCTAGTTTGTGTGGTTGAACTCTTTGATTAACAACTCTTTCTAGTTATCAGTTTCACATCTTTGTTTTGAAAAAGTAATAAAACTCTTCTGTTTGTCTGAGGTTGTGATTGCCTAACATATGGAGAAGCTAGGGTACACAAAGTTCACTACTTTGATATCTATTCAGTTGTGTCTTATTCATATGGAAGGTGTACAGGACATGTGGAGAAGCTGGGGTGCATGATGTTGACAGCTTCACTGTTACTCAGTTGTGCTTATTTACATGTTTTTGTTTGTTTGGCCAAGGAACACATGAGGGTGATCTTTTCTACTAGGGTGTTTGAGGTTTAGATTTCTTACATTTAGTAGCACTGATCACTTGGTGATTCTCTTGAATGCAGGTTGGTAAACAAGTATGCATGAGGTATTGGGGTGTTGGGGTGCATGATAAATGAATTACTAACATTCAAGGCCTTTGTACTTGCCTAACTTGCTGCTGTTAATGTTGTTACTGGGGTGTGTGGAGTTCAGGCTGCCCTCATTCAGTAGTGACATTAGCTTTGTGTTTAACAACCTTCAGTTTTGGTTCAGATGAGTTATGAAAATAATAAAGATTATAAAGAGATGTGTGCTGTGCTGGTTTGAGGAGTTTTACATAAAGTGTTTACCATCTGCCTCCTTGACATTACATTGTTGCATTCATGTAGAACTGCATTGTTTTCTTTCTTGTTTGTGAGTTGTGTCGGTCTAGGCTTAGGGGTAGTATAATTTCATGTGTTGAGGCATACAATTTGGGTGACATACTGCAGGTGACACACTGTTTTGTGACTTTCTATGCTGTAGAAGTGAATTGTTCCTTGAATTCATAACTGCTTATCTCTGTGTATTTCTTGTTATCTATGTTGCTTACTCATGATTTTGATCTAAACAATATGTCTGAGGTACTCACTTGCTATATTGATTAAGTTTCAGATGTATTTTTGGATGTATCTCAAGCTCTCACATGAATTTGCCTTGGTGAAGCCTGTACCTCCACCTTCGGTTTTGAATGTTATCGAATGTTATCCCAACATTGTGCACAGTCGCAGGTCAACATTGAAAACATGAACTTACAAGTTTTCAGTTTTTTGAAACCCGCTCTTGTTAACTGTTAATTAAACATCAAAGCATGTGCGCGGGAAAACATAATGGGAAAGTTTTATTTGATTTAAATTTGGTAAATGCCCACTAACATTCATTCTCTTTCCTTAATTCACGACTAATTCAAAAAATCAAAACCCTATTTTCCTTATTTGTGCTTGCAAGATTATTATTTGAGCTTACTCTGCAAAAATTACTCTATCTACTCTCAAATTCTCTCGTTTTCTCTCTGCAAATTCTCTCAAAACTTCTCTAACAATGGTAATCAAGTCTCCCATGCAAACTCTTGCAGATGTTGCCCTAGGAAGTGAACCCACTGCTGCACGCACCCGCTCACACACTAGAGGTGCTGCTGCAAAAATAGTTGAGGCTCCTGTTGCTGCTAAAAGGAAGGTGATTCCCTATGTGCGACGAGGAAAGAAGTCCAAACAGGGAGAATCAACCTCCCATGTTGAGCCAACAGTGGAACCAACCACTCCCATCACTAATGAGCCTGAAACTGAGATAAACACTGCTGAAACCATCCCTGAATTTGATGCTGATATACCTGTTGAGGGGGAGGGTAGTGGCTGTGTTGAAAAATATGTGGAGAAATCCGTGGATGTGTCTGTTGACAAGATGGTGAGGAAGTGGATTAGGGCTCAAAAGAAAAAGAGAAAGGGCAATGGGGAGAAATTGAAAAATATGTTTGAGTCTCCTACGGCAAGGGCTGAGGCCAGGAAAAGACAGGCTGAGAGATCAGCTAGGAAGAGGGCTGCTGAGAATGAGAAGAAAGGTGAGGAAGAGAAGAAGGCTGCTGCTGCTGCTGCTGAGAGAAAGTGGAAAGGAAAGCAAGTAATGTAGGAGGAAACTGAGGTAGTAGATTTTGAGAAAGAAGAGGAGAAGGAAGAGGAGACTGAAGAAGAGCAGGATGTTGCTGTTGATGTTGGAGCAACATCAGGAACAGAGGAGTACACTGATGGGCTGTA
Organism: Linaria vulgaris; assembly: GCA_948329865.1. Taxonomy (NCBI): domain Eukaryota; kingdom Viridiplantae; phylum Streptophyta; class Magnoliopsida; order Lamiales; family Plantaginaceae; genus Linaria; species Linaria vulgaris. The sequence continues at coordinate 15,623,555 of OX415253.1, forward strand.
TGTGTTCTTCCCTGAGGATGAGGAGGACTAATTTTCTCCATACTATCTCAACAAAGAGTTGGAGAAGAAGTGGGATTCCTTATCCCTCTCTCATCTGCAAACTCCTTGGCAGTCAAGGATTGAAGACAAGTGTAACTGTGGGCTGGAGGAAGAATGATACTGAACTGACAATTCTCCCAAGCTACTTGTCTGGATCAAGAGTGAGAGACCTTCCATGGAACCCAAAAGGAGTGGTGAGACCAAGGGCTGAAAAGAAGAAGGCTCAGGAGTTTGCTGGAACTTCAGTGCCTATGTCCAAGAAGGAAGATTGCATGGTCATTACTTCTGCTTTTGTGGATCATATGCTAAACTGGTATAGGGGGCAGATTGCTGACACTCAGAGGGAGATCGAGGAGAGGAAGGAACACCTCAAAGAGCTAGAGGACATTGTGAAAAATTTGGAGAAACTCCATTCTTCACAAAAAGGGGGAGAGTAGTTCCAATTTTAATTTTAGTCTTCTAGTTTTTGGTCTGTTTCTATGAACTGCTAGTATCTTTGAACTGCTGGTACATTTTGGTTTTATTTGATCAAGGGATATGTCCTTGATATTTTAGCTATGACATGTAAATCTAAGTACTGCTGTTGAACTGCTCTAACTAACCTTAATTGCTATTTCTTATGAAGGAGCATTTTGAACTGTTTGTCTGGTTAACCTTTTATGCAGGAAACTTACTGGTTTCAATGTTGAGGCAACATTGATGAATGTTGAGGTCTGAACATATGTACATATGTGGATGTAGTGATGACCTTAATGCTTGTCTTGGTTAATTTAACTTTGAATATGATATCTTGTATTAAGGGGGAGCAGTTTAGTAGTTTAATTTGTTTCTTGTTGATTATAACTTTCTGGATATAAGACTTGATTGGAACAGGTATTGGTTTTGTGAAGAAAGGCAAAAAGGGGGAGATTGAAAGTGCAGGTTTTCTGGAATCAATGTTAGACAGTGAAATGTTAGACGATGTTGAGTTAACATTGAGGATAACATTGAAAGCCGAGAGCTTGTGCGAAAACTGTTCTTTAGTTGCCAAAATTAAGTTTTGCCTTTATTCACTTATTAATCAAGTTCTACGATTTTGATTGTTTATGTTTATGTCCAGGAAAGTATCTTAAACATAAGGAAGAGCTATGGAAGATTCCTTACTTGAAGTTTCCATAATTCAAGCTAAGTTGAATAGTCAACTCACACGGTTTCAAAATAAGGAAACAAGTGAGCTGTTCTTTGCAACACGATTCTTTCCAGGATTCTTCGAATTGAAGTAGATGTGTTACCTTGTTAAATCAGTAATGAAGGAAACACATATTCTGGAAAGATATGAAGTTCACAAAGAAGGCAAATTTCAACAAGGAAACAACAAAAATTACCAAAGCTGTGAACAACACATCTTGGCGTTCAAGACTCAAGAAATCTATAAAAGATGTGAAGTTCATCAAGATGAAGACAAGACAATCGTGCCAATAATCCGAGAGATTAATTATTCTTTGTATTGTTTTCGTTTTGTTTTGCGAAGTTTTTGTATCAACTGCTTGAGTCTAGTTCATAGAAGTTAAGTAGTTCTTACTTGTCTGCTTCGTTGAGTCCGATCAACAAAGAGCGTGAGTGAATTGTTGTGAGGAACATTTTTGATAAAACCTTTATGGTTATTTGGCCTAAGGCTCGGAAGTTTTTAATAATATTGAAAACTTCTTAAAATTATATCTTCTTGTGTTCTTACTTCCGCTACACATTATTATTATCAAGAAGATCAAAATAGAGTTAAGGCAATTCCAGCTTAACTCTCAAAAAGTGTTGTGTCAATCCACGGTCCAAATAATTTCATATTTCAATACGTATTGGCATTATTTGTATCGATTCTCAAGTTATATACATGGATTTCCTTGCAGGCAAATGAACGGGTTGAAGAAATCTGTTTTGAACAAAACTCGTGTTGAAGGTTCAATTGCTAATGCTTATCTAATGGCAGAAGTCACATATTTTACCTTGCGCTATTTTGGCAATAGTGTTGAAACAAGGTACAACAGGCTTAGCAGAAATGAAGTTGAATTACGTGGTGATTTCTCTGGTGCTCTGCCGATTTTCCATAGAAGAGGCAGAGGACTCAATCCAGATAAGAACCAGCGGTATATTTCTCTAGAGGAGTTGAACCAAATTGAGCTTTACACGTTGATGAATTGTTCGGAAGTCGACGGATGGGTCACGTATGTTTCAAACTATATTCTTTTAAATATGGCTTAATTATATTTAACATTTTTACTCATGGATTGAAATAATGTTCCAAATGTTTACAGGTTGTTCGAGGACCTACATTGCGGAGATCTTACTCCACGACAGACACAAAGAAAGAAAAATACCTTGTTCGTGTCGTGGTTTAAAGAAACTGTTAAATCAGGAGAGTACTTGGTCGATGAACGTATCTACCCCCTTGCCTCTGGAGCAAGTGCACTTATAACATCATACGGGGGCTACATAGTGAACGGATTTAGATTTTGTACTGATTTGTTTAACCAAGGAAAGGTCGAAAACTGTAGTGGTGTGTATGTGAAGGGCAGTGGTGATAGGATTAAAGGAACAAATTTTTACGGGAAGATCAAGGAAATCGTTGAGGTTTTATGGTGCGGTGGCGGAGATAGGGCCCAATCAATTGTATTCTTTAAATGTGATTGGTACGATATTAGCAGCCGCTGTACAACTATATACCCGAAGTATGGAATGGTTGAAATCGATCCCACGCGGCTTCTCCCGACAAATGAACCGTTCATTTTTGCTAACCAGGCTCTACAAGTATTCTACACGCCATATCCAGCGCAACATATGTCGCGAAGGAAAGGATGGTGGGCAGTTTGCCCTATTCGTGCAAGAAACTTCATCGACGTGTCCGGGCTACAAGAGCCTGAAATCGACGTCGAGTTTAATCAGCCCCAAGACTTATTTCAAGATGATGTATTGCCGGGACTTAACTGGGCGCCGATTTGATCGATTTTGACATTGAAGGACAGTTGGCAGATGATGAGTACGAGCTTGTTAAGGAAGATGACGATTAGTTTTATTTATGTTTAAATCAATGTTATTTTAAATTAATGTTAGTTTTCGAGTTTAAATCAATGTTATTTTAAATTAATGTTAGTTTTCGAGTTTAAATTAATGTTATTTTAAATTAATGTTAGTTTTCGAGTTTAAATCACCTCGGAAATTAAAAACATAAACTCAAAATTTAAACACTCATACTTGAAATTTAAACACTCATACTCGGAAATTTAAACACTCATACTCGAAATTTAAACACTCATACTCAAAATTTAAACACTCATACTCGAAATTTAAACACTCATACTCGAAATTTAAACACTCATACTCGAAAATTAAACACTCATACTCGAAAATTAAACACACATGCGACCCCGGCTATCATGTCCAAGATGGACCACCGTATTCTCTATTCACGTCACTGTTCCAAGCTTGATAGTGCAGTCTTCCATCGGTAACTCCAAATTGTTTAGATTAATTACGGGTTCGACCTGATAGCCCCTTGAGAAACTCGGACAAGCGTCGCTAACACTAGCACGTCATGGGTCATTTGGACGTTTAATCCAACTACTATTTTGACCCCAAGCATTTGGACGAGCCCCACTATAACTAGCATGTCCAGGGCATTTTGAGTATAACATTGATCGTGCCACGACGATCGTGGTTGATATTCCGTGGGCCAGAACGGGACATTTTTCGGCTGCGCCTCGTGTTGACGCTGTTTCTGGCCCCAGGAACCAGTAGGTGGAATGACTTGTTCCCATGACGAAGATGCACCCTGATAGTGTTGTTGGTCCCACGACATAGGTGTACCCTGATTGTAAGAATTATAGCCTTGGCTCGACTGATTGCAAGAATGAAAGCCTTGATTCCCTGGACCGCTTTGTCCCTGTTGTGTTTGGTTTTGATTCCAAAACTGGCTGGGATTGTTGTTGGGGTAATTGTTGGGAAGGTTGTTATATGAAGGATACCTGTTAAAATTACGTTGTGATTCCTCTCTTTCCCGCCTCCTCTTTCTCGGTGGGTTCCATCTGATTATTTTTTCATCGAGAGTCCTCACAGTATGGTCGACCACCCACTGTAGGTCGTAGCGGAAGGGGGTCTCGCTTTCAAGCTATAACAACATTCGTTTCAAACAAATATTAATTAATGATAAATGTAACATAATAAAGTATATTCATAACGAAAGCAAATCGTAACGTATCGTATCGTCTGTAGGCTCCTTTGTTGTGTGCTGACAGATCCACCGTGGTGTATGGCTAACGAACCCTTGCCGTCTGCACTATTTGTTTTCAGGACCTCTCGAGTTTCTTTTGCCTTTTCCGAGAGTTCTATCGTCCTAGCCCGTTGCCAGTGATTAACGAAAAATTGTTCTTTACCTCGTGGTAGCCAAGACTTATTGAACCAGGATGGCTTCTTGTCACGTTGCTTGTACGTCTTTTTAACATCATAGATGGAGTCTCTATAGATGTCTTGTGCCACCCGGTCGAATGCCTCACGAACCATAGGCTTTAATTCATCCGAGTATTGGAATACCCTCTTCAAATTATAATAACATATAAGTGTAAGGGAAAAAAATAATATACGAAAATATTATCATAAGCTAAAAAATGTTACCCCAAAATGGTTCAGAAATTTTTGTTTCTGATCGTTGGATAAATCGGAGTAATAGATAGCTGCTTCATCCACATGATGCCTTATTATGAAGCCGATTGTACGAGTAATCTCTCCCGCATCAGTATGATATCTTTTACCGAAGGAAAAAGATGGATCGAAAACATAGTCTTCGGTAACGCCAATTAGGGGCCTTTTAGCCTCGTCATCATTCGCAGCTCAGCCCTTTCCCCGTCCCATAACAACAACCGGCGTAGTAGAACCAGTTGCTGAGCCACCAGAAACCGGGGAGCCTTGCGACGACGAACCTCCAACGTCGTTGTCATCTGGGATCGAGACTTTGTCACGAACTCGGCCTAGAGGCGGGGCCCAATTTCGAGTTGCAGTGGGCCCCTGTGGTAGTTCCGTCGGCAAAGGGGGCCGATTACGAGTAGGCCCCTGTTGCTGTGCAGCGGGGACAACCGGAGTCTCCCTTGTTGGTTGCATAGTATTCTCTATCGGCTGCATAACCTCGTTAGGATCTGAGGTTGAGGTTGCTACATCTTGATGAGCTTTATGGCCCAAAATAGTTGTGAGGGCCTTAATGCTTTTGAACAAGTTTGTATTCGAAATATATTTTGGAGGTTTTTTGGATTTGGATTTGACGAGTTTTCCTTTACCTTTGTCGGTAATGGGCTTTACCATCGGGTTTGGACCGACGGTAATACAAGCCTAGTTTTTCCGTCGGCCCAAACCCGACGGTAAAGCCCTTTACCGTTGGGATTGGGCCCGGCGGTAAAATTTTGGCCTTTACCGTCTGCCCAAATTGCCGGGCCCGACGGAAAAGACCCAATTTGTTGTAGTGCATTAAACTCATAAAAAGTTGCACAAGAATAGTAAAAAAATAGTCGAAGTATTATATTCAAATTCAAACATGCTAAACTCAAAGAAAATTGAAACGGGTGTAAAGAGAACAACACCTTCCACAGGGCCAAAGGCAATTAATATGAAAACTTACGTTGTTGTGTGGAAATATTTGAAGAATCTTAGGCACCTCAAAGTAGTTGTGGACGTGGAAAATAAGAAGATGAAAAATTTCAAGTTCTTTGGAAGACAAATATACTAGGATGCAGTACTAAAAAAAGGGGTCATTCCCGACCGCTTGGGCGGTCGCGAATGACCCTTTGGCGGTCGCCGATGGTCATCCGCGACCGCCCGGCAGTCGTCGATGATCGATCACAGAAGCTTTTGGTTGTGGATCCTCCGTGACCGCTCAACGGTCACAGATGACTCCTTCGGTGACTGTCAAGCGATCACAGATGACGTTGTGGTCATCCGTGATCGCCGGGCGGTCGCGGAGCTCATTCGTGACTGCCAAACGGTCACGGTGTACATACGTGACCGCCCGGCAGTCACGAATGACCCGGTAGCATCCGTGATCGCTCAGCGGTCACGAGCACCATCGTGACCACCCGACGGTCACGGATGACCCAGGTAGCATCCAGAAGATTTTTTTTCATAAATGACTGGAATTGACCGCCCACCGGTCACGGATGACCCAGGTAGCATCCGTGACCGCCCGATGGGCACCAATGACGCCGGGGTCAAAGCGGTCACGGATGCTTCCTAGGTCATCCAGGACCGCCCGACCGTCACAAACGGATAATATTCAAACCATTCGTGACCGGCCGATGGTCACGAATACCACTGAACGAAATAAAAATATTTCAGTAATTTACCGAATTTCTTTTATTTTTTTTTTGCGAATAGAATGTATGGTTCGTCGATTTTTTGATATAAAACATCATTTAAGAGAAAGGAAAGAGAAGAAGAAAAAATGTTGGCATTTTTGTTTTAGATTTGGGAAATGAAGAAATGAGGAGAAAATGTTAGTTTTTTTAGAGAAGATAATTTTAGCGTAGTGAAAATTAGTGTGTGGAATGGTAGGTATATATACAATTTTGGCGAAAATTTTGAATTTCAGAAATTTGAATTTTCCTCCCAATCCCGCCAAATTCTAAGGTCTTTCGCGACCACCGAGCGGTCTCGAAATATTTGAATTTTCAAAATTTTTTAAATTTTGTGACCGCCCAGTGGTCACGATATCATCCGCGACCGCCTAGCGGTCTCGAGGGATCATTCGTGACCGCCATGCGGTCTCCCCATATTCTTCGTGACTTCCCAGCGATCACGAAAGACCCTTATTCGTAACCACTAGGCGGTCAAGAATAATCTTCATTCAACAATTTTTGATTTTCGTTTGTTTATTTAAGGTGCGTTATTTGTCAAATTGATAAAATAGTTACTACTAAGTAAATTATAAGGTTTTATTACAAAATCGCATATAACATCTAAAATAACTTGGTATATACGATGATTAGTTGTAGAACATAAGAAAGATTATTCGTTCATAACTCGCCTAATCACATCTAATCTACTATTTTATTATGTTAATTACTAATGTTGTACTAATTTATTTCTTTAATTCACATGTAGTATTGAAATCTATTGTTAATAATCATAAACACATGAAAATCGCTCCATAAAATTAATTTTTTTTTATGAATATTATTAGTGACCGCCCGACGGTCACGAAAGATTCTATGACTGCTTAGCGATCACGAAAGACCCTTATTCGTGACCGCCCAGAATAATTTTCATTCAACAGTTTTTGATTTTCGTTTGTTTATTTAAAGTGTGTTGTTTGTTAAATTGATAAAATAGTTACTACTTAGTAAATTATAAGGTTTTATCACAAAATCGCATATAACATCTAAAACAACTTGGTATATATGATGATTAGTTGTTGAACATAAAATAGGTTATTCGTTAATAACTCGCCAAATCACATATAATTTACTATTTTATTATGTCAATTACTAATGTTGTACTAATTTATTACTTTAATTCACATGTAGTAATGAGATTTATTGTTAAAAATCATACACACATCAAGATCGCTCCATAAATATAATTTTTTTTATGAATATTATTAATGACCGCCCGACGGTCATGAAAGATTCTGCGACCGCCTAGCGGTCACGAACCTGTTTCGTGACCGCTGGGCGATCACGAATAACCCTCATTCAATATTTTTTGTTTTTTCGTTTGTTTATTTAAGCTGTGTTGTTTGTTAAATTGCTAAAATAGTTACTACTAAGAAAAATAATAAGGTTTTATCACAAAGTCGCATATAACATCTAAAACAACTTTGTATATATATGATGATTAATTATAGAACATAAAATAGGTTATTCATTCATAACTCGACTAATCACATCTAATCCACTATTTTAATATATTAATTACTAATGTTGTACTAATTTATTACTTTAATTCACATGTAGTAATGAGATTTATGGTTAAAAATCATAAACACATCAAGATCGCTCCATAAAATTAAATGAAAAAACATAAAAAATAAAAATATTGAACGAGGGTTATTCGTGACCGCTGGGCCGTGATGAAAGATTCTGCGATCGCCCTGCGGTCACGAACCTATTTCAGGAGATCACGAAAGACCCTTATTCGTGATCCATGGGCGGTCACGAATAACCCTCATTCAATATTTTTTGATTTTCGTTTGTTTATTTAAGGTGCGTTGTTTGTTAAATTGATAAATATGTTAATACTAAGAAAATTATAAGGTTTTATCACAAAGTGGCATATAACATAAAAAACAACTTGGGATATATATGATGATTAGTTGTAGAACATAAAATAGGTTATTCGTTCATAACTCGCTTAATCTCATCTAATTTACTATTTTATTATGTTAATTACTAATGTTGCACTAATTTATTACTTTAATTCACATGTAGTAATGAAATTTATTGTTAAAAATCATAAACACATCAAGATCGCTCCATAAAAATAAATTATTTTTATGAATATTATTAGTGACTACCAGTCGGTCACGAAAGATTCCGCAACCGCTGGGCGGTCACGAAAGATTCCGCGACCACCTAGCGGTCACGAATAACCCTCATTCACCATTTTTTTATTTTCGTTTGTTTATTTAAGGTGCGTTGTTTGTTAATTTCTAAAATAGTTACTAGTAAGAAAAATAATAAGGTTTTATCACAAAGTCGCATATAACATCTAAAACAACTTTGTGTATATATATATATATATATATATATATATATATATATATATATATGATGATTAATTGTAAAACATAAAATAGGTTATTCGTTCATTACTCGACTAATCACATCTAATCGACTATTTTAATATGTTAATTACTAATGTTGTACTAATTTATTACTTTAATTTACATGTAGTAATCAGATTTATGGTTAAAAATCATAAACGCATCAAGATCGCTCCATAAAATTAAATAAAAAACAAAAAATAAAAATGTTGAATGAGGGTTATTCGTGACCGCCCATCGGTCACGAATAAGGGTCTTTCGTGATCGCAAGGCGGTCACAAAAGATTCCGCGACCGCCCACCGATGACGAACCTGTTTGGTGACCGCCCATCGATCACCAAGGACCCTTATTTGTGACGGTTGGGCGGTCACGAATAACCCTCATTCAACATTTTTGATTTTCGTTTGTTTATTTAATGTGCGTTGTTTGTTAAATTGATAAAATAGTTACTACTAAGTAAGTTATAAGGTTTTATCACAAAGTCGTATATAACATCTAAAACAACTTGGAATATATGTGATGATTAGCTGTAAAACATAAAATAGGTTATTTGTTCATAAATCGACTAATCACATCTAATCTACTATTTTAATATGTTAATTACTAATGTTATACTAATTTATTACTTTAATTCACATGTTGTAATTAGATTTATTGTTAAAAATCATAAACACATCAAGATCGCTCCATAAAAATAAATAAAAAAGCAAAAATAAAAAAATGTTGAATGATGGTTATTTGTGACCGCTGGGCCGTCACGAAAGATTCCGCGATCGCCCAGCCGTCACAAACCTGTTTTTGGCGGTCACAAATAACCCTAATTCTACATTTTTTGATTTTCGTTTTTTTAAGGTGCGTTGTTTGTTAAATTGATAAATATGTTAATACTAAGTAATTTGATATGGGCATTTCCTGCATATTGGGCATGGCCCAAACTAGGCCCATATTTGACCATATCGATGACCACTTTCGATATCATATCGGTAATAATCACCGATATGTTACTGTGATCCCCGGATCCCGAGGTCTATAAATACGCGGTACCCGGATCCCAAAGTAAGCAATTATTATCCCTCAGTTACCACGCATCACATCGAAACAGATCCCCGATCTCACTCTCGATATCGTACTCGAGATCGGGATAACCTGGTGCTCTACGGATACGTCATACAACCACACTACCGATATCACATCGAGGGGCGTCCTCGATATCATGTCGAAGACAATCACCGATATACGTCTGATCTAGTCACCGATATACCATTGCCGCCTAAGCATCGAAGCGTTAGTTCGAGGTGTTCCGAACCAAGTCTACGCGAGATACATAGTGTAGGCCTGATTTGAGATAGATTCGTTGTATTATTAGATCACTCACTTGTAACCGACTCACATATATATATAATACAATCTATTGCCAAATCAGTGGCGCCGTCTGTGGGAACGCCATTTCACGGACGAGGAGGCCAAGATGCAAGGAAGGAGGACCCGATCCGAGTTTAACGGAGTTGTGAATAGGAACGCGAGGATGGAGGACACGCCACTCCCTCAACAGTCGACTGACCAAGAACAGACAGTGACCCGAGCCAAGATGGAGCTTCCTCCAACTCAGAATGAACCGCGATGAAGGCGCGGGCCCGGAAGGCCACCGCGAGCCACGAATGCAGGTCCAACCTTTGCCGCACCAAATACGGCAGAACCTGCGACTGAGGGCTCGACCGCTGAGAACCCCGCAATAGACGTTCCAATGACCGAGGCGCCAAATGCGGATCTTCCCAGCTTGGAGGAGACGATGGCCGCTGGACGAAGCGCCCTTCCCCCTGCCGCCATAACCCCGGAGATGCTAGCGCAGATCAACCCCTCTGTAAAAGTGGCGCTTGACACTATTGGAGACTTTGCTTCCACGACTGGCGGAACAAAGGACAAGGGACATTCAGGCAAGGCCCCATGAATCCCGAGCGGATGAGAGAAGGGCAAGGCAAGGATATGATGAACATGAGGATACAGGGGACTCATTCAGAGAGATATCGCCCAATGCTTACGACAGGTCGGAGAGATGGGACCGTAGGACCCTGGACCGAGAGATAGCAAGAAGGATGGAATGACTTGACCGCGAGAGGGCGAAAATAATCAGGAGAATGGAACGCGGTCGCGACCGCGCTGAGATTGCACATTCAAAGAATTAGGATGCAGAAGATGATTGAGGCACCCGAGAAGCGTGGTAGGACCATAGTGAATGCCCCGAGCAGAGGCGTCATAAACATGATCAATGGAGGTGCCTTGGGAGCCGACACTGCTCGTGGCCGAGAAGCTATAACACGAAGAGTCCAGGGCGGAGCTTACATTGGGTACACAAATGCAATCATGCCAGAAGCGTACTTGGAGCAGGAGATCTCTTTCACCAGGAGAGACTTGGAGCAACTTAGTCCGTTGGCCCTGACCGCAGGTAAACTAGACTACCCTTTGGTTATTACTATTAATGTGGATGGATATCAGGTGCATAAAGTTCTGGTGGATAGCGGGAGCTCCACAAACCTGATATTCTCAAAAGCCTACGAGCACATGATGATAGCCCCAGGCCGGCTAGAGCCGATATCCACCCCATTGACCGGATTTGGCAGAGCAGAGGTAGTTCCACTTGGACAAGTTATATTGCCCACAGTGTTCGGGAGAAACCCACGCACCCGGGTGACGCCGATAAAATACACAATAGTCGACATTCAGTTCCCCTACCATGCCATCCTTGGCAGACCGACACTCAACCAGATCAGGGCAGTGGTCTCTACTTATTACCAGAAGATCAAATTCCCGACACTTCAAGGAGTCGGCGAAATTCTAGGTGACCAGGTACAGGGATGGATGTGCTATGTGGACTCGCTGAAGCACCCTAAAATCAGAAGAAGACAAGAAAAACAAGTCCTACACCAAGAATACATTTCGCGCACGGAGTGATCACCATGAGGAACAGAGAGAACAATATTTTAAATTACAATAGTTTTTAAATTATGCTTGAACAATTGAAGCATTTCTCCATCGTGGGTTAGTTTGTAAACTTAAAATAGGGGGAACTACGCCGGTCTGATTCCCCACTCAACGGGATACGTAGGCGGGTTGGGTTTACCTAGCCTTCCACCGTTATCTTTTATTTTGGCCCTTCCTGGGTCGGCATGTAACTAAAAGTGGGGGAACTACGCCGGTCTGATTCCCCACTCAACGGGATACGTAGGTGGGTTGGGTTTACCTAGCCTTCGACCGTTATCTTTTAGTTTGCCCCTTCGTGGGTCGGCATGTAACTAAAACAGGGGGAACTACGCCGGTCTGATTCCCCATTCAACGGGATACGTAGGCGGGTTGGGTTTACCTAGCGTTCGACCGTTATCATGCAGGGATATGTCCTAATCGGATATTACGGAAGTGCAGAGAATTGCACGAAGAATTTGGGGAGTATTCCCATAGATATATGTTTAACACATCGCCCTCTTACAGGTACATAACCCGAAGGTCCACACATTACTATGTCCAAAAAGGACATAGGGAATATTAAACCCTCGCTTTTTAAAAGAAGGGATCCGGGGGGCATCGCCCCAGATTATTCAATATTATCCATCTAAATATGTACAAACAGGTACAACAGGCAGGTTAGGACACAATGGATACACCTTTTCTTTTATGAAACTGAAATTCCCAGATTGAGGGAACTTTCCGCAGATAACACATGCGCATCATTTTGTGCTGTCACATAATCTTTTACCTCGAAAAATCTTGCTTGTCTGTGATGTTTTACAGGGCCTAAGGACTTATAGACTCCACGACGACAGAGCCACCAACGGACAAAGAAAAGGCTCCTACCCATGAGCGGTAACGGGTTTCCCTATGATAACGGGCGGGCTCCTACCCATGAGCGGTAATGGGTCATCTACAAAGAAAAGGCTCCTACCCATGAGTGGTAACGGGTTCCCTGTGATAACGGGCGGGCTCCTACCCATGAGCGGTAACGGGTCATCTACGAAGAAAAGGCTCCTACCCATGAGCGGTAACGGGTCATCTACAAAGAAAAGGCTCCTACCCATGAGTGGTAACGGGTTCCCCTGTGATAACGGGCGGGCTCCTACCCATGAGCGGTAACGGGTCATCTACAAAGAAAAGGCTCCTACCCATGAGCGGTAATGGGTTCCCCTGTGATAACGGGTGTGCTCCTACCCATGAGCGGTAACAGGTCATCTACAAAGAAAAGTCTCCTACCCATGAGCGATAACGGATTCCCCTGTGATAACGGGCGGGCACCTACCCATGAATGGTAACGGGTCATCAACAAAGAGAAATATCCCCTGTGATAACGGGGTCGACCGTAAATATTTCAACGGTAGCGGGTTCCCTGTGATAACGGGATGCGCCTTTACCCACGAGAAAAATATGCCATGTGATAACGGGGTCGACCGTAAACATTTCAACGGTAGTGGGTTCCCTGTGATAATGGGATGCGCCCCTACCCACGAGAAAAATATCCCCTGTTATAACGGGGTCGACCGTAAACATTTCAACGGTAGCGGGTTCCCTGTGATAACGGGATGCGCCCCTACCCACGAGAAAAATATCCCCTGTGATTACGGGGTCGACCGTAAATATTTCAACGGTAGCAGGTTCCCTGTGATAACGGGATGCGGCCCTACCCACGAGAAAAATATCCCCTGTGATAACGAGGTCGACCGTAAACATTTCAACGGTAGCGAGTTCCCTGTGATAACGGGATGCACCCCTAACCACGAGAAAAATATCCCCTGTGATAACGGGGTCGATCATAAACATTCAAGCAATAACGGTTTTCCTGTGATAACGGGATGGGCTCCCCCCAATGAATGGTGGCAGATTACCCATGTTTCCACCAACACCGAGGGAATTCAAATCATCCTTTATTGACGACAAGCAAAGTAAAGAAATCTCATCGATACAAGAACGAAATGAATGCAGTGTCAGCTATCGAAATACCGCACACTCTATCATCACGACAATAAAAATCAACAAGTTCTTAGACAACAAGATCACGCAGAGTCACAGATTATGAAGATAACAGAGAAAGAAACATTCAGTTACAGAACCATGAATCTGAAATAGTCCGGAAAGGGATAAATTTGAATTACAGGAAAGGCAGCAAAACAGCTACTCCCACGAAGACCCTTCAGTCTTCTTCTCAACGACCTCGGAAAACATATCAGGGTCGACCGGACCATCCTCCACCTCATCTAGGGCACCAATCGGCAGGTCGTTATAATCATGCCTTGAGTTCAACCCACTCAACGCGAGGGAGTCCTTGAAACCATCATTTCTCAATACTTGCCCTACGCAAGCATGAAATGCTGCCTTTCGAACCTTTGAAATTAGATTTCGGAGACTCAAGCTTTCCATAAACTTCTCCGCTCTGACTCGGAGGAGATCAAGACGACGTTCCTACAAATTGAACTCTATTAAATACAAGAGGAAAAAATAGAAACATATATCATAAACAAGATATATACCAAGTCCAAGGGAGCTAATTTGGCAGTGGAGAGCTCCAGCGAGAGACGTTCGTTAGCAGCCTTCACCGCCAACACCTCACCCTTCAGTTTCTCCAGCTCCTTGTTAGCCGCAAGTTCACGTGCTTTTCCATGGTCAATCTCAGTCACTAAGGTTTTGAAGTTGCCCTTCAACAAATCATACTCCTCCCAGAGCTTACGACATGTCTTCAGCGCATCCTCTTTTTCAGCCTCCAACTTCTCTACCATCATGGGGTTGAACTCCCCCATCCGCAAGATATCAGCCTCGAGATCGGCAGCGACAGCATCAGGGTCACCCTTGGACCCGCGAATTGTCTTCAGACACGAGACCGCCAGCTTTGCCGTCTGCACAATACAATACGTAACATTATGTTAAACGGTCAAAATAAAATCAATCGAACTTGTGTTAAGATACGTACACTCTAAAACAGGTGAGTGTTGCGGCATATATTCTGGGCTCGCTCGAATTCGGTGAGCACCCGCACATTTGCGGGAGGAGGAAAAGCCTGCATCATTCCCCGTACAACATATGCTTCAGGGAATTCTACTCGCTTGGAAGATTTGACTGCACCCGCCTTCTTGGGGCCCGAACTCGAAGACGAGTGGACATTGTGGATAGTCCCCTCACGAGACCTTTTATTACCTGATATCCTAGCCAGGTCATCGGTAGGCTTCGTAATCGGAATCCCAGGAAAGATAGGGGAAAAGCCCCCCAATATCGAGGGCTCCTGCAGTGGCCCTTTACCCTTGTCAGTCGTACCTGAAGTAGTCGCCTTTCCCTTGCCGCTAATAGGGTTCGGGCTTGAAGAACTCCACCCCACGGTAAAAGGCGCAGCCACTGAAGCACCCAAGTTGATAGGGGTATTCGATTCCGAACCTCCAACGTTTTCGGTCAAAGGAATGTAGGCTATCGACTCAGAACGTAGAGCTACGTACTCACCAGAAGGAGACCTAGCAATTGGTCTCTCCGTCAACACAGTTCCGTCAGGCGGATGAACCGCACATTTCTGTTTCGAGGTCAACACCTCCAAGAAATTGGCCGCACCGTCCAGGCATCCCACAACATCAAGAATATCCTGGCTAAAGGACCCAACCGTTGCAGGAACATTTTCGAAACATTCTTCACTAATGCGTTCAGGTACTACAGTGCTAGGGGGAGGTTGCTCAACTCCCGATGCCTCTGCTAGAACCTCAGTGGCAGCATTATTCAGGTCAAAGCTAGACGCAGACCTTGTTTCAGGCGCCACCGCGACTGCTGCCGTCTCAGCAGCTTTCTGAGCATCACGGTCGGCTTGAAGTTTATGCATCAATTGTTTGAAACCCATTCTGACGGAATAACTCAGAAAAATATAATGCACCTACAGAATAATCAGAGTATCAGCATGAGAAAATAATAATAAATAAATTCAGTACAACGGCGAGATCCAAATACACGTCGGGGAATATATCGAATATGATTACCGATATACATACCGATGTGGTTACGCTAACGACAGAGATGATACAGAAAACTATGACCTTCAAGGTCTCTTACAAGCCCTACTTATAGACGGAAGCTTTAACCACATCAAAGAATACTTTCGACATCATATCGAATATGCGTTTCGACATAATATCGACGATGAGACCCGATATCCTATCCTACTATGCAAAAAGCCTCGAAAATATAACAATTACACCGGCGGCCCCATCACAATTCCCAAAGTGAAATTCCCATATTTATAAGAAACTCAAATCCCAAGAAACGTAGAATTCAAACGAGGACCTCAAACTATGAGTCCACTGCATTAGGGGACCCATCGAAGTTCGTCACAAACTGCATTCCCCGCAAATTTGATCTCCGTCATTTAAACTGGTGGGACAAAGGGTACATGTAACCCAGGAATTCAAAATTAAATTTGCGAATTCTTATCTCGAAGATAAGAATCCCCAAATTGGGGGACTACATGATATGGGCATTTCCCGCATATTGGGCATGGCCCAAACTAGGCCCATATTTGACCATATCGGGGACCACTTTCGATATCATATCGGTAATAATCACCGATATGTTACTGTGGTCCCCGGATCACGAGGTCTATAAATACGCGGTACCCGGATCCCAAAGTAAGCAATTATTATCCCTCAGCTACCACGCATCACATCGAAACAAATCTCCGATCTCACTCTCGATATCGTACTCGATATCGGGATAACCTGGTGCTCTACTGATACATCATACAACCACACTACCGATATCACATCGAGGGGCGTCGTCGATATCATGTCGAAGACAATCACCGATATACGTCTGATCTAGTCACCGATATACCACTGCCGCCCAAGCATCGAAGCGTTACTTCGAGGTGTTCCGGACCAAGTCTACGCGACATACATAGTGTAGGCCTGATTTGAGATAGATTCGTTGTATAATTAGATCACTCACTTGTAACCGACTCACATATATATATAATACGATCTATTGCCAAATCATAATTTATAAGGTTTTATCACAAAGTCGCATATAACATCTAAAACAATTTGGTATAGGTATGATGATTAGTTGTAGAACATAAAATTGGTTATTCGTTCATAACTCGACTAATCACGTCTAATCTACTACTTTAGTATGTTAATTACTAATGTTTTACTAATTTATTTCTTTAATTCACTTGTAGTAATGAAATTTATTGTTAAAAATCATAAACGCATGAAAATCGTTCCATAAAATTATTTGTTTTTTATGAATATTATTAGTGACCGCCCGACAGTCACGAAAGATTCTTCGACCGCTTAGCGGTTACGAAAGACCCTTATTCGTGACCGCTGGGCGGTCACGAATAATTTCCATTCAACATTTTTTGATTTTTGTTTGTTTATTTAAGGTGCGTTGTTTGTTAAATTTATAAAATAGTTACTACTAAGTAAATTATAAAGTTTTATCACAAAATCGCATATAACATCTAAAACAACTTGGTATATACGATGATTAGTTGTAGAACATAAAATAGGTTATTCGTTCATAACTCGCTTAATCACATCTAATTTACTATTTTATTATGTTAATTACTAATGTTGTACTAATTTATTACTTTAATTCACATGTAGTAATGAAATTTATTGTTAAATATCATAAACACATCAAGATCGCTCCATAAAAATAAGTTTTGTTTTATTAATATTATTAGTGGTCTCCCGTTGGTCACAAAAGATTCCGCGACCGCCTAGCGGTCACGAATAACCCTCATTCACAATTGTTTGATTTTCGTTTGTTTATTTAAGGTGCGTTGTTTGTTAAATTGCCAAAATAGTTACTACTAAGAAAAATAATAAGGTTTTATCACAAAATCGCATATAACATCTAAAACAACTTGGTACATATATGATGATTAGTTGCACAACATAAAATAGGTTATTCGTTCATAACTCGACTAATTACATCTAATCTACTATTTTAATATGTTAAATACTAATGTTGTACTAATTTATTACTTTAATTCACATGTAGTAATTAAATTTATTGTTAAAAATTATAAACACATCAAAAACGCTCCATAAAATTAAATAAAAAACGAAAATAAATATGTTGAATGAGGGTTATTCGTGAGCGCCCAGCGGTCACGAATAACCTTTATTTAACATTTTTTGATTTTCGTTTGTTTATTTATGGTTCGTTGTTTGTTAAATTGATAAAATAGTTACTACTAAGAAAAATAATAAGGTTTTATCACAAAGTCGCATATAACATCTAAAACAACTTTGTATATATATGATGATTAATTGTAGAGCATAAAATAGGCAATTCGTTCATAACTCGACTAATCACATCTAATCTACTATTTTAATATGTTAATTACTAATGTTGTACTAATTTATTACTTTAATTCTCATGTAGTAATGAGATTTATGGTTAAAAATCATAAACACATCAAGATCGGTCCATAAAATTAATTATAAAAACGAAAAATAAAAATGTTGAATGAGGGATATTCGTGACCGCCCAGCGATCATGAATAAGGGTCTTTCGTGACTGCTGGGCGGTCACGAATAACCCTTATTCAACATTTTTTGATTTTTGTTTGTTTATTTAAGGTGTGTTGTTTGTTAAATTGATAAAATAGTTACTAGCAAGAAAAATAATAAGGTTTTATCACAAAGTCGCATATAACATCTAAAACAACTTTGTAAATATATGATATTAATTGTGGAACATAAAATAGATTATTCGTTCATAACTCGATTAATCACATCTAATCTACTATTTTATTAGGTTAAATACTAATAATGTACTAATTTATTACTTTAATTCACATGTAGTAATTAAATTTATTGTTAAAAATTATAAACACATCAAGAATGCTCCATAAAATTAAATAAAACACGAAAATAAAAATGTTGAATGAGGGTTATTCGTGACCGCCCAGCGATCACGAATAAGGGTCTTTCGTGACCGCTGAGCGGTCACGAATAACCCTTATTCAATATTTTTTGATTTTCGTTTGTTTATTTTAGGTACGCTGTTTGTTAAATTGATAAAATTATTACTACTAAGTAAATTATATGGTTTTATCACAAAATTGCATATAACATCTAAAACAACTTGGTACATATATGATGATTAGTTGCAGAACATAAAATAAGTTATTCGTTCATAACTCGACTAATCACATCTAATCTGCTATTTTAATATGTTAAATACTAATGTTGTACTAATTTATTACTTTAATTCACATGTAGTAATTAAATTTATTGTTAAAAATCATAAACACATCAAGAACGCTCCATAAAATTAAATAAAAAACAAAAATAAATATGTTGAATGAGGGTTATCCGTGACCGCCCAGCGGTCACAAATAACCCTTATTCAATATTTTTTTGATTTTCGTTTGTTTATTTATGGTGTGCTGTTTGTTAAATTGATAAAATAGTTACTACTAAGAAAAATAATAAGGTTTTATCACAAAGTCGCATATAACATCTAAATCAACTTTGTATATATATGATGATTAATTGTAGAGCATAAAATAGGTAATTCATTCATAACTCGACTAATCACATCTAATCTACTATTTTAATATGTTAATTACTAATGTTGTACTAATTTATTACTTTAATTCTCATTAGTAATGAGATATATGGTTAAAAATCATAAACACATCAAGATTGGTCCATAAAATTAATTATAAAAACAAAAAATAAAAATGTTGAATGAGGGTTATTCGTGACCGCCCAACGATCACGAATAAGGGTCTTTCGTGGCCGTTGGGCGGTCACGAATAACCCTTATTCAACATTTTTTTATTTTCATTATTTTATTTTAGGTGTGCTATTTGTTAAATTGATAAAATTGTTACTACTAAGTAAATTTTATGGTTTTATCACAAAATCGCATATAACCTCTAAAATAACTTGGTACATATATGATGATTAGTTGCAGAACATAAAATAGGTTATTCGTTCATAACTCGACTAATCACATCTAATCTACTATTTTAATATGTTAAATACTAATGTTGTACTAATTTATTACTTTAATTCGCATGTAGTAATTAAATTTATTGTTAAAAATCATAAACACATCAAGAACGCTCCATAAAATTAAATAAAAAACGAAAATAAATATGTTAAATGAGGGTTATTCGTGACCGCTCAACGATCATGAATAAGGGTCTTTCGTGACTGTTGGGCGGTCACGAATAACCCTTATTCAACATTTTTTGATTTTCGTTTGTTTATTTAAGGTGTGTTGTTTGTTAAATTGATAAAATAGTTACTAGCAAGAAAAATAATAAGGTTTTATCACAAATTCGCATATAACATCTAAAACAACTTTGTAAATATATGATATTAATTGTGGAACATAAAATAGGTTATTCGTTCATAACTCGATTAATCACATCTAATCTACTATTTTATTAGGTTAAATACTAATAATGTACTAATTTATTACTTTAATTCTCATGTAGTAATGAGATTTATGGTTAAAAATCATAAACACATCAAGATCGGTCCATAAAATTAATTATAAAAATAAAAAATAAAAATGTTGAAAGAGGGTTATTCATGACCGCCCAGCGATCACGAATAAGGGTCTTTCGTGGCCGCTGGGCGGTCACGAATAACCCTTATTCAACATTTTTTGATTTTGTTTATTTTAGGTGCGATGTTTGTTAAATTGATAAAATTGTTACTACTAAGTAAATTTTATGGTTTTATCACAAAATCGCATATAACATCTAAAATAACTTGGTACATATATGATGATTAGTTGTAGAACATAAAATAGGTTATTCGTTCATAACTCGACTAATCACATCTAATCTACTATTTTAATATGTTAAATACTAATGTTGTACTAATTTATTACTTTAATTCACATGTAATAACTAAATTTATTGTTAAAAATCATAAACACATCAAGAACGCCCCATAAAATAAAATAAAAAACGAAAATAAATATGTTGAATGAGGGTTATTCGTGACCGCCCATCGATCACGAATAAGGGTCTTTCGTGACTGTTGCGCGGTCACGAATAACCTTTATTCAACATTTTTTGATTTTCGTTTGTTTATTTATGGTGCGCTGTTTGTTAAATTGATAAAATAGTTACTACTAAGAAAAACAATAAGGTTTTATCACAAAGTCGCATATAACGTCTAAAACAACTTTGTATATATATGATGATTAATTCTAGAGCATAAAATAGGTAATTCGTTCATAACTCGACTAATCACATCTAATCTACTATTTTAATATGTTAATTACTATTGTTGTACTAATTTATTACTTTAATTCTCATGTAGTAATGAGATTTATGGTTAAAAATCATAAACACATCAAGATCGGTCCATAAAATTAATTATAAAAACGAAAAATAAAAATGTTGAATTAGGGTTATTCGTGACTGCCCAACGGTCACGAATAAGGGTCTTTCGTGATCGCTGGGCGGCCACGAAAGATTTCCGCGACCGCCCACCTGTCACGAACCTGTTTCGTGACCGCCCATCGATCACGAAGGACCCTTATTCATGACTGTTTGGCGGTCACGAATAACCCTCATTCAACATTTTTGATTTTGATTTGTTTATTTAAGGTTCGTTGTTTGTTAAATTGATAAAATAGTTACTACTAAGTAAATTATAAGGTTTTATCACAAAGTCGCATATAACATCTAAAACAACTTGGTATATATATGATGATTAGTTGTAAAATATAAAATAGGTTATTCGTTCATAAATCGACTAATCACATCTAATCTTCTATTTTAATATGTTAATTACTAATGTTATACTAATTTATTACTTTAATTCACATGTAGTAATGAATTTTATTGTTAAAAATCATAAACACATCATGATCGCTCCATGAAAATAATTTTTTTCATATGAATATTATTAGTGATGCCCGACAGTCACGAAAGATTCCGATACCGCCTAGCGGTCACGAATAACTCTCATTCAATATGTTTTGATTTTCGATTGTTTATTTAAGGTGCGTTGTTTGTTAAATTGATAAAATAGTTACTACTAAAAAAAATAATAAGGTTTTAGCACAAAGTCGCATATAACATCTAAAACAACTTGGTATATATATGATGATTAATTGTAGAACAGAAAATAGGTTATTCGTTCATAACTCGACTAATCACATCTAATCTACTATTTTAATATGTTAATTACTAATATTTTACTAATTTATTACTTTAATTCACATGTAGTAATGACATTTATTGTTAAAAATCATAAACGTATCAAGATCGCTCCATAAAATTAAATAAAAAAACAAAAATAAAAAAAATGTTAAATGAGGGTTATTCGTGACCGCCCAACGGTCACGAATAAGGGCCTTTTGTGAACGCTGGGCAGTCACGAAAGATTTCGCGATCGCCTAGCGGTCACGAATAACTCATTCAACATTTTTTGATTTTCGCTTGTTTATTTAAGGTGTTTTGTTTGTTAAATTGTTAAAATAGTTACTACTAAGAAAAATAACAAGGTTTTCGCACAAAGTCGCATATAACATCTAAAACAACTTGATATATATATGATGATTAATTGTAGAACATAAAATAGGTTATTCGTTCATAACTCGACTAATCATATCTAATTTTCTATATATGTTAATTACTAATGTTGTACTAATGTATTACTTTAATTCACATGTAGTAATGAGATTTATTGTTAAAAATCATAAACACATCAAGATCGCTCCATAAAATTAAATAAAAAAACAAAAATAAAAAAATGTTGAATGAGGGTTATTCGTGACTGCCCAGCGGTCACGAATAAAGGCCTTTCGTGATCGTTGGGCAGTCACGAAAGATTTCGCGACCGCCTAGCGGTCATGAACCTGTTTCGTGACCGCCCAGCTGTCACGAAAGACCCTTATTCGTGATCGTTGGGTGGTCACCAATAATCCTCATTCAACATTTTTTGATTTTCGTTTGTTTATTTAAGGTGTGTTGTTTGTTAAATTGATAAAATAGTTACTACTAAGTAAATTATAAGGTTTTATCAAAAGTCGCATATAGCATCTAAAACAACTTGGTATATATATGATGATTTGTTGTAGAATATAAAATAGGTTACTCGTTCATAACTCGACTAATCACATCTAATCTACTATTTTAATATGTTAAATACTAATGTTGTACTAATTTATTACTTTAATTCACATGTAGCAATTAAATTTATTGTTAACAATCATAAACACATCAAGAACGCTCCATAAAATTAAATAAAAAACAAAAATAAAAATGTTGAATGAGGGTTATTCGTGACCGCCCTGCGATCACGAATAAGGGTCTTTCGTGACCGCTGGGCGGTCACGAATAACCCGTGTTCAACATTTTTTGATTTTCGTTTGTTTATTTATGGTGCGCTGTTTGTTAAATTGATAAAATTGTTACTACTAAGTAAATTATATGGTTTTATCCCAAAATCGCATATAACATCTAAAACATCTTGGTATATATAAAATAGGTTATTCGTTCATAACTCGATTAGTCACATCTAATCTACTATTTTAATATGTTCGTTACTAATGTTGTACTGATATATTACTTTAATTCACATGTAGTAATGAGATTTATTGTTAAAAATCATAAACACATCAAGATCGCTTCATAAAATTAATTTTGTTTTGTGAATATTATTAGTGACCGCCCGACGGTCATGAAAGATTCAGCGACCGCTGGACAGTCACGGATGCCTCCCTACCATCCGGCGCTGCACACTGCAGGCAGGAAGTTCTCCCGCATGCGGTATCCGCGAGCGCTGGGCGGTTGTGGATTCTACGGCGAGCGCTGGGCGATTTCCGATGGTGGTGACCGCCCCACGGTCGCGAGCTGGCGGTCACGGTTGACCGCCAAATCTTGTAGTGATGAGACAAGATAACCAAAACAAAAGACATCACGTTTGAAAATTGGACATGCTTGAGGGCACCTAAGTCTTACTGGAAAATAAACATGATAAGGATATTTCCCGTATTGGGCCTGCCATGGCCAGACCTAGATTTTACTTATGTCGGGGATTATTCCTGACATGCATATCGAAGTTCACATTCGATATGGTACAGTCCAGACTCTATAAATACCGCATCCCGCATACTGAGAACACACATAATAAAGACACCTAGATCTACCCGCCGATACGGAATATTTATATTCGATATAACCTTCGACATATATTCTGAGATACTATAGGGTGAGGGATTCAACATAGTACCACGTGTCTAATCCGATGTCATCCACAAGATCATTCTCGACATAATCTTCGATATATTTCCAATACTATATTCGGCCTAACCTCGACATCACTCCCGACATTGAGAATACCATCCGACCGGACTTCTACTCCGAGTACCTAGTGTTCAAGACCAAAGTCATCATGGAGCTAGATATAGGAGACATAGTTTGAGATAGACTCGTTGTAACATACTTGTAACCGACAAATTAGAGGTGTCGTCTGTAGGAACACCAGTTCTCAAGATTGGAGGCTCGCAGGATATCTTAAGGATGAAAAGACCACATAGTATGAAAGAATTGGACCAAAAGAAGAAAAGGAAAGTGGGTAAAAATAAGAAGAGGTCAGAAATCGAACCGGCAGGCGAAATTACTAATAGAGAAAAGGCAATCATACCATACCATAGTGAACCGAAGGTGGAGCCTGTGGGAGACTTATTTACCGTTGTCATCGATCCAGCACACCCAGAGCATACCCTATGAATCTGGGCAACGATGGCACCAGGCATAAGGACAGTATTGATAGAATGTTTAAGTAGGAACACCGACATATTTGCTTGGTGCGACTCGGATCTGAAGGGGATTGACCCAAAATTCATTGTGCACAAGCTGAACGTTGACCCTCGGGTCAAAGCGGTGAGGCAAAAGAAGAGAAGTTTCAGTAAGGAAAAGAATGAAGCAGCAGAAAAAAAGAGGTGATAGAAAACTCCAAAGCAGGTCATATTTACGAAATACGCTACTCATAATGGCTTAGTAACATAGTCCTCGTCCTCAAAAATCAGGCGCAATGGAGAATGTGTATGGATTACACCGACCTAAACAAACACTGTACATGAGACCCCTTCCCATTGCCAAGAATATACCTCTTGGTGGACTCGACGATAGATTGTGCCTTGTTCAGTTTTGTGGATGCTAAGAGTGGCTTCCATCAGATTTTTATGGTAATAGAAGATCAGCCTAAAACATCTTTTGTCACGGATACTGGCATATACTACTACCGTGTGATGCCCTTTGGACTGAGATACGCTGACGCTACATTTCAAGATTGGTCGCAAAGATGTTCTATGAAGTGATCGAGAAATCAATGGAGGTCTATGTAGACGATATGATAATCAAGAGTCTTAAGGCACAAGGTCATGTTGCGCATTTGGAGAAATCATTTGGCATAATGAGGAACTACGGTATGAAACTTAACCAGAAGAAATGCACATTTGGCGTCCCAACTAAGAAGTTTTTGGGATATATGGTGAATCAAAGGGGAATTGAAGCTAACCCTGACAAGTTTCAAGCAGTGATGAGCTTGCTGTCCCCACAATCGGTGCGAGATGTGCAATGTCTGGTAGGACGCGTAATAGCATTGGGACGTTTTATTGCAACGTTAGCAAAAAAGAGTCTTCCTTTCTTCAAGGTGTTGAAAAAGTCCACAGACAATGGACAGGCGATTGTGAGATTGCATTCCAGCAGCTAAATAAATACTTGATGGCCCCACCATTGTTGGCGAAACCCGGATCGGGGGAAATGCTTTACCTATACCTCGCAGTCTCAACCAATGCTATTAGCACAATTTTGGTCAAAGATGTTACCGATAAATAGTTGCCAGTACATTATGTTAGTCGTGTACTCCACGGCACGAAAAGGAATTACTTGCAGATCGAGCTATTCGCCCTAGCGATAATAAAGACAGCACGAAAGTTGAAGCCGTACTTTCGACCACATCCTATAATAGTCATCATAGATAAGCAACTTTGCCAGACCATGGTAAGTCCAGAAACTTCCGGAAGATTAGTGAAATGAGCAATTGAACTAAGTGAATTTAGGATTGAATATCGCCCACGTACCACCATTAAGGCACAAGTGCCGGCAAATTTTATAACAGAAACGTTAGGAAATATCTTGGATTACTCGTGCAACCACATCTTTACCATAACACAGGATCTGGGGCCCAGCACGCGACACTCGGCATGGTTGCTCCACGTGGATGGGTCCTCAACCACAAATGGCGGTGGTGCGGGTATCCATTTGATTTCACCAGATCGAATAGAGTTTGATTTTGCGATAAGCTTGAATTTTCCAATAACAAACAACAAGGCAGAGTATGGAGCGGTCCTCGCGGGCATGAGAATGGCGAAACCCCTATGTTTAGATCACCTAGAGGTCTTCACCGACTCTCAGCTAGTGGCGAATCATTTCTCGAGTTTCTTTGAGTCAAAACAGGAGACCATGGTCTTATATTTGGCCAAACTAATAGAGCTAGCTTCTGAATTCAACACATTCAACTTAACTCAGATCCATAGATCTGAGAACACCAAGGCAGACGCGTTATCAAAGTTCGCGAGCTCATCAGATAACTGCGTTGAAAAGCGTATTACACTATTGGCCACAACAAGGACTACAATTTGTATTACTAAGGCTAGTAAGGTATGGGCTGACGTAGAATTTATTTTTCTTATTGCAGACACCCTATGCTGGAAGGATGAGATATTCCAATATCTCGTAAACGGGACACTGCCGGAGGATGCAAACACCAGGCGTCGCCTCAAATATAATGCTTACAGGTTCACAATCTATCAGGGAAAACTTTACAAACGATCCTTCGAGTGTCCCTTATTGAGATGTATATCTCCAATGGATGCATAATACATTATGAGAGAGATACACGCAGAAAGTTGTGGTAATCTTTCTGGCGGCAGAGCTCTAACACAGAAGATCCTACGGCAAGGATATTTCTATCCAACATTAAGAAAGGATGCGACACGGTACTGCCGAACTTGTGAAAACTATCAATACCACACCAGACTAATTCACAGACCAGCGGTCCTAATGTAGACGTTAGAAATTACATGTCCCTTTGATCAGGGGGGAATAGATATAGTATGCCCTCTTCCAGTCGCGAAAGGGCAGAAGAAGTTTCTCTTAGTTGCGGTTGAATACTTCACCAAATGGGTTGAGGCAGAAGCACTAGCACATATAAATGAAAACAACATGATGGACTTCATATGGAAGAACATTATATGCCACTTTGGCTTACCCCGGGTCCTCATCTCAGATAACGGAACTCGGTTTCAAGGAAAGGAAATGGTTTCATGGTGCGAGGAGTTAAAAATTGCTCAGCACTTTGCAGCAGGGGCACACCCGCAAGCTAATGGGTAGGTGGAGTCCACCAACAATACATTAAAAGAATATCTCAAGCGCCGTCTACGTGCAACCGGAAAGAGTTAGATAGAGGAACTCCCGGGAATTCTTTGGGCCTATCACACTACACCGAGAACTTCGAACGGCGAAGCAGCATATACCTTAGTATACGGTTCTGAGGCAGTAATACCAGTAGAAACATGTATGCCAACCTATCGAATTATAGAGTACGATCCCGAACACTAAGCGCGCTTGCGACAAATGGACTTGGATATGATAAGATCCACTAAGGAACATGCTTACCAATGCGCCCTGGCTTTCAAATCATGGCCCGCACCTTTGATAAACGAGTGCATCTTCGCAGCTTCCAAGTGGGAGACCTTGTATTAAAAAGTGTAAAGGCTAGTAAACATGTTGGAAAACTGCAGACCAATTGGGATGGACCTTACAGGGTCACCCGCGCAAGCTCAAAAAGATACTATTACCCGGAGGATATGCATGGCAATTTATTACCCCGACCATGGAACGTACAACACCTACGTCCGTTTTATTGTTGACTTCATCACATTTTGTAACAGAACTACGCAAAGCTTGATTCCCTACATGGGATACGTAGGCAGCCACCCTCATGGCCCAACGCCATTTTAATATTTAAACTATCTTGTTGATTGCAGGAGTAGGACTATTCCCAAAAGGTCCAACTAATAGGGGACGACAAAAAAAAAGATGTTGACAAAACAACACAGAGGTATCGCCTTCAGGACATATCGCTTGAAAGACGATTGTCCACATGCCTACACGGTACAAAAGACGCTAAGGTATCACCCTCGGGACATATGGCTAGAAAATGCGACTGTCCACATGCTTACACGGCAGAAAAGATGCTGACAAAATATCACAGAGGTATCGCCCTCAGAACAGGTTGCTTGAAAATGCGACTGTCCACATGTTTATACGGCAGAAAAAATACAGACAAAAACAGCACAGAGTATCACCCTCAGGATATATCACTTAAAAAATGCGACTGTCCACTTCCCTACAGGTAGGCAAGGCAAAAGATTGTATGAATCTTCAACAAAACAAACCATATAAGATGGAGAAGACCTACAACAAAAATATGGTGACAAATAAGCCCGAAAGGTAACAACAATACCAAATATCATGTAATGAGAAAATGACACTTAACGGCAGTCGAGCATGATATAGAAAGAAACTACGCCACACACTATGTGCGCAATTCATCAGATACTCAAATATCAAAATACTACCCAACCAACATTACAGGCCTCGAGGATAACCTACAAATTATGAAAAAACTCATCTCCCTCGAAATCTGTAAATAACTCATTCCGAATTTCCTCTATACTAAATGGACCGACATGGGAAAAATCCATTTCCGACACGTCCACAGGAAACTTCCATGGTTCGTCACACAAATCAGTGGCAAGCTCGTCCATTGCTCTAGGTGATAGAACCTCTGGATACTTGTACCACTTCGGACTATCACTCTCGGGGTCCATGGCAGGAGGAACGTACCGCAGGGCACGAGGCACTCGATAACGCACCCTCGGGTATGCCCCTAACAAAGCCCACACAATAGGCTGGTCAGGTACATCTATACCAATAGACCGATCAGAGCTGTTACCTAAATCAGCATCCTCAGTCCCAGAAGGACCCGGATTCCCGCTCGGATTAGTGAGTGTCAGTGTTATACCATTATTAATCAATGATTCAGTTAACTTGGTATTTTGAATCTCAAGTGCCACCACAGAATCCCTATAAGAGTTGCGTTCACGCTCCAAAAGAGAATCTTCTGCGCGAAGTCTACGGGCCTTGGCCCTAGCCTCTTCCAAGATTGATCATGAGCCCTTCGTGCGCGAACCTTGGCCCACCGCGATCAACTGTTGGCTCGATCTCGAGAAACATTACTACGGTAAAACATCGCCCGCAACTCATCGACTCTTGCATCATGGCCAGATTGCACCTCGACAAGCAACATATAATCGTTGCAAAGAGTGTGGAACATATTAGCAAATTGAGATACGGTCACAACACGTCAGATGTTACAAACAGAAAATAGTTATTAAACTACCTAAATGGTCTCAAGATAGAAGACCTTACCACGTAGAACACCATTACGCACATCTGCGGTGCTAAAGCAGCTCCCAGATTCTGAAGTAACACATCAAGGTCAATACCCGAATAAATGTTGTTCATACTTTGAATGGCATCTTGCTCACGCACAGTTTCACCACCTATCCTCATGATTAGCTGATCAGAAGTAGGGTCTCGCAGAAAGTCGTAATTTTCCATAGAAGATGGGTTAGACCCTTGAGATATTCGCGACTTTCTCCGACGACGAGAACCAGCACCACGGGATGTTAACGCAGCAGCCATACTAGGGGGAATCCGCCTACTAGAAGTGGCCCCACCATTTTTAACATTGCCAGCCCTATCAGGCGAGGGCACGAATTCACCTGGCTCAAGCCCTCCCGTTTCCCCAACATCTGAGAGATAAGCAGTACTATAGAGATCTTCAGCTCGAGAACCATCACTGACTTTTCTACTTCTTAATTTCTCCTCATAACGTGCCCTACCGGTCGGATGCCAATAATTGAACAGCGCACCAGGAGGAAACGGTGTCACAGCAACCTTGGGAGGATTAACAACGAGTCGTTATTGAGACAATAGCTCTATCTCTGCGGCCTGCAGTCTCTCTTGCTTTAGTAGCAAACCCTATTCGACAGTCGCACGACTTCCAACACGATACTACCGCTATTTTCGTTTGGCTGTAGCACTAAGAAACGGCTTGGGAATAAAGAATTATGCTCGTGTAGACGAACACGCGGAAGCCTAACGTCGGCAGTAATACCAGGAACCCGCATAAAACCGTCTTCTTACGGAGCATCCATAGGTGTGTTGTCCGACACACCCGAATTATCAGCAGGAATACTTGAATCCGAGGATTCACCAACGAAAACTACAAATGCGTTACGCCTCTGAGGTACCGACACATGTGGCCGTGGGGATTCGACAAACTTCCTATGAGGAGGATTCTTCACTCGAACCATCCCTAGCACTAAACAAGTGGCACTCACAGTTAAAAACATAGAAAATAGCAATGAAAATTAAAAAGCATATGTCGAATATTATATCGGAGATATGTCGAAAAAGACATTGAAAAATCGATTAAGAATAATAATGGCCATATCGAAAACTAATAGGCAGTATGTTGAAAATAAATTCTGATATACCTCACACTTCCTCGATATAAACTTCAATATAGAACCGTGAAAGCGACATGACTTTGGAATAAAATAATCGAATGATGACGAAACAATGGGGCGGCTTATATAAACAAGAAGTACCGGGCCTCGCAGGGCAGTTAATGCTCGAATGTTGGATGTTATTTCGAAGATCATATTCGATATGCAAAAGTTCATGACTCATTGATCGAAAAATTCTAAGAGAAATGAGGGAGTATCATCACAGCTATTTTTTTGACAAGTAGATTCGGCCCAATCAGTCGCCAACTTGGGGGGAGTTATGGGTGCCCCGAAGAAAAGAAGCATACAAGCAAAATTCACAAATTATTATGAAACTAATAATTTATGAATTGGGGGACTACATGATAGAGATATTTCCCGTATTGGGCCTGCCATGAGCCATGCCCAGATTTTACTTATGTCGGGGATCATCCCTGACATGCATATCGAAGTTCACATTTGATATGGTACAATTCATACTCTGTAGATACCACGTCCCGCATACCGAGAACACCCATAATAAAGACACCTAGATCTACGCCGATATCGAATATTTATAATCGATATAACCTTCGACATATAATCCGAGATACTATAGGAAGAGGGATTCGACATAGTACGACGTGTCTAATCCGACGTCATCCACGAGATCATTTTCGACATATTCTTGACATAATCTCCGATAGATTTTCGATACTATATTCGGCCTACCCTCAAAATCACTCCCGGCATTGAGAATACCATCCGACCAGACTTCTACTTCGAGTACCTAGTGTTCCGAACCAAAGTCATCCTATAGCTAGAGGTAGGAGACATAGTTTGAGATAGACTCGTTGTAACATACTTGTAACCGACATTATTCTATATATAAGATTTATTGTCAAATTAAAACTGAAAAGAGTGGACAAACATGCATTCAAGGTGAATGTTTGTGTAACTAGAGGTAAAGGAAAAAGCTTAAAAGAAAATAAACTAAAAAGAGTTGACGAACTCGCATTCAAGGTTAATGTGAATGTTGTAGAAAAAGAAAAGCATATTATCTTTCTCGATTAATTTGTGCGTGTTATCTTTGTGAGCGGCGTGCTAACCTTATATGCTTCATTTCTATTTTATTGCATGTCCCACAAGGGACCAAGCGTGTTAGGTTTATGATACCTAAAAAAGAAAGAGTCAAATACATTGAACTCCCAAATTTGCGGAGTATTTAACATGTTTGTTCGTAAACCTATTAATTTCTACAACTAGTCCTCAAACCTATTGAAATTGGTGTCACTTGCCCATGAGTCATGAAGCCAAATATAATGAACGACAATGCAAACACGTTGATAGGGATCTTTTAGGATTGCCCAATATTGCATATTGGGCCGACCCAGCAGCGTCAGCCTACTTTATAGTACATCGAAGAGGCCTTGTTCGATGTTGGATGTGCATCAAATGACTCTTGTTCGATGCGTGCATCGAACCAATCTGGTTCGATGCGCATCCAACAGCTGTCATTGGGACCCACAGGATGGTGGCTATATATACCCATCCCCTTGTAGTATGTGTACATTTTCATTGGACGATCACTCTAAGCTACTCAATATCGAACGACAGAGCATTTGATACTGACCTAGATTGAACATCGAATATTCGATATTGACCTAGACCGAACATTAAACATTCGATACAATATTAAAAGAAAGATACTAAATTCGATACGGAATAAAGCATCGAACATGTAGGATTCGATACGTATTGATTCGATACAGGATCTCTACAGCACATCTAACATCGAACGGCGTCAATTCGACACATCTGCATTGAACGCCCAGGATTCGACACGTTGTACTTATATTGTAATTTACCTGTTTAACCTAGTAAGCTTGTAATAGGTATTCCGGACTAAGCTAGTCCGATCATTAATCGATTAGCATTATTTTGATTATTTATATTCAAATTGTAGCATTTTATTGTGTTCTATTACATCAACGAAATAAGACCAAAATATTGGCGCCATTTGTGGGAACACCGCATATTTCCGGTTTATTAGATATGGCATCTAGAATTACAACTCGATCAAAAAGCAGACACTTAGAGGATATGAATGAGGAAATTGATAGAGCTTCAACAAGCTGGACGATCCAGGGCAACGAGCGACCACTGACTGTGCCTACAGAAGTGCCAACACCTGCAAGAAGGGAGGTACCGATAGAAGAGGTGTCGATAGAGGGTGTTGGCACGACAGGGGCAACAACTACGACAGTATTGGCCCGAAACATGACGAGACAAGAGATTATGGAAGTAGTGAAGACAACCATGGCCAAATGTTTGGCATCTGCACCGCAAATGCAGGGACCACCACTGACAGTGCATGTGGGGGCTGTAAATGAGCAAAGTTTCGTAGCTAGAGCTTCGAAGGAAGCTGAGAAAGAGAAGTCCCACCGTGACGGAAAAAGGAGCAAACTTGTCTCTAAAGAAGGGAAGGGTAGAGAAAAGTCGGTCTGCGGGGACCAAGGAAGAACGCCCAAATCAACGGAGGTGCAGTCGAAAAGGCACCGTGAAACAAAGGGAAAAGAGAAAAGAGGAAATCATCAAGAACAACCACCAAGGAGGGAGGAAAGGGGAGATAGGAGACGTGAAGAGAGTCATGACTCCAGAAAGGAATACGATGAGATGACACAAAGAGTGGAAAGGCTATAAAGAGGGAAAACCGCGGCTGAAGGCCGAATGCAGCCAGGAGGAAGCGTTCTGAGGGGTAGCCCATTTTCTAAAAAGATCGAAGTGGTGGTCTTGGGACATGGAGAGAAGATCCATGAATTGAAAACCTACGACGGGAAATCTGATCCCCACGATCATTTGTTTCATTTGGACAGTAAGATGTCTTTGTAAGGTTTCAAAGAAGTCATGCAAGCAAGGATATTTGTAACCACCCTGATAGGGGTGGCAATGGATTGGTTTACGCGAATTACGTCGGGATCGATTAAAAATTACAAACAGCTGAGAGGAATGTTCAAAGATCAATTCTCAAGTCAGGCCAAACTGGTTTTGGATCACGCCCATCTATATGCCATGAAGCAGGGGACTAGCGAAAGCTTGAAAGACTTCATGAGACGCTTCAATGAGGAGCTACTAAGGGTGGATAGTCCAAGTTCAAAGATGGTGACGAGCATTCTTTTCCAAGCGAATAACAATACCACGTTTGGAGGGGATTTGATCAGACACGAACCCACCACAATCGAAGCTATCAACAAGATAGCACATGGTGTGGTTCATCTGGAGGAAATGATGGTGACTAAATCGCCCAATGTTGTGCCTCAGAGAGAGAAAGAGCGGGGTAGGGAAGAGCAAAATTGCAACTACGGTAACAACAACAGAAGCACGGACAACAGGTATTGGGACGCATCCCCCAAGCGGTACACGCCTTTAAATGCAAATATCATAGCGGTGTACGGGTTGGCAAAGATAAAAGGGGTGGCTGAAAGAGTCCCAGGCAGATGAAGGACTCTAAAGCAACGAGATACTCGACCCACTACTGCAAATATCATAATCAGAAGGGGCACGACACATAGTTTTGCAATGATCTTAAGGAGGAGATTGAACGATTGTTAAAGGATGGCAAACTAGTGGAGTTTGTCAGAAAAATAAAAAAACAAGACGAGGGTACGGACAGAGAGAGGACTCCCTCCCCCATAAAGGACAAGCAAAAGATGATTGAATAGGCACACTCCTATGAGTACCCACAAATTACGGATGACAACATCAGAAAGGCCATGATAAACGTGATATCAGAAGGTCCTGGGGGGGGCAGATTCCATTAACACCCGAAAGAGAATTTCGAGGCTAGTTTTGTCGGATAGATTTGTCAGCATGGAAAACATACTGAGGATCGAGGAGATGCCGCATGAAGAGGTCACTTTCTCTACCGCAGATCTGCGAAAGCTGAAACCCGAGGCCATTCAAACGACAAATTTGGATTCCCCATTGGTGATAACGGTGGATATAGCCAATTTCCGCGTTACCAAAATGTTGGTAGATGCAGGCAATTCGGTCAACATTTTGTTTAGCTCTACTTTGGACACGATGGGGTTGAACGGCGAAGCCCTAAAACTAGTGAGAACTTCGCTTAACGGTTTTGGGGGTCCGAAAATTGTACGCCGTTGAATTCTTGTGCTTCCTACTTCTTCGGGAACTACGCCACAGAGGAGAACACTCTTGGAAAACTATCTGATTATCGACATGCACTTCGCGTATAACGGCAACTTAGGAATGCCCGATGTGAACGCATTCCGGGCACTGCTCTCGACTTACCATCAGATGGTGAAGTTTCCTACTCCTGCAGGTACAGGTGAAGTGATTGGAGATCACATTGAAGGATGGAAGTGCTACGTGAATTCACTTCGTTCTCAACCAAAGCAGGAGCAAGAGGCGGCATAGGCGTTAGCTCCCATGCTGATGGAACACATCGACTAAGGGCTCCGATTTAATATTTTGCAAACCATCAGTACCCCGAACATTTTTAATAAACATTTATCCTCCCAGCTGTGACAAGCTTGAGGGGCAAAATATGCAATAACTTACAACAGGTACACTGAAGACTTGTGCGTGAAGGCCAATTTTGGGAAGCACATCAGGCCGAGCTATTAAATTAAGCTCCACTCTATCCCATTACTATACTTTTGAAAAATGATCTTTAGTCATATAAATTGTTCCATTGCATCGTCACGTGAAATAACATCATTAAATATTACTTAAAAAGGGACGGAGACTCTGTCTACCACGGCACGAGATACCGAACTCCCTCAAAAATAAAAAGGGACAGAGACTCTGTCTAACACAACACGAAATACTGCATTCCCACAAAAAAAGGGACGGATACTCTGTCTAAAATGACACGAGATGGAGACTCTGTCTACCACGGCACGAGATACCGCACTCCCTCAAAAATTAAAAAGAAACGGAGACTCTGTCTAAAACGACACGAGATACCTCAGAAATAAAAACAAAAAAGGGACGGAGACTCTGCCTAAAACAACACGAGATACCGCGCTCCCTCAAAAAATAAAAAAAAGGACGAAGACTCTGTCTAAAATGGCACGAGATACCGCACTCCCTCGCAATATTTAAAAAGGGACGGAGACTAAGTCTAAAATGGCATAAGATACCGCACTCCCTCAACAATTAAAACGGGAAGAAAATTCTGTCTAAAAAGGCACGAAACACCGTGAACCCCTGAATAGTAATGAAACATACAGAACTGGCGCTCTTTCAAATGATTCTTATTCAATCAAGTTGAATGATAGGCCCACACCATACAGCAACGCAATACTATCATGATTGTGAAAGGATGCACACGTTGTCAAAATAAAGTAAAAAGCAATGAAAACAATTGAAAGAAAAGACAGGAATATGCGCTCTAGATCAAACAAATATTGTAACAAGTCAAAATGAAGGACAAGCATACAATAATTACGAATAGGTCAAAAACATAAAAGGCGATGCAGTGCCGTAAATAAAAAGCAAATTAAAAATTGTTCATAACATAGAAAAACAAAGACGAAGGCCTTCAAGCCACGACCTCAATTTTCATCCTCATCCTCGAAGAAAGGATACGCTTCAGGCATTGGGGGCAGCGTCGAGAGTCCATAAAGGACAAGGCTTTCGTCCTCGAGCAGCACGGCAAACTCGTCAGGTGACTCAGGCTGAGAACTCATTGTGGGCGGCATGGTTTATAGATTCGGCCTCAAAGAAAGATCCAACCATTCTGGCTTGAAACCACCACGAACGTACTGCGTCTTATAGAATTGGTGGGCAGTCAGAACCTTAGCCTTGTGAGCTTCGCGATCGCATCGACGAGCACTAACCTTTAGGAAAGTGTTGCTCCGAAGGAACTCCTCGGGCGATCCACCTTCTGTTGAACGGAAACCTATATGGACACAAAGGAAATTAACAAAGAAAGAATATACAAAGAACACAAAAATGCAAAAGATCAGGATTCTTTACCTTATTAAGGCCGCGTAAATACCCAACACCATCGGCGTGGTAAGCTTTCTCCTTCTCCGCCGCCACATCCACCTCAAGTTTGGTGACTTGTTTGGTCAGCTTCTCGTTGCTGGCCAGGAGATTGGCCACTTGCAGTTTGAGCTGGTCAGCAGCCTCCTTTTCAGCATTGGCCTTTATGGCATACTCCTTGACTTTTTGCAAGGTTTTATCTTTTGCATCAGGGGCAGCCTTAAAGGCTGCAGCATCTCCACCATGGAGCTCGCCTCTATTCTGTGACAGTCCACTCGTGGCAGCTTCATGAGCTTTCACCAGCGCCGCAAACATGGCGTCCACAATCCCGCCGCCCTAAAAAACAAATAAAAAATAATGAGCAATCAAATCAACATTTACACCACAAGACAAAACAATTAACTCGGGAAGAAGTTTTTATTACCGCCATCAACAAGTGAAAAGCGTTGCGCTCCACCATTCTCCTCTCTTCGGCAGACACCGAATAAGGCACGGCGAGGTTGGAGAGGAGAGTCTTCAGATTTTCGATAGATGCAGCCTCTGAGACCTCATATCCCCTAACCTGGGCACGTGGACCCTGGCTAGACCCAACCCCATCATTTTGCCCCGTTGCGTGGGCAGGGCCACTCGCAACGCTCGAACCTCCTGTGTGAACAGCAGGTGGGATAGCCCCTCTGGTTTGGGAGCAGGTCTGTTGCACTCTTATCCTCTTGGTTAGGGTAACGCCTTCGGTATTATCACCCAGACCAGACGCCATATTTTCAGAAGCCTTGGCATGGCTAGCCTCAGCAGCAACTGGCGCAGTATTGCGATTTCCTCCTAGAATATCCTCGAATGTATCAACTTGGGAATCGTTGGCGGCAGCGGCTGAGGGCTCGGCAATGTTTTTCTTGCCCTTATTCTTCCTTTTTCTTGAAGGAGGAATTTCCCGAGCGCCGGTGGTTTGAGAGCTTGCATGATCGGCAGCAACAAATTCGTTTATGCGGGCGTGGCGATCCATATTAAATTCGCCTGCAAGAATATCACATTATTAGAATATTCATATTATTAATACAAATCAAAATATGAAGAAATATGCGAAACTATACCAAGGGTAAATCTCCCGTTATACGAAACTGGGGACAAACCAGCTAACGATAGGACTCAACTTTCTACCAGTTTCTTAACATCAAACTGTTGATGTCGAACTAAATTTGGGATAAACTCGTAATCCCATGCACTCACAGATATACCGGGGGGTATCGCCACCCTTGATCCGGTATACCAATCCCAGCGATATTGCCTGAATTCGCCCTCGTCACTTTCTTCGATATATAAATACCGTTTTTCTAATCTTTTCGATACCCCGTAGCTTCACTATTCAGGAACTTACAGTGTCGTTGTGCTTTAACGTGATAGAACCCTTTCTCCCGCCTCGCAATCTCGAACAAAGCATAGAACTCGTTGGGACTTTGAGGTTCACGCAGCGCTTTAAAGACTATAATAAAACCTATCATGTTCCCATAAGAATTCGGGGTAAGTTGTCCTGGGACCAGGTCCATAGTTATCAGGAGCATTCTAAGTTCGATTGGAATTGGGAAGCGCAACCCATTCAGTAGTTGCCCTACGAAGACAATCATGTGCCCCGGTGGCGGGGTGTGCAAACGGTCATTTGGCCCAGGAAGAACAATTTTATACCTATTCGGTATATCAAATTTCTCACGGGGCACCTTACGACTATGCTGGAGGCAGGAAACGTACATATGATACGCCATCTCTGCAACCTCGGCGTGATCATCAAATTCTCTATTTATGTATTCTACATCTTCGTCAGCCTCACTGAGGGCACAATTATCCCAAGATGACGATGCTTGAGAATTATTGCTTTCATCCTGAGGCGCCCCATGCTCAGCATTAGCACCGGAATTGTTACCCGCGGGTGAACCAATAACTTCTATATCAATTAGCTCAATTTCATTTACTGCGACTATGTTCAAGCCCTCAGGAGCATTGGAGGGGACCACCACAGAGTTATTCGAATTGGAGCTTGAGCCGTTACTCAACTCACTCGCAGATGTTGATTTAGTATTCACCACCGTTGATGAGAAAGAACTGAAATAAATTAAAAAAAAAAAACCAAAAGCTGATTGCGGGCGAATACGTCACTTTCGGCTCTCATAACACTATCGCAACGTGCCTAAAATGGCTACTTATTGAAAAGATATTAAAATCTCACAAACAAGAGCATATTAATTACCTTGATTGAATATGCAAAAGCAGTAACGTTTGTTCGATCGATTGACCTGATAAACGAAAACAAAATGGAAACTATTAAAATCCCAAGAATAATATCAGTATAGCAAGCTAAAGTAGCAAAAATATTCTAAGGCACTACATCGAACGCTCTCCGTTCGATGCCAAGAGCATCGAACCGATGGTGTTCGATGCAGACCGCATCGAACAGATCCCGTTCGATGTGGTTTACCTGAGACAGCAAGTTCGCAAGGAGCAGAATGAGCTTCTCGCATCATTCCCCTTTTCCAATCTTCCAACGTTTCTGCTCACTGTGTTATGCTTGCCACGTAAGTAATGACCTCCTGACTGTCTTCTGTCATCTCTATGTTTTCTTCTTCGCGATTCCTCTCTTTGATTCTCTTCCTCATCCCGTTCCTTTCAAGAATCACGGCTCTCTGAACGTCTTCTGTCTTCTCTTCTTGTTCGCTCAGCAACACATTCTGCCTCTTTTTCCTTTTGTCTCTTCTCATGATGCCTTTTTGATTGTATCTCAACAGATACTAGCTTCTTTCCCCGTGCTTCATGAACGGATTTCCCTTTGCTCTTTATTCCCTCAGAAGTATGTCTACTTCTTCGGTCGTCTTGCTGAGACTTTTCCTTTTCCTTTCCCTTTTGCTTTCCGATAGCTGAACCTTGTTCTCTCAAGTTCTCAGAATATTCAACAGGAGATGGTATCATGGCGGGAGGTGCTGGAGTGAGTGCTTCAGTCACCACAGCTCTTATCATTGCCATTAATTCATTCTTCAATTTATCTAGAATTGCGGCACTCGTCGTTGAAGCTCCAGTTGCATCGGCTTCATTATTGGGTATCTCCTCAGCTTGAGGTCCTTGGTTCTCTTTCCTGGCCGGAGTTGGTACTGCTGGGGGTAATGTAGACGGTCCAATGATATCTTGCATGATCCGTTCAAGTGTACCCAGTCGTTCTTCTCCCGTATTTCCTTCTAGTGCTTTACTCTGGGATCTGGTCATTCTAGTCATACTGCCTATCAAGCTAATATAATTTGTTTCCCACAGACGGCGCCAATGTTTTGGTCTTATTTCGTCACGGTAATAGAACACAATAAATTATACAAAATGAGATCAAACAATGCTATCCAATATTATTAACGGACTAGCTTGGTCCGGAACACTTAATACAAGCTTTCTAGATAGAATAACTAAATTACAATGTTAATAATACGTATCGAATTTCAAGTATTCGATGCTGACGTGTCGAACGAGGGTCAATTCGATGCGGTACAGTTATCACTGGGTGAAAATCAATCTGGAAGGTATCGAATTCGATATGTGCTGTAGATGTCGAATTCGATGCGTACTTAGGTATCGAATAGAGATAAGGTATTTTTGTGCGTGTCGAACTGGGGTTGATTCGATATGACTCGTGTCGAATGGGGCAGGTTTGATGCTGACTGTGCTGAGCTGGTTCAGATCTCGAAAAATCCCACAGATAACAAGGGGACGGGCTATTTATAGAACCCGTCCCGTGGATCCCACATTCCAATATAGAAAGGCGCATCGAATCAGCTTTGTTCGATGTGCGCATCGAATTCCCTATTCGATGCGCCACTGGGCCGGCCCAAATAAAGAAGGATTATACTGTTGATTCGATGCGCGCATCGAATTCTCTCTATTCGATGCGTTTATGGGCCGGCCCAATAACGTTATATTGGGCCAATCCTGAATTACACCCATCAAGCTGTAAAGGTAATTATCATGTTTTACATGTAGCGGTCAAAGTTGTAACTAAGCAAATGACTTCTCAACGGAGAACCAAAGATTTGTGTACATGAAATAGCAGAAGAATTCTCTTGAAGGTAAAAGAAAAAAAAAGAAAAGGTATGGTCACCGGTTCTTCTAGCAATTCTCCCAAAGCGCATAAGCGACAACTCACAAACATACAAAAATAAAATAAATAAAGAATGCGTGATAGGAGAAATGGAACATGCAACAAAATAAACGATCCCAAATTGAAGAATTTGCGATTTTATAGGTGTATATAAAGAAAAATAATCCAGCAATTTGCGTATAAATTTGAAAAAAAATGTCAGTTGGGGACCTCTTTTTGTTTTGCAGTAGTACTGCATATATTAGCCAGTCTATCTCCTTATGGTCTGTATTCATCCACAACCCTTTTTCTCTTCTATGCCACTTTCTTCCTATCTACTTATTCCTACTACTACTACTACTACCACCTTATTGTTTCTCCATCAGTCAATATCTCCATACTAAACTTATAAGCCAAAAAATTATGGTGAATGCCAAATATTCCTTCTTACACTTGCTCTTCCTCGTATTGTTTTGTGCGGGAGTGGTTGTACAAGGTCCTCACACTTATCTACAATCATTTGCATTTTCATCCTTTTTTTTTTTCTCCGAGCTTGTAGTTTATGGCTTCTGTTCCAATGCAAAAACTTGCATTACTTATGATGACTTAGAAACACTCATGTATATTCTTGCATTATGTAATTAAGAACTGTGAAGTTTATTTGGCATATCTTCATACCTTATCTTTTTTCATTTCATCTAGCTCAATCCTTATGTCTGCTGGCATTAGTTCAGTTGTGTCTTTCTGCATTGATCTGTTGATGCATTGGTGTGTAAATAACATTTATGCATCTCAATATAACAGATGCCGGAGGTTCTAGAGTTCAAAAGATGCTTCCGAATTATACAACATCTTATCATGTTTCATTACAACGAAGAGAACTAAGGCTTAAGGTGAGAAAGAGGGAAAAAAAATCACTGTTTCCAATATGAGAGCATTTGCTAAGATATGCTCAAATTTTCATGTTTGAATTGCGCAGGATAATGCAAGAAGATTAATGATTGGGTCAGTAGCGCCAACCTGCACTTACAATGAATGCAGAGGGTGTAAGTACAGGTGCAGAGCTGAACAAGTACCAGTTGAAGGTAACGATCCAATGAACAGCGCATATCACTACAAATGTGTCTGTCATAGGTGATTTACACTTTTGGCCGATAATTTTGATCCAAATTGTAGAAATGTCTTAGAGTTTGAGCCTTGTCCCATTACTTTTTCACTATAAAGAACGATGAACGTGATTTTGTCCAACGACGTCTACATTCATGTCGTTACAATTCACGATATCACATTGTATGGAGTTTTGAAATGGGATTAATGATTGAGTTTCTGCTGGTGGTATAGATTCTTCATTGTATATGTACTTTCCGATTCTTTCTTGCACGTGTCATTGTTTATGCTGCGGAAGAATAATCTAGTCAAATTCCTTGGGTCGTCACCAGATGACAACTTCATATCAAACTTGTTGAGGATATTGGTTCATGCAAATGGTTCAAAATAAAGCAACAGCTTTTGCTACCTTTTTCTTTGGGGGGTGGGGTGACTGAAAATAGTTCACTTTAATCCCCTAATCTACGGTTTAAAGGGTTTTTTGGAATGGGATTTACACAAGGGTTTAAGGGTAAGTAAAAAGAGACTGCAAGTAGCACATGGAAGTGGTCCCTGAGTCCCACATGGGAAATCTTGTTTGAATCTACTAATCTTGGCACTAACTTGCAAAATCAAGTCATTAGGGCACAAGATAACAATAAGCATAGAGGTCCCATTGACAAGGTACAAACCATGTAACATTGCAAAAGATGCTGAATTACACTAAACAATTTATGCGTATCTAGAAAATTCATCGCAGTAAAAAATCTTAATTGTATAGTAGTGAAACTTACACATGAACCAACAAAGATCTACGTCTTTGTCCGGGACCAGCAGATGTTCCAAAACATGCCAAAAACACTCCACTCTACTTCTATTGAGAATCTTCTGGCATCAGCTTTCTGGCAACTTCTACTTGTATATATACAGACAAATTCAATTCACAAGACTGATTTGATATCTCTTTTCAGCAATGAGAAGGAATTGCCAAATCGGATGGGGTGGAGAAATTTTTCAAAATTGAACAGTCAGAATGGCATAGAAACTATGCTGCGTAATTGGCTCTGACATTCATAATGGTTCACATTTCACAGAGTACTTGTATATTGAATCCAGAGTACTAAAACTGATTCCAAAAACGTGGATCTTTCGGCAGCATAGTTATTCTTGCACACTGTTGCAACCTCTGTAATCTATATCATGATAAGTAAGGAGTTTCATAAACAATACAAACCTTTTGTAACATAATCATTGTGCTAAATACATGAATTGAATATGGACCCAAGACCACTTGATAAGAGCGGATGGGAGACATTCAAACCCTACGTTAGAAACATGCTAATCACTGGAATGATAAGGGAGTTCAAATATTTTTCACCCTAAAAACTTTTCGCTTCCTTGGAAAAACATTAGAGAGAACAATGAAGTTCCAAATTAAGAAACTTCCTTATTCTAAGAGGGTGAACGTGGAGATTGTGATGATATAACTGCATGATACGAGGACGATGCAAGTTGAGCTAATGCTGGAATCGAACCACCTGCGCAAATATAGGTCAAAAGAGAAGACAT
Organism: Linaria vulgaris; assembly: GCA_948329865.1. NCBI lineage: Eukaryota > Viridiplantae > Streptophyta > Magnoliopsida > Lamiales > Plantaginaceae > Linaria > Linaria vulgaris. The sequence goes on from OX415253.1 coordinate 15,666,761, forward strand.
GAGACGTATTTTCCGAATTATGCTAAGAGCATTTTAAAACAAAGTCGGTACAGAAGCAAAAGAAAAGGCCCACTTTCTTCGAAAAGCAGCTTAAAACCCCTTGTGTCCAAGTACAAACTGACATACATTCCTTTCGAGAAACTTTAGCCATCTGATCAACAAATCTGCCAAAAAGTATAAACATTTTCTAGGAATAACTCCATGATCTTATTATTAAAGCTGTGTTATCCTTCTCACCCCCTAAGTTTGATAAAAATTACAAACTAACAGTAAGGTTTCAATAATAGCAGATACACAACTAGGCTTATAAAATTAGATGTCTTTTGCAGAAAATTTGCCCTTCTGGTAGAATAGTATTTCAAACGTCCTAACATATTTTATCTTTTTGGTCGAAAAGTCCTCACATATAATAAGAACGTGACAGAAAAACCTTTCAAAGCCTGATAGGGTAATGACTCGACAAAATTTATAGATTTAATACAATTATAAACAATTACACAGAATGCCACTGTACTCATTTAAGATACATAAAAAAATAATTAAAGATAGAACAACATATCAGCAGATGCCAATGCAGAACAAGCTCCGTCGAATTAATGTACGCAGAACAAGCTACATTGAATTAAGCAGAACAAGCTCCGTCGAATGAATGTAAAAAAATATTTGTAGATAAATTATAAGACGTCACTTTCAACATTTGCGGGGATACAACTATTTATGAACAAAATTAGAAATTTGACTAGAGATAATTTGATTCGACATTATTTCAGAATGTAATGACTAACAATAAAAGTAATAAAAAGGATGATCAAGATTGTTTGCAGGTCATTCAATGCATGGCATATGTGTATCAAGAAATAAAATTCTGAGGGACAACAGCTCACCAGCTATACCAGCACAACCTGAGGAGAAAACAATTACTGGCGGTGCCTGCATCCAAAAACATAATTAGAAAATCCAACAGAGAAAAGAAAGAACTCGGAGGAAGAGATATTCAATGCACATTAATGTTTATATGTGAAGAACTGAAACTTCAGATCGATGTACCATTTTTGTATCCGAACTTCTTTGCAAACACAAAAACAGGGATCTCAGGACACCGAGGAGGAGGCTTAATAACATTGTTCAATGAAGGTTACATGATGCATTAACAAAAACCAGAAATAGGGAAAATATGAAAATATGAAGAACAAATGAGATCTTTCCAAAACTAGGTTCAGAGTGCAATTTGTGCTTCAACGCATAGCTGCATTCCATTAACTTTTATCGCAAAACCAGATACCTGTTCCTACATTTAATCCAACTCTTCATCTACTTTCAGTTCTCTAGAACTTGAAAATTGTCCTAACTCTTGATACGGTTCCTTGTTCAATTCTTCCAAATTCATTGGATCCTTTTCCACATTTGAGAGTGTCACGTCTTCGACTCTGTCTCTAACTGTAACTACATCTCTTCATGTTCCAAGTGAACACTTTCTTTTGTTGACTATTCTCAATGGAGACGATTATTCTCTCTACCAAACAAATGAGCATCCAATCACGATCAGGTTGTCGTGCAATTAATTGACTATATTATCAAGGAGCCAACAGATCATCTCATGTTTTGTTTTACATAAAAGTCAAAATTCACAAGCATAAAATTATAGAAATTTCATGTTTATTAAAGAGAATATTCAGAAATTATCAAAAAAAAAAGAGAGATCATTCAGTGATATGCTAGGAAGTGAACTGGAAGGAGAGACATTTTTCACTTTAGCACATCAGCTAATGGCAAGATATTATCTGCAAATACCCATAGGACGCTATCAAACAAAATCGTACAAAAACATGTCACGTTCGGGCAGGGTCAGGCCATCAGCAAACGTACATCATGTCTACTAAACACTAAAACCAATGGCAGGTAATTCTACCTATTTCTATCCAAGACCCTGGTTAATGGGGAAAAATAGTGGCAGTAACGGACGGACTAACATCATGCAGTACATAAGGGAAGAAAAATTGCAACTCCAAAGTTCCAAGACTCTTCAAGGAATATACACAAAAGCTTACACCAATGAGGAAATGCAACCACATAGGGCCTTTGATCCACCTCCTCACGACCGGCATAGCTGCATAGGAATACAAAAACAGTTAATATAGTAAGTCTATTCTTAATAACATAATAATATATTCCCCCACACAAGAAGAAAAAATGCTCATTGTCAAAGGAAAGAATGTATGCAATGAGATACCATGGTTGAAGCCGTAAAAAGCGCCAGCCGTGCCACCAACAGCTGATCCTATCTAATTAACAAAAGCAAAACAACACAATACAGTCACGAAAAAAAAGAAAAGAAAAGAAAAATCACTACAACTGTATTCGTACCATCGAAAAGCTGTCCCTTATAAGTGGTGCAACGGTCCACTCGCTCGTTTCCTACAATTTTAGGTATTCGAATTCAATTTTTATTTATAACAAGACAAGAAGATAATTTAAGGAACAACAATTGTTGGTCGTTTGTACCATTTCCTTAGAGAGAGGGCCGGCGCAGTGCGGGCACCGAATATCCAGTTTTCCACCAATTGCGTTCTGATTCATTACCATCACTGCAATTACGATTTTAGGTTTAAAGGACAACAAAACCTTGGCGCTGCAAAATTTGAGGGTAAGAAGAAGAAGAAGAATAAGAAGAAACGTAAAACAGCTAAACACCAAAGACGAAGTAGGTCAATTTCACTTTGGGGGTCACTCTAAAATAACATTCATCTCAAACCCAAATTTCGATCATTCATATTTTACCTAGACAAAATAATAACTTTCAATTTTGTCAAAAGAAATGTTGTACTTGTGGTACATAACTATCAGATATATTATAAAATCACCTGATATTTTTGTTGCGTTGGAAAATTCTTCATTCAACAATACGGATGAATTACAATAGGAGGAGCAGCTCTCAAACTCGATTATTACAAAAATCAACGCTCAAAACCTCACGTGTCGAACTCTACGGCGTTTTCTTTTTTTTCTCTCTGATTTTCTCTCTATGCTTTGTGTGTATTTCTGATACACGTTCTTCATTTTCTCCAAGCCGTTTATAGGAGGGAAAAGTAGCAGGCGTTATGTCCAAATCAATAGCTGGAGTCTGATAGTAATGTTCTGGGCGTGAATCTAGAGATGCCGCGTGAGGAAGGCTGGTCAAATGTAGGGGGCTGGTACTACAAATCGCCCCCTCCACTCCAACTATGTTCGTACACAGATTAAGTTCCTCTCGTGTCACCACCTTCGTTAGCATATCTATAGGATTCTTCCTTGTGTGGATCTTAACTAGCTTCAACAGTTGTTACTCCATCACTTTGCGTATCCAGTGATACCGAATGTCTATATGTTTTGTACGGGAATGATACATTGCATTCTTGCTCATGTCTAGGGTACTTTGACTATCACAGTGAATAATGTACTCATTTTGTGTAAAGCCCTATTCTCAAAGAAAATGCTTTATCCATAATAACTATTTCCCTACTTTCGCTACAGCAATGTACTCGGCTTCAGTGGTGAATAAAGCAATGCACCTTTGCAACTTGGACTGCCACGAAACAGCTCCCCTTGCGTAAGTGAATATGTAACTTGATGTAGATTTTCTACTATCAAGATCTCCTGCCATGTCGGCATCTGTGTAACCATTCAGAACTAGCTTTTCTCCCTCGTAACATAAACATAGATTAGATGTACCTCTCAAGTACCGAAGAATCCACTTAACCGCCTTACAACGCTTCTTCCCTGGATTTAGCATATGTCTGCTAACAATACCAACTGCATGAGCAATATCTGACCTAGTACACACCATCGCGTACATCAGACTTCCCATTGTCGAAGAATATGGTACCACTTTCATTTCTTCTTTCTCCTTCATCGTAGAAGGACAATGTATCTTGCTTAACAAGAAGGGATTTTCAAGCAGAGTCGAAATAGGTTTGCTTTACCCATGTTGAACATTTTCAGAACTCGTTCAACGTAATCTTCTTGAGATTAGTATAACTTTCTCATTTCCTGTCTCACGTGATCTTCATGTCCAGAATTTGTTGTGATGCACCTAAGTCTTTAATATCAAAGAAATCGGACAAATCTTTCTTTAAGTAGTTGATTAACGTTGCATCATGGCCAACTATCAACATATCATTGGCATAGAGGAAAAGGATGATAAATTTACCATCAGCTAACTTTCTCAAATAAACACACTGGTTTGCCGCAGTCCTGTTATACTGGTGACTCGCCATGAAAGAGTCGAAGTTCTTGTACCACTGCCTCAGAGCTTGCTTTAGGCTAGACAAACTTTTCTTTAATTCATTTCTTCTTCCATCGCTTGCCTCCAACTTTTTTGGTCACTGTGAGATTGAGTTTCTATAAAATTTTAGGCTCCCCCTCACTCGTAAGAAGGATATATTCTGATGCAGGATACCTTGTTGATGGTATCGACACACGTCCAGATCGTCGATGTTCGATTTGAATATTTTCTTCACCATCTTGTTGTAAAGGAGGCCAGAGCACCCCTGCTCAGCACTTTCATCCTCGTCAGCATTGTCTACATTATCTTGGGCATCCTCAGTTTCAATATGAGGTTCTGATTGTAAAGTAATTTCTTCTAGAGCACTAGTATGTTGCCGAACAAGAACTGCTGGAGTAAAGTCATATAATTGATTTTCTTAGAAAATCACATCTCTACTGCAGATAAATTTCTTGGATTGTGGATCCTACATTCTGTAACCAAATTCTTGATCACCATAGCCGATAAAGATGCATGGAGTTGACTTGAGATCAAGTTTTTGTCTGAGTTCCCTCGACACGTGTGCAAAAGCCTTGCACCCGAAAACCTTCAAGTGAGAGTGTGAAACATCCTTTCCTATCCATATCTTCTTCGAAACTTCAAAATTCAAAGGAACTGATGTTGACCTATTTATCAAATAACAATTTGTGAGGACTGCTTCGGCCCAGTATGCTTTAGGCAGCTTACCCATACTGAGCATGCACCGAACTTTCTCAACAATGGTGCAATTCATTTACTCAGCAACACCATTATGTTGTGGGGTCCTCAGCACCGTTTTCTCATGCCTGATGCCATGTTCAGTGCAATACGCTAAAAATTCTCGAGAAGTGTATTCACCTCCATTGTCTTAGAGAAGACACTTCAACTTCTTCCCCATCTATCTTTCCACCAACGCATGAAATGCTTTGAAGCGATCAGAAACTTGATCTTAAACAGTATGGCCATATTTTTGTGAAGCATCGTCAATGAAGGTCACAAAATATTTGCTTCCACCGAGAGATTCTTCTTCAATCGGTCCACACACATCAGAGTAAACAAGACTCAGTAACTCGGGTCGTTGCTTTCTGGTGGAACTGAAAGAAACTATATGTTTTTTCCCAAAGATACAATTCTTACAAGGATCTAGTGCAACATCCTTCGCGATATTGATATCATCCTTCTTGGCTAGTGTAGCCAAGCCCTTCTTGCTCTTATGCCCTTGTCTTTTATGCCATTGATTTGGAGACGCCTCTTTTTCAATGACGTTGAGGCTTAACTAGCAATTTTTTGTATGAGTTTTATACACCGTGCCACATATATGACACCTTGCAACAATTATTACACCTTTTGACAGCTTCCATGTGCCATTTTTTAAATTGCTTTCATAACCCTGTCGGTCAAGGGCTGTTCCTGAGATCAGATTCAGTCTGAGATCTGGAACATGGCGCACATCCTTGAGGATAAGAGAACATCATATGCTGGTTTTCACGTGCACGTCACCAACACCAACTACACTTGAGTAACTGGTGTTACCCATCTTTACAGAACTAAAGTCCCCTGATTTGTAAGTAACAAACAAATCACGATGTGGAGTGGCGTGTAATGAAGCTGCACTGTCAATCACCCACTCAATTTCTTTATTGCCTACATGTAGGCATGTCTCGTCTCCGTGAAAAACAAAAGCAATTTTCGATGATACTGTTACAGTGGTGTCACCTTCATCCCGCTTGGAGCATTGGCTGGTTTGAGGTTGATCCCACAAAAACTTTCGATAGTCCTTCTTCACATGATTATAAATTCCACAATAATTATAGTTTTCGTTGAATCGACTCGAGTTGTCAACATATTTACCTCTCTCCCGGGATATACCTCGATCTTGAGATCGTCCACGATATTGACCTCAACCTCTGCCTCTTCCACAACCTCTTCTCCTACCTCCACCTCTGCCTTTACTTTTCAACATAAGGGAATAATTGGAGTTGGCACTATCTTCTTTTCTTCGGGCTTCTTCATTAAGTAACGCATTTGTCACCATTTGCGATACCACTTCTATGTTCCCTACTTCTATGTTCCTTGTACAATAGTCTCCTAATTGTCCGGTAGGGAACATAGAAGTAGTATCGCTTGTTCCTCATCTTTGAGGTTCCAATTGGCGTAAGCAAGCTGGTTCACGAGGTCCTGAAATTGACTCATGTGTTCTAGTGTAGACGTACCACTACGAAGCTTGTGGTTTACTAAACGTCTCATTAACAAGGTCTTGTTACGTGTCGTCTTTGCCAGATACATGTTAGCAAGCTTATCGCACAACGTGTGGGCACTGTGTTCTTGTGCGACACGATGGAACACATTGTTGTCCATCCACTGACGAATCTGAGCAACAGTCTTTTTGTTCAACTTTTTTCAATCGTCATCACTTGTCTTCTCGGCTTTGACACCTTTATTCTTAATTCGCCCGACTAAATAGCTTCCACATGTTGTAATTAGTCGGCATCAGTCGCATCATCGTATCCGATGCTGAATTTTCCATGTTAAAATTCAACAAGCTTGCTTGTACGTATATTTAGAGGCTGAATTTGGAAAAACGAAGCATGTCGATGGATCCGAAATGGTTGAAAACCTTGGGAACCGTTATGACCTTGTTGAAAACAGATCAAAAATAAGTTGAACCAGAATGAAACAAGTTGGAAGGAGTTGAACCAGATTGAATCCGGTTTGACCAGAGTTTCCTGGTCTGGGCAGCTCTTGAACGGGTCAAATAAAAACTAGGTGGATCCGGGTTGGAGCTTGTCATCTTCGTTCGCTTTTCTCAAATGGGCTGAGTTAACTCGGTCGGTATGGAATAGAGGTCTCCCACAATCGAAATATTCTAAAAAATAGATATTCAGAATCCTTGCAACGATAGTGACAAAACGCAATTTCGAAAGAAAAAAATTTCGACGTCGAATTGGGTCGCATTCAATTGTCACTTCTGGCGATCGAAATATCTCGAAAACTATATATTTGAAATCGTCAGACCGAAAGCTTCACCACCGTGATAAGAAATCACAATTTCGGGACAAAAAATTTTGGACAAAATTTTACAAAGACCGGCGAAGTGAAACCCGTGGCTCTTGATACCTATTTGTTGGGGTTGGAAAATTCTTCATTCAACAATACAAACAAATTTCAATAGGAGGAGCAACTCTCACACTCGACTATTACAAAAAAACTAACCCTAAAAAATCTAACATGCCGAACTCTACGGTGTTTTCTTTTATTTCTCTCTATTCTCTATCTATGCTTTATGTGTATTTCTGATACATGCTCTTCATTTTCTCCAAGCCATTTATAGTAGCGGAAAGCAGCAGGCGTTATGTCCAAATCAATAGCTGGAGTTTGATAGTAATATTTTGGGCGTGAATTTGGAGATGCCGTGTGAGTAAGGATGGTAAATGTGGGGGGCTGGTAGCCTGGTACAACAATCTTTTATAAGCTATGAATCTGCCAAATCTCATATAGTGTATATGTCACCACGTCCATAGTCGCATTAAAATTTATGAGATGACAATACCAATACCTCCCTTGAATGTCGTTCCACCTTTTTAGGCGTAAATACATCTCCATCTGTAGAACCACCAATTTATTGATAGGGTTGTGCAAAATGTACCATACCTATCGTACCAATTGGTAACCAAATCAATGGTTCGACTTTTTTACAGAATCAATTCAATTTATTCGGCAAACAATCACTTAACAAATACCCAATCATCATTTGATTTGATATTCGGTACGAGAAGGTCGATAATCGTTTCGTACCGATTACCAACCATCTTTCTTTCTTTTTTTTTTCTTTTTAATATATATAATAAAATATATTTGTTATTATCATCTTTAAAAAATTAGGCATTAGTAATTTCTTATCTTGAATACTCATTAAATAAAACTTAGCACTTCACTAAATTACTATATCAATATTAACTAATTAAAAATTAACATAATTAAACAAACATAATCATGCATGAGCCACCCCATAAACAATGCTAAAGATGTGATATTGACAATAGAATTAAAGTGGAACACGAAGATAACAGTCGAAATGCTAAAGATGTGACTTTGAAAATTAATATTATCTTATTACTAAATTATATTATTTTGTGATTTTTATTTACTTCATACAATTTCACTTGGTATTTATTACGATCTAAGACTAAGAATATGAATTGACGGTTGATTATTGATCATTAGTTTTTATAGATCTTATATTTTAATTTATGTTGAACATTAGTTTTTGGTATTATATTTGTGAAGTTGATTGTGTATGCTTATTTGTTTATTTATTTCATGTTTTGCTTGCTCTAATTCTTAATCTTAAAGAAGTTATGCTATCGGATTTGTATTGTTTATCACTAGAAAAAAAGATTCAAATAAGATTTGATAAAATATTGAATCATTTGATAATAACCAAATCAAGCATTGTAATTATCAAATCGTACTGAATGAATTTTATTTGACAAACGATCTTGATTTTAATTACCGAACTAAACTCTACTTCTACTATACCAAATCATTGGTACGGTAATACCCAATTGCACAACCCTAGTTATTGACATATCTTTTAATATGTAGACTAATCCACTGATGACATACCTTCCCGCCCTCTTTCGAATGCATATCCAGTAACGTTGATCCTATTAGTTAGATCGGAAAATATGTATAAATACTTCATCTTAAAATGTTAAAAGTCACCTCATTCTCACTTTCAAAATTCTTTCATAAGACTAGAGCTTTTTCTCTTCAGAGTTTCGCGTTCTTTTTTTACTAACTTAAGCATCATAATAGTCTCCACTGAAAACCCATATGACAAGATTTCAGACCAAATCGAGAATTTTTGGCTACATGTGAGATGGACTATTCTTGGACTGAGGTGGCGCATTTGAGTAGTTGATAAAAACAGCATGCATCAACGATATCATAATGCAAACTTCTAATGTAGTCTCACAAACAAGAATGCGACGATAACTTAAAAAAAAGGATGGAGCCTCACAATTACCTAAGAAGAGCTCAAGGTCACATGATAACGGACGAGCGTTAACCTCCCCTACTCAATATTACTTGTGTTAAAAATTGAATATCGACTAATCATGTTCTATGCTCAAGATCTTAATTCTCATTAGACCTTTTGAAGATCTAAATACTCGAATATTGTAGAAGTAAGTTTTATAAAATGGTCACCAAGGGTCAGTCGTCCGACCGACGCGTTGTTGTTCCCGAGTCCTGTTACGTTAATCGAGGCCTCGTTTATGCTTGAAACATGGTTTTTTGAATATCTCATAAATTAACCTCACTTTGTTTAATTGTGTGAGCTTGTCGTCACTTCTGTACAATTCTTACATCCTTTAGTTGTATGGTTTTCTCCGTGAATTTCCAACTCGTTTTTGACTATATCTACAATGTCGAATGGCATGTAGTAGCCAAATTAGGGATTCCATGTCACCATCATGAGTACTACTCTCCGAGGCCTAGATACCACAAAGAGAGGCATTTATGTTCTCCACATAGGGTAGATCGGCATTGTTGGTCGAGGTACTCGCCCATTTAGAGATCGAGATACCCCGCTACTCATGACACATCACGTAGATCGCATTACCACAATAATTTGCTTATACTCAACTTTATTTATTAAGATTATAGGGTTACGAAAATGATTTCCTAAGAAATACTTTGATAAGCGTACTGGTTCGCTCTCTAAGCATGGCTCGGATTATGATGATGATTATGATGAGGTTGGCCCTTCTAGTAATGAGAGAGGGGAACCTTCGATTGATGGTAGTGGTTTATTGGATGATTTGTATATTGAGGATGGTGCCTCTTATTAGTCGTCCTCTAGAGAAGGGGATGAGAAAGATAGTGATTACGAGGTCATTTATCGTGTGTGATGTCAGGAGGGCCACGCAGTTGAGAGTGATGTGGAGCATGTTGATCCCGTTAGGGATAGTGATGAGGGTGATGAGATATACGACGAGGGAAATGATAAACTTCATCTGTATTTCAAACCCTCATAGCCATAAAGGACATTGTCCCCAAGCTTACGAGACGGTAAAAGGTGGAGATCCTGAGGTAAAAGTTTGATATACCGGTGGGGTATGAGGTGATCATTCTCGGGATCAAGATTGAATACATCTTCCCCTGAGGGGGTGCATTTCCAATTTCCCAGGTTATCTAGTGACGTGGCTTAGATTCCCTGTAGTCCTTGAGGTTTGGGACATTATTTTAAGGATTGGTTTAAACCCTACTCAGTTCATCCTGAATGGATACGCAACCATTGTTGGTTTTGTAGTGGCGATAAAAGCAAGGGTTTCCAATGCAACATGGATGACTTTTGGTATCAGTTTCGTGTGAACTTCAACCAAAAGGGTGGCACCAACTCATGCTTTTACTACTTATCGTCTAGGACGAATTGTGCGTACCTAGATGGTGCAAAGGATAAGCATGGTCGGGATTGGAAACATTAGTTTCTCTATGTCAGAGAGAGTACTCACGGAGAGTTTGATTGCTTTAGTCGGGACTGTACCGACACTGACGTTTGAATAGAGAGTCCTTGTGATGAAGAGGGTAGGAATGAAAGGTTGCGGCTCTTTAGGCTGATTTCTTATATTATCCGGCCATAAGTCATCCAAACCTATTGAGAGCGAGTCATGTTTTGCCCGTTGAGTACAAGGGGACTGAGAATTTGGGTATATTTTTTGATTTTAGCATCTATGTACTTTACAATTACCTTTTCATGCATACGTGTCTGTATATAGCATTTTTTGTATTGTGTTCTTATCCGATCTCTCTTCACCGTTTGCAGTCGACATGGTGAGAAATAGATCCCAGGTGATGATGCACATGGCTTCTACGCAAAATAGGTAGGCGGCTGGTTATGCACCCTCTCGTGGCAAAGGCGGAGTAAACCGCTGTGGACGTGGCGCCTCTATGACCTTTAACGAGGATATGAGAGATGTACCCATAGAGGGTAGGAGTTCTCTGATTACAGAGCATAGTTCACATGGAAGCTCGCCCCTGAGAGATGAGGAGTATTGCAGATCCACCCGCAGTGATTAGTATTGATCATGAGGCTCTTGAGCTGAGAGAGATAAGGGGATTGCCACCTAGACTTGAGGCTGAGCTGGGTAATGTTGCTAGTGCTTCACATGTGCGGGATAGAGGTATCAAGGGTGGAGAACCCTCTCGTGGTCATGTCGAGTATGCTACACGTGTCTCGTACGATCACAAAGGCAAGAGATTGGCTGAAGATGTTGCTCTTGGGCTAAGGCCAAAGAGAAGGCTAAAGAGGCTGCCTACGAGGGGTCAAAGGGACATGCAAAGAAAAAAAGGCTACTGTCGAGCCTTTAAAGGTTACCAAATGTCGTCGTGCAACGTATTTGCAACAACGGTTGGAAAACACGATATTACCTTATTGGAGATCCCAACGACCACCTAGATAACGTAGTGCATATGAGCACGAAGTTGGGCCCTAGCGAAGAGCTAACCGATTCATATGCTTTAGGGTTAGTAGGTAGCATCAAACCGATGGTGAACGATGATGAGACGATGAATTCATTCATCAAGTTGGTGGAGAGAGGGTCTTAAGGCTATTTGTATGCCATAGCCAGACATTGGTAAGTGAATATGCCCCGCCTGTTTAATTTATTATATCTTGTTTGGTGAACATATTCTTACTTGTGCTTGTTTGGGCATTTTCATACTATGTTATGTTTACGCATGCTTATCAATGAGCATGATCGACTCCTTTCGAAGCAAGAGTCCCATGATAAGTTGATGGAGACAGAGCAAGCTACTGCTAAACGAGTAGATCATAATATATTGATCATGAGAAGAATATCAAGGCTAATAAGGAGCGTTTGATCGAGGAAGAATATAAGTCTCTAAAGTTAGAGGAGCTTTTATATGTGGCAAACAAGGAGAAGTTTTCCTTGGATGAGAAGCTAATAAGTGCTCGCTCCATTCTGGAATCTAGGCGTGTGGCCTTAGAGAGGCATGACACTACCATTAGAAGGCTAGAATGTGAGCTAGAGGCCTCCAAGAAGGCACAAGACGGAGCTTTTCGGGAAGGACAGTCTGCGGTAAGTAATTCATTTTAATAGAACTCTTATTAGACTGTTTATCCTTTACTATTGTTATCTTTTATGAAGATATTCATTTGTGTTCTACTTTTATGTGAATAATAGCATTCGGATAGTGACCTAAAGGTCGAAGTGGTTGGCAAGTTCCTGACATCTGAGACCTGAAAGAATATTGCATGTGCATGCGGTGTTATTGACAACGGCAGTGGATACAAGGAATGTATGAGCGATATTGTATATTACCAGAGATGTGATTGACTTTCGACCTTGGCAGATACTTCATTGGATGCAGATTATTGGACGAGGACTACGTGGCACCCAATCTTAAAGATGATGCCAACGATGATCCTGTCGCGGAGGGTATATATACTTTTAGCAGTCTGAGGAGTCGATGCAGCCTTTGGCTTCATGACATTGATCTGAATGCTCAAAATGAGGTGTTAGAGGATGCTGTAGTCGAAGAGATCACGCCTGCAGGCACATATGATGTATTGTCTCTGCGCGAGGAAAATGTCACCACTACTATTGCTTTTGAGCTGTCGAAGTGAACGAAGCTTGCCATGGCTCATACTGATGCGCTCACCGTTGTACTTGGTACACCATAGGTATTGTTTTGCACTAATGAATCGTTCTACCACACATGCTTCGATTATGCATGTTGACGTCTCGTCTGATTCGCATTTCGTTGAAATGAACTCGTATGAGTTGCAGATTTCCAACAAGTTGGTTGCAGGCGGAGCACGTGATTTTAATGGCATAATGAATAATACTCCTACATTCCTTAAGGAGGTAGAGGCATCGTTGGGAGCAGCTGGGCCAGAGACCAATTCTAGTGTAGCTGACGAGGTCGTAACTGAGCCTACAGTTTGAGCATTTGCTCAGGTTCACGTGTTTAAACGTGATGGCCATGTGTTGGCGTATGTGCCATATTATTTTTACTTTTCCTATTTCAGTACTTTCCGAATATTGGGTGTTGGTACCTTTTGAATTTCACGCCAGTGTATGACGTTGTGTTTGTTTGCACTCTATATTGTGCTTTCATAGTTGTCATTGGTGGAAATAGGATTTGAGACTTAGTTATGCTCATATTGACTTTTTTATGGATGTTATGAGCGTAGCATATTTTTCCATGTTAGTCTTGTTTGTTAGATAACTCTTACATGCATCTATGCTTTGCTTATAATTAAATGTTTTGATGTCGACTTATCATTAATGATTAAGTGACATTTTACTTTATCGATTCTTTGTTGTTAAACGAGATGTTTGCTTTGTTAACCATATTTTAATCTCGGCAACATGTCATAGCGTTGGCATTTTTGGCCATAGCTTATGCCCATAGTTTTATTTAGGGAGGTGGTTCCTCATTATGATTGATGAGTTGTACTCGATCAGTTTGTGTACCTTTTGAATAGGTATACGGGCTATGAAGACTTAATGAGATGTTATCTCATCAAGAGCGTGGGATAGATGAGTACATAGCTCGATATAGAATTAACACCATGTAGGTGTGTTACGCATATGAGCTGTGATGCGTAACATTCTTTTGTAATGTGGGCTTTAGATGAGAATTGTGCTCGATCTACTAAATGACACCATGTAGGTGTGTTAGGCATAAGAGCCGTAGTGCACGACATTCTTTTGGAATGTGCGGTTTTAGATGAGAACTGTGCTCGATCTAGTAAATGACATATGTAGGTGTGTAAGGCATATGATCCATAGTTCACGACATTCTTTTAGAATGTGTGCTTTAGATGAGAACTGTGCTCGATCTAATATATGATACTATGTAGGTATGTATTGTGCAATTTGATCTCTTTAAGGTACATAGACTGTAAGTAGCTCGTGGTGTGTCGTTTATGGTGCTGTGTGGGTCTTCATCAGTTGTCGTCTGTACTCCCTAGCTCCTTCCAATTGTAAGCAATTCTCTTAGGTTTTAGGCAACTTGTGCTACCTCTCATATTTTAGAGTGGCTTTACTCGGTCTCGAGTACAACCTATTATAATGATGTTACACACTCGGATGCAACCATGGCTCTAGTCAATTTATGGCTTTACGCATCAAAGGCAACTAATTATTACATAGTTTTACGCCTTAAAGGCCACCAAGTCTTGCATGGCTTTACGCATCTAAGGAAACCACATCTTTTGTGGATTTACGCATTTAACCAACTAGATCACACCTGGTTTTACACGTTAAAGGCTACCAAATATTGCATGGCTTTATGCATCTAAGGTAACAAAATCTTCTGTGAATTTACGCATATAAGGCACCCAATTATTACATGGTTTTATGCCTTAAGGGCCACCAAGTCTTGGATGGCTTTACGCATCTAAGGCAACCAAATTTTCTGTAGTTGAAGGTTTCCCATCCAATGAACCCACAACCATGTATGACATGTCGCCAACGAGAGACAGTGCTAGGTTGTTAGCCTGAGCGTAAGTAAGGTTTTTACACCAATGCGCAAGATGCATATGGCAACACATTAAGACCATAAAAAAATTCACTCTACCGCAGTATGGGCAATAATCCGATAAAGATAGCAGAAACTCATTCATACTTGAAAAAAAGTGTCATCTTTTCCCCGTTAGAGCCACATGATTTCATTCATCGATGCATAGGTTTTGTAGCATTAAATATTGATGATATTATTTATCATGTGTATATTGTCATATAAAAAGAATTAGGGGGGGGGGGGGGGTTACATGGGTGAGAAGAGTCCACTCCCAAATCTATACAAAATTGGAGTGGTCGTACTAGAGATATGGCAAGAGGTGGGATTCTCTTAGAGTTTTATTTTTTACTATGAGGGATCCTTTCTTTCTTCCCCCCCCCTCCCTTTATTTTGAGCTTGGATGGAAGCCTTTCATAGATGGAAGAGGGTGGCTCGTAATCCTACTTCCTCGAATGGTGGTGACTATATATTACACCATGGCTTGGTAGGAATTTGACAAGTGTCTTGGAGACTCGTCTAATTTTTATAGGTGAATTTTGAGTGAGTATTGATCTTTAAACAAGATAAGATTTTTTAGGCACCTCATCAGTGTCGCCTTTCTTTCCCTTATCCAAAGTGCTACTTTGTACGAAAGGGTAGCTTTATGGATTCTTTTTCGAGCCATCCTGATTCTACTAGTATCAAGAGTTCCACAATTCTCCTCGTAATTGGAGAATACACGTGGAATTTAAAGTGTTGTACCCCTTCATTTTGTTTTGTTTTTTATGGCTGGACTGGACGCATTGATATATGTCAGTTACAACTCTTTGATATGGTGGGACCTTTGGGTCCGAACAGACTTTCCATGTGGCTTGATGCATGTTCGCCGCCTATATAAAGGGTTTGACCCAATATTTCACATATCTCAAAAAACCCTAAACCCAAAAACCGTAAACCACATCACTATTTTTGTGGCGCAGATCAAGGTGGGATTACGTGCCCAGATTCCTCCTTTATTTTGCAATGTCTTTATGGGTTGTGGGTTGTCTCCTAGTCAGGTGACACCTAACAGGTATGTTTGTTTGGCTTGTTTCGTATTTGTATACTTGATAAAGGGGGTTGTATGTTCAGTGGAGTATTTCTTGGCAATGTATGGGGTAAGACTTTCTCCCTCGAGTCTCTGTTTTATTATTTTCACGCCTCAAAATCCCAAGCATCTGTTCCTGGACAATACCTCCTCATAGTTTGGGAACTGGAGGGCTTGTTACTTCTTTATTCATCCATCTAGATCAGCGTGGGTGATTTTCTATGTGTGGCAGTAAAAGCCCTTGGCCCAGGATTCTAAGCGTTGGGATGCGGTCGCAGAGGAGATGGATGTTGATGGTTTTTTTGATACCCTGTATAATGCCTCGAAGTTTATAGAGGGGAAGATGATCGATGTTTTTTTATAATAAGAGTAATCTTTTCCTTGGTGAGCACTGGCCTCTAGAGGATTCCTCGGGCAGATTCCCAAGTGATTTTTAAGTGTTCTTAATTGTCTTCCATTTTATCTTATGTCGCTTCCCCTTTATTGGATATTTGTACTTACCACTGAGACTTATTTGGATTCGTCGTTGCCAGGTGCTCGTATTGATGTGGAATTATTGACGAAAGGGATCGACAAGAAGTAAACATATATAGAGGAGATAAGTGAGGATGAATAAATTCCTATGGCTGGTTCTGGTCGAGTCGGGGACGACGGAGCTACATTGGCGGTTGCTGATCCAAGTGAGAAGAAGAAGGAAAGAAAGGAAAAGAAATATAGGAAAAATGAAGATGGTGTCGTTTGGGGGCGGTTCTCTGGCTAGAGGGGAGCCTAGCGGAGCAGGATTGATGAGACTGGCAGAGGGGAGTGGTCTTTTGAACCAAAAGGTGGTGGCATCGTAGTAGTTAACAACGAGGAGTCGAAGGGTGCTAGTAGGTCTCTTAAATCGAGAAGGATGTTTGAAGCAAGAGTTGATACGGATGGGGTCCAAGAACCAGGTTGGTCCATCATTTTATGTCATATTGTTGCTTCATCGGAGGTGGAGGGGCTTTAGCATCACGGCTGGCTTCGAGGAGGTGAGCGCCTTTCTGGATCATGCTCATCCCTTGCTCTCTTTTTTTTGGTTTTTTTTAAACACGACTCAGTGATAGTTGGTAACACGGCATGATAGTTATATTTCACTTTTGCTTCTCGTATACTAGGTACCCACTTCTGTGGGGGAGGTATGGGGTTTATATGACCAGGCGATGGGTCGATTAGGTAAGTAGGAGGCGAGAGAGGATCGTTATAGGGATGTTAATAAAGAGCACTATGATCACTATATCCAGGCTTATGCTAAGGTGGAAGAGCGGAGAGTAGAGGCAATTCAGGCTGCCGAGGGGAGTAGATGCCAGATTGAAGAGTTATAGTTGACGTTAGAGGCTGTGAAGAGGGAGCGGGAAGAGGATCTAGTAGAGGGCAGGAAATTGCGTTGGGCTAATAATGAGCTAATCCAGGCCTCAAAGTCACAGATTGTGAAGTGGCTCGTCTGCATGAGGCTTTAACCATGGCGAGCCTTGATGCAGATGATATTTCTGAGTAACTGACTCAAGAGATCGACGAGATGCACCAAGAATATACTCACAAAGAGATAGAGATGCAACATTAGCGTGATCATCACCTGTTCAAGACGGCGACATAGACAGCCTTGGGGGCATTGGATAAGTATAAAGGATCTGCCAAGCATGTTTTGGCCTTTTGTTGTCATTTTGTATGACATGTTATGTATGGTTATTGGGGTTACCTGGAGAGGGGAAAGGAGCTTGGCCTTTATAAGGAAGATGTTGGCTTATAACTGCTTTGTCGTAAGGACCTGCAGATGCCCATGATGATGTTATGCAGTTGTTGAGTGCATCGTGGCAGTTCTTCTAGTCTAGCTCTACTGATAAGAGTTTCTTTTTCGGTTCATTTGGCTTCGGCTGCCGCTGGTGAGGAGGAGGAAGAGAACATGAGGTTGGTAACGCGCGAGGATTGCATTAGGCACGCTCGAGCACAGAAGAGGCCAGCTACTTCGTGATTTTATTGTTATGTAGGATTTTGTTTTGGCGTGGTTTGTAATTGATGTACCTTTTTTTTGTAAGTGAATGGACTTGGTTTGTGTTTCCAGAATCTTTTTGCCTTATTTTTCTTTTTTTCTATCTTTACGAAATTTGTGTCAATTCGTTGTTTTTGTTTTTTTGGTGGAGATTCGGGGAGAGTATTTGAGTAGTTTTACTAGAAGGTAGTTACTTAACGGTTTGAATCGCTTCATTCATATGGTGTTTGATCACCCTTGCATTATCCCATCCCTTTTTTTTGGTGGTGGGGGGGCTAAATTCAAAAGGCTTGTACATTTCTCTTGGGTGCTCATTAGGAGCGCTACCCTTGTGGTTTTAGGGCCATTAAGGTGGTCAGAAGTACCCCTTAGAGGCAGTTTCAAGGATTTATAGTGTCCTTTTGTTGTGCTAAAGGTAATTTGTATACCCTTCATTCTTTTGCAGGTGGTGCTTGGTTTTGGGCGTAAGAAGATGCCCTCAAACCGTCTCTACAGGTAATTTGTATACCCTTCATTCTTTTGCAGGTGGTGTTTTTTTTTTTGGGCGTAAGAAGGTGCCCTCAAACCGTCTCTAGGGCCACGAGACCCCTTTGTATAGTGCTGCTCATGGGGATGGCGGTTCCCATCTGATTAGTTTTCAGACTTACTGGTCCTTTGGAGTGGATGGATTCTATTGGAGTCGTGAGTTTCTTTTAGAATCATTTGGGCGGGGGAGGGGGGGGGGGGGGGGTGGAGATGAACCTCTTGGTACATGCTATAAAGTTTGAGAAGAAAGATAGCCTTATCGTAGTAACATATACTTTGAGGAGGAGTTCTAACCTGGCGTGGAACCTTTATAGTCGAGAGGTAACTTTTTGGTGTATTGTTTTTGCAGTCGTCAAGACCACTATTTATGTAATTCCGTTGTTCCTATTAGGAAGGTCTTTCTTTTCAAAGTTTAGGGTCAAATGTTCCTTGCATAACTAGTTGATTTGCGACGCTGATGGTTGCTTCTTTGAGTTGTCCTACCTACTGGGATGCCACATTCATGGGATAAGCATGTCATAACTCTGTTCATTAAGAGCATTTATGACCTTTTGCGGCTGTTTGTCTACCGAGCCACGTGGACTACCGTTACTACTACACGATCTGCCCATGTTGGTTAGGTGGTAGGTCGATCTTTCGAGGATGCATTAATGAAAAGGACATCCTTATGGGTGGGAGTTTCGTTTTTCAAGTTTCCTATAAATAGCCGCGTGATATGCTGTTTTACCACTACATTTTTCTTGTTGTTCCTACCAATTTTCTTAAACTAAAATACTTTGTGCAAGATTCTTCCATTTCTTTTGTTGTCCTTTTACTCCGAGATATCATGAAGCAAGCTAAGTTAGAAGTTTCAGACCTTTTAATCGGTGAGTTACATACCACTGGCGCATCCAACCTGCTTATGGCGTTCTCTCCTTCTATTGTGAAAGGTCGGTATCCCGTTGCAAGTTAGGCGGAGGCGGCACTATTAGATTCTAGTATGGCTTCTCAGACCCGCTGTCAGCGAGCGGCTCGATTAAACGACATGGATAGAGTACACTGTAATTATCGAGAAGTCATGTTGGTAAATGAGAGGGAAGTTAGTGCAGACGAGGGCGCTCTTCTGCATTAGCTTCGTCCCAAGTGGTTCATAGTATAATGGTGGGATTTTCGAGGGAGGAACCATATAATCCACCAGCGTCTAGAGTTGTATTTGTGCCGCGTTATTTCAAGTCGGGGTCTCTAGTAGGCCCAGGGAACATCGGGACCTTATCCAGTTTGGTGGCTGAAGATGCGCCGCTTGTAAGAGGGGTGCCTTTGGAGATGTTTAAGTTTGACATATTAATTCCCCAAGAAAACTAGCGCGCGTATGACCCGCCACATGATATTTGATGATGTACACTGAGCAGGTCGTTGCGGCCTTCTTTGGTTCTTTCATCGCTTCGTGCAAGGATTACTTCAATTTCTGCAAGTTTGTCCTAGCCAACTACTTCCCTCATCCTTTTGATATATGATGGGGTTCGCGTTGCATTGCAGCTTATTGGACATATAGTGCTCTCTTCTTCACTTTTTGGATGCCTTTTCACTATGCGTATTGCCCTTGGACTCTCTTTTATTTTACTTTGAGTTGATCGGTCCCTCTCTTTTTCTGGAGGTGGGGACCCATATGGGTGAGGGCGACGCTTGGAGGGGGGATTTTTTCTATTTAGACCCCCGCAACTTTAGGATTTAAAAATGGGCAGTTCGTACTCTGTGGGGGCATGGGTTGGTGCATGACTTCCGTCTGTAGCGGGGTGAGTAAGGCAAGAGTTGGAGAGGAGAGGTTATATTCGGGCTGGTATGACGTGTCTTCTATGCTAAATTATTAGGTGGTCATGAACATGGTGGGGCTTCAACAAGCCGCCAATCTGTTGGAGTTTCCCGAACGTCCCCTCCACATGAGCCCCTAGTTTAGTAGGCTGTGCTTTTTGTTTTTTTAGGGGCTACTCTATCCTTTGGTCCTAGCTTTCACCTTGCCAGTTTTATGGGTTCAGGGGCCAAAATAGACATGCACGCTTGGATATTTTCTTCGATGGTCATTTGCTTCCCTTGACGTGCCCTATTGGTGAGGGCTCAATCAAAACATTCTTGAGGGAGATTGATCCACTAACATTATCTTTTCTTCTCCTACCTCTTTAGCCGATGGGTATTCACGCTTCTCCTTGGGTTCGAACTAGGTGTTTACTAGACCGACATGCCAACCCTCACGGTTGTCCCGTGAAGGTTCTAGTCAAGCGTTTCGCACATCATGTTTGAGAATGTGGGATTTGGGTTGCCTTTCTTTGCTGGGCACGACAGAGGGTCTTTCCCTTTTCACGGCTCATCAGTTTGGAATACTGTCTGTCGTATCTGTACATGTTTGTGAAATGAGAGGGATAGGGATTTCTACTACATTTTTTCTTTTTCTGCTAGGCAAGATGTCTTTAGAAAGAATGCTTGCGAGGTATTTCACCTTCCATTTATCTTTAATTTTGTGGTTATGTAGGCCTTATTTTTTCCCCTTTCAGAGTTTCTTATGCACATTTTCCTGTTTAAACGATGGTAGTTATTGCTTCTGGTGGAAGCTATGGGAGAGTGATACATGACTACTCATTTTGGTATATCAACTTTATGAAGGAACTGTCAAGAGCTAGAGCTAGCACGGGAAGATGAGCATGGGCAATTGGAGCAAAAATATGTTGAGATAAAGGCCCTTTGAGCATGAACACTTGGAGTTCTGACGGAAGTAATGGGAGACTAAAAATCTGAGCAATCGGATCAGGCGAAAAAGGTGTTAGAAAGTTTGTTTTTCTTGTCTTGGTCAGACAGGCAAGATTCTACGTATGGCAAGGGTGGAACGAGATGATTGTTGATGCGAGTTGATGGATTTGGGGCACTTTTTTTGGGAGAACCTAGAAAAGGCCAAAGCTCAGATTGCCCTAGGGGTACTGGAAACGGAAGGTCTGGATGGCTCTTTCAATGAAGGGGCACGACAACTATTGTTGATGGGCTACGAAATCTGTCAAGGCGTGGTTCAATCAAAGTTGGGTTTTCCTGCTGATTTGGTGATTCTTATTTTGGTAGTTGATCCCCCCTCGGAGGGGCTTTTAGACCCTAGGACTCCAACAACGGCAGGTTCGAACGACTGGCTTGAGCCTAACAACGCTGGTCCGTCAGGAATTATCGCATTCGTAACTCATCTGACGGGTACATGAGAGGATGAGCATTGGGCCACCATGCTGAAGGGAAGCGTCCCATTTATGACTAAGAAGAATGTTGGGATACTAAGATGGTTTTGTCAAAGATTTCTCCTCTCTCTTTTTGTAATATGTGATATAAGTTCGGGGAATCGTTCTTTAGTATATAGTGGACTTTGTAATATAGGGTTTTTACGGAAAGGTAGGGAATGAAGTCGGGGGTTAGGTTGTACATTGTAATGGTTCTTCTACCATAATTTATGTGGGTTTCTAAGACTAATGTATAAAACAGTTTGGCTTATATATTTTTCCTTGCTCGTATTTCTCAACAAACTTGTCTACTCGTCTTAGTTCATATTGGTATCATTGAAATAACCGTTCAGCAATCTTGTATACTTCTCAAAACACTCCCTTGTGGTGAATTTAGTCAAATCGTAACACTAGGTTTCTCCATGGTTATTAACCTTCTTGTTTTTATGTCAAAAATATCATCTGGATGCCATGTTTTTCTGAAATGAAGAGAAAGAAACAAAATATTTTCTCAAGAAAATAAATGAATTGAGAATATATGAAAAAAGAGGGAAAGCGTCTTATGAATTGTAAGAGAAGTATGGATTATTGATGTCGTTATTTAATATATAGTGTAAGAGACCTTAAAAAAATTGGAAGTTTTTCTTAAGTTTCTTACACTTCAATTACATGTAATCACACTTGGAATATTTATCTATATCAATGGAGTTTAATCATAAGAGAAGTATAAGTAATGTGGAAAATGTAAGACATAGAGATTACTTAGCCAAATTCTACAGATATTCTGATTTTGCATGTCTCCTCTTTTCGTACTCATTGAAAAATGCATTTTTCAAGAAACAGGACATGTGCGACCTAACGTGTCACGCGCCATGTATCGCTGGTGTTGGGTTGTGGCAGTTGAAGCACCGCGAGTCGTGCTACTCTCTAAATGAGTGGGTCGTCTCTTGCGGGTAGCAGCGTGGCTCGTGCGACTCTCGTACTGAGCGGCCCGAGCAGCGCTGCAGCGATGCTACGAGAGCGGTTCTCAAATTGAGCAGTGTGGCCATTGCTACAACGATGCTACTTGCACGATGTTTTGCACTGCTGCATGTTATGTCGTCTACAGGTTGCCTTTTTCTTTTCCCTACTTTTTTTCGTCCTTCTTTTTCTTCATGATTCCTTAACATCTTAATTTTAAGCTCAACACATTTCACAAGGTTACTATATATGACTCAGGCAAAAATATTAAATAACTTAGAATTAAACTAAATTGAAAGAATCAAAATAAAACTTACTATATGATTTGCCTCCCATGAAGTGTTTAGTTTTACGTCGATTAGCTCTATGCTATGGTAAACAATTAGGGGTTCTCGGGTGCACTATTTGCACCTGGTCTTTCTCCTCATTTTTTTCTTCAACTTTGCATCTTCATTAATGTAAATCTTGAAATACCCTTTCACTATCTTGAAGCTCGCATTTCATGCAATGGTGACATCTTGCTTCATTGTAGCCATCACAACATCATACATTAGTATAAATATTGCGCTGGGTGGTAGTTGTTGGAATTTATCCTCGTACATCATTTCTCCACTTATTTTGTCTAATATATGACGATTAATCATGCTCATACCTAGTAGTAGATATCAGTCTCGTGCTTGTCTTTCAACAAAGATAACGTAAATCCAACACCTTCTTTCTTCATATAAGATCGTGAGCCTTTCCCACCATGTCTTGCAGACCAGTCTATACTTCGACGAATGTGGCTCTATGTTTCTATTTAAAGTTCAAAATTTGTTCCTTCCATGAATTGGTATGTAGTCCTCCACGAGATTAATTGAGTTTGAATTCATTAAGAGTTGTTGCCCAATCCATTCCTTAGTTGGCCTTTAGATTGTACCATGCTTTTGCCTTCCATGAGAGAGAGTGAGGAAATATCCATGCCAACATGTAGTCTTCTTCTACACCGTAGTGACGACATACTTCTTTGAATTCTTCCAGATGGGCATTTAGGTAACCACGTGTATTAGTTCCTCGTTGACCTTTCTGATTTCGAAAGTTGGTGGTGGAAGTGCTACCTTGTTGATGTGCTCTTTGAGCCTTGAAGCATACCGATTCTTGGTTTTATGTTCATTTGTTGCGTATGTTGGTTGCAAAGGTTGTCCTTGTACATTTCTTCTTCCAATGTTTCCGATACTCCATCTTGCTTTCCCACGGTGGTAAATTTGGTGTCACAAGCTTTGTTATTCACAAAATTTGGATCAACTTAATCAAAGACGGGTCAAATGATTGAAACTCGTTAGTGTGATGTGATGTTCGCATAATTTCGAAAGAATTCCATCGTATAGGACAACAACTCATTCCGAAAAGTACAATTTTCCACTTTTTGGAATACGATCCTCATGACTAGGATTTCAATCTAAGTATTTATATTTAAATTAATATTTAATTATATTCCTTTTAAGAAAGGACCGACTTGTTTCAAAATAAATCACTGTACTTTTGTAGTTAACTTAAGTTTTGAAATTGTAAGTAGATACAACTATTAGTAACTAAGACAAAATATTTGTAACGGGCTCTTTGATTAGTGACCAAAAGAGAGTTTTTTGGTAACAAATTTCAACACCTCTGGTAATAACGTTTTATTTTAGTTACGAAAGATTAACTTATGGTAACGAAAGTGTACTTTTTGTAACTAAAAGCACAATCTGTTACCAAAAGTGCAAGTATTGGTAACGAATTCAATGAGCGTTACCAATATTTTGTTACTAGAAATGCTTTTTCTTGTAGTGCGAAGTCCCAGTTCCGAAAAAAAAACTAGACTCATGGCCATTATACACACGTTCATCATAACAAAATCAAAAAAGTTAACATCAAACCCAAGTCTAAGTATTTCCTTTTCAACAAAGGGCCACCTGACTTTGTTATAAGATTTACTCATGTCAAGTTTTAGAGTTATAGACTCATGGTACTTGGTTTTCCTTTTTTATTTAAGGTTAAGTTCAAAAGTCATTAGAAAATTATCAATGATGAGTTGACCATGTAAAAGTGGATTGAGAGTGAGAAATAATATCGGGGAGTAAGGCCTTAATTCTATTAGCTATAATTTTAGATGCAATTTTGCGAAAAAAACATTACCAATCTAGTATATCAAAATTGGCTTATAGACTCAAGATTATGAAACTTGAGAATAAAGAAAATATGAGTGTAGTTTACCTTATGATCAAAAATATGATTATTAAGGTAATCAAGATCAAAACGTGTGATATCAGAACCAACAACATACCAAAATTTCTAATAAAAAACAACATAAAACCATTGAAGTCGGAATATTCGTACGGGTTCATATCTAGAAGTTCTTTAAATACCTTTTTGGTCGTAATTGACGGCTAACTTCTGAAGTAGGACAACACACCTTGCCTATATATGGAGGAGGACGACCATCGCTTTCATTACTCACAAACAATTTTGGATACATTCTATAGTTGAGAGAGAAGTTGTGAGGGAATTGTAAAAAGAATAGAGAAGAGAGAAAACAACATTGAAATTCCGTTGCAGTTTTGTCTTCATATTCTAGAGTCCATAGGTTGTGAAGTAGAAGATAGCACGAATGAGTCAAGAAAATAGCAAGACGTCAACGTTCCACCGGATCTGATAAGCTTTTCTTCTCTCATTTATTCTTGTTTAAGTTATATAATTCTTTACTTGTGATTGAACTCAAGACTGTGAGTAACTAAACTATTTCATGTTTGGAGTAGAGAGGTAGCTCTAATTTATGAATATGTTTATTTGTTTTATTTGATGTGTGTTTGAGAGTTCATTTGTCTAGATTGATTCGTTTTTATTCTTGTATGATAGTATTATTCTCGCTGGATGAACAAAAGCACTAACGTAGGACAACCAAGAGTGTAGAGTTAAGCCAATTATGTATACATGTGATTTATGAATTTGGTACGCTAACGCAATTGATGTGCACCCCTAGATCACACTTAATCAATCTTAATTATGTACATTAAATTAATATGAATGGATGAGTTAATTGGACTGCATGCTTTATATCTCCTTTAAAACAATGGACAATTCGGTGATTCATCTAATGTGGTACGCCATTATAGACTTAAGAATTTATAGTTAGGATAACACCATCTATATGTCACTGATCCATTAGACACATAGAACTCAAACAATCATCAAGCATCTTAGAGAAACATAAGTAGTTAGTCTATGAACTATTATGTGTAAGTCAGTAGTGAAACCCAACCTCCAAACATCTCTTAATCACATGTTTACAACCAAATAAATCAACCGTCAATCATCTTAAATTATGTCTTAGTTACTTTCTGTGTTTAGTTAGTAATATGTTTCCTTTAAGTTCCGTCCTCTCTCATTTAGTTTTCATTTGCATTCAACTACTTTTGTGCATTGAAACCATTCTCATTGCATTTACATTATTTTCATTGCATTCTAGTTTACTAATCTCGTGCATTCAAAACTGCCATTCATATTCTTTTGCATCCAAAGGCATTCTGCATTCATAAAACATTCACCCTACAAACATAGAAGATAACAACTTACAAACATAGAAGATAACAACTGTGACAATCGTTAGTGCTTACTTGATAGTGCACTTGCAAAAATAAACATAGGTGTAGCATGTTAATTGCTTACTAGTTTTCCCACCTCATTTGTGTTCCCGTCAAGTTTTTGATGTTGATGTAGGAGAGTAACGGTACTGATCCTCTAGAGTCATTGAAGCTTACTTGTCAAAGTATTGATAAACATATTTGTGTTTTCAGAAGATATCATGGACCGAAAGGGAACTTATGATACTTTTAAGATCATCGTTTCATGGGACGATCTAAAAAGGAGAATTTCAAATATATTCGTGATCAAATATGGGATAGAGTGAAAGGTTTCAAAGAGAAGAACATGTCGATTGGAGGGAAGGAAGTACTAATTAACGTGGTGCTACAAGTTATTCCTATGTTCGCACTTTGCAATGAGTTCCTTTTGGTTATCGAATTCGTTGATTTCGAAAATTGAATCAATGATAAGCAATTTTTGGTGGGGGCAATAGAGCCTACAATAAACTGCAGTGGCTAGCATGACATAAATTGAGCAAGCGTAAAAGGGAGAGAGAAATTGGGTTTAGAGACTTACAAGGTTTTAATATCGGTTTGTTAGCAAAACAAGCTTGGAGAATTCTTGAGTATCAAGATAGTTTGATGGCTAGAGTTTTTTAAGACGAAATATTTCTCGAAAACGTCGATTCTTGAAGCTAAAATTGGAGCATCACCGTCATTCTCGCGGTGATGCATATTTGACACGTTGGATGTCCTTAAGGCCGGATTGACACGGCGTTAGGGAATGGGGAGAGAATAAGAGTATGGAATGACGCATGGATACCCATGGCGTCATTATTTTGCATCTTGACTCCGCGTGTTGATGCTATTAAGGATATATGAGTCTCGACTCTTGTTGAAGAGGAAACGGGGGGCTGGAATGTGGGATTAATTCTACATCTTTTTTGGAACTACTATAATTTATTCCATTGTGGGAGAGAGCTCACGTGGACAAACTTATTTGGCACTGTAAGATAGTATGTTGCTAAATGAATATTCTCATTACTATGATGGTAAATATATAGATACAATTACAAGCCTAAATAAGGTAAATTGCCTAGTCTAAGATATGTACAAATCAATCAAAGAATATCTTTCCATATATATCTAATACACCCCCGCAGTCGAAGCGGGAGGATCACGAACGGTTAGACTGTCACGAAAGTCATCAAAAAGAACCCGAGGCAATCCCTTAGTGAAAATGTCGGCAATTTGAGACCGAGAGGGGGCGTGTAGAACTCGAACATAGCCCCGAGAAACCTTTTCACGAACAAAGTGGATGTCTAACTCAATGTGTTTGGTGCGTTGGTGTTGCACCAGATTATTAGTGAGATAGATGGCGCTCACATTATCACAATAAACCAAGGTTGCCTTCGAGAGAGAAAGGCAGAGCTCCAAAAGAAGATTATGAATCCAGCATGATTCGGATACCACATTAGTAACACCACGGTATTCGGCTTCGACACTGAAACGTGAGATAGTGGGTTGTCGTTTAGAAGACCAAGAGATAAGGTTATCGCCAAGAAAGATGCAGTAACCAGAAGTGGAGTGTCGAGTGTCGGGGTAATCGGCCCAATCAGCATCAGTATAAGAAAGTAGAGAGTCGAGCCGCAAACGAGAAAAGTGAAGGCCAAGATGAGTCGTGCCTTGGACATACCGAATTACTCGCTTCAGGGTTGCCATGTGCTCTAAACGAGGGTCATGCATATGAAGACAAATTTGTTGAACAACATAATATATATCCGGCCTCGTGAAGGTAAGATACATGAGGGCGCTCGCCAAGCTACGAAACAAAGTCGGGTCAGGAAAGGAAGGACCCGAGGAGCCGAGCTTTTGTTTAGTGTCAACGGGTGTTGCTGTAGGTTTGCAAGAAGACATGCCTGCACGTTCTATAATTTCTCTAGCATACTTGCTTTGAGATAAGAAAAGCCCACCTGCATGATGAGTAACAGCAATGCCCAAAAAATAGTGAAGGGAACCCAAGTCCTTCATGGCAAATTCAGAACCAAACTGAGCAATAAGAGACCGACGAAGAGCAATAGAGGATGCAGTCAATATAATATCGTCAACATATATGAGCAAATATGCAATATCGTTACCCCGCTGATAGATAAAGAGAGAGTGGTCGGATTTACTGTGAGAGAATTCGATGGATGAAGCAAAGTCTGCAAACCACTGATACCATGCCCTGGGGGCTTGCTTAAGCCCATAGAGAGACTTCTTCGGTAAATAGACATAGTCGAGGTGGCATGAGTAACGAAAACCAAGTGGTTGGTGCATGTAGACCGTTTCATCCACATTCCCATGAAGGAAAGCATTCTTGACATCCAACTGATGAATGGACTAATAACGGGAGAGGGCAATGCTGAGAATGGTACGGATAGTGGCGGGTTTGACCACCGGGCTGAAAGTATCCCAACAATCAATATCAACCTGCTGAGACCTGCTATCACCAACAAGACGAGCCTTATATCGTTCAAAAGAACCGTCAATGTTAGTTTTATGACGAAAAATCCATAGAGAGCGAATAACATTCCCATTAGTCGGACGAGGGACTAACTCCCACGTCTCATTCTTAATCAAAGCATTATATTCATCTAGCATGGCTGACTTCCAGTTAGGATCAGATAACGCAAGAGTAGGACTTTTGGGAAGAGGGGAGGGAGAGGTAGTGAGAGATAGATTAAAAGTACGTTTAGGAGTGTGAATGACATGCATGCTTCGAGTGACGATAGTGCGAGAGGGAGGGAGGGGCGGTAAGGAGGAGGAGATAGCGGTCGGAATGGGAGAGGCGGCACCCGGGCTAGGGTTCACGGGCACGGGCAAGGCGGCAGACGGAGGACTGACCGCGGGCTGGATTTGTGTCATGTTGCAAGACAGGTTTGAGCTTACTTTTCAATTTTCATTCCTTTTACGACGCTAACGCGTTGCGATGAAGATGGAGAGGCGTGGCTGCGAAGAACGTTTAAGGAGCAGGGAGTTATCGAGTTTGGAACAATGGTGACAACTTGTTGGGCGTTATGGGAAAACTAAAACCGAATCGTAGCGGGAGAGAAAGCTTTCCAACCCACTGAAATTTGTGGATTTCGTGCGCAGTCAGGTGGAATTCTGGACTACAAGTTGGAAGTTGTCAGACTCAGCTCCCAACAAAAATAATATGCAGGGAAATCATTTCCTTCCGGGGTCGTGATTTAGAATCCAATTTGATGGGGCTACTTTTGAAGAGGAAGAAGAAATCGGGATTGGGGTGTTTGTTGTTGACTCACACGGAAACGAGGTGATGTGCATCCAACGCCGTATCATTCATAATTTGGAAGCTCCTAACGCAGAGCATATGTGGCGTTAATTGCAGCACAACATGCGGGGCTTGAAGAGTGGGACAATGGCGTTCTTGAAGGGAATTGTTTGAACGTTATTCACGATATCTCTTTTCTAAAGATACAAATGGCGATCATGGGAATATCATTAGTGACATCTGGTTCCTGTGTGACACGACATCATTGGGCATTCTAATGGACTGTACGTGAGGAGAATGAAAAGGCTCGTCATCTTGCCCGGACGACACAACAAACTCCTAATGCAGATGTCATCTCATAGGATGTGTAGCTGCGTATCGGATGCTCTTTTCGTTCTTTGTTTGTTTCGTTCTATACTATGGTGATACATTTGCCGATTGGCGTGAGTTTTATGAAAGTTGTGATCTGCTCTTAAAAAAAAAATCATCGTTTCACGCTTAACATGGATCTTACCATGTGACGAGATCTCTTATCCGAATGCAGAATCTTACAAATCCATCGTAACAATGAAACTTATCTTTTCGAGTATATCACATCATTTTCTTATTTTCAAATGACATCTAAATACAATCTAATAACTAGTGTATTTTTTTAACATGATAAATTGATAATAACTAAGCTCTTAAATAAACAAGATTTTTCTATATTGAAAAAATGACTTAATAAATATATAATAAATTTCAATATTGATTAAAACTAGAATGGAGTCATAGTTAATATAATAAAAATAGTCATTTATTACACTTTAATAAACCAGGAGTCACTGATTCACATACATTATTCATTTCTTTTTAATAACTAAAAAAATTTACACAAGTATTTAAATTATATTATCTGATGATTATCAAGAATTATGTTATATTGTATAACTAATAATAAAATTAAATATAGAAGTACTTAAATTAAGAATGAGAAATCAGAATTGGGCGGAAAAGCAACTTCCCACGATTTCCTTTGGCGCGCAAAGAGAAATTAAGATTGGGCATGGAGCAAATTCCTCTCCAAGGGTTTCTATTTGCACGAATTTTAGGGGGAAAGCAGTATTTTGGGCTACCCAAGGAGAAAGGTATACTTTCTTTCTTCACAATTTCTGGTTTATTACCTTTTTAAATTATTCGACTATGTCTTTGGTGAGAGCCCATCTCTTTTTTTCCAGATTTAGGACGCTGACATCATATTTTGGCGAGATGATTCGAATGACATTTGGCAACTTTGTAAGTAGTAGTAATGTAAGAGAGCATTTAGTTTATGTCAAACTTATGTTGATTTCTTACATAGCACTACCTTTGTAAGTAGTAGTAATGTGGATTGAGGACTGATAGAGGACAATAGTTCATAATATTGAGGACACTGTAGAGTAAGCAAATAAACCAAAATCGAGATCCTTTTCAAATTCTCAAATTAGAGCACCATGGAAGCTCTGTAACATTGTTTCATTTGGTCCTGGCAAGTTTTGTGCAGAAATGAATCCATTCAGGAGTTTATGTTTTCTTTTATATATGATCCACTCTAGCATCAATTAGTGATCATCATCTGATAAGTTTTGTATGGATTCTCGAAAGCATCCTTAATCCCATATGTACGTGTGATTGATTTACGCCATCAAAGGTTTATGATCTCACTTTTATCAGTAATACCCAGTGCTATTCTCTATTAGAATTTTTCTTAATATTTGTGGAATCTAGAATTACGGTTGAAGAAAACAGACTTTTCCTGTCTTAAAATAATTGTTTTTTATGCTTATCAAGTTATTTTGTTGTTCCAATTCATACTTAATTCTTCTATGTTACTATGAGCAAGTACAAAACATAGTCTAAGGGAATCAGATCACACTTGTTAGACACATAGACCTCCAAACACTGATTATGTAGGTTCTTTTTTGTTAGAACGATTCTGTAAAGTAATGACATTAACTAACAGTTTTTTTCTCTCTTTATAAGCAATATATAGTCCTTATTTTTGGAGGCTTAATGAAAAAGACCATAAAGAAAATATATTTGTTAGCCCCTCGAAAACCTGTTGTTTCAAAGCCTATTGCCAAAACGCAAGATGCTGGACTCTATCTTTATGTTGCACTTTTACCACAATTTTTTTTGTCCTAATTAATTATGGGATAATGAGGTGCTAGCTATTGTAAAGTTGTAACCAGGGATTGGAGGGTAAGATATTCCTCTTAATTATTTCAAGTTCCTCTCTTTGAACTGTCATTTGTTGGCTGCCATTCTTTAAGACTCATGTTATAGTGTAACTCTTCCATTATATTTAAACTTGAGCTATGATCTTTTAATCGTTGATGTAAATGCTTGCCCTTAAATACTTTGATTAGTCAGGATTAGTGTCTTCAAGTCCTTGAGCCATCACACCAAGGAGATATGAATGCAACTTTGTATCTTTTTTATGGACTTTCAGTTGTATATAACACCTAAAATGGTTTCCGGCGTAGTAGGGGTCGTCGTGGATAGTTATTTCTGGTAATTGAGATTAATTTTACTTTTAAAATACCTTATTGTTGATTATGCTTACTTTAATCTTCTGATCACACTTACACTTTGATATTAGAAAAGATAATTACTTTTGGAAGTACAAAGTGGGAAGTTTTATGAACTTTTACCTATTCTGTGGATTACAAAACATCAAATTTACTTTCTCTTGTTTTCAGTAGTCTTTTTTGTGAGTCATAATAGGCATCTCATCAGTTATCTCTTGTCAGGTGTATCGAGGAGTTTTCTTGTTCACTTTTTTTTTTGTGAATTACATATTTTCCATGTTTGATGCTAAAGGCAGTTCAAGAAAGTTGAGTTAGGCAGGAAAATGAATTACACGATGTGATTTATTGAGCTTATCCACTCTCAACAAGAAACTATTGAAAGTTATGGCTAGCAAGTAGCAAGGTCACGGGTAGCATGCTGAAATAGCAATGTGACAGATGGCCAGAAGGGATTCATGCGATTATTGATGAACTTGGATGCGCAAAAACTCCTTTAAACCTTGATCTCCTGAACCTAAGATTGATAACTTTTCTTTTGTTTAATGGA
Source organism: Linaria vulgaris (assembly GCA_948329865.1). Classification (NCBI taxonomy): domain Eukaryota; kingdom Viridiplantae; phylum Streptophyta; class Magnoliopsida; order Lamiales; family Plantaginaceae; genus Linaria; species Linaria vulgaris. The sequence continues at coordinate 15,699,355 of OX415253.1, forward strand.
TTCCTTGTTATGTTAATTCACGGCTTACTAGATATCAAATCTATCATTGTAGGAGGGTGTTTGCAACTTTATTCAAATGCACATGACCCGTGGCATGAATATTATTGTGGTATATTTGTTTTTATTGTGGTCAACTTGTTATTGTATTCTTTCATCATATTTTTTTGCCGAGGGTTCCCATAATTATGTTTTTTATCCAAAAAAATATCTTTGCCTACGGTTTACTGTTAGATTGTTGACACTTATCTCATATAAATTTGTGGTCTGCTTGGAAATGGCTCGATGATATATGTGTGGATGTTAAGTGTTAGAAGAGAATCGCCTCATAAAGAGAATTATGCGGTAGACACTTGTTACACGAAGAGTTATGCAACATGCATTGGATTTGGAATTGTGCAACTTAAAGGGAATAAAGTGTTGAATTGTGAGTCTTAACATAAAAGGTGGAGTAAAGCAGAAAATGCATTTCAAGATGTAATTTCCCTTATATATTCTCATCTAGAAACTACTAGAAATTATGATGAGCGAGGTCAAAAGCAAGATGGCGAAATAGCAAGTCTCGGAGATGGTGAGAAGAATCATTTGTTAACGAGCTCAGGTAAACAAAACTCTTTGAAACTTTGATCTCCTAAATTTTTCAAGTACTACTTTTTAACTTTTGTTTCTCATCTCATTGTCTTTTATTAAAGCTGCATATAACGACCAAAATAAGGTGTGGAAAGAATTGAAGAGGGTGATCCTTTTATGGTTTGTTTTGTGAAAGTAATAACCATAAACTGTCAATATTTGTGTTGTATTGGTAAAAAGTTATTGCTACTTTTTGTAATTAACAATTTACTAGCTTTAAAAGCTCTTAGTGGACAATGGGATTTGCAAATTCTTTATTAATGTATTTTATTTTGTATCATGTCATTATTAATTGAAGTACCGGTTGATTCATACAGATCATTCTTTTTCCAGAAGTTGCACTAGCACTCTTAAAGTAATGCCACTTTTGTGTTGTAGTAAATGATATTCAGATGGTTTTAGTTTTTTTGTGATGGTCTGGTGTTTGACTGGTTTTGTTTGACTGAAGTATCCATTTTTTTTGTGTTTCTTTGTTTTGAAGTGTATCTCATATACATGTACTTTTTCTATTTTGGTGTAATTGCAGGCTTACAAAACAGTCGCCATATTATTTGGAGCAAGTAGCATAAGTAACTCAAAGAATTTGCAATATGTTGATTAGCTGTTTTGCTCGTGGATTGGTAGTAATTTGAAGTTAGCAACCATCCATTTGTGTTGTTTTAAGAAGGATGTCTATCAACAGAACATTATTGTACCATCTATAAATTTTGTATTTTAGTCCAATTCTTGGGTTGGAGCACTTTGGTGTAACATAAACAGATGTACTCTTTTCTTATATGATATATTGTGGGCCTTCAAAACATGAGCTTCACTATATATAATTAAAAGATTGAATTGTGTTACAAAACTATAATAACGAAGTTTCTAACATAACGAAACTATAGAATAAAAGTATTGTCTTAAATTAGTAACAAATGTGTCTAGTAACAAATTAATTTTGCTTTATCCAATGAAAATATTGGTAACGAAATCAATTTTGTGACCAAAGAGATGACTTTTCTAACAAAAATTTCGTTACTAATACAAAAGATTCGTAACAAAAATTGGTCTTTGTTACCAATATAATGGTAACGAACGCACATATTTTGTTACCAAAACTTTTTGTAACGGGGTTTAAAGCACAAAACTATGGTAACAAATTGTTCGTTACCATTAAATTTGGTAACGAAAAATGACACCATTCGTAACATTTTTTTACGTTACCAAAACTGCAATTTCTTGTAGTGATCGGTAAGGGGATCCTCTCTCCTTACTCGTTCTTTTTTGTTTGCAAGTCTTTTCATCTCTTACCAGCGATGCAGAAGAACGTGGAGTGACCTAAGGGATACTGATTTACCATCATGCTCTGGTGGTCTCATATTTATTGTTCAGTTGAGTGATACTTTTTTATTCCTTGTCGCTAGCGGAGAATCAACAACAAATGTCAAATTGATTCCTAACAGGTACGAGCAGAGTCAAATGATAAAATATGGATTGTATTCAACAAAATACAACAGAAGACGCAATGAAGATTGTGGGTGATATTTTAAGGGCCATGTTTGTCGAGAAATATGAGAAGTATTTGGATATGCCGTCAGTAGTCGAAAAGATGAAGAAATAAATATTTACATAGTTAGGGAGAGGGTGTGGAGAAAGGCATATGATTTTAAAAGAAATGGTTACTCGCGCGGAGAATGAAATATTTAATCAAATATGTTTTGCAGTCTATCCCCGCATTTATTTGTAATGAGTTGATTTCAACTGCCAGACTTATTGACAAAGGTAATCAAATCTCTAATTTGCAATTATTGGTGGAAAACGAATTAGATTAAAATTTACGGGAATTGTGGGATAAGCTTTGTGAGAGTAACAAAGAAAGAGGTTTAGATATTAGAAATTTCAAGGCCTTCAATTTAGCTCTAGTAACGAAACAGACATGCGACATATTCTTCACTCAAGGAAGTTTGTCAGAGATTCAAACATCACTTAGCATACAAATGGTGGGTCAAACATTAGCATACCATGTTTAAAATGAAATGCTACGAAGTTTTAAGAAAAGATCTATTGTAGAACTTCTAACAGCAAAAACAGCAATTTCCTACAATTAGACAGGAGCTAGTACGAAGACACCCAATATTTTAGATGAAAAGTCGATCTAACTGAAGAACACAAGATTTTAGTATAAAATATCTAAGCATAAAGTTAGTTGATTAGATACATGTACATGTGAATAATGTTATTTGTTAAACACTACAAAAATGTTAGTTTTTAGCTTGAAACATTAGCTAGCAGAATTTCAAAAAAACAGGGTTGTTACCGGAAAAACGCTCGCAAAATTAATAATCACTAGCAAAGGACCAGCAAAGGGAAACGGCTAGCAAAAACTGATCTGGCAAAAATCTGGTGACAAAGCTTTCGCTAGCTGAAAAAGAATATTCTTTTTTCACGCCACATTAGCAGCCACGGTTTCCACACGATCGCTAGCCATAATTAAAGAAAAAAAACGAATATAAAAATATAATCCTTAATTAAAATTACTTCCAATAAATAGTCTAATTAAGATTACCGAATTAGAAATAATTAATTAAAATGACCTAATTAAGTTGTCTAAATGAAATTGCCTACTTGAAGCCTAATTTAAATTGAGTAATTAAAAACGCCTATTAAAATTGTCTAATGCAAATTGATTAATCATAGCCTAATTAGAATTAACTAATAAAAGTTGGTTAATTAAAATTTGTACTTGAAATTGACAAATTATAAGCGAGTAATTTAAATAGGCTAAAACAAAGGTGCAGCCGCCGGGGTACTATGCTCCAGCTCAGGTGAGTGGATATGGGGTTTCTATTCGACTATCTCGTCACCAATCGTGGATGAAACGGAGCTAGAAGCTATTAAAATTGGCGCACAACTTGTCTGGGAAAGGCGAACACCTCGATTGGTTATAGAAACCGATTCCATTGTTGCATATAAGATGATCATGGGCGAGGCCGAATGCCCGGAAAGTTTTACGAACATTGTGCAAGAGTGCCAAGTACTACTACGACTTCCTTGGACGTGCAAAATATGTTGGATCCCTCGTACAACAAATAGAGTCGCAGATGGCTTATTGAAGAAGGCACCGAAAGAAGAGGAACGAGATTTCTTTTGGGACCCCCCCCCCCCCCCTCCCCATATTGTTAATTATAATTTGCTTAACTTTGACATGGTCTAGGCGACCTCTGTTTTCCATTTGCTATCAAAAAAATAATATTTAAATAGGCTAATTAATTCTCTAATTAAAATTACTTTAATCCTAAAAATAAACTTCAAATTGTCTAATTAAGATCTTCTAATTAGAAAAGACAAATGAAAATGACCCCATTAAATTAAGGAAGTAAAATATCATTATTGAAATCGCCTAATTAAAATTGACTAATTAAAGTGTCTAATTAAAATTGGCTAATTAAAGTGTCTAATTAAAATTGACTACTAAAAATTGGTAAATTAGTTTTTCTAATTAAAATCTGTTATTAGAAATGTACTAATTATATTTGAGTATTTAAAATTACCATTAAAATTAACATTGGACAAAAGGTTAGCGAAAAGTCCACGTCAACTCAATCGGCTAGCGAAATTTGTGCGACACAGTTTAATCCACCTCAGTGTAAGCAGCAACTGTGTCTTTGTAAGCAAATGGTGGCTCCACCAAATGTAGGCTTACAAAGACGCGGTTGCTGCTTACAATGAGGTGGATTAAAATATGTCGCGCAAATTAAGCAAATGGTGCGACCGAGAAGGGAGCCACCATTTTTGCCGTGAAACCTTGAATTATGTCACCAATTCGCAATGGTAAGTGTTATCTTCCGTTAATTTCGTTTGTTGCAATTTTTTATTCTAATTCGTGAAATGCTTCGGTTTTTGCCCATGCCACTGATGATATTTGTATTTTCTGTATTGGGCCGACCATGGGCCATGCCCATGTTTTTACCTATGACGGGGACCATACCTGACATATATATCAAATGTGACCTTCGATATAGTACATCTCACGTGTTTACCACGTGAGTGGTCCCTACATCCCCAGGCCTACAAATATCCGCATTTCGGTAATCAAGGTAAGTTTTAATCACCTGCAATGGCTGTACATCTATATTGAGCCTAACCCGATATAGTGTTCGACATAATACCCGATATATATCTCCAACATATACTACCGACGTCACCCTTAACGTAAGCAGGAGATCACTTTCGATATAGAAGGCGCTAATGTCATCCCCGACATAACCTCCGACGTCATCTTCGATATACTTTTGATATTCTCCCTTGCATGTAACGTTAGTTCGAGGTGTTCCGGACCAAGCCTACTCGAGACTAGCATAGTTAGAGTAGGTCTAGTTTAGTGATAGACTCGTTCTATCATACTTGTAACCACTCTTATTCCATATATACGATATATTGTTAAATTAGTGGCGCCGTCTGTGGGAACATCAAGTTCCCGGATGATGACATCAAGATGCAATGAAAGATGACCCCTCACAGTCTACTAGGCCAATGGTTGACAATTCGATAGCAGAAGGCGCTCCCCACCATCTATTTTGGTCCCAGAGCCAATGATGGATCAGAATGAACCCGAGCATCCCCAAGCACCGAGAGAGCCAACTCCCGCACCTGCAGTGCCTGCAGTTTTGGCACCAGAGATCTTGGCCCAAATTAACGCTACTTTCCAAACAATATTGAATGCGGCCATGGAAACGCTTTTATCGCGTCTGAACAATAGAAGAGTAGATGACGCGCCACCGCGACCACAAGAGTCCAGGACTAGAGGACCCGGGTCAGAACATAGAGCTAATGAACACGAGGACACAGAAGATTCCAGAAGAGATCTGCGTTGCCCGAGAACGGGCGGGGTTGAAGAGTATGACATAGTAATGGATAGAAGGAACAGTGCTAGGAGGATGGAACAATTGGACAGCAAAAAGACAGAAGTGGAACGAAGACTAGCTTCGGCAGAGGGCTGTAGTTTGACGCCTTTTTTGGACGAGATATAGTCAGTGGTGTTAGAGAAGGGAGGTAAGATCCCTACCATCAAAGCATACGATGAGAAAAGTGATGTCTATCTCCACTTAGTCGACAATGTCTTGAACTTACATAGGTTTTGGTGCAACATCATGGCAAAGATTTTGGCTACAACTTTGACCGGAGCAGCTTTGGATTGGTTTACCAGGTTGGAGTTCGATCTATAACAAGCTATGAGTAGATGAGGCAAAAATTTGAGAGCCAATTCTCCAGCGAGAAAAGGATGAGAACTAGCATGCATCATTTGAATGCTATGCAACAGAGAGATAAGGAGAGTCTGGGGCATTTCATCAAGAGGTTTAACAATGAACTGCTCAAGGTGAATGAGGCGAGAGGGGATCATGTTGTCCTTATCTTATTTAATGCTATGACACATAATAGGATTTCCTCCCAGCTGATCAAGCTTAAATCGCCCACGATAGATCAGATCAACACGCTCGCATATGACATCGTTTATGAGGACAACATGATGGCAACCAAGCAGAGTTCCCAAGAAGATATACCCCCACTGACCAGAGGAATATTGGAAGTATTTGCCGTTGCGCAAAAAAAACAGGTGGCTCAATGAGCCAAAGAAGCCAAGGGAGAGCAAACGAATGAAATTCTCCGGAAAGTACTGTGAATATCACCGCCAAATGGGGCACAAAATAGAGGAGTGTACCGATTTGAAGAATGAGTTTGAGAGGCTCATAAAGGAGGGCAAGTTAGTGGAGTTTGTTAGAAACTCAAAGAATGATTGCCGAGGGGATGACGGATCCCGTTCACCTCGTAGGGGCCATTCTTGCTCTCCCGAGAGAGATAAATAGAAGATAATTGAAGCTCCAACCGAGCGTAGAAGGGCCATTGTCAATGCCCTCGTTCGAGAAATGATCAATGTAATCAACGGAGGACCGATAGTTGCTGATTCAGCAAGAGGACGGGAGAGAATAACTCATCGGATGTAGGTTGGGACATATATAGGCTATACTGGCTCAGTTATGCAAGAGGGTTTCCTAGAGTAGGAAATTTCATTCACCAAGAGGGATCTGGAGGAGCTCACACCGCAGGTGCTGGATGAGGTAAACTCGATTGCCCTTTTATTGTTATAATTGATGTAGTTGAATATCAGGTGCGAAAAGCCCTCATCGACAATGGTAGCTCCTCCAATATTATCTTTGCACGTGTCCTGGAGAAAATGATGTTACCCCAGAACATTATGGAGACTGTCTTAACCCCGTTAACTGGCTTTGGAGGAGGAGAAGTAATTCCAGTGGGACAGATCACATTGCCCACATCATTCTGGGAGGAACCGTGCAGGAGAACAATTGCAGTGAAATACATCGTGGTCGACCTTTTTTCTCCTATAATACTATCATTTGGCATCCCACCTCAACGAAATGAGAGCCATGGTATCAACCTACTACCAGAAGATGAAATTTCCTACCAAGGATGGAATCGGTGAAATCATAGAAGACCAAAAACATGGTTTGATGTGCTATGTGGCCTCGCTGAGACTTCCTAGGACTAGGGAGATATAAGAGGTGGAAGCAGTCGAGCAGGATTACATGCCAGATACGGAGTAATCACCTCTCTTCAACTGGGGGACCCTTATTGTCTTTTACTAATCCTAAAACAATTGCGTTATGTCATTTTGAACAATTTCAATTCCCTAAATTGCCCCATCGTTGGGCTGGACTGTAACTAAAATAGGGGAACTACGCCGGTCTGATTACCATACACAAGATATGAGGCGGGTTAGGATCTACCTAGTCTTCGACCGTTATTTATCGTTATCTCATATCATTCAAACTGATATAACTGCATTACAGTATTCTTAACTTATTGCAGGAAATATCCTACATGATATGACAAATGATGTACCTCAATAAAGGGTCCCAAACAAACATGCCCAAAAGGGCGCACAGATTATAAAATATCCCTCATAGGATATCATACGCTCAAAGGGCAAGGTTGCCATATTTCTTTACAAATACAACTATTCCTTATCTGGAGCAGGTACAACGACATTCCTTGTCAAGGGCATGTGGACCATAAGTTCCACCTTTTGGGATAAAATGCATAGACTTAAATTCATTTCCCATACTTTTCTTAACCAATGTTTTTCGATACAAGTTATGTTATCTTGTCCAGACAACAGGAAAGGAACTCTACAAATCCTGCGGGATATCGACCACCGATGAGTGGCGAAGACTCTACAAATCCTATGCGATATCGACCACTGATGAGTGGCAAAGACTCTACAAATCCTAAGGGATATCGACCACTGAGGAGTGGTGAACACTCTACAAGTCCTACAAGATATCGACTACCGATGAGTGGCGAAGACTCTACAAATCCTACGGGATATCGACCACTGATGAGTGACGAAGACTCTACAAATCCTACAGGATATCGACCACTGATGAGTGGCGAAGACTCTACAAATCCTACGGGATATCAACCACCAATGAGTAGCGAAGACTCTACAAATCCTATAGGATATCGATCACCGATGAGTGGTGAAGACTCTACAAATCCTACGGGATATCGACCACCGATGAGTGGCAAAGACTCTACAAATCCAACGGGATATCAACCACCGATGAGTGACGAAGACTCTACAAATCCTACGGGATATCGACTACCGATGAGTGGCGAAGTCTTTACAAATCTTATGGGATATCGCCCACCGATAAGTGGCGCAGAATCTACAAATCCTACGAGGTATAACTCCCTTATCCACTGCGATAGGCAGGGGATCACCCGAAAGGAGCGAACATCTACAAGTCCTGGGGCATAACTCCCCTATCCACAATGATAGGCCGGAGAGCACCCGGGATGAAAACAACACACCTCACAGGGTCATAATTCCCTTATCCACCGCGATAGGCTGGAGAGCAACCAAAAGGTGCGAGTCCTACAAATATTTACAGTATAACTCTCCTATCCACTGCATCCAAATGAGAGAACCCTACAAAGGCAGGAGAGCATCCGGAAGGGGCGAACATCTACAATTCCCACAGAATAACTCCCCTATTTACCATGATAGGAAGGAGAAAACCCGACATGAAGTAGACGAACCTATAAATTCTACGGGATCATAACTCCCCTATTTTCCACAATACGCCTGAGAGCACCCCCAACTGGCGCAACTATATACATTTCTTGCAACGTAACCCTGACAGAAGGTAGCAACCTACACATTTGGCATGTTCTCGAATGAACAAAGAGCGCATAGATCTAACGAACCATATTCATGGAAACATGGAGAAAAGCCATAGTACAATCACTCAAACAAGGAACATAATGAAACAAGTCCACAAGGCTAAAAGTAGCATTATTCATACAATGTTACACAATCAAATGAACGACATGGCGATGTAACACCAATAAGAAACCATGCGACTTAGCTCAGGCAGGACCCTTTTCCTTCAATAGGGAAGAAAACGGGTTGGGCTGCTCAGAAGCAGCGTCCATAGACTCAGGGTTGTCAAGGGGAAGACCGTCCAGACCACACATGGAATCGAGTTCCATGAACTTGAACCCTTCCTTGGGACCCTTCTTGGTAGTTACCTGCCCTATCAATGCTTGAAAGGCCTTTTTCCGCTCCATGACAGCACGCTCCGCCATAAGCTCGTGATAGGTCCCACTTGCGAGAAACTTCTTGGCGACTCGCAGCATGATTTCAGGAGATTTATCTGACATTGGTAAAATGCGAATTATAACTAAATACGACTTATGCTATGAAAATACGTATTAAAAAAATGCACACATACAACATTCTGTAGATCAAGACGAGACTTTGCTAGATCAGCTTGTAGACGCTTGTTTTTGGCTTCCATCTTCTGAAGCTCGTGCTTAGCCGCTCGATGTTGATCTCTCTCCTTAAGTGCATGATCCTTCAAAGCAATACCCTTACTAGCGAGTGTTTCAGCATCAGCACGGAGGTCACCATACTCATCCTTCAACGTCCGGCACTTACGTAGGGCCTCCTCCTTAGCCTGAAGCTTCTCTATGGCCATCGAGTTGAAATCAGCCATTTTTTCAATGCCAGGCTCGAGTAGAGAAATAATAGCATCCTTATCGCCCTCAAACAGACTAAAAGTCTTCATGGAGGTCACCAGCATTTTCCCGAGCTGTAGAAACACTTACCATAAAAACAAAGCACTTGCGAAAAGTATAAGAAACACTGCAAGATCTCAACAACTCACACTCTGGTAGACGTGCATATTGCGATGCACGTTCTGCACCACCCGCTCCATTTCTGTCAAAGTAGAGACCCTTTCCAGCAGAGGGAAGGCCCACGTCATGCTTTGGACCGCGTCAGCCTCCTAGAATTCCACCCTTTTACCTTGGAGACTAGGTCCAGGCCTCGCTCGCCCTTGCCCGATAGTGGGATGTGGAAATGAAGAACCCTCTTCTCGAGTACACTTTTGGCCATCTTTGAGAAGAAGGCATCTGCAAAGCAACGTTTATAGCATGACCCTTCCTTTAGCCGCACTAGCGACCCGAACATGAGTATCTTCATCTAGTGATATAGGGACCTTAGACAAACCCCCTAGTCCCGCCTCATTAATTACCACGACGGGCATATCTCCTGCCGCAACCTTTACAGATTCAGGATTACTCTCCACATGAGGACCAACTCCAGCCACGGGTAGAACACTTTCCCTATAGTGGGGGGACATATTTCAGCATGCTCCATCGGTGAAGGTTGAACTTTGGAGGACACAACAACATCCTTGGCAATAGATACTGCCTTGAGCAACGCATCTGCTCCGGTGTAACCCCCGACAATGTCAAGGACCCTCTCACGACCAGCTCCAGTAGTAGTATGAGACATTTCTTCCACAGGACTAACACTCCCAATAGGAGATTGAACACTACCCGCATTTCGGTAATCAAGGTAAGTTTTAATCATCCACAATTACTGTACATCTACATTGAGCCTAACCCGATATAGTATTCGACATAATACCCGATATATATCTCCGATATATATCACCGACGTCACCCTCGACGTAAGTAGAAGATCAATTTCGACATAGAAGGCTCCGATGTTATCCTCGACATAAACTCTGACCTCATCTACGATATACTTTCGACATTCTCTCTTGCATCTAATGTTAGTTCGAGGTGTTCCGGACCAAGCCTACTGGAGACTAGCATAGTTAGAGTAGGTGTAGTTTAGCGATATACTCATTGTATCATACTTGCAACCGACCATATTCTACATATACGATCTATTGTTAAATTAACTGAGTTGTTTGAGATGCGCATGCAAAGCGTTGTTGATATAAATGAACACCTCATTCTTTTACTTTCAATTCGTTGGACGAATCAAGAAATCATATAATTTTTTATTTTTTTTGTGATTGCACCTTCTTGGAGAAATTGATGGAATTCATTTTTAAGAACATTTGTTGTACTACCGTTATCGATGGAATTGAAGAGATTGTTTTTCTTTTCAAACTAAAAATTACTCTTTTTCTATTTTTTCTTTGATAGTCATTACTCACTATTTGTTTTTGAGAATCTGAAATTTGCATGAGTTGAAGTGGTTAGAAAAGATTTTCAAAATTCTGAAATCTTGGGGGAAGGTGAGAAATATAAATTGAGTGATCAGTTTGATTTAGTCCAAACTCCAAAGTGGAATAAAAGTGAAATGGGGGACAAAAGTATGATGGCCATAGTTATAGAAAGCTTTCTAAGGTTCAGGAATTGTGTGACCTCTTAGAAAAGTTGTTGAAGTATATAATAATGTCTGAAATTAGTTGTAAATTGTAATAGGTTGGAGTTCATAAGATTTGGAGGGCCCAATTTATTATATTCTTATTCCCCACTTCCTTAATTTCATCCGGCAAGAAATGTTAAATTTTGAAAATTGTGAGCTTTACTATGTTAAAAGTACAACAATCTGCAGCATGATATGCTTAGCTAGAACAGATTAATACCACAAAATTTGACTTAATAATGTGATTGTTGTTTGGGTTCATATATAGCCTTACCATACTAAATAAGATTGAAGGCTTAGGGTATCATTCGTAACCGACTACATATTTTTTCTTTAATTATTGGTTCAAAGCGACTTTGAATTGACGAAGGAATGTGCATGAAGTGCCTGTGCTGTTGTAGCTGTTAGCATGGCATACATGTAAATTTTCTACATTTCCTTCATCTAGTGTACCTCAGGCTGGTGGGCAGTGGCCGTTCATGCTGCTATTTCAGCCGTTTATGCAGCCAACGATGATGATAGGTGGTTACCCGTTGTGGATGCCGCCACCGATGTGGCGAGGGTTCCACCGCCAGTTACCAGTCTTGGGGACAGTGGCATGACTCAACCCATGACATATTCGATATGACTGTTTCAGTACCATGGCGGATTCAGTCCAGCAAGATTGCTGCCATAATATTTCGATTCCACAGAAGCATGTGCATATCCTTCTAGAGGATTTAGGCCACATGAGGCACGGGGGTACAATCGAGACAACAATCATGTTGGCGATGTGGTTGATGATTCTCCTGAGATAACGGAGGAGGAAGAGTTGATGTTAGCGGATATTATCGAGTCGAATTATTCTAAGAGCATGGGAGGTGGGATTGGTGTGCATGTGCTTCCTGAGCATGCTAATAAACGGCTGCTTACTTTGTGTAAGGATGGGAGTTTCGCTAACCCACTGGCCGTGAGCTTAGCTAGCGATATTGGTAAACGAGTCATGCGAAATAACGACAAAATGACTTAGAAAAAGTTCTAGGAGGAGGAAAAGGAGGATGCTTGGCATTCTTGTAGGGTATTTTGATTATTGTTTAAATACATTTAATTTAATACTCCACGTAATTATTTAAAAGTTTATGGTGCTGATTATTGTTTATTTTAATAAATAATTGCAACAACATTACAAGTGGGACAAGGATGACCACAAATTGATTAAAATCTCTTCCTAGAAGATTGCCCAAATTTTCTTCCAGTTAGGCATTAACAAGACCAAAAAGTGGTGGATCATATACAAGACCAACAAGGCGTCATAGGAATAGAAAGCTTTGGATGACGTTGGCGTCATAGGAATAGAAAGCTTTGGATGACGTTGGCGCAAATGAAGAATGCTATCTTAAATTGGAGTTACCCAAGACCATAGTAAGGTCGAGGAAGGCCCGAGAGAACAAAAAGAAACGAGATGGAGTCAATTACGTCGGAGAGTCTATTGGTTAGGGCATTCACAGGGAGCGAATTGCATGTTTATTTATTATTACTTATAGTTTATTTAAGGTATCTTATGTAGAGTTTTTATTTTTAACATAAACTAATTGAAATTGTTTGAACATGGCAAAAAATACTATGGAGGAAACAAAGACCTAGTCCCACATTCAGCGGTTTAGCTGAAGACGCATTGCAAAGTCATACCCGATTAAACGTAAAAGTGGACTACACCTTGGGCTTGAAAAGTATATGTGAGTTTTTTTTTTGGTTAATCCTCCTTATTAGTTTCTTAGGTTCTTCGACATTTGTTTAATTATATCATCTTTCTTTAGTCTTAGCAGAGGTACTTGGAGTTGTGCATTAAAGAACTCGGGCCTTACTGGGATAAATGGGAATCAATAAATATGAAGCAATGGTTAGTGGCTTTGGGTGGAGAAAAAGAAGGGTTTTTTCCAGAGTTTTCTACATGCGGGGATCTCGAGATTGTTGTCTTTAAAGGAATCAGAAAATACCCTAAATATATTAGTTGGGGGGATCGATGAAGGCCATTCAAAAAGCAACATCACTTATTGTATAACTTCAGATACAAAATGCTGCACATCTCGCGCAGCGGCAAGCTCGCCGCACATGCCAAGCATATTAAGAACTTGAGGAGAGCCAAAAAGCATTCGCTTAAGAGATTTATGTGAAGATGAACTGGGACCAGCTTGCGCAGTATGCGGCCATTACAACTTTCTTCCATATAGGAGGCGCTAAATGGCCTTCTATATAACCACAATCGCCTCCTATATAAAAAATAGGAGGCGATTACGTGCCAGCAACAGATTGCCTCTTAAATGGACGCATTTTACCATATGGGAGGCAATTATTAGCCTTCAGTAATATTAAAGGCGCGTGGAAGTGGAATAATCGCCTCCTATATATTCCCGTGGGAGGCGATTATTCGACTGCAGTGTTTGTGGGGTCAGGCGAATATTCTCTGCCGTTTATAGTTGTTTATTTTATTATATTTTGCTGATGACGTGGTGGGAGGCGATCTCCTCGCCTCTTATAATTAATTTATCATTTAAAAAAATAATTTCAGCTTTTCAATATTGTAAAACAATGAGAATGGTTGGAGGTGATTATTCGCCTCCAACCATTTGCAGAATTCTGAAGAAAAAAAATGCCGCAATTTGTTTTCACAAAATTTCATTTCCAGCTCCTTATTTGCCTATTTTTTAAATTAAGAATTAAATTGAAAACACACCATGTTTTAATTCATCAACATTAATATATACAAAAAAATATTATTAACATTACAAAATGATGAGATTCATATAATATCATTAAATTAATTAGCTACATTTAATAAATACTATGACATGTAAATAGAAAAATACAAACATAATTAACTTGCAAGATACATCATTACATTCCAATATATTACATAATAAATCCTAAAAAAACTATTTATTGTGTTCATGAATAAAACTAGCTAGCAAAAAAATAAAAAAAAAAATATGAACACCATCTTCATCTTGCATTAATTACTCCTTGTATTTTTTCTTGTAACTTTTGTATTAACTTCATCTTGAATATGAACACCAACTAGGTTGTGAAGGTTGGTGAAGGTAATAACTTTTGCAAATATATATATATTTTTTTTTATGTTGTGAGGTTCTGTGTGGGAACGGGTATTTGTAATTTTTTTCCCAGTGGTAGGAGGCGAATTTTCGCCTCCCATATCCCTGCAGATGGTTAAAGTTTAATTGTTCAGATGTGCTGATTGAGAAAATCTAAAGGTAGAAGTTTGCCAATTCGCCTATCATGCGGATCGTTGTTTAGTTGGGGGGAGGCGAATTCGCCTTCCATATGTTTTTTAAAAAAATTGCGAAAATAATAATAATGACTTTAGAAATGAATTAATCTCCTTCTACCAAAAGCAATTCTATTATTGCACGGGAATCTCTCCCTTCATCCTCTATTCACCATATTCAGATTTCATTTTCCTCCATTGTTGCACATCTAAAAAAATAAGAAGAAAAAAAAATCATAACTTGCCCCATATTTTGTAACAAAACATCGGAATTATATATGTATCATTAGATCTGCAGAAGTCGAATGTTAAGAGGTATGTAATATTTTTTTAAGTCTTTAATTACGAGTTCATTAATACATTACATATATTTTTTTTATTATTAACTTGGTTTAATAATTGTGGTAAATATTGTTGGTAATGTTTAATGAGGGTAGATTTTTGGTGATTGTAATGTTTATTGTTAGTATTATTAATGACTTGGCATGTAATGTTTATTGAGGGAAGATTTTTTTACTATTGACTTGGTATGTAATGTTTATTGTTAGACAATAAAATCGATTTCTGATTCATGTAGATCTAAAATGTATAACAACGAAGATCATAGTTGGATGTACGATCGAGTGACTGATGGTTATCTCAACCAGAGTTTTGTTGATGGTGTTGATAGGTTTGTAGAATATGCATCTTCTCAGACTAACTTGCTCAATCGGGGCAAAGTTAAGTGCCCCTGCAGAAAATGTTGTAACACTAAGTATCATACAATGGACATAATTAAATGTGATCTTTACAAACGGGATTTTCTTCCAGATTATTATGTTTGGGTAGCGCACGGTAAGTCATTTGGTAAAACATTCGGGGCGTCGAGTTCTTATATCCCAGTGAAGTCACCTCCTCATGAAAATTTTGGTGGTTGTATTAGGGAAATGGTCGACGATGTGTTTGGTGGTCGTTATGAGAATGTTCAGTGTAATCAAGAGGCAAATGAGGTGCCAACTCGCAAGGCAAGAGACTTCTATGAATTATTGCGACAATCAGAGACGCGCATAAGTAGTGGCCATTGTGAAACAGCTTTGGAATTCGTGTCTCAGTTTATGACAGATAAGATTTTGCACAACACGACAGAAGCTAGTTGTAACAAATGGCTAAAACAATTGCACAAAGTGTTGACTCCAGAGGATCGCGGAAAAATTCTGAAGGATGTTAGAGGGATGAAGCGTGTATTAAAATGGTTTTTCCTGGAAAAGAAGACTTATGACCTATGCGAGAATAATTGTTTCATGTACTACCGGCAGCTCGAAGCTAGCAGTTATACTAAATGTCCAGTGTGCCAAGCAGACAAATTCGAGGGTAGATAGAGTACAAATCCAAGGGCCAAACGCATTCCCAAAAAGAAAATGTGGTACTTTCCTTTGACATCTTGATTGCAGAGGTTGTATATGTCTCGAGCAACGTCACAACACATGACGTGGCATCTGAAATGTCAAGGACAAAACGATACGATGATTCACCCAGCTGCTGGTAAGGCGTGGAAATCTTTTGATGACGGGTATCCAAATTACGCCGCCGAGCCCAGAAATTTTAGGCTTGGTCTTTACACAGATGGGTTCACTCCTTGGGGAAGCTTTGGTAATTCATATTCTTGTTGGCCAATTTTTGTGACGCCCTACAATCTCCCTCGTGATATGTGCATAAGGCAAGAATACATATTTTTGTCTTTGTTGATCCCTGGACCAAGGAGTCCTCGAAAGAACCTTAACTTGATGCTACGACCCCTAATCGATGAACTTATGATTCATTCGGAAGCAAAATTTTGTAATGAGAGTGCATTTGATGTGGACGGTTAGTGATTTTCCAGCTTACGGAATGTTATCCCAGTGGAGTACGCACGGTAAGCTATCTTCCCCGTATTGTATGAATCAAACAAAGTCTTTCCGTCTTAATCATGGAAAGAAACCATGTTGGTTCGACTGTCATCGCCGGTTTCTACCTCCT
The DNA here is from genome assembly GCA_948329865.1 of Linaria vulgaris. Lineage (NCBI taxonomy): Eukaryota > Viridiplantae > Streptophyta > Magnoliopsida > Lamiales > Plantaginaceae > Linaria > Linaria vulgaris. The sequence continues at coordinate 15,715,989 of OX415253.1, forward strand.
CATCATTCATTTCATTCCAACACTACTAATTTCAAAAAGGGCCAGGTAGATTACGATGCACCACTGGTTCGAAAATCGGGTCCAGAAATCAAATATTAGGTTGACTGTCTACCTCCAATTCAATACGGAGACAGTGGCGAATTTGTGGAGGGTTTTGGCACAGACCACAACTGGATTCGACGTAGCATATTTTGGGAACTTCCATATTGGGAGTCAAATCTTATCCGTCACAATCTGGACGTAATGCATTGTGAAAAATATTTCTTTGACAACATAAAAAATACAGTAATGGACTACCCAAATAAAACGAAGGATAACTTTAATTCGCGAAAGGATTTGAAAGATTGGACAACCAGAACTGAATTATATCCGATACCTTCACATAACGACAGTGGACCATAAAAAGGCAAAGTATTACTTAGGTAAAGATGAAAAGCGAATGGTGTGTGAATAGGTGAGTGGAATCTAGTTTTCGGATAGATATGCGTCGAACATTAACCGTTGCGCCCAAATCCCCCAACTACGACTAGCAGGAATGAAGAGTCACGACTGTCACACTTTTATGCAAAGGTTGCTACCTATTGCATTTCGTTAGAAGAGCCTATTTGGGAGGCAATCACGGAGGTGAGCATATTCTTTAGATCGCTTTGTGCGACAGAATTAAGCATATGCGCAATGGAAGAATTAGAGAGATTGATTGTGATTACACTGTGCAAGCTCGAGCAAATATTCCCTCCCTCGTTCTTTGATTCAATGGAGCATCTGGCCATACACCTTCCCTGGGAAGCAAAGGTTGGAGGACCTATCCAATACAGGTGGATGTATCCCTTCGAGAGGTAAATGTGTCTTTTGACTTGGATACATAATTTTCACGATAATTGTTTATTTGATTTGTTTTTTTTTTGTTTTATGTATCTTGCAGACGCATGCAAGATTTAAACAAAACAGTAAAGAATAAGGCTCGTGTAGAAGGATCTATTGCCGAGGAGTATCTAATTTTCGAAGTCACCAACTTCTTACAATACTATTTTGAGCAATCTATTGAGACAAGAGCCAATCGTCTCAACAGGAATGAGGTTGCACTGAATGAAAAGTTTCATGAAGAACTCTCAATCTTCCACGTGAAAGGGGAACGGATTGGTCGTGCACTAAGGGATAGACACCTTAACACGACCGAGTATAGAGCTGCTGAGTTATACATCCTTCTCAATTGCCCAGAAGTGGAGCCATGGTTGAGGTAAGTACCTCATTAACGTTGCTTAAACACTTTATTACCCGTTACGCTCTATTAAAATGTGACTTTCGTAGATTGTTTGATGAACAAATGTGTGTTGGCCTTCTGGAGCATCAAATACAAACACACCGTAATATCTACTTTGTTGAGTAGATCAAGGGAATTATTATGTCTCGCAATTATTGTATAGATCTCCGCATCATTGCGTTGGTAAGCGGGCCAATCAACGATGTTAAAATATTTGATGGTTACTTGATAAATGGGTTTAGGTTTTACACCATAAAGTATAACAAGCGTAAGAAGACAAATAACAATGGTGTATACGTTAAGGACAACGATGCAGGGAAATCCCATTATTTTGGAATCCTCGAGGAGATAATAGCAGTTCAATATTGGGGAAGTGGTCGTGCACTACCTGTGATTATTTTCAAGTGTGATTGGTATGATCTGTTTTCGTCTGAGATGCAGAAACATTCGTCATATCCACTGGTTGACATAAACTCAACTCGCCGACTACCGACAGGGGTGACGGATCCGTTCATCCTGGCGACTCAGGCTCAACAAGCATGTTATTTCACATACCCCTCTCAGAAACAGTTTCGGAGAGGGTGGTTGTCTGCCCAAACCACGAAAGCAAGACATATTGTTGACACCACCTCCTTACGCAATAATGTGGTCGAAGGACCAGAAATATTTCAAGACGACACACCTCCTCTTTTCAGATTGGATGTTGACCTAACCTCGTACCACATTCATAATTTAGCAGGCAATGAACTAGAAAACGTGGGCGAGGATCCGTTGAGTCATCGAAATGAAGGTGAAGAAGAAGATGATGATGAAGAAGAAGAGGATGAGTAAGAACTTGATGAGGATGACATCGAAGAACAAGATGATGATGATAGTGATCCTAATTATGAATAGTTTATTTTGATATGCTATGCAATAATAATCGTAGTTTAAGTTTGTAGTGCAACGGTTAATCTTTGAGACACTTTATTTTCATGAATGATAAAATTCCTTCCAAGCATGATTGTCCATGGTTATGATTTTTTTTTATAAAATTATAATTATGATAATTACGTGAGTCCCGTGAAATTTTATCGAGAACGGAGTAATGGTTGACGCTGAAGAAACAATTGGTGTGAAAAATATAAATATGCCAAAGTTTGCAAAAACCTTTAAAACAACTCAAAATTCAATAATTTTAATCGAAAATCCTAATTATGATAATTAAGCGTGTCTCGTGAATTTTCAGCAAAAACAGAGTAAACAATGACGTTGAGAAAATAATTAGGGGGCAAATTGAGGGCGAGGGAAATTGGGGGAAAAAAATATTGAATTTTCTGTTTATTGAATTTTCCTTTTTTTTAAAGAGCTGGGAGGCGATTTATCGCCTATAGTATATATTTTTTATTGTTTTTTCTTTTTTATTTAAGCGGTGGGAGGCGATTTATCGCCTGTAATATTTAAATATATAAAGGTCTGAAAATAGAAAATTTGGTCATTTCCAGATTTCACTCTCTCTCTCCACACACACGCACGCACGCTCACCTGTGTGTTCAAATTAGGGCTTTTGATTAAAATCGATTTCAGTCGAAATCAAGTCCGGTTTTTATTCAAATTTAGGACTCCGAGTTACATTCAAGCATTTGTTAAGCTCAATTTTCGCTTAAGGTACTTAATTTCTTCAATTTCGACTCTTTTTTTGCGCAAATTCGACTCTCTAGTTTATATATGTTTTACGGCATTTAGGGTCCTGTAAATTCTTACTTAGTACTGTAATTAGGGTTAATCTTTAGGATTTAGTGTTATTCAGTACTATAATGGTTGAAAACATTAGGGTTTCAGTACCGTGATGAATATTTTTGGTCTAATAGGGTAAAAACTGTATGAGTTGATATGTGCATGTTGTATTAGGGAAGAATTGACATGTGCATGTTGTATTAATTGATTAAATTAGGGGGTTAGTTAGAATTTTAGAATGTGATGCGATTTGTTGTTCTATTTCTTTAATTTATCTGTGAGCGTTGTAGTGATGATGTAACTGATAACTTTATATGTGGTATGTGCATGTTGCATTAGGGAAGAATTGACATGTCATGTTGTATTAATTGAAGAAATTAGGGGTTTAGTTAGAATTTTAGGATTGTGATGCAATTTGTTGTTCTACTTATTCAATTTATATGTGAGTGTTTTAGTGATGATGTAACTGATAACTTTATGTGTGATATGTGCATGTTGTATCTGGATTTGTTTAAAAGTTCATCAATTTCTCCTTTGTGTTGTAATTTTTTGTTCAAATATTGTCAAAATTGTGTTAGTGTTGTAATTAGGAATTGTAATTGCTGATATTCTTTCAAAATCATCATTCAGTATGTTGCGTTTGTTAAAAAAAGGTGTTTAAGTTGAATTTAGGGCTGCGTTATGATTAGTGATGTAATTCTGTTTCTATTGAATTGTGTATGTTGCATTTTAGGTGCTACTTCTTTTAAACTCAAGAGCTATGGTTGATTTTTGGATTGTGTTAGATTCTTGTTGTTATAATATTGTAAAAATTAAGTGTTCTAATGTTGCATTTGTTAAAAAATTGTTTTTGCTTAATTTTAGGACTGTGTTCTAAATCTTTTGGATTATTGATGTAATTATTAAAATGATTGTGAGTAGGACTGTATTATGATTATTTTGGTTGATTTTTAAGATTTAGATGAATATTTAATTACTACATTGTAAAGTTTAATCTTAAAATTGAGGCTAATTTGTTTGTGTAATGAATTGGAGATGGCAGCTAGTGGTTCATCAGATCAAGGAGTGCGCAGGCAAGGGATTCCGATGTTGAGCCGAGAGGAACGACATGGTGGTTCAGGGGATTGTGGTTCCAAAAGGCAATGTACAAGTGGCCTACAATCATCACCACCGATGATGTATCGGCCAATGGACAACGCCACCCAGGCTCCATCTTTTATGGCTCACCTGACTGCCATACACAACAGTCAACCCTTGCCGTTGACAAGACCCTACACCCAACCACAAGTGGGGTATACGCAGCCACAGATGGCGTCACCTTCGATCAGAGCCTCCACCCAGCCACATACAGTGTATACGCAGGCACAGCTGGCGCAGATGATCGGCATACGTGAGGACATCTGGTCACCTCAGCAACAGATGCCGATGACGCTGTATGGGGCGCCACAGAGAACATACAACAATGAGACACATTTTGACAGTGTGCCGATGACTGGACCAGACCATGGTCGACCGATGCCTCGGTACGGGACGACACATTCCTCACCCCTACAGGCATCAACGGGGGCTCGTGGCTCGACCCAGTGTGGTAGCGCAGAATCTGTGCCCGTTCAGCCAGTTAAGCCAGAGCAACAGGGCTTTATGTCGGCTAATGAGTTGTATGAAGCCACTTTGGCTCAGCCCGTAATTTACTACAAGCAAGTGGCTTTGACTCAGCCATCGCAAGGAAGCACATGGGTTATAGAGGATGATGATGAGGTTGTGGTTGAGGGAGGTGAAACGGCGACGGTTCAGGATGATCGAGAGTATTCGTTGGAAGAGGAGTTGGCAATTTTGAGCACCTTAGATTCAACAGATACAGGCTACAGAGGTTCGGGAAAATGGCAACGTGAGCGAGAGGTCGAGTCATTGATGCCAAAATTAATTGTCGCATTTGATGAGAGTTTCATTGGTGGCGCATCAGGCACTGTGACATGTGTTTTAAATGAGGTGATGGGGAAACCGCACACGGGATACCCTGATTTTAGCAAGGAAGAAAGGGAAAACGGCTGGAAAATGTTTCAGGTATGTTAAATCCCTTTTACTAACTCCTTAAATGTACTGGTAGTTTAATAGTGACTGAAATTTAGTTTAAATAAGTTGACAATAGTTTAAATATAAATAAATTTATTGTAGTTTAATATTTTGTTGATTATATATGTGATGTTTTGTTGTTCAATCTGTGAGTAGTTTAAAGTTAAATATTAGGTGATTAAACAACAAGTTGAGGATCTGATTTTGCCAAAAAATTTAACTTTTCCAAGGCTAGTCTTGTCTCTGATTCAACGTGGTACCTTAGACATACTCACGGGTACTTCGTGCTGCCTCTAGAGTCCTTAAATTTTGACTACTGCAATCACCTTTACAGTTGAAATAAAAGTTTTTTTAATTATATTATCACAAGTATGATTGAACTTTTATTTTCTGTGATCAGGGTAATTTATTATATTTTTGTGTTAATTCCAATATTTGTTACGTGCCTTGTAGAAATGTTATCGGTGGGACAAAAAGGATGAGCTGACCATTGAAGCGACGTATCACATGACGGCCCAAACCAATTTTTCACGCATGATCACAAATTGCAAGAAATTTTGGTTGGCGTACAGGAAGGACCAAAGCTATTCGGAGAATCACAAAACCTGGGCAACTGCGGAGTGGCTCGAATCCTACATAAAGTATTGGAGCAAGAAAGAATCGAAGGATAGAGCTAAATCTTCGAAGGAGAATCAGGCCAAGAGAGAAGGAGCTCCCTGGATCGGCGGGTGTAAAAGTGTAGCGGCCTATAGACATGAAATAGTACATGCAGTTAGACATTATTAATTATTATGTTTTATTATAGTACTTGTGAGTTTTGTAGACGTCTATTGATTTTCAATCTTAATTTTCAGGCGAAAGCAAGCGGGATACACCCTGATGATGTCCCTATTCATGAGATTTGGTTGAAAACACATTCCAAGATTTCCGGCAATGTAGTGAAGTGGGGTAGTAAATGGGCGCACAATTTTTATGTAAGTGATTATTGAAACTATCTCTAATAGAATGTTTATTAGTATATTATATTAGTATTAATAAAGAACACTATGTTTGAATAATTTTGCTGAATTAGTGTGTTGCATTTGATCCGATTTCTTGTATTTCATGTATTTATGAGAAATTAGTATTAGTATTATGTTGCATTTTATCTGATTAATGTGTTGCATTTGATCTGATTAGTATTATGTTGCATTTGCTGAATTATTAATCTGCAAGTATTATGTTGCATTTGCTGAATTGTTAATCTGCATTTGATCAGGTTTTAAATCAAAATTCCGGTAACTTATCATATTTTCTGTATTTACGAGAGTTTTATCAAATATGTAATTATGAAATCTTTAAAAAAGCTGTGTAATCAAATTTGTAAGTTATGAGACTGGAATCAACTATTTGATTATCTCTAACACTTACGATTTTTTATTTGATGTTGGACAGTTGAAGTATTTACGTGAGTCTATAATAGAACACACTGCTGATATGAGAAACTAGCGACTGTTGAATAAAGCTGCCTGGTTGCGTGTTGTTAATGGTTCCAAGAAGAATTTTGTTCTAGGCCTTTCAAAGTGTGGAAACCCAGAGTTTGTCGCTTTGAGACAATGGCGAAGCCTTGGGCATATCAGCAGCTACGAAGAGTTGCTTGAAAAGCAAACCGAGGCTATAACAGCTTTGATTGAATCGAATGCGGCAAAGGATGCACAAATGGCCAAACAAGCGGCAGAGCACCAGAGCATGAAGCAATTACTGAAGGCCATGTTCGTGATGCAACGTCTACCGATTCCCCTCGAGTTTGTCGGTCTATTCGCTGAACCTGAAGCCGCACCATATGCACCATCACCTGAACATGAAGCCGCTACTGGAGCATCGCCCTCTGGACAATCAACGGCAGGATCATCCGGTACCGGACAATCACCTACCGGGTCGGTTCTAGTGACAACACCCTACTATCCGGACATGTCAGCCGTTCATCAATGAACTTGTCCACATTCCTATTAGAACTCATTTAACTTTTGAACAATGTTTAATCGACATGTATTATGGTATTTGATTTTGGAATTGGCCTTGTTTTGGTAATTGACTTGGCCTAATTAGGTGTAATTTTGTTAGTGACTTGTTTCTTTTTGTTTGAACTCATTGTTGGATGAATTTTGGAGTTTGGATGGTATTGGTATTGAAATAATATATTTTGTGTTTTGGAGTTGGAGTATGAAATTTTGGATTTTGGAATTTGGAGTTGGAGTTGAAGTTGGAAAACCATCTCATGGAGTACTGGTTTGGCCCCTGAAATGCTAATGTTCTACTGGAATTACTGTGTTGGAGTACTGGTTTTGGCGCCTGGATAGCCATTAAAATTACATTATTTTTTTTTTATTTTTTTAGAACAGAAGGCCAGTATTCGCCTCCCACCAATTTAGAATTTAAATAATTTGTTTTTAAAATACAGGTTGACCGTAAAAGCAATTTTTATTTATTTTTTTTAAAGCTTTTTTCGAATTGTGGGAGGCATATATTCGCCTCCCACCACGTGGCGGCTTCTGAGTGGATCCGTCTCGCCCATGTGTAAGGGCTGTCAGCATAACAGATATAGGAGGCGAATATGGGCCTCCTCAACTCTAAAAGGCCTTTATTCGCCTCCTATATCACATTATATTGTAGAAGGCCTATAATCGCCTTTTATATCCAACAGCTATAATAAAGGATTCTTGTAGTGGGCTAATGGTGGGGGCGACCGACGTTGGTGGGGCAAGGGACATTGGTGGTTCTAGTGGCGTAATTGGGTCACAGGGCGTTGGCGGTTTAGGAGGCGTTGGTGTTTCGGGGTCGTTGGTGGGTCACATGATGGCTCACCGACGATGGATACCACCTCAGATTATTTTGTAGATACCTCACATTTTGAACTCTTTATTTACGTATTTCATTTGTGAACTCTTTAATTAAGTGTTAATTTTGAACTACATATTTAATCTGGGTGTTATTTGGTGTTGTGAGGTGGATGGAACGATTAGTGTTGTTGTTACTATTTGGTGTTATTTTAGTGCTGCTTAACATGTGTTGTTTGTTTGGCGTTGTTTAAAAGGTGTTGGTTGTTAGGTGTTATTTTGGTGTTGTTAGTTTGGTGTTATTTTGGTGTTTTTTTTTAAAGGTGTTAAAAATTTATGGATTAGATTAAAAAAATAAGAACCAAGAACAAATATATTGTTTATGCAACAGGATTTTCGCTCGCTGATGTGTTGACTAGAATTAGCTAGCGAAAATTGTCTTGAACTTTGTACATCTAGGACAATTGCTAGCGAACTTTCACTAGGTAACTTGCCTTATTTAATTAAATTCATAAATTGTTATACAACAACAATCCTTCTGATCCTTTTTTCAACGTCGTACAAGTTACATTTTCGATGAAATTTAGAATAGCAATGGAATAAAACATTTTAAAAGTAGTTTGTCTAATATAACATTATATCATAATATCAAACTTTACGAAACAACATAATAACATAATTCGAAAATAGGTATATAGAAAATTATATAATTCGAGAATATTGCATAATTAGAGACAATTATAATACATCTTCTCCTATAATGTCTTTTTTTTTCACTTTGATTCATCTTTTGCTATAATTTATTTTTTTCCACTTTGATTCATCTTTGCTACACTTTGTTTTTTAAACTTTGATTCATGATTCTACCTTTTTTTTTATTAATCTTTTGCTATACTTTATTGTGTTTGTTAGTTTGTTCATAATGCTGTTGTGATAACTTTTGCTAGGCTTTATATTATGTTTGTTATTAGTTTTATGATTAATTTTATATCATTGTTAATTTTGCTAATGGTTTTTATATATATATATACAAATAAGTTGTGGATATAGTTTATATATAATATAAGTACAGATAACTATATTTTTTAGCTCCTAATAAATTATAATGGCGCATTATTATTGGCTATAATTTTTCTGTTCTAAAACTAAATTCAACTAGCGAATTTTTACTAGCTCATATTATTCAAATATACACGCGGTAATTATTTGGATTCATATACTATTTAAATATTTGGTATTTATACATAGGTGGCTAGCGAAAATTCGCTAGCTGGTTCTGTACAATATTCAATACGTATATGTATAGAATACATTATAAATATGTGGCAAGCAGATTTTCGCTAGTTGATAGCCATGTAGGACGCAATGATAGATAGTTTAGTTATTTTCCATTTGTCCGTTGCAAGTGAATACCAGTATGATAGCAACTATATTTTTGCTAGCTGGTCTCCACGTAGGATGTGGCCAATTTTTTCGCTAGCGAGTTCACCTGTCAACTTTGCAACAACATGTATGTTGGCTCGCTTAATGCTAGTTTCGACACCAACAACTGTAGAATGTGACAATCTTATTTTTGCTAGCTAATTTTAGAATCAACTAGCGATTTCATTAATGTTTTGCTACGGATATGAAGCAAGCTAAAAGCCTACGTTCTCGTAGTGAAACTTGCATAAATCGAAAAAGAATGTGTAAAATGCAAAAGTACCCTTCTGCTATCGCAAATAATGCGTGTGTTATTATTAGTTAAAATACCTTATGGTGTTTAAAAATATGCAGATAGCCACTGCTATACTAAATTGAGCCATACATAGTGAAACTAACCACAAAATTTGATATTCATTATACTAATTTGTTACATAAAAATTAATATTGTTTCAATAGGATTATATGCAAGTTGTTCATCATTTGTTTTGAAAAAAGTATTAGTTTATTAATCTGCAGAAAAACATAAGTACCATTTTGATTAATTTTATTGTTCTTTTATTGAATCTCAAACAAATTAGACAAGGAAATTATAACCTAGTTTATATTTTTCGTGTATACATGTTTGATAAGAAAAACAATAATTGCATGAAATAGGGCAAGTTATCGGTAAAACATTATAAAATACATATTATCAGTTTCTTTTCTAGTTTTTCAAATTTCACATGGGGTATCTTCGATAAAAATAATACAAGACGTTATTGTAAATAATGCAGTTCGTCTGGCCTGTAAAGTTGGGAAATTCGCGAATATCGTCATTGAATTTTTGTTCGGAACGCCTATCTCGAATTTCGGGAAAAATGATGCAATATTATTTTATTAAAGATTTTGAGTGAATTACAAGTGGGTCGTACAATGAGATAGCTAATATTTGTGGAGTGTTATTTTGGTAAGTACAATTGTGCTGAGAATTTTGGTGGAATTACTCTAATATGGTGTTGTGGAAGTTGTGCTCTAGTTTTTTCTTCTAGTTGTTTGTGGTGTTAAAATGAGGGGTTATTTATAGTGCTTTGGGGTCGTAGGCCAATTGGGGCTGGTATTTCGTCTTAACTCCGAGTGGTGTTGGTGGTCAATGGTGTGAAGGTCTTCTGCGCCAATGGGCGTCGGTTGTCAGGAGACGGCCAATGGCGTGAGTTTAACTGAGCTCCGTCTGAGCGGGTAGTGATGTCGTCTGCTCCAATGGTCTTCGAAAGTGACTCTGAACCAATGAATGAGAGCTGGTCTGCCCTAATCATTGGTGTGAACCGATAAGATTTGTCGTTTTCTGTTCCAATAGATGACTTGGGCCAATGAGGCACGGTCTTTTGTTATAATGAGGGTGGTTGGGAGCTATGTTGAATAAAGATGGTGGGCACATTCTTTGAGTTATGTCGTATTGTCGAGGTGTTAGTTTTGCCTGGGCGCTCCGGCTATTCTCTTGGTCGTGTGTTCGCAGAGGGACTGTGGAGTCGTACTTTGTGTGAGTAATTGTGTGATCGTTTGAGTTATCTCTTTTGCTATCTCAAGATCGTAGTTGAGTGGTCTTGACCCTTCATTGTATTCACTTGTGTCCTTACTGTTTTGTATTTCCTCCATTCTCAGTTGTATTTTTGGCTAAGTGTTGGATATCACCACACGGGGGTCCTTTATAGCAGGTCCCGTGAGATCCGAGTGGAGTTCAGCCAATAGAGGAGCCAACACATCGGTCTGTGGGGTTCTCTGTGATATTCCTTGAGGATACCGAAGATCTTGACCGCTTTTGGGTCGTTAGGAGAGGTATACCAGAGTGTTTAGATCCGAGTCGTACTCCCTACTTGGGGCGTTGGTTGGTCGTGGTCCGGGGATACCTTTTTCGGGCGTTTGGACCGAGTACCCTCATTGGGGGTGTTAGCTAGTCATGGCCAGGGGGTATGTTCGTCGGATATTGGGATCGTATGCCTTTAGTAGGGTATTAGAAGGTCTTGACCCGGGGTACCTTTCCTCTAGACATTTGTCCTTTTCGTGGTGTGCCGGATTATGCATCATCACTATCTCACTATCTGATCTTTTTTTTCATCACATTTCACAACAAAAAGTTGAAAAGAAGTTACAGAACAGACCATGTATTTATGGTCACGCCATTATTACTTTTTCTACATTTCTCGTCTTTATTTTTGGCACAATTTTTATGTGTCATTTTGGGGGTTGTATTACTATTAATTACTCATATGCCACAAGTTCGTGCAATTCTACACTTTGTTTCTTTGGTCAACTTGATAGTTTTAAATACTGTACAAAAAGTTTAGGCCTGCTTTAGTCGGTCAATTTTAGAGGGGCCTTGAGAAAGGAATGGGAGGAGGAGGAGGCTCGTCTGCTAATTTTTTCTTCCACAAATTTCTCAATGAACTGGTTGGCGTATGACATGTGGAAACTCTTTAGACGATACAAAAATGACGTGGAGGGGACCATATCTTGGAAAAAGGACAAGTGCGACCAGAAGTTTGGATTTAATAAGTTTAGAGACGTCAAGGATGTGAAAAAACTAAAAAGTCAGCTTGATTCAATTCGGATCGGGGGTCAGAAGAAAGGTCCTCATCACCTGAATAGATATGAAGCGGGAGGTCTCGGACAAAACATTGGGAGCAATGAGGTCTGGAAGCTAAAGAACTCAACAAGCTACGCTGAAGTATGCAAGCCTCTCAACATTTTCCTTCTATGCCACGTAGTCCTAGTAGTAAGGATCGTAAGGAGCAGGCGGTCGATCTGGAATTTTAAACCAAAGAGGAAGACTGCATGTGGTTAAACAACTCCTTCGTTGGTGTCCTTCTAAACATCAAAGACGTCACCTCCATTCATGATCAAATTCTTAACAAAGGTTTCTTTTCAGTTAATGGTATCCCCATGGGGGGAATCTAGTTTTATTAGTTTCCTACGACAGTCAAGAGATTAACACCTTGTGGGATGAAGATAATTCTTGGTGGAAAGAAAAGTTTTCAAGCATAACACTTTGGTCTATGTCTGTCAGAGCAAGTGAAAGGTTGACTTGGATTCAATGTGTTGGAGTTTGATGGGTGTAATTTAGGATTGGCCCAATATAACGTTATTGGGCCGGCCCAAAGGCGCATCGAATAGGGAGAATTCGAGGCGCGCATCGAATCAGTATTATAAGCTTTCCCCACTGGGCCGGCCCAACAGCGCATCGAATACGTCTGATTCGATGCGCGTATCGAACAACCGAGATTCGATACGGCTTTCTATATTGGATTGTGGGTTCCACGGGACGGGTTCTATAAATAGCCCGTCCCCTTGTATTCAAAGGGACCTTTTCCGAGATCTGAACCAGCTCACTACAGTCAGCATCGAACCAGCACCGTTCGACACGATCCATATCGAATCAACTACAATTCGAGGCGCAAAGAAATACAGTATCACTATTCGGTACCTGGACACGCATCGAATTCGACACTCACAACACGTATCGAATTCGACACCGGTCAGATTGACTTTCATTCAGTGATAATTGGACCGCATCGAATTGATCATCATTCGACACGTCAGTATCGAATACTTGAAATTCGATACGTATTATTGACTTTGTAATTTAGTTATTCTGTCTAGAAAGCTTGTATTAAGTGTTCCGGACCAAGCTAGTCCGCCAATAGTATCGGATAGCATTGTTTGATCTCATTTTGTATAAATTATTGTGTTATATTACCGTGACGAAATAAGACCAAAACATTGGCGCCGTCTGTGGGAACTCAAATTATATTAGCTTCATAGGCAGTATGACTAGAATAACTCGATCCAAGAGTAGAGCTCTGGAAGGTAATATGGGAGAAGAACAATCCGGTACACCTGAACGGGGTATGCCAGATATAGTTGGACCATCAACATTACCACCGGCGGTACCAACTCCGGCTAGGAAAGAAAACCAAGGACCTCAAGCTGAGAAGGCACCCATTAATGAAGCCGAGGTGAGTGGAGCTTCAGCGACAAATGCTGCAATACCAGATAAATTCAAGAGTGAATTATTCGCGATGATTAAAGCAGTCGTGGCTGAGGTGCTCCCTACCGCACTTCCCGCTATGATACCATCTCCTGTTGAATATTCTGAGAACTTGAGAGAACAAGGTTCAGCTATCCGAAAGCAGAATGGGAAGGAAAAGGAAAAGTCACAGCAAGACGACCGAAGAAGCAAACATACTTCGGAAAGGATGAACAGCAAAGGGAAATCAGTTCATGAAGAGCGAGGAAAGAAGCTAGTATCTGTAGAGATACAATCGAAAAGGCCTCATGAGAAGATACAAAGGGAAAGAGAGACAGAATATGCTGCTGAACGAGGTAGAAGAGAAGACAGAAGACGGTCGGAGAGTCGTAATTCCAGGAAAGATAGGAATGAGGAAGAGGATCATAGAGAGGAATCGCGGAGAAGAAAACGTAGAGATGACCAAAGACAGCCAGAAGGTCTTGATTTGCATGGCAAGCATAACACAATAAGCAGGAACGTTGGAAGGTTGGAAAAGGGGAAAGCAATAGCCGAGACTCGAACGGCAAGGGAGGACGATTCTATGAATCGCAGTCCTTTTTGCCGAGAAATAGAGTCGGAAATTTTAGGGCAAGGAGATAAGATCCCAGAATTAAAAACATACAACGGAAAATCTGATCCCCGAGATCATCTCTTCCAGTTAGACAGGAGACTGTCCCTCCACGGTTTCAGGGACAATATGCAAGCTAGAATATTTGCAACGACTCTATCAGAAGTGGCTGCTGACTGGTTTAATCGAATTCCTCATGGACACATTGAGAGTTATGCTCAGTTGAGAAAGATGTTTGAGGACCAATTTTCTAGTCAGTCTAGACTGGTTTTGGATCACTCCCACTTATACACGATGAAGCAGGAGGTTAATGAAAGTCTAAAGGACTTCATGAAACGCTTCAACACAGAGCTATTGAGAATTGATAGTCCGACGGGAGAAATGGTTGCAAGCATAGTTTTTCGTGCAACTACCAACACCATGTTTGGCGGTGAGTTACTGAAACGAAAACCCACCACAGTTGAAGAAATAAACAAGATAGCTCGAGATGTGGTTCATTTCGAGGAAATGATGGCAACCAAAGTTCCTAACAATGTAGCCGTGAGAGAGAGAGAAAGAGGCAAAGAAGATCAAAATCGCCACAACAGCAGCAACAGGAATAAAAATTACAAAAGGGATAGTTCGCCTCGACGGTACACCCCGCTAAACGCTCACATTATGGCAGTATTTGGGGCAGCAAAGAAGAAACGATGGTTAAAGGATCCCAGACCGATGAGAGAGTCCAAGGCTACAATGTACTCAAATCAATTCTGCCAGTACCACAATCAGAAGGGGCATAATACAGAGGAATGCATAAATTTGAAAGATGAGATTGAGCGGTTGATAAAGGATGGAAAATTGGTAGAGTTTGTCAAGAAAGTGCAAGAACAAGAAAACAATTTCAACCGTAAGAGAACTCCATCTCCTAGGAAAGATAAGCAGAGAGCAATCGATGAACCGCAACTTTTTCAATATCCCCAGATTGAGGACGGAAACACCAGGAGAGGCATCATCAATATGATAGCAGGAGGACCAGGAGGAGCAGATTCTACCAACGGTCGTAGAAAGATCACGAGGTTTATTGAAGCAGATAATTATGTTCATATGGCTGATATGTTAAGAATCGAAGAAATGCCACACGAAGAGATCACCTTCTCCACTGCAGACCTACGGAAACTAAGTGCACAAGCTATACAGATGTCGGATTTAAATTGCCCTTTGGTGGTAACTGTTGATATAGCTAATTTTGGAGTCACCAAAATGCTTGTGGACCACGGGAGTTCCGTAAATGTACTATTCAACTCTACGTTGCTCAAAATGGGATTGAACAACCAGGCACTGGAACCGGTGAGAACGTCGCTTCATGGTTTTGGAGGTCCAGCGATAGTACCACTAGGAATGATCAAGCTCCCAACTTCATTGGGGACAGCTCCAAAGAGAACGACAATTTGGGAGAACTATGTAATCGTTGACATGCACTTCGCATACAACGGAATCATAGGAAGACCGGCATTGAATGCATTTCGAGCGCTACCATCAACCTACCATCAGATGATAAAATTCCCCACCATTGCTGGCACGGGAGAAGTCATTGCAGATCACATTGAAGGTTGGAAGTGCTATGTTAACTTGCTCCGGACGCGGCCACAACCAGAAGAAAACGCAGCAATAGCTTTGGCTCCGGGGCATATGGAGCAGATTGAATAAATATTCTGTTTAAATTTACAAGCTTTTTTAGCATTTTGAATATTTTGAACAAGTTTTTATTCGTTCTCTCTGCTATAACACGCATGAGGGACAAAAATGTATGAACTTAAAACAGGTACCACCAATCCTGGATCTGAAGGACAGCACTGGAAGTCATGCTAATGAGCAATGATCAAAGCTCAGTTCGATTTACATAATCTAATTTGAATTATTCAAAGAAGATTATGTCGAATTATTTGATTTATATAAATTTTTTATACTTTGCATATTGTAATCAGTGCAGGTCTAGAAAATCAGAAGAACGGAAACTCTGCCCCAAAGTGGCATGAGATACCGAAAATCCCAGAAGAAATCAGAAGAACGGAAACTCTGCCCCAAAGTGGCACGAGATACCGAAAATCTCCGAAGAAATCAGGAGAACGGAAACTCTGCCCCAAAGTGGCACGAGATACCGAAAATCTCCGAAGAGATCAGAAGAACGGAAACTCTGCCCCAAAGTGGCAAGAGATACCGAAAGAAGCCAGAAGCAAGAAAGGGACGGAAACTCTGCCCCAAAGTGGCAAGAGATACCGAAAATCCCTAAATCAATCAAGAAAACGGATACTCTGTCCCAAAGTGACACGAGATACCGGTAGAAGTCAAAAACGACATAAAGAACGGAGACTCTGCCCCAAAGAGGCACGAGATACCAATTAAAGTTCAAGACAAGAAGAATGAGAACCTGCCCGAGGTGGCATGAGGTACCATAAAACCCTAAAACGAAATAAGGAAGGGACGTGCTATATTACTACAAACTCGGAAGATCACGAACAACAAATTGAAACAAACATTTTGCCCAAAAATGACTAAGTTCATCGAAGTAGAAGGCAGGTACTACGAAAAATATCGATAAATTATTTTCAAAGAAAATTAATGAACCAGCAGGTTGTCAAAATAAAGTAAAGGACTGAGATAAGAAATTGAAAGAAAAGACAACAGTCAATATCCCACAAATTAAGTAATGGATAATAAATTGTTTCAAGCACAATAGGGCGACGCAGCACCCTACACAATTAAGTTAAAATGAAAATTGTTCATAAACACAGAAATAATGAACAACCTAAGTAACGACCAGTCTTATTCTTCATCTTCTGATGAGGGATATGGGTCGGGCATTTCTAACGGCGGTGATAACCCTCCGAGAACGAGATCCTCCTTATTCAGCAAAGGGGTAAACTCATCAGATTCTGTAGCCTCAGAAGCTTGACGAGGTGGACGTCTCTTTAAATCTGGCCCCAGGGACAGGTCTAACCATTCTGGTTCAAATTTGCCACGAACATAGCCAGAAGTATAGAACTGATGCACCGTAAGAGCTTGAGCATTTCGAAACGTAGTGCCCCGGAGGAACTTTTCAGCAATTTCCAATGATTGCTCGGAGGAAACCTTTTAGAAGGATAAAAAGATATTAATAAAATTGAAAATAGGAAAATAGATCTCAAATTCTAGGGGTAATATATCTTACATCTTTGAGGCCTCTAAGGTAGCCGTTGACGTCAGCGTTATGAGCTTCTTCTTTGGCTGCAGCAACCTCCATCTTCAGAGCAGAAATTTGCTGATTAAGTTCTTCTTCGACTTTTTTAGCCTGCTCTCGAGCTTCCTTGGCAGTTTGCAAAGCTTTTTCTTTGGCATCAAGAGCAGCTTCAAGTGCAGAGTTATCAGCGTTGCTGGCAGTCTCCTTGAAATCCATTAAGGCTGAGGCCATAACATCCACGAAGCCGCCCGCCTGACAACACATGAATGATTAGATAAAAGTTCGCAGAGCAAAATCACAGAAAATGTAAGTCAAACAAGACATCATTACCGCTGTCAGCAGATGCAATGTATTACGCTCCAGCCTTTTTCTCTCTTCGTCGGAAATCGGAAGAGGGACGGATAAACCAGGCAATATTGCCTTCAGATGCTCGATGGTCTCGGCCTCCGATAGTTGGTACCCAGCGACCCGAGCTCGAGGACCCTGGCTAGCTCCAGCCGCGTAACTTGGACCGGATGCACCAACAGGAGGGTTAGAGGAACTTGGCCTGGCAGCTTGGCTAGTCGTAGCAGCAACCCCAGCAGTCTGCGATAAATTTTGCGGCATTCTTCGTCTTTTACGATGAACAAGATTGCCGACATCCTCGCCAGTCTCGGTTGCTCTGTTTTCCAACTCCTCGCCACCGCCTGGATTATCCTCAGGATTACTCCCAAGTAAGTCCTCGAAAGCATCAACTGGCAAAGCACTAGCAGCAGCAGCTGCAGTAGCAGTTGAGGGTTCAGACACCTTCTTTTTACCCTTACTCTTTCTCTTTCGCGGAGGAGGAATTGTACGCGCAGTCTCGGTCTGCGAACTTTCCATATCCGCATCGAGAACCCGGTTCATCCTTGCGTGTCGACTCATGAAGTATTTTTCTGCAACAAAGACAAATCGTTAGAATGCATAATAAACGTAAAACAAGAATATCAGAAAGGTCAGATATATACCAAGGGTCATTTTTCCCTTGTACTTCACTGGTGACAACCCAGCCAAAGAAAGAACTCGATTTTCAACGAGTTTCTTAACATCAAATTGATGTTCTCTAACTAGGGTGGGAATGAACTCGCAATTCCACAGGGTTATGGAAACCCCACTGGGAATTGTTACCCTTGAACCGGTGAACCACTCCCGGCGGAATCCCAAAAACTCATTTTGATAACTCTCCTTAATGAAGAAGTATCGTCTTTTTCAGTCCTTTCCGTACCCGGTTGCTCCACCGTTTAAAAACTTTCGATTCGTTTGAGCTTTTACATGGTAGAAGCCTTCTTCGCGTCTTGCAATCTCGAATAACGCGTAGAATTCATTAGGACTGTGTCGTTCGCCCAGAGCCTTCATCACTATGATGAAACCAATCATGCTCCCGTAAGAGTTTGGCGTGAGTTGAGCAGGAACGACATTTATCTTCCGCAGAAGCCATTTCAGTTCATAAGGAATTGGAAAGCGCAATCCGTTTAAAAGTTGGCCGACAAACACAGTGATGTGACCAGGTGGTGGATTATGCATCCGATCATGTGGGCCAGGAATGACAATTTTATACTTGTCAGGAATATTAAATTTTTCGCGCAATCCCCTACGATTATGCTGGAGACGAGACACGTATTGGTCATAGGTCATTCCTGGGACCTCGATATGATCGTCAAATTCCCTATTAATGTAATCTACATCTTCTTCACCCTCGCTCGCAGCACGGTTATCTCTATAGGGCGAAGGTTCATTATTATTAACCTCAGTTGTCGGGTTCAATTCTGGAGCAGGATTATTATCCGCCGAAGAATCGATAGATATATCGTCACAGACATCTGTATCGCCTGCGGTCGGAACTGCTAGTGCTTTTGAGGGATTCTCTTTGTTAATCGAACTGGAGCTAGAACCTGAACTCGAATCACTCCCGGATTGGGTCTCAATGCTCACCATCTTTGATAAAGAGTTAACTGAAATATGTTTAAAACACGACACTGACTAAGGACGCATACGTCACTACACACTCTCGTATATCACTCATATATATACGATACCGAACATGTTAAAAACTAAATGATAAGATACAATAAAAACAAAATATTTTTACCTCAAATATATTCTCGATAAAGGAAAGTCTTGCTTGGTTGCTTATATCCTGCACAAAGTAAAAACGGCAAATCAGAATCCCGCGACGGTAAGCTCATAGTGAGCAGGAGCGAACATTTTAACGCATCGAATTTTTACAATTCGATACTGAGCGTATCGAATCACTTATGATTCGATGCGGAACGCATCGAATTTTTACAATTCGATACTGAGCGTATCGAATCACTTATGATTCGATGCGGAACGCATCGAATGACGCAGATTCGATGCGTCTTACCTGAAGAGCGGCGTCTGACAGCAGAATAATGATTCTGCCGAGGCAGCACCCCCTTATATAAGGGGCGAGAGGCCCACCAGGCCCAGCTATTTTGACGCATCGAATAACCGCATCGAATAGCTGAAATTCGATGCGCGTTATTTGACGCATCGAATAGTGAGATATCACAAGAACGATGAGTTGATCAGATTTTACTATGATTAGAAATATCTCAAATCAGTACAGTTATATTTTGAAAAGTTTGGAAGACGATCTCTAAATTGATATCATCTCCCAAACTGGGGGGACTATATGATGGGTGTAATTTAGGATTGGCCCAATATAACGTTATTGGGCCGGCCCAAAGGCGCATCGAATAGGGAGAATTCGAGGCGCGCATCGAATCAGTATTATAAGCTTTCCCCACTGGGCCGGCCCAACAGCGCATCGAATACGTCTGATTCGATGCGCGTATCGAACAACCGAGATTCGATACGGCTTTCTATATTGGATTGTGGGTTCCACGGGACGGGTTCTATAAATAGCCCGTCCCCTTGTATTCAAAGGGACCTTTTCCGAGATCTGAACCAGCTCACTACAGTCAGCATCGAACCAGCACCGTTCGACACGATCCATATCGAATCAACTACAATTCGAGGCGCAAAGAAATACAGTATCACTATTCGGTACCTGGACACGCATCGAATTCGACACTCACAACACGTATCGAATTCGACACCGGTCAGATTGACTTTCATTCAGTGATAATTGGACCGCATCGAATTGATCATCATTCGACACGTCAGTATCGAATACTTGAAATTCGATACGTATTATTGACTTTGTAATTTAGTTATTCTGTCTAGAAAGCTTGTATTAAGTGTTCCGGACCAAGCTAGTCCGCCAATAGTATCGGATAGCATTGTTTGATCTCATTTTGTATAAATTATTGTGTTCTATTACCGTGACGAAATAAGACCAAAACAGAGTTCCAGTTCATGCATAGAATACAGATTCTTTCAAGAGTATTATAAGATTTATGAAGTGATAATGTTATTCTTCACTCAATGGTGGTATATATAAGTACAACTTATAATACAAGAAGGAAAGAGATAATTACAAAAAGGAAATAAACACAAAGAATATTTTCCTAAATTACAAAGACTAGGACTCTTGTCTAATACGTCCCCGCAAAATCGACGACCCATCGGCGATGGCGATTTTGGACCGTAGGAGAAGAAAACGAGCACGAGGCAACGGTTTGGTGAGGAGATTCGCGAGTTGATCAGTCGTGTTGATGTACGAAACATTGAGTTGATCAGTCGCGAATGAAGTGTAGATCAATAGAGATATGCTTCATTCGAAAATGCAAAATGGGATGAAGAGATGTACGGATCGCCTCTAAGTTGTCACAAAGAACACGCGGGGGAGAAGGAAGAGAGACACCTAGCTCACGAAAGAAATGTTGTAACCAACGAACTTCAGCAGCTACATTCGCCAAGGCCTTATATTCGGATTCAATAGAAGACCGAAAAATAGCACATAGGCGACGAGAAGACCAAGAGACGGGATTGCCACCAAAATATATAATGTAGGCCGAAGTAGACGCAGCAGTGCCCGGATCACCTGCCCAATCCGCATCAGAGTAAGCAAGAAGACGAGGGCAGGAGGCACAACGAAGAAGCAGTCCTTGAGAGAGCGTACCCTTTAGGTAACGTAGGATACGTTTGAGAGCTGTCCAATCAGTCTCAGTGGGAGCGGACATCCGTTGCGCCACCTATTGACCGAGAAGGCAATGTTAAAACGAGTCAAAGTAAGATATTGCAAGGCGCCAATAACACGCCTGTACTCCGTAGCATCGGTCAAGGATGTGGAAGTCGAGACCACCGAGGTTGACGCCATGGGAGTAGCTAAAGGTTTAGCACCATCCATCTTGTGTCGAGCAAGAATATCACACATATATTTATGTTGCGAAAGAAAGAGGCCCTCTTTGCAAGTGAAAACCTCAACACCAAGAAAGTAGGAGAGATGTCCCAAATCTTTAACCACAAACTTACTACCAAGACCACGAACAATACGCGAGATATGCGTGTCGTTGCTCCCTGTCACGATAATATTGTCCACATAAACAAGGAGATAAACGATATCATGACCCTTGGAGTAAATAAAAAGGGAGGAATCAGACTTGGACTGACTAAACCCAACAGCACATAACTCGGTAGACAACGCAAGAAACTAAGCGCGAGGAACTTGCTTCAAACCATACAAAGTCTTCTTGAGATGACAAATATGATGAGGGAGAGATGGGTCAACGAAACCCTGAGGTTGAGACATAAACACAGCCTCATAAAGCTTGCTATGAAGAAAAGCATTGCTCACATCAAGTTGGCGTAACGACCAACCACGCATAACCGCTAACGACAACACAAGCCGAATAGCGACGGGTTTGACAATGGGGCTGAAGGTTTCCTTGAAGTCAACGCCCTCACGTTGATTGAAGCCCTTCGCAACAAGACGAGCCTTGAACCGATCAATAGACACATCGGGATGACGTTTAATGCGAAACACCCATTTGGAGCCAATAATGTTCTTCCCTAACGAGGAAGGGACCAAATCCCAAACACCAAATTGCATAAGTGTCGTGTACTCCTCAGCCATAGCCGCACGCCAAAGCGGATCATTAAGTGCTTGAGAAACGCATGTAGGTGCGACGAGGCCTAAAACTGGATGTTTAGAAGCGAAGTAGATGTGCTTCGTCTTAAAGATGTTGTTTTGAGCGTGAGTGGTCATGGTGTGAGTACGCGGTGGAGTAGATGGCTTAGGAGGAAGAGGCGGCGGGGAAGGGCAAGAATTCGGGTCGAGCGGTCGCGTGGAACTCGACGATGTAGCAGACGACGCGGGCGACGATAGCTCAAGCGAAGACTGGACCGCGGGTTGGGCCGCACTGGGAAGAACAGGGTTTTGGATGGAATGTTGCCTCAACATCACTCCAACATTGGGAACAGAAGGTGCAGAAACTGGTGCTACAGGGGTCTGATTGCAATGTTGCCCCAACAACAACCCAACATTGGGAACAGAAGGTGCAGAAATCGGTGCCATTGGAGTCAAACCCTAACCGCTGACCGTCTGATGGGCCCCATGACCCGTGGGATCAGACCTAATAGAAGATGGGATGGGTCCATGGGGTAGAATGAGAAGAGGCCCAAAGGGCCGAGGTGGCGGCAGACGAGGGCTAGGGCAACGGGTCGCAAACCCCAGAAATTCCGTCTCCACAAAATGGACGTTGCAGTACGCTTAAACCCGAGATGTTTCAATGTCGAGACAATGATAAGCACTCTGAGACACACTGTAGCCCAAAAATATACACGCGCGAGAAGGAGGCATGAGTTTACCCAGAAAATAAGGATGGAGCCACGGGAAACACAAACACCCAAACGTTCGTAGCTTAAGGTAGTTGGGAGAACGACCAAACAAGACTTCGAAAGGACTCTTGCGATGAAGAACCATTGTAGGTAGCCGATTATAAAGATAAACTTCTGTAGAAAAGGCCGAGTCCCAAAATGAAGATGGAAGGCCTGATTGCTGTAAAAGAATGCGCCCAAGTGTGACAACATGACGATGACGCCGTTCAACAGTGCCATTTTGTTGCGGAGTATGAGGAGCAGTGGTAAGCCAACGGATACCACAATCCAAGAAGTAAGAACGAAGTGCAATGAATTCACCCCCATTATCCGAATAAAAGTTCTTAATGGAGAACCCAAATTGTTTCTCAGCAAACGTATGAAACTGACGAAATACCGTAGCAACTTGCGACTTGTGAGACAAGGGATAGAACCAACAATACTTTGAAAAATGGTTAACCAACAACAAGTAATAATGATAACCATCCAAAGAGGGAACTGGCGAGGGACCCCAAATATCACCATAAACATACTTTAACAGCGAAATAGAGACAAGGGATGTAGCACTAAATGGCAATTGCGTACTCTTATTTAATAAGCAAAAGCAACAAAAAGTAGCATCCTTTGAAGAACAAGGTAATTTAAACTTGCTAAACAAAAAGGAACTAATATCCGAAGATGGATGACCTAAACGACTATGCCAATTGTCTCTATTAGTGCGAATTCCAACACACGCCAAAGGACTCGAAGCAAACCACGACCGCACGTCCAAGTGGTAAATTCCATTACTACATTCCCCGCGCATGAGTATCACCCCCGTTGTTCGATCCTTAACAAAGAAATACCAAGGATGAAATTCAAGTATGAGATTGTTAGCAAGACAAAATTGATGCACCGATAATAGATTCCGTTGAGATGACGGAACGCATAAAACGAGAGTGAAAAGGAATTTACGACCATATTTTGTAATAGAAGCGGAACCAACGTGAGTAATAGGCAAACCTGAACCATTAGGAATCGTAACCTCATCCGTCCCTTCATACTCGGAATGAACAGTTAGATTTTGAAGATCCGAGGTGAGATGATGCGAGGCCCCCGAGTCAACAAGCCAATTTGTGTCGTGAGAGGGAGAGTTCGGGGTCGAAGCTAGGTTAGCAAGAGGTTGCTGAAGACGATGACAAGTACGAGACCCGTGACCATAAATCCCACAAATTTGACACGTGATGTCAAGACGGCCATTTGAATTCGAACGGTTGTTGTTGTTGTTGTTGTTCCGAGTCCCCTGATTGTTCGGGTTGCTACCATGGTTGGAAGAGTTACCGCGGTATTGACGATTGGAACCATCACGTGAGTTGATGTGGCGGCTAGATTTTGGACCACCACGTTGACCCGAGTTGTGGTGATACCAGGCAGCATTGGCCGAAGCCACAAGGGATGCATATTGAGCCTCCAAGCGCTTGCCATAGATCTCTTGAGCCACCAATTTGTCATGAAGCGCAGAGAAGAAGAGCGGATGATCACGAGCATGGATCTGAGCCGCAATATCATGGTAGGATGCCCCCAAACCGTTCAAAACGAATAGAGTGACATCATCATCAGAGAGGCGATGATCAACTAGGGCAAGTTCATCAACTTTCAACTTGACAAGTTGGAGGAATTCCGACACGGATTTGGAGCCAATAGTCAAGTGAGAGAGAGATTCCTTCAATTTCATGACACGAGCACGGGATCGGTTAGCATACGTGCTCTGCAAGGACGCCCATATTTCAGCCGATGTCTTCTTGTCGGAGACAAGTTACATGACTTCCCAAGAGAGCGAACCAAAAAGGGCGGATACGAGGAGAGCATCATGTCACGTCCAGTGGACAAACGCAGCAATAGATTCCGGAGAATCACCGCAAGGAGGACAGGGGGTCGTACCTTCCAAATAGCCAATAAGGCCATAGCCATAAAACAGATGGCGAACCCGTGCATTCCAGGATGTGTAGCTCCCAATGTTTAACTGAAGAGGTAAATGAGTATGTGCATTGAAGGGCACAATAGGCGAAACATCGGGACCAAACGGTGGAACGAGGGGTTGAACCCCTGAACCCGCAACCTGAAGAGGAGCGGTGGACGACTGCATGAGCGGCGCCATGGAAGACGCATCCGCAGATGAGGTGGCGGCCGAAGCCAAAACTGAGTCACTAGGGTTTCCAGCGGAAGACATCAGGAATCGGGAATTCTCTTTAGAGATATTTTCTTGCTGATACCATATAAGATTTATGAAGTGATAATTTTATTCTTCACTTAACGGTGGTATATATAAGTACAACTTATAATACAAGAAGGAAAGAGATAATTACAAAAAAGAAATAAATATAAGTATCTCAGGTTTTGTCGGGGAATATATAAACCAAGATGATATCACGGCATCTAAAAAAGAGACTCGATGTTGCGAGTCTTCTTATTTCTACTACGGTGACCAGCTGGATTAATAGCTCTTTTAAGTTCAAGTGTAATGGAAATCTTTTCAACATTATTATTGTAGAAGAACCTACTTTCGTAGGATTTCAGGGGAGTACTCACGAGCCATTTAGACGTTAGATGATGTCTGATGGGGGGTCGTTAAATTCAGGATTTTCCGATTACAATTCTTTTGGTTGCGATGGCTTTGACGGCTAGAGGGTGCCGGAAATGCGCTTTGAAGAAGTTAATGGTACTCCAAAAAATGAGGTTGATTTAAAAGACGGTGGCGTTGACTTGTCGACAGAAGCTATTAATCCCGTTGAAGAAATCGATGAGCAACTTAATTCAAATCCTAACAATGAAATTCTACAGTTTTATTCTGGGCCTAATGTAGTTGACCCTAATCATGAATGTGTGGATTTTCAGTCTAAAATCTCTTTCGCAGTCATTGTCCAACAGACAACATACCCAACGAGGACATCTAAGCTCATCCACTACAATAATAAGGGTTTTTGGCTAGGATTAAATCCGTAGCCAAAAACCTCATTTTCCGTAGTCAATGGTCATTGGCTACGGGTATCTGTAGCCAATGCCCATAGGAGAGACCCTCGTAGATGATAGTCATTGGCTACAGATGGCCGTAGCTAATGACTATTGGCTACGGATCTTCCATAGCCAATAACGGAAGACCAAAATGCCCTTTTACTATTGGCTGGAAATTTCCGTAGCCAATAATTATTGGTTACGGATAAGTTCCGTTGCCAATAATTATTGGCTACAGAAAGTACCGTAGCCAATACCATTATTTTTTTTTCGTTTTTCAGATTATTATATTTTGTTTAAAAAAAAAATATTATTGGAAACATACCACTAAATAGTTTAGAAGTGTTTGGTGAAAGAAGAAATAGAATCGGGTTTGTTTTACAACTTTTGAATAATTATATTTTTTCCCCGAAACTTCGTTTATGGTCTTTTGAAATTTTATTTTTTATGAAATTCGTGGAAACATACTAATAAATAGTTTAGAAGTGTTTGGTGAAAGAAGAAATGGAATCGGGTTTATTTTATAACTTTTGAATAATTACATTTTTTCTTCAAAACTTCGTTTATTGTCTTTTTTTTTATGAAACTTATGAAAACATACTAAGAAATAGTTTAGAAGTGGTTTGTGAAAGAAGAAATGGAATCGGGTTTGTTTTACAACTTTTGAATAATTACATTTTTTCCCCAAAACTTCGTTTATGGTCTTTTGAAATTTTATTTCTATGAAATTCGTGCTACTAAATAGTTTAGAAGTGTTTGGTGAAAGAAGAAATGGAATCGGGTTTGTTTTACAACTTTTGAATAATTATATTTTTCCCCCGAAACTTCGTTTTTGGTCTTTTGAAATTTTATTTTTTATGAAATTCGTGGAAACATACTAATAAATAGTTTAGAGGTGTTTGGTGAAAGAAGAAATGGAATCAGGTTTGTTTTACAACTTTTGAATAATTACATTTTTTCCCCGAAACTTCGTTTATTGTCTTTTTTTTTTATGAAATTTGTGAAAACATACTAAGAAATAGTTTAGAAGTGTTTGGTGAAAGAAGAAATGGAATCGGGTTTGTTTTACGACTTTTGATTAATTACATTTGTTTCCCCGAAAGTTCGTTTATTGTCTTTTTTTTATGAAGTTTGTGAAAACATACTAAGAAATAGTTTAGAAGTGAATTTGAACAAGCTTAAACAACCAAATTAAAATTCTTACATGCCGAGGAAAAATCGTACACACCAAACTAAAGAGAATAGTAAACATTACAACAAATCCTAATATAATGTTAAGTAAACAACAAACTAACAACTCCGGCCCGTTCCATCATTGTTGTTCGCAAGATTAATATTATCATTATTGGTGAGTAGATCTAAAAGGGGTTGCCAATCATTATTAGTCCCTTGACCCACAGATGGATGTCCAGATGAGCTTCCACCATTAAAGCTTTGACTCCAATACTGTTGGCGTTCTTGCTCAAGTCTTTTCTCCATGTCAGTTAATCGCTCATTCACTTGTTTTAACAGTGTTGCTTGTTCCTGAAAACGCTCATTCACTTGTTTTTCCAGCCTAATAGTCCTTATCCTCTCCCCATTGGACACCCTTCCTGACGCAATGTTGTATGTTGCAGGAACAACACCGCTAGGCAGGCCCCTAAATCTCCGATTCTTTGTCTTTTTCCCATTTGCTTCCTGTACAAAAGCGGGAATCCTCTCGCTTGGCCATTTAGCTTCAACGAGTCCATATTCCCTTTTAAGTATGTTGCAATATCTCTTCTACATATTTCCAATAATAATAATTCATATATAAATAGACATGTACAACACAAATAAGGTACAAAATAAGTGTCAAGGATATGTAACGATATACTTACCCAAAAGGTCTGATGTTCTGCGTTCAACCAAATATTCAATGGCTCGCCCTTTGGACCCTTAACCACTCGAGTCCACATGTACGCCTCATGAAATTTCATATCCCTATTGAAATACTTGTTCTACAGAGATATTTTGAATGACATAATCAATAATATTATATAATATAGACTTAATTCAATAATTTCAAAATTAATAACTCGTAATTAATGTACCTTTCTATGTGAATGCTCATCGATGCAGATGAATCCACCAGTATATGTTGAAGATGCAGAGTTGCTACCCGTGTGGCTCTTGTTTGCATTTCTGTTCTTTGACGCTTGGTCAGAGATCTTTTTTGTTTCTTCTTGCTCCCAATATGGTTTGTATTCTTCCAACAAAACGTCAGACATCCAACAATAAGGTCGGCCTTCATAAGCAGGATCATTAACCCTTTTGTAGTACAACCTCTTGGCCCGAGAAACATTGTCAGAAAATCGTACTTGTGCAGTTCTCTTGAATGCAAAGTCTATCTCATTATCATCATTACTATCCCATTTATACGTTTCCTTAGGAAAAAAATAATGTTTAATTACTATAAATTAAATTAACTTTCTAATATAATTAAAGATGAAATATTTAAAATAAGTACTTATTTACCTTAAATTGTTTTTCCATAGACACTAGGTCGCTTTCAGTGATACGGTCGATTGTCGGTGCCATCGTCCGTAAACACCTCTTGATAATCGCGCTAATCGAGCTTGAACTTCGATTTTTTTGTGTTTTCCATTCTACATGTTCATTAACCTCAATGGAGAGTCGCTTCAAGGGGTCATTATGTGGTTGGTCGCCAAGCGTCAAACCCCGAGTACGACGACGGGTAGAACTACCTGCACTCGAGTGTTGCGAGCCAGCAGGTGAGGGGCGCCCTATCGACAAAAGTGGCGGAACCATCTCCTCATCTTCATCTTCATCTTCATCTTCATTTGCTTGTTCGTCGTCTTCATTTTCCTCTTCATCTTCGGGTTTCACATCCTCCAAACCGTGAGATACATGTGCATTGGGAGGAGTGGTGAGAGCACTAGCCAAAGGGAGAATAGGGGGCCTCGCCATCAAGAATCGTCGATCCGTCAACGAAACTTCATTGGGAAGTGTATTAACACCTAGCTCGGCTTCATTGTGGCGCTCATTAGTGGTGGCATTACGACCTCGATTTTGAACACTTTGCCTTTGAAGATTCTGAAGGCTAATTCGATTAGTTGCACCAGCATTTTTTGAAGGGCGAGAGGCTTCATTGCGATCTCCCATTATGAAAAAGCACTAATTTTTATAAAAGAGATTGAGATATGTATTGTGAATGAGTTGATATATTTTGCATGAAAAATAGAGTATTTATAGAAAAAAAAAGTTTTTTTATTATTATTATTTTTATTTTTGGAACAAGGGCAACGGGCTTAGCCCGTCGCCCATAGACAATGGCGACGGGCTAAGCCCGTCGCCCCATTGTTTATGGGTGCCAAATTTGGCGCCCAAATTAAAGGCGACGGGCGTAGCCCGTCACCCTTGGTTTGGGCGCCAGGCGACGGGCGATTGGCTACGGCTTTTAGCCGTAGCCAATATTTAATTTTTTTTTGTTTTTTTAATTGTACGTGTACTATGGGCGACGGGAACTCGTCGCCTTTGGCCAATGCCTAAGAATTTTCGCGTCGCGAATGGTTAAGAGCGACGGGATATATCCGTAGCCAATAATTTTTTTTTTCAAAATCCAAAAAATGACCAAGTGCTACGGATTTTCCATAGCCAATGGCAAAACCACCATTTCCTACGCCACCCGTAGCCAATGCTGGTAGCTAATGGTTCTTTTTCTTGTAGTGATCAAGCTAAAGCCTCGTTACAGTCAGAACAAGCACCCAACCAGGACACAAGTGTTAGCAACCTGGCTCTGAAAGACCCGAAAGTTATTATAACCAAAGTTGGGAGAATGATTTGCCAATAAACCATCAGCTAAAGGGGTTCTCACTTCTCTCAGCAAGGAAAAGAATAAAATTCTAAAGAAGAAAGTGAAAATATTGAATGACGAAAAGTGGAAGAGCTTTGTCGTCGGTTTTAATTCGGATGAAGAAGGTTGATCCAATTACTCTGATAAAGGTAATGTCGCGCCTACACTGAGTAATTCTATTGATGGTAGTCATATTACATTTAGAAGTAATACATTGAAATCAAAAACTTTTAAGGTGGAGGCACGGAAATTGTGGAGTTTTGGTAAAGGTTTTGGTATTTTTGGGGTCGGGAAAGACGAGGACGTCATCTCCAAATTGGCGGAGATGGCAAAACGTGACATTGAGATGTTCCATATTGAAAAACAAGGATTCGGCATGGGTGGTAATTTGACAATAGATCGTATATTACTGATGAAATGAAAGATTACAATAACAAGATAACCAATCTATTACAAACCATGTCACCTATCACTAACACTAGTTCTAGGCCGACTTTAGCCCGGAACACCAAAAGCTAAAGATGAGAAGCCTCATTGTATAACAAAAGCGATATCGAAAGTAAAGATATGTCGAATCCGGATGGATATCAAATATCTATGTTGGGGATTGGTGTATGTCGGGAATGATGGAATCTCGGGGAATAATGTATGTCGAGAATGTGGTGTATCAACGATAACGGTATGTCGAAGGTAATATATCGAATGTTGCTGCTGGATATCGAATATGGGTATTCGATATCAGTGGGTTAGTAAAGGTATTAATTATCAATCTGTCTCGATGTGAGAGGCGAGGGTATTTATAGATCTTTGCCTTGTACCATATCAAATTTGATATTATATATAGTGCCACATATTGGGTACCAATCCTCGATATACACATGCTGGGCAGGCTATCTGCTGGGTCAGGCACATTGAGTTGGGTGGGCTGGCCCAATGCGGAAATTACCCATGTAATCCTCCAGTTTAGGAGTTATCATGTAGATGATAATTCGTAAACTCGATTCATACGCTCTTGTATCTGTTCAAGGGTACCCTCAACTCCTCCAAGTTTTCGATTCACGAATAACAAATTAGAATAACGAAAATAGAGCTCGGATACTCCCCCGTTTTCCTGGACAATTTGGTGAAGTTGAAAGTCAAATTTTTTGTGATATCAGATGGATATCGAATTTTCCTCGAAGTTCCTCTATCCAACTTTTGCCTGTGGCATAAAGTCGGCGCTCCAGATACTCCTTCAACGTTTTGTTTGTGAACTCGACCCGTCCATTAGCTTGTAGATACGCCACAGCCGCGAAATGTTGTGTAATCTTCAACTCTTTACACCATACTACCATCTCCTTACCCCAGAATTGGATACCATTATCAGAGATAAGCGCTATCGGAATTCGAAGCGGCAAATAATATTCTTCCATATGAATTCGATCATATTGTTCTCAATTATGTGGGCCAATGCCTCTACTTCTACACATTTTGTGAAATATTCGACGGCGACCAAAAGAAACTTTTTTTGACCTTTAGCAACAGTAGAGGACCTACTATGTCTATCCCCCGCTTGTCGACTGGACAAGTGATCTCGAGAGGCTGCATTAGCACAGCTCGTGTATGGATAAGTTTATCATGATATTGACAGTTCTCGCAGCTACGACAGAAATGTCTAGCGTCCTTTCGTATCGTCGACCAGAAATACCCTCGTCTCAAAATCTTTTGCGCCAGTGCATGTCCTCTTGAATGGTTCCCACAACTATCGGCATGTATCTCCCTCATGATGTACTGCGCATCAACATGGGATATGCATCTCAAGAGTGGCCTCTCAAAGGATCGCTTGTAAAGCTCTCCTTGGTAGATGGTGAATCTCTATGCTCTATACTTGAGATGTTGTAGTGCATTGGCATCTTCATGCAGCTTCCTGTCTCGGAGGTATTGGAAGATTTCATCCTTCTGATATGCAGCATCTTCTATCGGAAGGATAAATTCCACATTGGTCCAAAACTTGTTGGATTCGGTGAAACCTATTGCTGGCCTACTAGTGGCCAATAAAGTAATCCGTTTCTCCATAAAATTGTCGGATGAACTTGTAAACTTTGATAATGCATCTACCTTTGTGTTTTTCGACCTGGGAATTTGACTCATATTAAACATGTCGAATTCTGAAGCCAAAGCCCTCAGCTTCTCTAGGTATAATGCCATTGTTTTGTTCTTCACCTCGAAGAATCCTGAAAAGTGATTCGCCACCAAGTGCGGATCCGTGAACACCTCCAAATGGTCAGAAATTAATGTCTTTGCCATCCTTACTACCCCAAGCACTGCCTTGAACTCAGCCTCGTTATTCATAATAGGGAAATTTAAACTTATGGCAAAATTAAACTCTCGACGGTCTGGCGAGATAAGTAGAATCCCTGCACCGCCACCATTAGTCGTTGACGACTTGTCCACATGCAATAACCAAGCAAATGTCGAGTACTCAACCCTGTGTCTTGAATTATAGTAAAAATATGGTTGTAGGAGTGCTCCACACTATTTCCCAAAGTTTATGCCATAAAATACGCTAGGACTTGTGCCTTGATGGCAGTTCGGGGGCGGTATTCCAGCCCGAATTCACTAAACTCTATTGCATATTTTATTAATGGATAGGAAATTATTTATCATTAATGTCCTTGTCCAAGACGGTGCTTATGGCGTTAGTGGAGACTGCTAGATACAGATAAAACATCTCTCTTGAGTCAGACTTAGCTAAAATTGGTGGAGTCATCAAGTACTTCTTAAGTTACTAGAATCCCCTTCCACAATCGTCCATCCACTGGAAATTTGTCGTCTTCTTCAAAACTTTAAAGAAAATGAAAGCTTTTTTTGACCTAAGTGGTGATAAACCATCCCAACGCCGTGATGCGTCCTACCAAACATTGTACATCTCTCACCAACCCGACAATGGTAAATTTATCACCGCCTGGATCATGTCAGGGTTAGCTTCAATCCCTCTCTCATTAACCATATGACCTAAGAATTGTCCCGCAGGGACACCAACCGTACACTTCTTGGGGTTGAGTTTCATTCCATAATGCCTCATAATCCCGAAATATTCCTCCAAATGTTTCATATGATCCTTAGCTTTCAGACTCTTAATCAACATATCATCCACATAAACCTCTATGGATTTTCCAATCAAGTTGTAGACCATTTTGGCCACTAGCCTCCGAAAGGTAGCACTTGCGTTCCTTAACCCAAAAGGCATTACCCAGTAACAGTAAATGCCGGTATCCATAACAAAAGCCATTTTTGCTTGATCCTCAATTGCCATAAATATCTGCTGAAACCCACTCTTTGCATCTACAAAACTGAACAGCGCACAACACACCATCGACTCCACCAATAGATCAATTCTCGGCAAGGGAAAAGGGTTCCGGGGCAATGTTTATTCAAGTTAGTATAGTCTACGCATATTCTTCACTTCACCAATTTTTGAGCACCTGTACTATGTTGCTGAGCCATTCTAAATAATGTATCTCGTAAATGTGGCCTACTTTCAATTTTTCAATCACTTCCTTCTCTGCGACTTTATTTTTCTCTTTACTGAAATTCCTTTTCTTGTGCCTCACATGCTAGGCTTTGGGATCGACTTTCGATATTTGCACTATGACCTTAAGGTCGATCCCCTTCAAATTTGAATCTTACCATGCAAATATATCAAAGTTCCTTCTCGAATAGTCCACTAGCGTAGTCCTAATGTTATTTTACATAGTGATCCAACCTGCAATGGTCGGTCCAGTCTATTTGGGTCGACGCTAAAAGTGATGAAGTCCCTCAAGGGCTCCATTTTTTGCTAAGCCTAGAAAGGCAAGATCGCCTTCTCCCTCTTTGATAATTCGGTGTGAGTGCTAGTCTTCAATCTCCTAGGGTCTGCCACCCTCTTTCTCTTCTTCTTACCTAACTCCTTAGTACCCTAAGGTCTCTTCATTCTCTGATTATGCCGCAGCTATCTAATCACGAGAACTGGTGTTTTGACATACGGCGCACTAATTTAACAATAGATCGTATATTACTGACGAAGTGCGGGAATATAATAATAAGATAACCAATCAATTGCAAACTATATCACCTATCACTAACACTAGTTATAGGTAGACTTTAGTCCGGAACACCAAAAGCTCGAGTACTTATGTCGTGGATTATTGTATGGGATCTCGGGGAATAATGTAAGTCGAGAACAGGGTGTATCCAGGATTCCAGTATGTCAAAGGTAATATATCAAATGATGATGATGGATATCAAATATGTGTTTTCGATATCAGTGTGGTGGTGAATGTATTAATTATCAATTTGTCTGCGAATGCGAGACGAGGGTATTTATCGATCTTTGCCTTGTACCATATCGAATCCAATATTTGATATAATGCCACATATCGGGTGCCAATCCCCGATATACACATGTTGGGCTAGCTATCTGCTAGGCCGGGCCCATATAGTAGGGTGAGTTGGCCCAATGCAGGAATTACCCATATCACGTGGAGATTCTTCTATCTCCCATGAAAACTCCCTCTTATAATATCAGGGGACTTGGAGGTAGGGTCAAAAAATTAGAGGTTAATTCTCTGGTCGCAGAGTTGAAATTAGATATGCTCTGTTTACAAAATTAGAAAGTTGTGATGATAATTTTTGTCGTTCTATTTGGGGTGCAAGTGAGTGTGAATGGGTTTTCATGCATGCATCGGGGAGTTCGAGGGGACTAATAACCGTGTGGAGGAAAGGATCGGTCCACCTTGAAAATAAAGTCGAATGGGAGGGTTTTATGCTTGTTTTTGGATATTTGGGTAATTCGAATTTATGGTGTTATATTGCCAATATTTATTCACCTTGTCGGCTTCGTGAAAAGTGAAGACTCTAGGAAAACTTAATTAACTTGAAGCTATGACTAAATGACTGGAGTTGGTTTCTTATAGGGGATTTCAATGCAGTTCGCTTTCATTGCGAAAGAAATAGAAATGGTAACCAAAGTGAATGTATTGATAAGGAGACGTCATTAGTGATATGAGATTGCATGATCTTCCATTAATCGGATGTAAATTCACACGAGTTAGATTGAATGGCACATCAGTGAGCCGTCTGGATAGAGCTTTGATTTCTAACGCTGGGTTAAACCAATGGGAGGACCTTGTGCAATGGGGACTTGAGAGAAACATTTGGGACCATCACCATATTCTCTTGAAGAATAAGAAGGAGGATTAGGGTCCAACTCCATTCGAATCCCTGAATTGCTCGTTCGAACACAAGGATTTCAATTCTTTTGTTTAGTCAATAAGAAGAATGAATTCGCAGGGATGGGGCGCATATACGTTGAAAAACAAGTGTAAGAGGCTTAAAATTGAGCTTAAACTGTGGAACAAGAATGTGTTTGGAACTATTGACAATAATATCCTTAAGTCTAAGGAGGTAATCGCATTAATCGATGCAAAAGGGGATGATCAGATTCTCGCACATGGTGAGATTCTTGAGGAAAAAAAAAGCAACGTGGAACCTATGGCAAGCAATTACATCAAAAATTGCCTCTCGTACCAACAATTAAAGATCAAATGGTTGAGAGAAAGAGACGTGGATACGAAAATCTTTCACAAGTGTGTCAATGTCGGTAGAAAGACAATATGATCCTTGGAATCAATGTCAACAATCAATGGTATGAAGACCCAATAGAAATTAAAGACAATTTAAAGCATCACTTCTCCGGGCTCTTTAAGGAGGAGGTCTTGAACATGCCTTGAATTGGAACCTCAACTTTAGGCAGATTTCCAGAGCTGGCAATTCCACATCAACTGAGCCCTTTACAGAGGAAGAAATTAAACTTGTTGTATGGAATTGTGACGGCACTAAAAGCCCTGGGCAGGACGGTTTTAACTTTAATTTTATTAAGCGATTTTGGTAGTTCTTGAAAGATGATGTTTTTCAATTCTTCACAGAATTTCATCGAACGACGAAATTGTAAGTGGCGAGAATGCCTTGTTTATCGTCCTTATCCTAAAGAATCAAAACTTGCATAGCATTAATGAGTTTCGCCTATTTCGCTTCACGTATGAGTTAATGTTCGCCAAAGTGTTAGCTAATAGATTGAGCTGGGTGCTTGACTCCGTTATATCCGTGGAACAATATGCATTTATTTGTAAAAGACAGATTGTTGACTATATGTTAGCGGCAAATGAGATTGTTGATGACTTTAGAATAAATGGAAGATTGTGCGTGATTTTAAGATAAATTTTGAGAAAGCTTTTGACAACATTAATTGGGGTTTTCTAGATTCCATGATGCACCATATAGGGTTTTCTGGCAATGATGGATACAAGCATGTCTTTGATCTTCCTCCTAAATGGGAGTCCGACTGATGAGTTCACTATATCTCGTGGATTAAGGCAGGGAGATC
This sequence comes from Linaria vulgaris, assembly GCA_948329865.1. Lineage (NCBI taxonomy): Eukaryota > Viridiplantae > Streptophyta > Magnoliopsida > Lamiales > Plantaginaceae > Linaria > Linaria vulgaris. The sequence goes on from OX415253.1 coordinate 15,752,078, forward strand.
CCCTCTAACCTTTCCATTTTCTTATTGCATTCCTTTTTCTTACCTTGGATTGATTAGGGGCGCAAATCCTAGAAGGGATGATATGTGGAATCCCATCATTAATCTGATGAAGAATAAACTCTCGGGCTATGAGAAGGGCAGTAGTATAACTTTTGGTGGAAGAATTATTCTCCTCAACTCAGTCATGGTAGACTTACCTGTGTACTTTTTCTCAATGTTCAAGAACTCACGGTCTGTAGCACCACTTTGTTTGGGGAGGAAATGAAGAGAACCGAAAAATTGCTTGGGTTAAATGGGAAACTATATGTAAAAGCAAAGAGTGGGGAGGCCTGAATGTGAGGTAATTATATTATTTTAATATTTCTCTGTTTTTTAAATGGAAATGAAGACTTTTGCAGGTTGATAGCAGAATATGAAAGGACATCATTATCTCTAAATATGGCCGTGAGGCATTTATAGCTTTCAAGAACTGTACAGTCCTCCTCATTCAACGTCTATTTGGTTGTGTGATCTCATGGGAAGTAACCAAAGATGTCATAACACCTCGTGGTTTCTCGACGATCTTAAAAGGGTTGTGGGCGACGACAAAGACACAAACTTCTGGAAATCAACTTGGATTGAAAATGAACCTTTTTGCTCGATGTTCTCCCGACTTTTCACTATTACACTAGAGAGGATATCTCTATCGCAGAGAAGGGGTACTGGCATAACAACTTCTAGAATTGGAGATGGGCTTGGAGAATGAACCTTTTTGAATGGGGGCGACCTCTTCTTGTTGATCTCTTGTGCGTTCTTGAAGGTTTCCACCCTAGTAATAATGAAAAATACGTTTGGAAATGGAAGGATGACCGTTCAGGTATGTATTCAGTTCGTTTCGCTTATGCACGCATTAACCGTACATCCCTTGAAAGCAAAGACCCCAACCTTAGAAAATATGGGTTGCTCAAGTCTCGCTCAAAGTTAGATCCTTCGTGTGGAAAGCTTTCTATGACATAAGCGTATTCATTGTGGATGCGTATCTATGAATGGTTTAGTTTCTCTACTGTCATAAGCCGGGGAATCAAACAACCTTTTCTTCAAAACTTCTACCTCTGGCCAATAAAGGAAGGTAGAAAAATCTAAGGATGTGTTTGGTTATTTGGCTTTTTTGAAAAGCAAGAAATGATACGATGTTTAACAATTTACAACATGAGCTTAATAAAATTGTAGATCATGTTAAGGCTCTCTCTTGGAAATGGATTAAAGCGTACAATTGGCTTTTTTGTTTTTCTTTTGTTGATTGGGTTAGTTGTCCAAGAGAGTGTCTCATGTAGGGTTTTTTTGGGTGTCTTGGTGGTTCATAGTATTTCTTATACTCTGATCATTATAATTCTTATTTTTATTCATAATATATTTCCTTAGGTGACCTAATAAAAAATACTAAATAATATTATCTATTTCACTTTTATTTTTATCTAACTTTTGACCCATTTACATCCATTCTGAAGCATAAAACCTCATTGTATTACTACAATGCATGAGTTATATTTGTAACATGTATGTTGGAATATATTATATTTAGAGTTTGATTAATTTGATTGTCTATTGTAATACGCGAGCCTGTGGTATTATTTCAAAGTTTTACATATTTGTTTAATTTAGTCAATTCTGATTTGCAATAGATACGTCTTACCATCATTTTACTATTCATCATTCATCCTACATTTAGCTATTGATATACCAATATTTTGAATTCTAATCTACCCCGTTTAATTGTATGATTGACAGTCAAACTATATAGATGTGTATACCTTTATGTTTTCTACTTAAACACTCTTTTATTTTGCATTGATTTATATAAATTATTAGGAATACTTATAATAAAATTTTCTTAAACATAAAATATTTGTGTAAACCGTGTGCTACATTCAAATTTCTACAATAATTTACCAAATTTACACGCAGACCTTGCATGAATCAAATTTACTAGTTTAAAATCAACGTAAGGTTGAAATACTTATTGTAATAAATCTTGAACATATGAAAATACAATTCTTAAGGTGCACACGACATAATATCTAGAGATCGAGTGGAGTAGTCACTTAAGATCATTTACTAATAGTCAATACGGGCGCGCTTGGTTGCCATCACAAGCCCTCATTGATTCATAATGTGGGATAAACCCGCGTTTATATGTGGGCCCTCCACCTCACTAGACCAATTTATGGATCGGACTTTACCCCCTCCCATTAGCAAATCTGGCCCCAAATTACTTGTAAAATTACTGAAAACCCCTAACAAGTTTTACTTCATTACTTAACTTCGAGAAAATGGTTGTAAGTCTTTTGACCGAACAATTGTTCTATTGACCATTATGGCCAAAAACATAAATTACTCCTTCTGAATTTGCCATTTTCTGTTTGAAGCTTGATTTGGTGCGTTATTGTCCGCTGGCTAGGCATGCCGACGAAACACTTCACTTCATGCTGGTTCTATGCTGCGCTGGAACCAACTTTTACCTTTGCACACATGTACTCCAAGTGACATGGTGAGGGGACTGATGGATCTTTGATGATTTCGGACTGGAATCGGGTTATCCCAAGCTGTCTACGTATCCCCTTGAGGGAATCAAGTTAAACGTAGTTCATTTATCTGTTCTAATGACCGAGCACTAATCGAGCTATGTGATTCACTTGTTTCTGCATTGCGTGGCTTCACGGTTTTGATCACATCTCCTTGAAGGAAGGTCCAAACCTCGATCCGCTTCTTGATATGGAAATTATAATCCCTTAGCTTTCTAAGAATATAAGGTACATGACGGGGAGACATGTCAAACGTCCTCTATATCGAGTATCATGTCGGGTATCCTGCATGTCAGGCATTTTAGTGAGGCCTCAAAATATTTTCCATATCTCGATGTAAGTATATCGGAACCTTAATGCGCTTCTTGATATGGAAACTAGACTCCCTTAGCTTTCCAAGAATATAAGGTACATATCTAATGGACATGTAAAACTTTCTCTATATTGAATACAATATTGGGTCTACTGCAGGTCGAATCTGATGTCGAAAATGGCATTCGACATTACATGTCGGGTGTGATGTCGAATATATTCAACATAGGAGTTGTAGGGGGTTCCCTAGGCATTCTCTCTATACTTTATGGACAATTTGAGGGGTATTTATAGGCAAAAGTGCTATGGTATATCGAAAATGGCATTATGGGGTGATATTCGACATCATATTCGATATGCTGTCCATATCTGCGTAGTTTCACCATTTTTTGCATAACTTCCACTCTGGACCTCGGAATTGCAATCCTCTTGTTGAATTACGACCTAGACATCCATGACTTTCTAATGATGTATCATAGGGTGCCTAGTTCATTATACAAATATAGTGACCCTTGGAATTGTGGCATCCACGTGACATGACACGTATTATTATCATATTACGTAGTATCAGTAGTCTCCCTGTTTGGAGTGTGCTTTTGGAACATGAGCATACTTCAAACTCTAATTGGGTGATATATCATACCAGTAGTTCCCCATTTTAGGAGTTATCATTGTAAATAATGATTTGTAAACTCGATTTGTATGCTCAAGTATTTTATTAAGGAATACCCTTCACTCCCCCCAGTTTTGAGTTGCATGAACAACGAATTGGGATAGTGAAAATAGAGCTCGAATACTCCCCCATTTTCCTGGACAATTTGTTAAGATGGAAGTCAAAAATTCTGCGATATTGGGTGGATATCGAACATACGTTTGCAATGTCTTCTCGATATAGAAAACCATTTATTATCGCATGGGCCCTGTATATTTATTATATAAGCGGGTCCCCACCTCTTGTCAAATTGCTATTAGTTTATTGGGGAGCTTTTGTCGTTGTGACCCCGGATATCGAATTCCCATTACATCGAAACATCAAGATATGTCGGGTTTCATCCCATAATAATATAGTGACAATATGTCTTGGTAGGGGGAGTATAGAATACGAGGAGGTTTCATCCCATTGTGGCCTCCAAAGCATTAATGCTAGAGATGAATTGGACTGCTTGGGGTTTTTTTATGCGAAAGTTGTATGTGACATAACTTGTGATTTGTCTATATATGGTCATTTACGAAAATGTTGTCTTTACCAACCTTGCATTATTTATCGCTTATTATGATTTAAACTTCATAACAATTTGGGATATGTGAAAATAAATGAATGCTCTAGCCCGACCATAACGTTAGTTTGACTGGGTCTCGCGTTTGGTGAAATGGGTACGTAACCAACTCAAACTTGGTAGGTACCTCTTGAGTTATTCGAGTACTTTATCAGATGTAGTACATGACTGCTACCTTTATAGGTAGATGTAGTTGACATCGTATCACAAACGATTCTAGTTATACCTTTTGAGGTAGGATCTATCATAACAGGTTAAGTACGCCCTACGACAAAAATACCATGCAAGGTATATTGCGTTGTACCATGAGAGGTAAATGATTTGGATACCGCGCAAGGTATGTTATAATATGCCTTAATTTGGCAATTTTTAAGCTGACGTTGTTGTAGAGTGTAGCTTCAAGCATTGTTACACCTCAAGGGTGGTTTTGAGCTAACACCCACATAGAGTGTTTGTGCGATAATATTGAGGCTGATGCCGTTGTCGAGATTCTAAAGAAAAAGAGTCTCATGTTGATTGGCGTGAAGTGTGTGCCGTGGTGTCCAAACTAAGAGTATGAGTGGTTGTTAGTGCATTCTCTATCATTTTTCGTAGGATATGAGATATCATTTACCATTTGAGGTATTTTTTGCCTTTTTCCGTAGGCGAATCGACTCATAGTAAAATGCTTGAAGTCAAGCAAAGTTGCAGCGAGATTGAAAATCATATGAAACATCATTTGGAAAAGTTGAAGCCCGTCATGGAGGACTGAAGGCTCCCAAGGCCAATATTTGTACAAGACGATTTACGTCCATATCACTTATAGGTCAACGGAGATATGTAAACATTCTCTTCCATGTAACTTAAACATGTGCTTTGTCAATCTTAAAGAGGATAAGATAGGTAATGAGCGAGAAGTCATCGTGAGGAACGTTTTCGGTATAGTAATTGTGAAAATGTTGAATACGATGATGGACGCAGAGAAGTTTCTTGACGTTCTTAGTTATGTGCCTACTGCGTATTAGATCGCTTGCTTGCGCTACTAAGGGATTTAGGTTGGTCACTCTTTGAGTCAGTGGTATAGTTCATGATGATGTAAAGTGTAACATATTATACTGTTTGAAATGATCTTTTGGCTAACACTTCTTGTGCTATGGAGCGATTTTATTTAATCAATGTATCCTCATTTATTTGAACAGTAGTTGTTCATTTTGAACCTTCATTATATATCTTATAGTCGCAATGGTATTATTGGAGATCTCATTCGCGATGAAAATTTACCGTTTGGCTGGCTTCATTTAGGAATTCACAATACTTTAAGGTAAAGTCATATCGTACCATGTAGAGTGGATTGGTTTTGAATTGATTGACCAATATAGGTAAGATGTCAACCCTCGTAGTGTATATACATGATGTAACCACTATGACTACAATATGTTTTAGAATCTGGTCTTTTTCTTGACTCGCGTCTTGCACGCGATAATGAGCGTGTTTCTCATTGTAACATTAGTGGCAGTACGGTGACGGATGTAATGCCACTGCCATAAAATTATGGTATGAATGATTTATTCATTTAATCGTGTTATAGCACGGTTTTTGAGCGTCTACTAGTATTATGCCATTAGATAGGTGTTATCTTCAGTTTATTATAATTATGCAGAGTAGACGTCTAGCTAACTGCTTGACCTTTGCATTCTTGGGCCAGATTTCGAGGAGGTATTTGGCCACTATTATGTGCCCTTGATAGTCGGGGTCTCATTTTGGTGCTTGACTACGCCTTAAGAGGCGGGGTACCACATAGGTACTTATTTTTGTATCGTATGAGGCGGGGATACCACGTAGAAACTAGTTGTTGTACCGTAATAGGCGAGTTACCGCTTGGGTACTTGATGTTGTAATGGGGTTTGTGTTTGTTCTATTTATCTGGGTTAATACAAGCGTGTCATCTATATTTGTGCGCAAATTTTTGCGATTCGCCTGGTGTCTCAAAGTAACTTATTTATTTGTAATATTTAAAGGAACATTGTGTAAGAAATCATGTATTTCATTTATTGTCATTTCCGTTAGGGTACCTCGTGGGTGTATGATTCTTTGTCATTTAAGGTTGGGTACCGCGTAGGTACATGTCTTATTGCCTTTTTGGGCAGGGTACCTCTAAGGTACGTATGTCTCTGCAGTTATAGGTATGGTACCATGTAGGTACTTATTTATTTGCATTTTAGGTTTGGTACCGTATAGGTAAATATTCCTCCGCCAATTTTGGCATGAAACTGTATAAGTAGACGTTGCTCTGCCATTTCTCGCATGTTACCGTGTAGGTTTATGTGACTCTTGCCATTTCTAGCATGCTTTCATAAAGGTACATGTCACTCTTGTCATTCTGGGCATAATACCGTATAGGTAGTTGTTACTCTGCCATTTCTGGCATTTTACCGTATAGGTAGATGTTCCTCTACTATTTTTGGCATTTTATCGTACTGGTAGATGTTCCTCTACTATTTTTGCCATTTCTAGAATTTTACTTTATAGGTAGATGTGGATGTGCCATTTCTTGTATGTCTCGTTTGTGTTGGAGACATTGTTCATTTCCTCAATTGAATTCATGAATAAAAGAGGGTTTCAAAGTCCATTTAAATATTTTCTGTCATGTAGGACAGTAAATAAACAAATTACATGTTATGGCATTCCTCTATCGTATCCTGCAGGCTAGGAGATACGTCCACTGTATAAGTAGTCAAGATGGCGTAACCTATGTTGTTGTATCACTATATCCACCACTAGGGTACATGGATATTCATCATTGTAAGTGATATTTCCTGAGGGCGAGACCTTTGTTGTTGTATCATCGTACTTACCACGAGGGTATATGGACAATCGCCTTTTCAAGCGATATGTCCTGAGGACGAGACCTTTTTGTTGTTGTATCAGCGTATCTACCACGTGGGTATATGGATAGTCGCCTTTTAAGCGATATGTCCTGAGTACGAGACCTCTTTGCTGCTGTATCAGCATATTTACCGTAAGTGTATACGGACAATCACCTTTTCAAACAATGTGTCCTGAGGGCAAAACCTTTTTGCTGTTGTACCAGCATTTTTCATGTTATCCTCTTATTCTCGATGGATAGGGGATCCTTTTTTTCTTCTGTCCTCCTTATCTCGATGGATAGGGGATCTTCTTTTCTTTTATTTTTCCTCCTTATCTCGATGGATAGGGGATCGTGTTCTCCTTGTTTTGTTGACGGAGATGTCTACATTCCTATCATTTAAATGGATAACAATATGTGTAAGGATATATCAATATAAAAATTTAAGATACAAAACAACCAAGAAACGGATAGCATCCGATCTATCTACCCTTAGTGATGTTGCATAATCCGCCACACCCCCGGGCATGGGCGGAAAAAGGGTACCCTTAAAAAATGACTAACGGACTGGAGGAAGGGCACGCCTAGGTCACGCCTAGGTCATGACTAGCTATTACCCATATAAGGGCATACAATCCAAAATCGAGAGAAGGTGCCCTTGGGTCACGACCAGCTAACAACCCAAAGAGGTTATTTGGTCTAAACGCCCGTATAAGGTACACCTAGGTCCCAATTGATCAACGCCCTTAGAAGGGAATACAACTCAGATCTAGAGGCCCATGTACATCTTTCTCCATGACCTAAAGTCAGTCTAAACCTCGGGTATCCCCAAGAAAAGACCATGCCCCCCCTAGACAGATGAGTAGACACTTCTCAAATGACTAAGTACCGCCCAGATCCCTGTAAGGCGAAGTCCAACACTTAGCAAAAATATTAAGGAGAAAATGAGGACAATGCTAAAGCAATAAGGACGCGAATGAATACAAGAAAAAGTCAAGACCTCTCGATACATGGGCTAAAAAGATTGCTTAATAATCCTACGACTATGAATGATGACCCCACGAGTCCCGCTCAGAACAAACAACCAAGGAAGCTATCCGACCACCCAGGTGGAACCTCGCACACGACCAGACTCGAAAGACGTGCCAACCACCCTCATTCAACGTAGCTCCCAACCACCCTCAAGACCATGCCTCATTGGCCCGATTCATCCATTGGAGCAAAAAGCGACAATTCTTACCGGTGCAGGCCAATGATTAGGGCAGAACAGCTCTCCTTCATTGGTCTAGAGCCATCTCGAAAGACCATTGGAGCAAACACGATCAATACCCGCTCAGACGAACATCAATCGACTCATGACATTGGTCGTCCCCAGAGCGCGACCCCCAATTGGCGCATAAGACCCCCACACCACTGGACGATGTAGCCACCCAGAGTTTAGACGAGAAGACCAATTCCTATTGGTCGAAGACCCCAAGGCCGCCCCTATAAATAGTCCACATTTCTAGTACCAGAAGACAAGTCTGAAAAAATCGACAACTAGAGTCACACTAGGAGATTCAGTCCAAGTTCTGTCAAAATCGCAACATTATTGTACTTAGAATATACTAATTTAAAGCAGAAATTAATAAGCCCAAGTGTCTCCCGGGCAATCACTCTGTTTAGTTTGAAAAACATCAAATCTGGGATTATATCGAATCTGAGCGATATCAAATCTAAGATAATATCAAATCTAAGATAATATCAAATCTTTACGAAGTCAAATGTAATGGATATTGTAGATACGATGATATCGAATGTATATGTGTATTGGGTAATTTTTGATATATGGGAGTGATGATATCGGCCATAAAAGATGTCGAAGATTCAAACTGTCGCCATACATTCTTTAGGACATCCAAATCTTATCAGTTAAAAACAACCAATTGTAAAATTAGCCCATTAAAGATGTCGTGTTCGATTTTAGTCCTTGCAAGATTTTCATTGCTCAGCTTTGTTCCTTCGGCCAAATCAATTTCCATTTAGGTCAGAGTGCAACCTACACGTAAAGGGTTTTAACAATTGTAGTATGTTAATATTGCAAAAAAAAAAAAAACAAATAGTTCCCTAAAGATGGAATGTTCAAGTTTAGTCCTTTAAAGATCTTGATTGCTCAATTATGGGCATCTAACCAGATTATTTTCGATTTCAGCCAACAATCTTCACGTGCTCCAAAAAAGCGTAATCGAACGCCACACTATGATTTCTTACGTGCCGAGCCAGATGAGTATATTAAAAATAATATTAAAGTTAAATTGATGGTGTATAAAAGAACAACACACGTATTAATTGAGCATATTAATAATTTTCTCATAATCAGCCATATGCCCCCACTAAACATGAACCACCCGATTTCGAGGTATGAAACATCTTCTCATAGATTCGTGAAAGAAAAACGTTTAGTACATTGTTTCTAATTTATTTTCAGTGGTGGATTGGTCCAGTAAACCTCTCATTCAAGAAATCCGAGCTCTAAAATCAGCTTGGCCCAGCTGGAAATTTGGTTTTATTCCTAGATCTTGTAATTCTGCAGCCCATAACATTGATAAATGTGCCTTATTTTGTAATTGGAATGGTGTCATTCCAGATCATCTTTTACCCCTTTCCTCATTTTGTGATGGGGGCTACCCCATTGTAAACTATATTTAATTTATGCCAATTCTAATTCATCAAAAAAAAAATTATGAATATGTGACTGAGCGTACTGTTATAACTCACCATATTACCTCCCTCACAGTGCCGACGCCACCCTTTTTTTTTATCAAAGCTCGAATAACTAGGTAGGCATAAAGAGCACTTCTTATCTTTTACTGACATTGAAAGCATTCCTATCTATGTTTAGGCTCTGATCACCTCATCATACTTATCGTAAATGTGCCGAATCCAGTCAGGCACTCGAGCATATCCATTTAAGGGCTTGTAAACACTTCTATAATCCTTAATAACTTGCGTCGTCGATGTCTTAGTTGTACATGACAAAATAATCATTCGGCTAGATGATGGTTGACCACTAGACCTCTTGGACCCATTCACCCACTCAACAATATCATAAATGCATATAGGTGCACAAGTTAAAGATTTATAATTTTCAATTATTTGCAAGGTCTAAGATCCTCGGCCCAATGGATAAGAACAATAAGGACCCATTTGAATGTATTTTTATCAATTTGGTTTGGTTCATTTAAGTTTGGATGTTTGAAAAAAATATTCAAATTAAATTTGAATATAGTGTAGATTTTTGTGTGTTAGGAAGAAAAGTAAGTATATAATAATATAAACATCAGATCAATGTGATATATAAAATAAATATATAATATTATAATTATTAATACTTGTTTTTTAATTAACAATATTTATATATTATTATTTGAATATTGTAATGCATACTTGTCTTTTTATTTGTTGATGAAAGGAATGACAAATATTTAATCAGCCGCTTATATAACATTCGTGTTATGTCCAAATTCATGTTTATAACTAACAAATATACATTCAAACTAATTAATATTTTCTTTTTTGATAATTAAAATTAATGAATATGTTAACATGTATATTACATATAAAAGGCATATGTATTCATAAAATTATATAACTAAGTATTTCAATGCTCGATCCTCGTAACAAAATAAAAAATGATACATAATGCTCCTGCACAGCTCAAAAAATCTCAAATCGTTTTTTACAGATATTATACAATATGAGTGTTAAATATCATAAATAAGCATGGCCCACTATGAAATTTATATTCATAAGCAGCAAAATATATTATAAATGAAATGATTCACACATATTAATGCACATAATGCGTGATGCATTTAACACCCTAAACAAAAGCATATGTTATGAGCTTTGACAAAAAAATATAAGTTGCATGCAATTATTTAATTTACATATGCTACATGTGTTTTACTTAGTGGCATATTCAGAAATTATATTTGGGGTGCTAATTTTTTATTTACTTATAACTAAATAGATAATTGTTTGGGAAATTTGAAGAAGAAGAAGAATGTGCACAAGATTATGTGGTTTTGTTTCCAACTTTTGGTTCCTTCGAGAAGCTCCTCAATACATTTTAGCGTAATTGTATATTAACGAATGGTCTTTTAGTACTATATTTTACCAAAACAATATCTATTAATTATTATAACTATGATATAACTTTTCTAGATATTTTGACATTTTATTAAATCATCTTGAACTAATCGACATTGTACTATACCGTATTTATGTTCTAGAAACTAATTTACTTAAAGAAAAGATTATTCAATTTGTACCCATTAATTTTTTATGTACCAAATAAACAGAATATAGATAGAATTTCATGATTAATCTTAGTACAAGAGGATCGATTGATCGATTAAGTGAAGTAGAGGATTTTTTTGCCCTATAATAACATCATTATGATTAATTTTTACAATTTAGAATTAACACATAATAATACGTTTACATCTTTTGAAACAAGCCTATAAAAATGGGTATTATAATAAGATAAACACCACATCAATGTGATATATAAAATAGATATATAATATTACAATTATTAATACTTGTTTGTTGATTAACAATATTTATATATTATTATTTGAATATTGTAATGCATACTTGTCTTTTTATTTGTTGATGAAAGGAATGACAAATATTTAATCAGCCGCTTATATAACAACATTCGTGTTATGCCCAAATTCATGTTTATAACTAACAAATATACATTAAAAACTAATTAATATATTATTTTTTGATAATTAAAATTAATGATTATGTTAACATGTATATTACAAATAAAAGGCATATGTATTCATAAAATTATATAACTAAGTATTTCAATGCTCGATCCTCGTAATAAAATAAAAAATGATACATAATGCTTCTGCACAGCTCAAAAAATCTCAAATCCTTTTTTACAGATATTATACAATATGTGTGTTAAATATCATAAATAAGCATGGCCCGCTACGAAATTTATATTCATAAGCAGCAAAATAAATTATAAATGAAATGATTCGCACATATTAATGCACATAATGCGTGATGTATTTAACAACCTAAACAAAAGCATATGTTATGATCTTTGATCAAAAAATATAAGTTGCATGCAATTATTTAATTTACATATGCTACATGTGTTTTACTTAGTGGCATATCCAGAAATTATATTTGGGGTGCTAATTTTTTATTTTCTTATAACTAAATAGATAATTGTTTGGGGAAATTTGAAGAAGAAGAAGAATGTGCACAAGATTTTGTGGTTTTGTTTCCAACTTTTGGTTCCTTCGAGAAGCTCCTCAATATATTTTAGCGTAATTGTATATTAACGGATGGTATTTTAGTACTAAATTTTACCAAAACAATATTTATTAATTATTATAACTATGATATAACTTTTCTCGATATTTTGATATTTTATTAAATCATCTTGAACTAATCGACATTGTGCTATACCGTATTTCTGTTCTAGAAACTAATTTACTTAAAGAAAAGATTATTCAATTTGAACCCATTAATTCTTTATGTACCAAATAAACAGAATATAGATAGAATTTCATGATTAATCTTAGTACAAGAGGATCGATTGATCGATTAAGTGAAGTAGAGGATTTTTTTGCCCTATAATAACATCATTAGGATTAATTTTTACAGTTTAGAATTAACACATAATAATACGTTTACATCTTTTCAAACAAGCCTATAAAAATGAGTAATACTAATACTAGTGTTCCTTACTAATAATAAGATAATTAGTATAGATTTATGCTTTCCCCCTATTCAAGCGATTTTCTCTCTGTCCTATATCTCCCCATGATAGATATTATCGATTGTCTAATATATATCATATATCTACTACTATCTTATAAACCCCAAGATTATTCTCGCTTATTGCCGTTAAGTCCTTGTAATTTGTATTTTTTATTATTGTTCTTACTTGGTAATTTGCAACAAAGTCCTTATATTTTGTAATTTTTTATCTTTACCCCTACTGTTTTTTATTATTTAACTTTTGAGCCCCATAGTAAATTGTAATACAACTCTTTAAATTTTAATTTTTCTTATTTTTGCCTCCAAAGGTTTTTGTTATTTACAAGATTCTCACTTGATACTTTGCAAAAAAGTCCCTATATTTTGTAATTTTTTACTTTCACCCCTAATGTTTTTTATTATTTACTTTTGAGCCCCATAGTATATTGTAATACAACCCTTCAAATTTTAGTTTTTCTTATTTTTGCCTCCAATTGTTTTTTATTTGGCTTGTAAATTTTAGAAAAACTATTGCCCCTTTGAACTATTTCACTTTCGCCTCTAAAGTTTCTTATTATTTGCTTTTGGGCTCCATGATAAATTGTTAAACAATCATTACAGTTTTTACCTCTTTTACTTTGGCTCTTAAAGTTTTCTGTTATTTGCTATTGGGCCTCATAGTAAATTGAAACACAATCGTTTAAGTTTTATTTTTTCTTATTTTTGCATCAAAAGTTTTTGTTATTTAGCTCATTTCGCCATCCATCTTTCTTTGTTTAAATTTTGCCCTTGTAATTTTAACTAATTACTATGTTCTGTTATATTAGGTCAAATTTTAACTAATTTTAACTAATTTTAACTAATTGCTACGATTTTAGTTCTCTAATTTGGTATGCAACTATTTTGCCAATGTTATTTCATGTAATTACTTTCCAATATACTGAAACTCAAACACCAAGAAAAGGGGTGCCCGCAATTGTAGGCTTGGGGCGTAGAATGTGTTGGTAGGCGTGTGATGTGGTGTTTATGATATGCGGAATCGGATGAGTCAAATGTAGTGGTGGTTATGCTCGTCGCCTGGGGTGTATGATATAGCGGTGGGAGCTTGGTGGAGACGTGCTTGAGGAAACTTGATTCGACCGCTGATCAGAGGAAGTTAGGCATTGGAGTACTTGGATTTCAACGAAAAAATGGGTGGTGAAGCGGCCAGGGTGGGGGTGCTGCGGTAGAACCGGAACCATGGGAAGAGGTAGAATCGGAACCATGGGAAGATGTGGTGTCGTGCGAGAGGTCTTGTGCGGTTTAATAATTTATAATAAATACGGTTGTCCGCCATAGTAGATTAATTTATAATTTATTATTGCTTTATATAAAAATAATACCTGAAAAATATTTTTTTTGAGTTTTAATCTTATTAAGTTGACATCAAATAATACTAATTAAGATATTAATGAAAATTTGTACGCACGGGCTTATTACTAGTATGTATATATATGTGCAGTTTATTTTTCCTTTTCGGGAGGGGGTGCGACCTTTAGCTTGTAATACTCACAAATTTTATTTCTTTGACAATGGTTGTTCGTAACTTTAAAGAAAGAATTGCACTTAATAGCCATGTTTAAAAATTAATCCTCCCAAATAATTACAATATGTCGATTAATTGCTAACAATTACTTTACACTATAGTTAAATCTGTTACGTTATATTATTTTGTATTAGACATAACCAATCATCAATTCATATATTACAGCATTACGTTGTACACTAAATTATCTGTGTGTCATACAAACTAAACTAAGTGAATTATTTTGGTCTTATTTCGGCAAGGTAATAAAACACCGTAAAAGAATACAATTAAGATACAAATAGCCAAAATATTGCTAATCAATAGATAATCGGACTAGCTTGATCCGGAACACCTAATACAAACTTACTAGATATTACAAATAGATTTCTAGTCTAATGTGCGTGTCGAACATGTGGCGTTCGATGCCGACGTATCGAACCTAGGTTGTTCGATACTAATGGTACTGTTGCGATCCTTTGTCGAATTGACGTCGAACAGGATTGATTCGATGTAGTGTAGAGTATCGAATGATGTGTCTTCGATATGCTTCCGTCTCGAACGCTCAGAGTTCGGTCTAAGAATGTATCGAATGCTCAGAGTTCGGTGTTGATTAGGTTTGAGTGAGTTTTGAATGCGTGTCGAAAATGTGAGGGGACAGGGTATTTATAACACCCGTCCTGCGGGCACCATTGGCAGTTGGGGAAAGTGCATCGAACCGTAGTGGTTCGATGCTTATTCCGCATCGAACGGGGGGTGTTCGATGTACTATTTAGCGGGCTAGCTTTGCTGGGCTGGCCTAATATATGATATTGGGTCAATCCTAAAATATCCCCATCACATAATCTCCCCAGTTTGGGAGAAGGTGTCGATCCGAGAGCGGCTTCCAAACTTATGAATGCGTCCGTGATTTGTCGGCCGTTGTTTTTATTTTAAAAATCATGCCCCCGATTGGGAGGCTGTCTCGAAGAGAGATCGGGTTCCAGGCACCAAAATTCTTTTCGTTTTTTGTTTAAAATCATGCCCCCCATTTGGGAGGCGGTTAGATGAGTACGACCTTGGTAGGTTTTTTTGTACTGATTTGAGATATTATTAATCATAGGTTTATTCTGAGCGGATCCCATTATATTAGTTCGTAAATTTCCTTGTCAATGTTAAAGTTGCTAATCGAACGTGTTGTGTTCGATGTTCAACCGCATCGAACGGTGATAGTTCGATGCGGATCTTTCCGAGATTGATAGTGGATCGAACTAGTGGCGTTCGATGCTTGAATAGCATGTCGAACCAGTGGCGTTCGATGCTCTTTTTAATGGGCCTGATAGGCCTTTTCGATGCCTATATATGGGGGTAAGGTTGTTGAGATGCACATTTATCTTCTGGCAAACTTACTCACAAATGTAAGTAACATCGAACGGGCACAGTTCAATGAGTGATGGATCGAACATCTTCTGTTCGATGCTTGATGCATCGAACGGGGAGCGTCTGATCTAATGCATTTGAATAAATACTGCGACTTTTAGCTTAATATATAGGTTTTGCACCTCATTTTTAACTTCTTTGTTCTCTGTGCTTTCTTTTTCAGGCAATTTGTTCGTACAACCGTTGTTGCTCTGGCATATTCAATCAAGGTAATTTGTTATGTTCTTTATTTATAACCGCTTAGTAAGTAGTTGTTTTACATATGTCGCGATAGCGTTGAAAAAGCCGAGAGTGACATATTTGCGCATAGTCAGCTTTTTTTTTTTGTTTATTTCAATTCTTTCTCGACCACGATTGTGAGTTCTGAGTCAGCTTCTGGGAGTGAGTCGAGTAGCGGCACGAGCTCTATTTTGAGGAACTTTGTGGTGGGCCCTTCCAGTGTCCCGCGGGTTAAAACATAGCCCTAGGAGACAATTACGAGCCAAATGAAATAGATTATGCCAGTTCACATGCGGGTAATAATCCCGGTGTTAACGCTGAAAGGGTGGCGTCTCAAAATTAAGATGTTGATTCACAATCGTCGTCATCTGTGGATAATCGTGCTTCTAGTGAAGCCGACGAAGATGCAGAAAACATCAATATGGAGTTTGATGATTATGCCAAGGTGCCGGGGATGGCATATGATATGTATGTCTCTGCAACATAATCGCAAACAGCTTCGCGAGAGATTCGATATCTCAAATAGTTATAAGATACTTCTTCTCGGTCCAAATGACCGCATGCATACGCCGCCGCCGGGGCATTTAACTATTTTTGTAGGCCAACTTCTGAATGGGATGCGCTACCTATTTCGGTGGAGCTGAAGATGCTCCTAAGGTCTATCGACCATGTACCAGGGCAACTTACGTCGAATTTGTATGGCCACCTGATGGGTTTCATTATTGTGCTGAAGGCACTACGTGAGCCTCAGAGTCCCAATGAGTTATGGGCTCTTTTCGAAGTCACTAGGAGGGAGGAGGGGTTTTACCTTATTAAGGCATAAAGGTGTCATAAATATGTTTAATGGCGAGGCTACTGGTTATTGAATGAAATGGAAGAAGGGATATTTCTATATCATAGAGAGTTATGAGGACGAGTTTAAAACTTATCGTTGCGATTGGCTTACCGGTAGTAGGGTTGCGATACGTACTGGCATTGCCGCGACCTCGTGGGATGGCCATTTTATTCCAAATTTAGTGCGCGAGCACCAGTTTGACGTTAAAAAATTGGTAGAAAATTGCGTTTTGTCTTTAGCTGGTTTGTCCCCGGTTCCGTATAATGAGAGAATGACACTTGGTATAACTTTGTGTCTTGAGCTGATCTTGTATTTCGTGTTTATATTATGATGATTCTAATTAGTGTGATATTATTGTAGTTAATTATATCATGGATCGACATGCTCGCATGAATCAAGCCCTTGCTGCTGAGTAAGCGAGCTCCCAGACAACTACCACTGGCGAGATTCCACCTCTGAGGAAGAAGAAGAACAAGGGGAAGAGAGTCGTTGCCGAGCCTTCGACTTCTGTCCAAGTTGATTCCTAAGCTGACCTCTTTGAGGACGTTCTTGGAGGGAATCGTGATACCCTGCCTGCCGCTAATTTTAGCCAGGCATGAGGTTCAGAGAGTATGGCGGGTGGCCCAGGTGATAACATCGAGCCTGTTGCCCAGGCGAAGAGGGGAAGAGTCCATCAGACTCGTTCTCAAACTGGGGGCGTTATCCCCCATGCTGCGTGGACGTCGGGTCCTACTGCTGGGAGTGGCTCTTGCCCTGTGGAGGGGCTAAATGCTGGCGTAGGCCCTAGTCAAGGTCCACCTGCTCAAGTAGGTGGGTATGAACTTTCTGAAAGTGTGACCATTGAGGCCCTAAAGCTCCTATTTCCTAACCTTATTGTTCCGCATCTAGTGTCTGCGGAGGAGAGGAGAATTGTGGAGCGGAACACGCTTCATACGTTGACTTCGGTACAATATATTCCCTCTTGATTGCAGTGTTGCAATATTAGTTTTGCAAATGTTAAATGTTCGCTTTATTATTTCTATAGGGTGGCGGAATAGTGGATGTCAGGTTTGTGGCTCTGATTCAAACTTATGAGGCATGCGCGAGTGGGCAGCCCCAGGGCACTATGGTGTACCATGTCGGAGACTTGGAGGCCTTAAGGTCGGCCCTCGAGGCGAAGGATAAGGCCTTACAAAAGCTCAGGGATTACATTGCTAGGGCCAATACCGAGAGGAATGCGGCGAAAGAGGAGAGGGAGACTGCTGATCAGCTCCGATTACAAGTTTCTAACCTTTTTGCTAGCAAATGAGAGCTGGTGAGACGGATTTCCGAGCTTGAAAATGAGGTGGAGGCTGAAAAAAAGAAAGCTGAACATGCCGAGGGAATTGGCTATTCCCGTGGCCTCAGCGAGTTAAAGAATTTAACTTCTTTTGTATGTCTGTATTCTTTATTTTCCTTGTTAATTTTCCATTTTATTTGTATAGATGTCCGCTCAACAAAAAGGTGGAAATTGCCGAGGCATTTCTTCGGAGCCGAACCTTCGAAGAGATTAGCGCCCGAAGGTGTGCCCGCAAGGCCGATAAGGCGCAGGTCTTGACTGTCCATCAGTTTTACAAGACTAAGTATATCCCATGGGGATTCAAACCCGAATGGATAGATCTTACCTTTGGGCCTGAGCTAGAAGTTCTGCTGCCCCTAACGAATGATCAGTCTGCTTCCCAAGATATAGTTTGATTTGCTTCTCGAGAAGGAAGATCTTGTCCTTCATGGGCTCTCATTGCCGCCTTCTATGCCTGCCTACTATCCTTCCTCTAAGGATGAGGACGACGCTGACGCCTAAGGGCGTTCATATTTATGTTTTTATGTAACGAACAAATTCTAATTTTTTGTTTTGTGGCGCTGCGTTGCCTTTAAATGTGTTTGAAAAAATTGTATTAATTGCATGGTTGACTTTTATGACTATTTCATTCATTTGTTTGATCGAAGGCTCGTAATCATTGCCTTATATTTCAATTGCCATCGTTGCTTTTTACTTTATTTTGATAACTCGAGCATCCTTCCACAATGACGGAAAGTTTTTGTTGCTTTTGGGTGTTTAGAGATTTTCGGTATTGCGTGTCCTTTAGACAGAGTCTCCGTCCCTTTTTAGTTATTTAGGGAGTTGCGGTATCTCGAGCCATTTTAGACAGAGTCTCCGTCGCTTTTTAGTCATTTAGGGAGTTGCGGTATCTCGTGCCATTTTAGACAGAGTCTCCATCTCTTTTTAGTTATTTTGGGAGTTGCAGTATCTCGTGCCGTTTTAGACAGAGTCTCCGTCCCTTTTTTAATTATTTAGGGAGTTGCGGTATCTCGTGCCATTTTAGATAGAGTCTCCGTCCCTTTTTAGTTATTTAGGGAGTTGCGGTGTCTCGTGTCGTTTTAGACAGAATCTCCGTCCCGTTTTAGTTATTTAGGGAATTGCGGTATCTCGTGCCGTTTAGACAGAGTCTCCGTTCCTTTTTAGTTATTTAGAGATTTGCGATTTCTCGTGCCGTTTTAGACAGAATCTCCGTCTCTTTTTAATTATTTAGGGAATTGCAGTATCTCGTGCCATTTTAGACAGAGTCTCCGTTTTTTTAATTATTTAGGGAGTTGCGGTATCTCGTGCCATTTTAGACAGAGTCTCCATCTCTTTTTAGGTTGTATTTGACAATGCTATTTCTTAGATGAGATTGATTACACAATTTTAAGTGGCTTAAGATAGTTTAACCAAATGTTTCTCTTTTGGAGACGAATTCAAATAACGGGAGTAGGGCGGAGCTTAATTTAATAGCTCGGCCTATTATGTTTCTCAGTGTAGCCCTCGGGCTCAAGTCTTCAGTGTCCCTGTTTTAAGTTATCACATGTTCGCCCCTCAAGCTCGTCGTGCCTGAAGGGACGAATAATTGTTGTTCAAAATATTCAGGGTACCAAAACCTTGCAATGCCTCTATCGCCTCTTGTTCCTGCTGTGGTCGTGATCGAAGCGAGTTCACATAGCATTTCCATCCCTAAATGTGATCTCCGATCACTTCCCCAGTACCTGCAGGAGTAGGAAATTTTACCATTTCATGGTAGGTTGATGGTAGTGCTCGGAATACATTCAGAGCAGGCCTTCCCAGGATGTCATTCTACATGAAGCGCATGTCGATAACTACGTAGTTGACTAGTAGGGTTCTCCTCTGCGGTGCAGTTCCTAAAGAGATAGGAAGTACTAGCATTCCACGAGGCACAATCTCCAGGCCTCTGAAACCTCTCAGTGAAGTTCTCACCGGTTCCAATGTCTCGCCATTCAGTCCCATATTGTCCAAAGTAGAGCTGAACAACACATTAATTCAGTTTCCTTGGTCCACCAACATTTTCGTGAAACAGAAGTTGGCTATATCCACCGTTATCTCCAACGGAAAATCCTAGTTTCCTGTTTGAATAGCCCCGGCGCTCAGTTTTTGCAGATCTGCGGTGGAGAAGATGATCTCTTCATGTGGCATTTCCTCGATCCTTATGATATTTGCCATGCTGACAAATATGTCCGAAAAGACGAGCCTCGAAATTTTCTTTAGGGCGTTCGTGGAATCCGCCCCTCTGGGCCTCCCGATATCATGTTTATCATTGCTTTCCTGATATTGCCATTTCCAATTTGAGGATAATCAAACAACTGCGGCTGCTCAATTATGTTTTGTTTGTCCTTCCTTAGGAGGGTGTTCTTTCTTTGTCCGTGTTATCGTCCCGCTCTTTCATCCTTTTGATAAATTCCACGAGTTTACCATCCTTCAGTAACTGTTCAATCTCATCCTTGATTTCCTTGCAATGCTCGGTGTCGTGCCCCTTCTGATTGTGGTATTTGTAGTAGTGGGGCGAATCCATAGTTGCCTTCGAATCTTTCATCTGTATGGGCTCTTTCAGACATCCCTATCTTTTTGCTGCCTCGAATACTATCATAATATTATCATTCAGAGGCGTGTACCGCTTGGGAGACGTGTCCCGGTACTGGTTGTTCCTGTTCCTGTCGTTGTAGTTGTTGCGGTGTTGGTTTTCCCTTCCTTGCTCCTTCTCTTTTGGGTGCGCAATGCAGAATTATTTTGTCTCCATCATTTCTTCCAAATGAACCACACCCTGTGCTATCTTGTTAATTTCTTCGATAGTGGTGGGTTTGCGTTTGATTAAGTCGCTGGTAAACATCGTGATGTTATTTGCTTGGAAGATTATACTCATTACCATCTCTTTACTCGGTTGTCTACCCTCAGTAGTTCTACGTGAAACGTCTCATGAAATCTTTCTAACTTTTGTCTGTCCCTTGCTTCATGGCGTATAGGTGGGAGTGATCCAAAACCAATCTTACTTGTCTTGAGAATTGATCATTGAACATTGCCCTCAACTGCTTGTAGGTTTTGATTGATCCTGGCATGATCCGAATAAACCAATCCTTCTCTACCCTAGTCAAGGTGGTTGCAAATATCCTCACTTGTATGTTCTCTTTAAACCCGTATAAAGACACTTTCCTGTCCAGGTGAAAAAAATGGTCATGGGGATCAGTTTTCCCAACGTTAGTTTTTAACTTAGGGATCTTCTCTCCATGTCCCTAGATCTCAGCTTCGATCTCTTCAGAAAATAGACTACTCCCAAAAGCACTTCCTTCTGGCTCCATCCGGCCCTCAATCGCAGCTTTTTCTCTCTCAAGCCTTTCTACTTTCCTCATCATCTCATCATACTATCTTCTGGAGGCGTGGCTCTCTGCACGTCTCCTGTCCTTCTTATCATTCCTCCTTGTTGGTTCGTCCTTGTGATTTTCTCTTTTTTCTCTCCCCATCGTCTTACGATGCCTTCTTGATTGCACCTCTATTGACTTTGGCTTTTCTCTTTGGTCGTCGTGGACCAATTTATCTCCGTTTCGCTCTCCTTCAGAGTCAGGTTTGCTCCTTCTGTCATCCTGACGTTACTTCTCGTTGTCAGCTCCCCTCGAAGCTCTAGATTTGGATCCTTGTTCATTTATGACCTCCGCATGGCTTGCCGGTAGAGGTGCTTATGCTATTGGTACTTGGGCCAAAAATTCGGCCATGGCGATTTTCACCACGTCATTTCCTCTCTTGTCATATTCGGGACTGAAGCAGTAGTTGCGGTTGCCCATCGCACCATCATTCTCTCTTGGTGCCTCCTCCACTGGTGTCTCCCTTCTTGCGGGTTTTGGCACTTCTGTGGGCATTCTTGATGGTTTCTCATTGTTCGGGACTGTCTGGCTTACAGTTGCCCCATCAACTTCTTCGTTCATGCCCTCTACTAGTCTGCTCTTCGATCGGGTAGTAACTCTAGATGTCATGCCTAGTAAACTGGAAAAATGTAGTGTTCCCACAGACAGCGCCAATATTTTGGTCTTATTTCGTCAAGGTAACAAAACACCGTAAAAAAATACAATTAAGATACAAATAGCCAAAATAATGCTAATCAATAGATAATTGGACTAGCTTGGTCCAAAACACCTAATACAAGCTTACTAGATATTACAAATAGATTTCTAGTCTAAGTTGCATGTCGAACAGGTGGCATTCGTTGCCAACGTATCGAACCTAGGTGGTTCGATACCAATGGTACCGTTTCAATCCCGTGTCGAATTGAAGTTAGTCGAACATGCTTGATTCGATGTAGTGTAGTCGGCCCTAAATGCCTTTTTTTTCTAAAATACTATTTTGGAGTTGACGGAATAGCCCCATCTATCTGGGATGACCTTTAGGCTAGACAAAAGATTTATTTGGTTCGTCCTACAGAGAATCCAATGCATAACCAAATCGCAGAGGACTGCGTTTGCCAATTGTTTTGCGCCGTTCAGTTGTAAAGAAGTTCGAATACATTCTGGAGAGGGTTCGTGAAATGATCATGGGTCTTCCTTAACCACTTCCTTTGGAAAAATCGGATGATGTGTCTTCAATATGCTTTTTTGTCGAACGCTCTTAGTTTGGTCTAAGGATGTATCGAATGATCAGAGTTTGATGTTGGTTAGGTTTGAGTAAGTCTTGAATGCGTGGCTAGAATGTGAGGGGACGGGATATTTATAACACCTGTCTCGCGGCCCCCATTGGCAGTTGGGGAAAGTGCATGGTACTGTAGTGGTTCGATGCTCATTCTGCATCGAACAGGGGGTGTTCGATGTACTATTTAGCGGGCTAGCTTTGCTGGGCTGGCCTAATATATGATATTGGGCCAATCCTAAAATATCCCCATCATGAATGAAAGCTTAAGAAAAACAAGAATATAATTACAATTCAACAACTCTTATAATGATATTTTGTTTAATTAACTCCTTGAATTTGATATGTCATATGGTGATATTGCATAATTAAAATTGATTTTTTTACTGTCACAAAAGAAAAATATCTAGTGATTTCATAATTTATGGCCGTATGAAGAACAATAAAACAAATTGAGTTAATATATAGTGATTTATCAATCCTTCAATTATCCTTTAATTTTTCATGATTTATTAATGAGTTAATATTTAACTTATTGTAGTCTGAAGAACACCAAAATAAAAATGATTAGTAAAAAGAAAACCTAAAGGCCGCTATTGGCCTATACCTAGAAAAGTTACAATCATAATGTGAAATAGTATGGTCATAAGTTCCATCTCTTTCATTCAAACTAAAACTTGAAAGATGATCCAAATTAAATTCGAGCAAGAGAAACTCTGAAAAGTCCAACGAAAATTGATCCAAACAAGGCCTAAAGCTTCTCCACCAAGCTCAATCCCACCGCCTCCTCCATCCACGTAACCACCAACCTTCCCCTCCCCAACCACCCCTTCCACCGGACCCGCTTCCCAGTTTTTCCACCTCGCCTATCCTCTCCACTTGCACCCCCACTCAACCACCCGCGACCACCCCCTCCAACACCTGCGCGGACACCGACCTATCAATCCCAACTCCTCTCATCCATAAACCACATTTTCTTTCCTACCTAGTTCCATGCGTTGGCGAAAAAGATGGAGGAGCCATTGGCTAACCCCATGACGATGAGCTGATAGGCGACGAGATCCATATCACCTTTACCCTCGCAAAGATGAACCGTCTCAGCGACCCATGGAAAAAAAGCACTCATTGTTCAGACGGTGGGCATCTCACGCACTATCCCCGACATGGCGACCAAACTGCAGCACCTCTGGAAACTCAATCAGCTGGGTGGCGTCACAAATATTGGTTAGGTCATGTATGTTGTGCGCATGAGCAATCGATAGGACTATACCATCGCCCTAGAGGGTGGCCCTTGGTTTCTCCTTAACCATTATTTGGTCGTTCGCCAGCGGCAACCAAACTTCTTCGGCTCTACACCCGCGCCCTGTAAGATCTGTACCTGGATTCAACTCCCATGCTTACCTCTAGAATTCTATGATTTTGAGGACCTTCTTAAAATAGATTGTTTGTTTGGTCATCCGATTAAAATCAATACTCACACTACTTCGCGTAAACGGGCCCGTTACGCATGAATTTGTGTCAAAATAGATACAACCACCCCCTTAACTATTGAAATTTGGGTCAACGGCCATCCGCAAAAAATGACATACGAGGTTAAGGTGGACTTCTGCCTGGAATGTGGCGGTTAGGCCACACGCGTACCAAATGTGGAGGCCAACCTGCGCCTATGGCACCTCAGACAAATATGGCCCAACCGGACACAAATTGGCACTTTGTCACTCGCTGCCTCTCATCTCATAGTACCAGTGAGCCATCATCATCCTCTTCTAGACCTGCTCATTGCCCGAATTCAACCCTGCCCACTGAACCCCCCTCTCAGTCCGTAAAGAGTAAAGACCAATCCCCAAATATCTCCTCCCAGGCCCAATCTATCCCCCATAAACCCCTTGTTTCGATACCCAAAGCCTCAATTAAGATTCCCCTTCATGTCCAACAAATTTTCCCCAAAACCATGCCTACACGGACGTTTTTGGAACACCGTTCAAATTCTGTTGCACCACGAAAGCGATCGTTCCCGAGCCACTAGTCTTGGTAGGCATAATTGCCACGCCAACAACGACGAAGGATGTGGCGCCACGTGGCACTACGTATTCATGGATGGGCTCCAGTTGAACCCCTGTGTACCACATGTCACACAGGGTGACACATAGCATGGTGATGTGGCAGATAATATCGCAATCAAGCACCCCCCCCCACGGTGTTCCAGATGGCTCCATAGAGCCATCGACACCCCCTCCCTACCCCGCCCCTAAATGACCCCACCCACTCCCCACTATATCTACCTCCCAACACATTCTTTCCCTTCTCCAACAACCCCTGCCACTTCCCCCCTTTTTGCCACCACTCCACCACCCCCACCCGCCTCTGTTGACCATCATATGTCGCTAAATACCATCGAAGGCACCACGCCTCTACCCTCTCTGAGACACCAACACCCCACCTCCTCAACTACCCTTGCCACTACCACCTATCCACCTTTGAATACCATATCACCTCTTCCGACCACCACACTGCTACCTCCTACCACCTCGGCTCTGCCGTGCACTACCAATCCTCTGCCTCACGTTACTGCCCTGCCACCCCCTACTGCCCCAATACCAAATGAGGACACGAAACTCACTCAGTTCATCCGAGTCCAGCGACAAGGGCCTTCGAACCCACGAGACACTCCATGCAGATACATCCGTAACACGGGAATATTGACACCAACCCCCTTTCAAACCAATGAAGGCGATGACCCCTACCCCCCAGACTGCTCCATCTCCGAACCCTAAGACCCTACAGAACCGGGTAAAAGTGTTCTAGTGGGTATTTGCAAACCCCACATTCTCGGTACACCCCCAAGGCCCCCCACAGAGCCCGTGCAACCCAGCGTTCCATCACAACTTCATAAGCAACGACCCATTACATATATCACGATCCGGTCAAATCACCAACCAATCATCTTGCGATCGGGACCTTCCATGAGCTATGTGTTTCTCCCAAACCACATGCTGGGAATTGGCTTCACTATGGCTCCGGAATCTTATATACATGCAAAATGACGCGTGACACAGTTCAGATTCATGCTTGTAACCACCACTGCCAATATACAGTACCTTCTGTATCTTTTACTTCCAGGAAACGAACCGCTGAGCCCATTGTCCTCCCAAGTTGTCAACGACCAAAAAGTTCCAAATATCCTCTACCTTCCGATGTGGATTATATGCTGGAATGTTAAGGGCACAAATCACCTTCAGTTCTTGCGGGCAGTGTGTGCATTGATCAAACAACATAACCATACGGTGTTGATACTCACAAAGACCCACTGTCGCGCTGACCGTGCCATCACATTATTGATTAAATCCCATTTGACGGTTATAGCGTAGTCCACCCCGCCGGATACTCTGGAGGTATTTGTGTTCTATACTGCATGCAGCAGATCATACTCCAAACATTGAATATGGACACGCGCTCCGTACACATAGAAGTTGCCTTTTACATGGATCATACCTTCCATTTGAGTGCTAGTTACAACCCCTCTCAGTCCGCCAAACAAGACCAGGTATGAGATGTTCTTACATTAAACGTTTCTACTATTACACTGCCTTGGTTTCTTGTTGGTGATTTTAATGCAATCATATATCATAACGAAACACACTATGGTTGACCAAAACCATGGTCCTCTATGTCTCAGTTCTGTTCTTGTATTGAAACATGTGGTCTCTCGGACATCGATTTTTCTATAAACCCATTCACCTGGACGAGCTATCGCTTGGGTCGGTCTTTCATTTGTGAAAGAAGAACCGGTTATTTGCTAACATAGCCTGGGTTAACCCATTTCCCTCAGCCCGAGTTCGCCATTTGTCCTCTCACACAACGAATCATTAACCAATTCCTCTTGATCTCCTTCCCCCGGAACACACCCCGACATGGCCGTTTCATTATGAGATGGCTTGGGATCTTCAATCGACGTTTTCGGCAATAGTTGGGCGCATTTGGCCGACTCCAACTAGTTTGACATACCCGTTCTCCAATAACTGTCTCCGCTAGCTACTAGAAATGCAAACAGTACGGTAACCTTGTCTCTAAAATTTCTTCTTACCAATCTCAACACTTCAATATTCTACCCTAGCTAATCCTTAATCATGTTCCGCAAACCTTTATTGCAGAATGCACCCTTTTCGAAGGTTTACCATGCATATGCGTCGCACCGCCGTCGTATGAATACAATCCAAGGTATTCGCACTGGAACTGGCCGTTGGGTCCATACAACGGGAGAAATTATGCAAGAATTCTACAACTTCTTCCAAACGCATGCGCCCTCTCCACCTCCGGAATCATCCCAATTTCTTGTTGTGCCCCTCATTCCTCTTTACCCTTCCTTTCACCCCTAGCTCCTTTGACCGTTCGAAGAGGAGAAAATTGGTGAATGGACGTTCAGAATAGGCCCCACCAAGGCCCCGGGCCCTGATAGCCTCAACGGTCATTTTTTCTAGTGTTATTGGAGCACGCTCTAGCCCCACATTGAGACTCTGGTGTGTGGTTTTTTTATACATCCCATATGCCGTCTAATATCAATCAGACCACCATTGCCCTCTTTCGTAAAATAGAACAACCTCACCTACCACAACACTTTCGACCAATCAGCCTGTGTAATGTGAGTTACAAAATCATTTCCAAGATATTGGCCATAATGCTTTGTCATGCAATGAATTCCGTCATCTTTCCCTACCTAAAATGCCTTTGTCCTGCATCGCTCCATAACTGACAACATGCTCATTTCCCAGGAATTGATCCACACCATCAATAACAGACGGAGTAAGAACCTTGGCCTCCTTGCAATTAAGATCGATCTTTCCAAGGCCTACGACCACGTTAATTGGTCCTTTTTTGAGTTCACATTCACCCAGTTGCACTTTACCCCTACACTCATTACATGGATCATGGAATGCGTGCGGTCGGTGAAATTCAATATTAGTGTGAATGGTGCCAGATCCACAGGGAGGCACACGACCCTGGGCCTTTGCCCAGACGATCCTCTTTTCTTGTATCTTTTTATACTGTGCATGGAACTCCTCATTGACGCCTATTTTTGGGCAACTAAGACGAGCCAATTATAGGCTGATCGAGCTACCAAACGGGGTCTGTTCATTCCCATCTTCAGCTTCACAGATGACTGTTTCATCTTCTGCGAGGATCATTTGGGCACTCTTCAACTCTGACTTGAGTTCCTGGACTCATTCCATGTCATGGCTGGTCGCGGTGTGAGCTACGACAAATCTCGGGTACTCTTTTCCCCAAACATCCCAAACAGAAGGCGTCGCGCCCTCTTTTGCCTCCTAGGCATGTAACCTATGACCAGCATCGATAAATACCTGGGTATCCTGATATGGTAGAGCCACATTCGCTCGTGCTTCTTTGACCCTGTGCTTTAACAATTCTCATGTCGAATCGGGGACTGGCACTCTTGATACCTACCATACGCTTGACACCGTCTCGTCATCCAATCCACCCTCGAGCCCATGCGGGTTTACCAGATGAGCATGCTCCGCCTGCTCCTTTCCATCCTCACTAACTTTACTAAACTTTCCAAATCATTCCTTTGGAATACGGAAAGAGATGGACAACGAAAGGGCATGGTGCCGTGACCGATCGCATATGCCCCTTACCGCCTGGGAGCCCTTGGATTATTCTACCTAGAGCATTAGACTGGTGATTGCTCCACACACCGGCCACTCTCTGGGCCAGTGTCAACTGTGCCAAGTACTCTATGTAGGTAGAAGGATGCGGGACGCAGCTCAAATTCACGCTCGTAACCACCGTTTCCAATATACAGTACCTTTTGTGTCTTTTGCTTCTAGGAAACCAACTGATGAGCCCATTGCCCTCCCAAGTTGTCAACGACCAAAAATATCCTAACATTCTCTACCTTTCAATCTGAATTGTATGTTGGAATGTTAGGGGTGCAAATCGCCTCGAGTTCTTGCCTGCAGTGCGCGGACTGATCGAACAACAGAACCCTACGGTGTTAACACTCATAGAAACATATTGTTGCGTTGATTGTGCCCGTCACATTATTTATCAAATCCTATTTAGCGGTTGTAACGTAGTCCACCCCATTCGATACTCTGAAGGTATTTGGGTTCTATTATACATACATCAGATCATACTCCAAACACTAACTATGGACACGCGCTACAGACATATGAAAGTCGCCTTTTACACAGATTATACCTTCTGATTGAGTGCAATTTCCAACCACCCTCAGTCTGCCCAACAAGACCAGGTATGGGAAGCTCTTACATCATACACTTTTATTATTACACTGCCTTGGTTGCTCGTGGGTGCTTTTAATGCAATCTTATCTCACAGCCAAAATCATGGTGGCCGACCCAAAACATGGTCCTCCATGTTTTTCGTTATGACATGGCCTGGGATCTTTATACGACCTTTTCGACGATAGTCGGGTGCATTTGGGCAACTCCTGCCAGTTTCTCCTACACATTCTCCAATAACTGTCGCCGCTATGCAGCGGCTGCCAACAACTAGAAACGCACGCAGTGTGGTAACCTTGACTCTCAAATTGCTTCTTACCAATTCCAACTCTCCGATATTTTACCCCCGCTAATCACTAATCCTCTTACGCAAAGCTTCATTGGAGAAAGGGACCTTCGCGAAGCGATTGCCCGAGGTCTGGCCCAAAAAGAACGCTATTGGGCCCTTTGCACCCAGAAGCGCTGGATTTCAAACGGCCATAATAACCCTAATTTTACGATGCATATGCATAGCACCGCTGTCGTATGAATATAATCCAGGGCATCCGCACTAGAACTGGTCGCTGGGTCCATACAACGAGAGACATTATGCAAAAATCTTGCAACTTCTTCCAAACGCATGCGCCCTCTCCACCTCCGGACCCCTCACAATTCCTCGTTACGCCCCTCCTACCTCTTGACCCCTCCTTTCACCCCCAGCTTCTTTGACCGTTCGAAAAGGCGGATATTCGCGACAAGAGATTATGAATAGGCCCCACCAAGGCCCCGAGCCCTAATGGCTTCAATGGTGATTTTTCCAACACGATTGGAGCAAGATCTAGCCCCACGTTGCGACTTTGGTGTGTGATTTTTTTTATACATCCCATATGCCATCCAATATCAATCAGACCACCATTGTCCTCATCCGTAAAAGGGAACAACCTCATCTACCACAACACTTTTGACCAATAAGCCACGGTAATGTGAGTTACAAAACCATTTCCAAGCTATTGGTCACACAACTTTGTCATGCGATGAATTTCGTCATCTATCCCTACCAAATGCCTTTGTCCCGCATCGCTCCATAACTGACAATATGCTCACTGCCCAGGAATTGATCCACACCATCAATAATAGACGGAGCGAGTGTGTTTGGTGGAATTCAATATTAGTGTCAATGGTGCGAGGTCCACTGGGTGGCACCTGACCCAGAATCTCTGCCAAGGTGACCCCCTTTCCCCTTGTCTTTTTATACTGTGCATGAGACTGCTCATTGGCGCCTTTGTTCGGGCAAATAAGTCGGGCCAATTTTGCGCTGCTCGAGCTAACCGACGGGGTCCATCCACTCCCATGCTTACGTTCGCAGATGATTGTTTTATCTTCTGCGAGGATCTTCCTTGCCATTGTTGGTCCCGATCTGAGCTAGGACAAATCTTTTGTACTCTTTTCCCCAAACATCCGAAGTAGAAGGCATCATGCCATCCTCCGCCTTCTCGGCATGGAACCTATGACCAGACCATAGAAATACCTAGTATCCCAATATGGCAGGGCCACTTTCCCTCGAACTTCTTTGACCATGTGCTTGAACGATTCTCTCGCCGAATCAGGGTCTGGCATTCCCGATACTTATAATACGTTGGGCGCCATCTCCTCATCCAATCCACCCTCCTAACCATGCAAGTTTACCAGATGAGCATGCTCCGCCTGCCCCGCTCCGTCCTCACGAACTTTACTAAACTTTCAAAATAATTTCTTTGAAATTGGGAAAGAGATGGACGATGAAAGAGCATGATGCCTTGGCGAATAGCATGTGCCCGGAACCTCCTGGGAGGCTTGGATTAAGCCACCTAGAGCAATACAACGTTGCATTCATGCTCAAATTAGGTTGTGCATTGCTCCACGCACCAGACACCCTATGGGCCAGCGTCAAGCACGCCAAGTACTCTATCCAGGGAAAAGAGCGCGTGACTCAGTTCACATTCACTCTCGTAACCACCATTTCCAATATACAGTACCATCTGTGTCTTTTGCTTCCAATAAATGAACCGCTGAGACCATTGTCTTCACAAGCTGTCAACGACTATGAAATTCCAATATACGCAGTGCTAGCAGTGATCAGATAACAGAACCCTACGTGTTGATACTCTTAGAGACCCGTTGTCGCACTGACCGTGCCCGTCACATTATTGATAAACTCTAATTCGATGGTTGTAGCGTAGTCCACACCATCGGATACTCTTGAGGTATTTGAGTTATATAATTCATGCAGCAGATCATACTACAAACACTGACTATGGACACGCACTCTATACACATGGATTTCGCCTTTCACATGGATCATACCTTTCGGCTGAGTGTTATTTACAACCCCCCTCAGTCCGCCCAACAAAACCATGTATGGGATACTCTTACATGATATGCTTCTACTTTACACTGTCTTTGTTGCTCGTGGGTGATTTTAATACAACTTATATCACAATAAAAAACACAGTGACCGGCCTAAGACATGGTCCTCCATGTCGTGGTTTAGTTATTGTATTGAAACATGTGTCCTCTTAGACATCAGTTTCTCTTGACACTCATTCACCTCGATGAACCGTCGCCTGGGCCGGTTGTTCATGTGTGGAAGACTCGACCGGTTCTTTGCTAACATAGCCAGGGTTAACGCATTGCCCTCAGTCTGGGTTTGTCATTTGTCCTCCCACACATCGGATCATTCCCCGATAAGTATGAATCTCCTCTCCCTGTAACCCACCCCGACCACCCAATTCGTTATGAGATGTCCTAGGATCTTTATCCTGCCTTTTCAGCGATAGTCGGGTGCAACTGGGCAACTTCGCCAATAGAAACGCACGCATTATGGTAACCTTGAATCTTAAATTGCTTTTACCAATCCCAACTCTCCGATATTCTACCCCAGCTAATCACTAATATTGTTCCGCAAATCTTCATTGCGAAACACACCCTTCGCAAAGCGATTGGCCGAGGCCTCGCAAAAAAAAACTCTATTGGGCCTAGCGCTCTCGGGAGTGGTGGATTTCAGATGGCGATAATAACACCAAGTTTTACCATACATATGTGTTGCACCGCCTTCGTATGAATACAATCTAAGGAATCCACATTGGAACTCGTCGCAGGGTCCATACAACGAGAAACAATATGCAAGAACTCTGCCACTTCTTCCAAACGCCTCTGCCCACTCCACCTCTGGACCCATCCTAATTCCTCATTGTACCCCTCCTTCCGCTGGACCCCTCCTTTTACCCCCAGCTCCTTAGACCGTTTGAATAGCTAGAAATTTGCGAGGTGACATTCAGAATAGGCCCCACCAAGGCCTCGGGCTCTGATGGCCTCAACAGTCATTTTTTCCAGCACTACTGAAGCAAGCTCTAGCCCCACATTGCAACTTTGGTGATTGATTTTTTTGATAGATCCCATATGCCGTCTAATACCAATCATACCACCATTGTCCTCATCCCTAAAAGGAAGAACCTCACCTATCACAACACTTTCGAGCAATCAGCCTGTGTAATGTGAGTTACAAAATCATTTCCAAGTTATTGGACACACGGCTTTGTCCTGTGAAGAATTCTGTTATCTCTCTCTACCAAAATACCTTTGTTCCGCATCGCTCCATAACTGAAAGCATCCACATTGCCCATGAATTGATCCACACCATCAATAACAAACAGAGCGAGAACCATGGCCTCATTTCAATTAATATCGATCATGCTAAGGCCTACGACCACGTGAATTGGTCCTTCATTGAGTTCACATTCACCCAATTGCACTTTTCCCCTACACTCATTATATGGCTAATGGAATGCGTGCGGTCGGTGGAATTCAATATTTGTGTCAATGACGTCAGGTACATTGGGTGGCACCTGACCCAGAGCCTCTATCGAGGCGAACCCCCTTTCCCCGTATCTTTTTTATATTGTGCATGGGACTTCTCATTGTAGCCTTTGTTCGGGCAACTGAGTCAGGCCAATTTTGTGCTGCTCGAGCTTGTTGACGAAGTCTGCCCATTCCCATTATCAGCTTTGCAAATGACTGTTTTATCTTCTGCCAGGGCTGGACTCATTCCATGCCATGGCAGGTTCCGGTGTGAGTTATGATAAATCTTGGGTACTCATTTGTCCAAACATCCCAAGTAGAAGGCATTGTGCCCTCCTCCACCTCCTTGATATGAAACCTATGACGAGCCCAGATAAATACCTGGGTATCCCAATGTGGCCAGGCCGCTTTTGCTCAAGTTTCTTTCACATTGTGCTTCAACAATTCACTCGCCAAAACGGGGGCTGGCACTTCTGATACTTATCATACGCTAGGTGCCGTCTTCTCATCCAATCCACCCTCTAGTCCATGCCGATTTATCAGATGATGATGCTCTGCTTGCCCTGTTTTGTCCTCAATAACTTTACTAACCTTTACAAATCATTCATTTGGAATGTGGAAAGAGATAGACAATGAAAGAGCATGGTGCCTTGGCGGATCATGTGTGCCTGTAACCGCCTGGGAGGCCATGGATTCCTCCACCTAGAGCAACTCAACGACACATTCATGATTAAATATGGCTGGCGATTGCTCCACGCATTGAACACTCTTTAGGCCTGCGTCACGCGTGCCAAGTACTTTCTTGATTGAAATGCGATCACGGCGCCCATCTCCGCCAACTCCAGTCGAGCCTTGAAATCTATAGCAGCCTCTTTTCTAGCTTGCTTAACTTAGTGGGATGGGTGGTTGGGAATGGTGGTATTAATGCTTGGCACTCCCAATGGTTTGGTCCTTTCCCAATTGTAGACTATGTCGCGGCCATTCTGCCCACCCTTTGTACCTTCACGGTTCGAGATGGCATTTAGCCACCAAGCATGTGGGGCCTTGCAGCTATTGTCCACCTTCTCCCGTGCCACATCGCGAATCGCATTCTGGGTATTCCTATCCCCGCGGAAGTGGTCCCTGACTTCACGTGCTGGGCGTGGAACCCAGGTGGCGAATTCATGATTAAGTCTTCCTACGAATGGTCGACACGACTGGAATATGGCACACCACTGCCAAGTCTTCCCTTACATGAATTCTAGCGCTTATGTGTCTTGCCTCGTATCAAGTTCTTTGGCTGGCGCTGGGGGCAAGATGCTCTAGCCACGCGCAAGTGCCTTAAACACCGACATGTTCCTGTCTCGCCCTCCGACCCGCTCTATCACTCGTCTATCGAAAAGGCAGAACACCTGTTCACCGAATGCCCCCTCTTTTTGGATGTGCTGCAAGCTTTCCCCATTTTCAATCCCCCTCAGAATGGGGACCACATCATTCCCCACATGTTGCGCCTTTCTAACCCAATTGTTACCCTCATTGCGTGTTGGGCTATTTGGAAGGCACGAAATGAATTCCTATTCCGGGGCAATCCAATCTCCACAGTACTCATTTGGAATCATATTATGCGAACTCTCTCGGAAAGTCAGTTAGGACCTTCCCCAAGACCACCCTAGTCTAATGGGTTTTCAATCCATTGGATTACCTCCCACCGGAGATGTTCAAGCTTAAAACAGAGAGTTCGGCTCTTGCCAATCCTGGCCCCACAGGTATCGGTGGCATGATAGTTATAGCTTTTTGTGAAGCAATGAGATGTAGCACTAACAATGTAGCTGAGCTCCGAGTATCCGTCAGGGAGTGCTACTTGCCTTATAGCTTTCGATTTTGGCTCTCATTATCCAAACTGACTCAAAAGCTGTAAACGGTTATTTGACCAAGATGTGAGGTCGTATGGCCTCAGGTGACTTGCAAGCCCTGCTCCGTGACATACGAGGTCTAGGAAGTAGGACACCCACCTTGTTCATCACATGTACATACCGTACGACGAACATGTTAGCAGACGTGCTGGCACCCCAGGGATCCGATCGGGCCGGAGTGGACTACCCACTACAGCCACAGTTTTGTGTAGTCTGGTTAGGCTGCCTGCCCGAACTGACGCATTTTGCTTTGTCTGATATGTATTGTACTTATATGCAATTGTCCCACCGGCCCCTACCCCGCACCCTCTTGTACAGTTGTTGGCCCCGGTCTTAGTTAAATAAATAGTTTGCTCTTGTTAAAAAAAAAAAAATTATGATTTTTTCATGTTGCCTTCCTAATAAATAAACAATATGATATCCCTTCATAAAGCTCGGACTTTTTTTAATTGTTGCATACTTAAGTACGGTTCTTTACTTCAGACTCACTACTCACTACAACAAGACTAATGTTTGATACTCTGCTTGCAACTAGAATCTTCAAGTTTCAACCATGTTTTTACCCATACAAGTCTGGAATTGATCCATCAATAATTTAAAATTATTAATATTAGTGGGTAAATATTTGTAATATATTTTTTAACATAATAAAATAAAACGCAGCAAATATTTTCCTTTTAAAAGAGTTTTAGCTTTTTTTTATTTTACTTTTCGAGTAAGTATTTTTTTCCTGAATATATGTTTAGTTTAATTCTTATCGAAACATAAATTATTAAAAGTAAAAGTACCTTTTACTTGTCTTAATTGTTCTTAAACTT
Source organism: Linaria vulgaris (assembly GCA_948329865.1). Classification (NCBI taxonomy): domain Eukaryota; kingdom Viridiplantae; phylum Streptophyta; class Magnoliopsida; order Lamiales; family Plantaginaceae; genus Linaria; species Linaria vulgaris. Next base: position 15,787,621 of record OX415253.1, read on the forward strand.
TCTTTGTTGTACAGCAACAGTCAAACGTAAAGTAAATTCCAAAAATATGTTTAGTTTTCTTTTTCTTTTATACTTTTTTTTGTTCACGTTGTTAAACTTTAGTTTTTATTCATCATTCAAAACTATAAAACATAGAATACAAACTCAAACTGAGCTCGTTTAATCAATTACTATAGACGGGCTAATTTCCTTCATAACAATTAAATAAGAAATATTAAATATTGTTAGGGTTTAAACTGCTAAAATTATACGGACTAGGATTGTGCATTTGGATCGGATCAGATCGAATTGGATTGAATCAAAGCTGGAAGTCGATTTCTATCCTGGAGAAATGAGGATCGAAATCAAATCAATTTAAAACGATCCGATTCGATCCAAAATTATTCGATTTCGATCCGATTCGATTCGATTTTGATCCGATTCGATTCGATTTCGATCCCTTTTTCTTTTTCTTTTTTTTCTTAGTTAATTTAATATCAATGAGACCAACCACAACATTCACACATAGTTACTGAATTACAAAATTCACTTTCATATGGTTCTCAATCACATTTTTTGACACAAAACACGGATCGATTATAAAAGATACACTTTCACAAATTAATTTCCACCATTTTACACTTTCCATTCACCAGAATATGCACTGGCTTATTAGCAGCTGTCGGCCTTCGTACAGAAAGAGAAACAATTTGATTTGTAGAAATTTTGATTTTTGAGTGAAACCCCTTTTTTGAGTGAATATTTCGTACAGACTAAGACTAGTGACTACAGAGAGAGAAATGTGTTACAAATTGTCTACGTTTCCCAAAGACAAAAACATGGCAAAGATGTTAGGTAGGTGTATATATAAAAATATAATATTAGCATTATATATAGAAATATCTTATTAGCATCTTAATAGGCTTAGCATTATATATAAGAAAATAATATTATATATATACTATTATATATTTATTTATTTTTAAAAAATAAGATGAGTATTCGATCCGATCCGATTCTCAGCCTCTAATATCGAGGATTGAATCAAAGAGGGGTTCGATCCTAAGTCAAAAATCAAAAGTCAGATCAAATATTCGATCTGATCCTGAGATCGGATCATTCGATCGATTTTCACCCGATTCGATCGATCCGATTCTTTTTGCACAGCCCTAATACGGACGGCAGTTCGATACTATTTTGAAAATGTTGTTATCAAGTTTAAGAATTGAGAATGAGACCACCTGAGTGACCAGTTTTAAAAGTCTACCTTTTGATTTTATTATGGATGGTGATAATGTCAGGAAATCGGGTTACAAAACATCATAAACTATTACAATTGGCATGTTAAATGCCAAAATAATGCTAATCAAATACAAATCGGACTAGCTTGGTCTGGAACACTTATTATAAGCTGACTAGACAGTACAAGTAAAATTACAGTATCTTAAACGTATATCGAATCACAGAGATTCGATCTATGGAGTATCGAATCAAGGAATCTCGGTGTAGTGACTGTCGAATTTGTCCAATATTGAATCTTGACGTTTTGATATAGGAACAATAGAGTTTGATGTGTATCGAATTGTGTGGCTTCGACCGAATGCTGAGTATCGAATGATGGAGCCTCGATCGAACGGTGAGTATCGAATGTTGGGGCCACGATCGAATGGTAAGTATCGAATGTTGGAGCTTCGATGTTGAGTAGGTAAGAGATGGTCTTGAATCCGTCCTGAGAATGTCAGAGGGCTGGGTATTTATAGAACCCATCTCGCTGGCCCAAGTGGTAGTTGGGGAATGAGTATCGAATCTAACTGATTCGATATATCTATAAGATCGAATCCGACGCATTTGATACTCGTTCAACATCGAATCCCTCCTGTTTGATACACAATTTTATGGGCGTTTCTTCGTGGGCCAACCCAATATTTATATTGGGCTTTTTGTAAAATACCCCACATCATATAGTACACCCAGTTTGGGAGGTGGTCTTGACTAGAGAGCGGGTGCCAAACTTTGAAGTTCTACTTTGAATTTGTCGCGACCTGCATTCGGTCTTGATAATGTTGAAAATCATGGCCTCGATTGGAAGCCAGGATCGAGAGAACGTGGGTCCGAAACATATTGCTTTTGATCTATTGAGTCGGGCCTTCAACCATATCGAAACCTTCTCGTTCAATTTTGCTGTTATATTCGTATGTATGCATATAAAGATAATTAGATGTATATACTTTGTTATGTTGGTGTTATCGATTGAATGGGCTAGATTCGATTTTAGTTTCTATATCGAATGGCGGGAATTTGATCTTTATTTCGCCTTTTTCTCACATTGATCGAATTGTTGTCGTTCAATGTTGGAATGAATGTCGAACGGTTCGATTCGATGCTTGTTTTGATAGGCCTAGTGGGCTTTTTCCACTCTACATAAAAGGGAGAGGGGTTTGAAGAGATCATTCTTCCTTCTACAAAGTTCGGGTTCAAAAGTGAGTAACATCGAACGTGTACGGTTCAATACTCCCAGAATCATATTGATTTGATGTTGGATGTATCGAACAAAGATCATTCAATCTAATGCCTTTGAAAAAAATTCTTACTTTTTTGCTGAAAATGTAGTTTTTTGCTTCTAACTTCGTTTTTCTACTTCTTCTTTTGTAGGCAGTTTGTTTCTAAATTATTCGTTGATTTTCCAGCTATAATCAAGGTAAATGATTATTTTCTTACTTTGTGTGTTGTTATTTGCTTGCTTAGCTAATGGTGCTTTAACATATCGTGTAGTCCCCATTAGTGTCGAGAGTGACGTATATGCGTAGTCAGCTTCCTTTTCTTTTTATATTTTATTTCAGTTTGTGTCGATCAAGATGGTGAGTTCTGAATCTACGTCAGAGAGTGAGTCTAGTAGAGGCTCAAGCTCCAGTTCAATCTACTCTGTAGTGGGTTCTGTAGGTGCTCCCACATGTTTGAATATACCCCGAGGAGATGATAATGATGCAGTTGACATAGATTCAGTCGATTTGGCGGGGGATGATCATATTGACGAGAATGATGACCTACCGTCCTCCTAAGCCGAGGAAGATGATTTGCCTTCTATCTCTATTGAGGATAATCGTGCCGCCAGTGAGGCAGGCTCAGAAAATGAAGTCATCAATAGGGAGATTGATGACTATGTGGAGCTCCCGAGGATGGCGTAGAACGCTTATGTGTCACGGTTGCAACATATTCGTGCCTTTTTGCGCGAAACATACAACATAGAAAATAATTAAATGTTAGTTATCCCCAGTCCGGACGAGCGCATGGGTACTCCCCTCCCCCCCCCCCCCCTCCGCCGGTCATCTTACCGTATTCGTGGGCTAGTTGGCTAACGGGTTACGCTTTCCCATACATGTGGAAGTTAAACGCATCCTTAGGTCTATCGGGCTTGTGCTGAGTCAGCTGACACCGAACTCATTCGGTCATATAGTTGGCTTCATCATCGTTTTGATAGGCTTAGGTCATGCACACAGTCCCAATGAATTTTGGGCTCTCTTCGAGGTTTGCAAGAGGGAAGTAGGCTTTTACCATGTTAAAGCACTGAGACACCATATGTTTCTGAGAGGTGAGGCCTCTAGTTATGAGAAGGATTGTAAAATACGATACTTTTATATCGAGGAAAGCTAGGACGAGGAATTCGTGATGTATCGTTGTGACTTGGTAGACATGGCGAAAGTTGTGATTCCTCGGGGTGTTGGTCCTCCATTTTGGGATTGTAATTTTGTTGCGAACTTAGTTCATGACCAACAGTTTAATCTTAAAAAACTTGTAGAAAACCGTGTGTTGTCCGTAGCCGGGCTGTCTCCAATTCGGTATAATGGGAGATTTTCGCGCGGCATAGATTATGTGTCTTTAGTTGACAGTGTTGTCTTACTTTCAATTTTATGACGTTATTAACATTCGTTTTATTTGTCTCGGGTGAATTCATTATGAACCGTCACGCCCGCATGAGTCGAGTTTTGGATGTGGAGAACGGAGGTTCACAAACTACTGACATTGTTATAGTGCCACCCCCTAGGAAGACAAAGAACAATGTTAAGAAGACCACGGGGGAGGCTTCCGCATTCGCCTGGGTCGACGCGCTCAATCCTTTCCATGATATTATGGGAGAAGGTCGTGCAAATACTCCTCCCCACAAGGAATTCAGTCATGTGGAAGGTTTTCTTGGCGTTGCTGCAGATCAGGGCGAGAACGCAGAGCATGCTCAAGTTACAGTGCATGCCAAATGAGGAAGGGTTCCCCAAACTCGCTCTCAAACTCGGGGTGCTATCTCCCATGTGTCGCGCATGGCTGGTCTGACACCTGTTGTTGGTTAGGCTCACATTGACGGGGTGCGTGACAGGGTCAAGCCAAGCCACAATCCGCGGCCTCGCGTAATGGATTACTAGCTTTTCGAGGAGGATGTGATTAACGCTCTGAAAGTCCTTCTCCCAAATCTCGCGGCTTCCGTCGAGGAGAGAAAGACGGTGGAGCGGAATGCGTTCCACATGGTCTGCACGATAATGCTATATTCTTTGGATATAATATCTCATTTATGATTCGTTATTGAATCTTTTTTATGTCTTTCTCTCAGACTGGAAGGGTTGTGGATGCCATGATCGAGGGGTTAACTCGGGCTCACGAGGAGAGGGTGAGCGGGTAGGAGCGCTTGAGGGCTAAATTCAGGGATAGTAATCCCGATGCCGTGGGAGCAGTCTTGGAAGAGAAGGACAAGGCTATGCACCAGGTTAGGGATTACGCCGCCTGGTCTGCCAAGGACAGGGACGCGGTGAAGATCGTAAAGGAGACCGTTGATTGGCTCGAGCTGCAGGTCTCCAACCTTTCATCCAGTAAGGCTGTACTAGAGAAGCGGGTTGCTGAGCTCGAGAAGGGGCTTGTTGCCGAGAAGGAGAAGAATGCAAAAGCTGAGGAGGTCAGATATGCCTAAGGTCTCAGCCAGGTAATGTCTTTAATATGACATTTTAAGATATATTTTTCTATTCTTACGCGAGCAGGTTCCTACTGCGCAGCAAATGGTGGAAATTAGGGAGGAGTTTCTCCAAAGCAACACTTTCCATGAGATCAGCGCTCAGAGAGGGGCTTGGGATGCTAGGAAAGCCCAAGTTTTTATTGTTCAGCAAATCCATAACACAAAATATCTATGTGGCAGTTTTAACCCGCAATGGCTGGACCTCTCGCTAGGGCCTAACAGAGAAGTTCTTCCAGCCACCGCCGATGATCAACCTGCTGCCACGGATGAATTTGTGAGTCTACTTAAGAGCAAAAACCTTGTTTTCTAGGGAATGTCTCTGCCTCCTCCAATGCCTCCTGTTTATCGCTCTTCTGAGGATGAGGATGATGCCAAAGTGTAAGGGCTTCACTCTTAATTTTCTGTCTTTATGAACAATTTTATTTTCGTTTGGCACTGCGTCGCCCTTTTATGTCGAACTATTTAATAAACTGAACTCATGTCTTATATTTTCTCGTTTAATATTTCGATACTTGTTCGCTTGTTTGGTTTATATCTTTTTGCCTTTTCTTTTAAATGCTATTGGTAGGATTTTACTTTTATTTTGACAATTCATATGCCGTTTTACATTTGCGGAAAATCGTACGTTTTTCGTTTATACCAGCCGCATTGGTCAGTTGTTATGTTTTCCCAATCAATTTGTTGGATATTCCATATGCTTTTGTATTTTTAGACATAATTCTTGTGATTGCTTTTTTGACGGTTTTATAGTTACCATTTGTCATTTTAGACAAAGTATTTACCCATTGTATCTTCTTTTCAGGATTTATGGTACACTTGTCCTTTATGACAAAGTGTTTACCCACTGTATTTTCTTTTCGGGATTTACGGTACACTTTACAATTAGCCCTTGTCGTTTTAGACATAGTATTCGTCCCATTCTTCATCTTTTGGGATTTGCGGTTATCCCTTGTCACTTTGGACAGTGTGTCCGTCCCATCTCTTCGTCTTTTGGGATTTGCGATTATCACTTGTCACTTTGGATAGAGTGTCCAGCCCGTTCATTGGTCGAACCTTCTTGGGTCTTGCACTTTATCAATGTAATGTATTTCACCGTATTATAAGTGGTTTTGCATTTTATCATGTGCTGAAATAGTAATATAACAGATAACTCAAAAGTGTCTCACGTGTTTAAAAACTAGGTCGGAGCTTGACTTCAAAGCTCGTTCTCCTATGTTCCCCAAGGTAGTCCTCGGGGCTCAAGTCTTCGGTGTCCCTGTTTTAAGTTTGTACATGTATGTCCCTCATACTCGTTAGGGTAGAGGGGACGAATAAAAGTTGTTCAAAATATTTAGAAAACTAAAGACTTGCAAAAAATGAGACAAGAGCGATTCTATCGATATGCTCCACCTCCATGGGTCCCAGATCTTCCACTGCTTCTTGCTCCCCATGTGGTTGCAATCGGAGTGATGCCACGTATCATTTCCAACTCTCTATGTGATCCGCTATGACTTCACCTATTTTGGGATGAGTGGTAAACTTAGAATGGCAACGCCCAAAATGCATTCAGCGCTGGCCTTCTTAGAATGGCGTTGTATGGAAATGGCATGTCAATCATGGCATATTCTGCCAATAGTGTTCTTCTTCAGGGCGCATTTCCCAATAAAGGCGGGAGTGAAACTATTCCACGGGGCACTATCTCTGGGCCCCCAAAACCATGAAGCGAGGTTCGAACCGGTTGTAATCTCTCATCGCCCAACCCCATCTTCTCACAATCTGTCCTCATCAAAACATTCAAGGAGCTACCTTGGTCCACCAACACTTTCGTTACGCCATAATTGGCGATGTCCACCGTTATCACTAACGGAGAATTCAAATTCCTTGTCTGAATGGCTTGGGTGCTCAACTCGTGCATATCTTCCGTTGAGAAAGTAACCACTTTCTGCAGCATTTCCTCGATTCTCAATAGGTCAACAAAACCGACTAAATGGTTCGATTCAACAAGCCTGGAGATCTTCTTCCTGCCATTTGTGGAATTTACACCGACTGGCCCGCCTGAGATCATATTTATAATTCCTCTCCTTACGTTGTTGTCTGGGATTTGGGGATAATCCAGCACATGTGGAGTGTCAACTACTTTTTGCTTGTCCTTTCTTGGTGAGCGGGATCTATCCCTGTCAAAATTGTCTTCCTGCTCCTTCCATTTCCTGACAAACTCCAAGAGTTTGATCCTTGATTAGTCGCTCGATGTCGTCCTTCAAATCTTTGCAATCCTCAGTTTCATGGCCATTCTGCTTGTGGTATTTACAGTATTGGGTTAACAACCTAGTTGCCTTGGAGTCTCTCATTTGTCTGGGCTCCTTCAGGCAACCTTTCCTCTTCGCCGTTCTGAACACCATTATGATGCTAGCGTTCAGAGTTGTGTACCGTCTTGGCGACGTATCCCTATATCTGTTGTTCCAGTTTCTATTGCAGTTTTGTTCCTCACTTCCTCACCCGTTCTCTCTTGGGGGTGCAACAAAAATTGCCTTTGTAAACATCATCTCCTCACGGTGCATAATCTGTTGCGCAATTTTGTTTATCTCTTCAATGGTCTAGGGCTGCAACCTGAGCAAATCATCGCTGAATGACACATTATTGGTTACATGGAAGATTATGCTCATGATCAGTTTCCCTTTGGGGCAGTCTATCCTTAGCAATTTTGCATTGAAAATTCTTCATGAAGTCCTTCAGAGTTTCTTTTATATCTTGCTTGAGGGAGTATAAATGGGAGTGGTCCAACACCAGCCTCGACTGACTTGAGAATTAATCTCCGAACATCTTTCTCAGTTGTTTGTAGGTTTTAATAGATCCCGGAGCAATTCGGGTGAACCAGTCTAGCGCTACCCCAACCATGGTAGTGGCAAAACTTCTAGCATGCACGTTCGTCTTGAACCCGTACAGGGTCAGCGCGGTGTTCAATTGGAAAAGATGATCGTGGAGATCTGTCTATCCATCATAAGGTTTCAGATCGGGGATTTTTTCCTCGTGCCCCAGAACTTCTGCCTCTATTTTATCATAAAAAGGGGTACTCCGGAGAGCAATTCCCAAGCGCTCCATTCGGCTTTCTACTAGTGCTCTCTACTTCTTGAGCCTTTATAACTTCCTCGTTACCTCTCCATGTTCCCTCCTAGAGTCATTTTCGTGGCTTCCCCCACTTTTTCTCTCATTGTTATTCTCTTGCCTTCTTGGTTTGTCTTGTCAATTTTCCTCTCTCCTCCTTGTGCCGTGGTGCCTCTTTGATTGTACCTCCACCGAGTTAGGTCTGCCTCTTCAGTCATCCACATGAGATTTTTCCTTATTTCCTCCATCTGGGCCTTTGGCCGTGGAACCTTGTTCCCGCAAGGCCTCAGCGTGACCCACTGGTGGTGGCGTTTGCATTGGTAGTGCGGAGGTTAGTGCCGCAGCCACCGCGAATTTGACCATTATCATAATTTCATCTCTCAGATCATTTGAAAGCAAAGGCATGTCCTCCCAAGTTTGGCGTAGGTATGTCCTCTCCTTGTGTTCCAGGCATCTCCCGCCTCGCGGGCGTTGGTACCCCAGCGGGTAACGTTGTTGGCCTCTCAGCTACTGGAACAGTCTGGCTTGTTGTTGCTCGTTCAACCCCAACATTGTTGCTTTCCACTACTCTACTTCTTGATCTGGTAACTCTAGATGTCATGCCTAATAAACTAGGAACAAATGGTGTTCCCACAGATGGCACCAATATTTTGGTCTTTTTTCGTTCAGGTTACAAAACATCGTAAACTGTTACAATGGGCCTGTTAATTGCCAAAATAATGCTAATCAAATACAAATCAGACTAGCTTGGTCTGGAACACCTATTACAAGCTGACTAACCAGTATAAGTAAAATTATAGTATCTTAAAAGTATATCGAATCACAGAGATTCGATCTAGGGAGTATCGAATCAGGGAATCTCGGTGTAGTGACTATCGAATTTGTCCAATATCGAATCTTGACATTTTGATATAGGAATGATAGAGTTTGATGTGTATGGAATTGTGTTGCTTCGACCGAACGTTGAGTATCGAATGCTGGAGCCTCGATCGTATGGCGAGTATCGAATGCTGGAGCCACGATCGAATATGAGTATCGAATGCTGGAGCTTCGATGTTGAGTATGTGAGAGCTGGTCTTGAATCCGTCCTAAGAATGTCAGAGGACGGGGTATGTATAGACCCTGTTATGCGGGGCCCAGTGATAGTTGGGAAATGAGTATCGAATCGGGCTGATTTGATCTATCTCAACGATCGAATCTGGCGCATTCGATACTCGTTCAACATCAAATCCCTCATGTTCGGTACATAATTTTATGGGCCTTTCTTTCTGGGCCGGCCCAATATTTATATTGGGTCTTTCCTAAAATACCTCCATCAATGTCAAGCAAACTTTTTTGAGTTCTCTAGTTTAGCCTTGTTAGTTAATCCTTAATCTTAGCTAGAGTATCATCTCTTTTAATGAAGCGAAACTTAATTGATTACATCGTATATTTTAAGTCAAGGGTGTATTACACACTCTCTCCCATCCAATCCCATGAACGCCCGTGGTCACTTGCATTCAAAGGGTTTTATTTTTCTCGACATATATACAAGTTAATAGACGGTTGGGTGGTGGGTCTACATTCTCACTCACTTCAACATCACATCTTCTTATTATAAGCATTCTACGATAATTATCTAGTTAGTTTTATAAAAGAAGAATATTTAATTATGGCGAGTTGTTGTTCCTCGTGACTTTTAGATACATTAGTATAAATGTAATGACATTAAACCATAAAAATATAAGCTTTTTTGAATTTATATGGTGTAAGTTCTTGTTTCTCACTTTCTCTTGAGAGGACATCTTAGTTTTACTAGTAATTACTATGAATATCCCTGCATATTGTTCTAATGAGACTGTATTATTTTATACTTATCCATCTAATATACTATAACTTTGGGGAGAATTTCCTCTTTTGCCCATTATGTTTTCCTATTTCACTAGTTGCCCTTTATAAGTTAGCTCCTCTCAAAAGACAAAAAAACTGCTTACCTTCGGCCTAAAGTACCAACTCCGCCTAAGGAGAAGATATGTGTGTGTAAGATAATATTGTCTTGCCTTCTCATTGATAATATTATTCAATATATAAGAGGTAATTGTTACAACTAAGTAAACTATCTATCGCGATAATTACAAAAGATATACATGAGACATACAAAAGATTCTATACTAATCTAATACACCCCCCCCCCCCCCCCCCCCTCTCCCCTAGTCGAAACAGTAGGGGGACGAACGTTAAGGCTGTCCCAACAATCCTTAAAAATAATACGAAGAAGACCTTTAGTGAAGATATCGACAAGTTGATACTGAGAAGGCACATGGAGAACATGAACATCACCGCGAGCCACATTTTTCCTGAACAAAGTTAATATCCATATCAATATGTTTAGTGCGCTAATGTCGGACAAGATTGTCCTAAAGATAAATAGCACTAACATTATCACAATATGTGAAGGTGGCATGTGGAATAGGAAAATGAAGCTCCAATAACAGCTAACGAAGCCAACATGACTCTGAAACAACGTTGGTGACACCACGGTACTCGTCTTCGGCACTTGAACGAGAAAGCGTGGGTTGCCGTTTATAGCAAGAGAGGAGGTTATCAAGAAACACACAGTAGACTGAGGTTATTCCATTTGTGATTATAATTATTATGAAGAGTTATGCAACTTATGAAAAAATTAAATTTTTTTAAGTGATTTTATCAATTTAACTATAATCGCTCATTATAATTATTAAATTATCAGAACTCAGAAGATTATTTTTTTCTTATATCTTTATCTCTCTATCTTTTCTTGAAATAAATTTTATTTTTCTTTTAATTCTTTGTAAAAGAACATGTCATCGAGACGATACTTCACTAATTTCCAAAGACAAGAAGATCAACAACTATGGAGAAGCTTAGCATAGCACAACAGAGCTACGATCTGACAAAATTTACAGCAAGAGGTTGCTATGATAAGTACATCAAGTTGTTGAAAAGCGCCTTTGTGGATGAACAAGCACTTGCGGTTCTAGGAGTTAACATGCGCAAAGTAAAGATGGAGCAAGTAGCGATGAAGTTGGGGATAGTTAATAACAATCTTGTTCATGAGTTCTATGATCACTACTATAGAAAGACTCAACAACAATTATCCGTCTCCACAAAGTACGTTTCACTGCACAAAGAATCAACGAGCGTTATGGATTGGGAAAGGAATCCATGGAGATGTGGGGCGCATATAGAACAATCTCACAACTAACTACCAGAAAACGGGCATTTCAACTCAACGCCAATGGTGAGCTTGAAGTTGATTATGGAATACCCAACCTCGTTTCAAAGAGCTTTATATGTTCGTAAGTTCAAGGATTCTACCACATATCAATTCTAGAAACGTTTCATGGGAACAAACAAAAATTATGATGTCTATCAAAACAAGAGGTACTCCTAACATTGGAGAAATCATAGTTAAGGCTATTGGACATCACACTGCTAATGGTCCACAACGACTGTTATATTTTAGGGTGTATCAAAGGAGGTTGTCCCGAACTTGACATTGATATTCATCACCAAAATACATATCCCATCAATCACAATGCGAGGTAAGTGATAGAAATGACTTTTCACACTAACAAGACTTTAACAATTGACTCTATCGAAGAAATCCTATCCCAGATGCATAAGAAATGAAAGACGTTTGGAGAACAACTGCAAGAGGCAAAGGAATGCATGGAGCAAGACAATGCTAAGTTAGTGAAAAAAATTGGAGGAGATCAAAGAGAATGTAGGAGCAACAACAGCCATCGTTGGATGGGGTTGAGACACATTAAGAGGAAGATGACAAATGAAGAAAACATGGACACCAACAGTACGACGAGTGTCCTTTTAGCTCGATCGGGGGAGTACTATCATCTATGTTTTAAATTCCTTTATTTAACTATTAGGACACGTAGAAAAGTTTAATTTGGGGGTGAGGGCACTTCACTTTTTGTCATATATGTTACATATTTATCCTGTTTAGACTCTATGTTTTTGGATTGAGTCATTAGAATCAAGTTTGAAGCATGAAAACATGAGTAAATAGAGATCAATGATGATGTGTGCATAATATAGTACGAATTTTAGATGAAGAATACATGAATGTCATTTAGTACATCTTGAGTAATATTAAAAAGCATGTTTCCTTTCATATACAGGTTTCAATCTGTTGCAAGTGTATAATTGTGAGGATAATGTTGTGCATTCATGAGAAATAGTAAAGACCATGTGATTATGAATCTTGAATAATTTACTTGATTGTTGTTTGAGATAATTATGGATTTTTATGTGTTGAGGAAAGGAAAATAGGCAATTTTTACCATAACTAAGTTTCAGCCTTTCAAGCCCAAGTTCATTTATAAAGATTATCCATTGAACCCTGCTAAAGCCTTTTTTTTATGTAGTATTTGTTTATGAAATCCAATTATCTACCCTCAACTGAGAAATTACATCCTACCATTTTTCTAGAGATGTGTATGGTAGATCACAAATGAGGGATAAAGTATGTGCTTCAGAATAAATCACGAGCCCAAAAAGTAAAATATGAAAAGAAAAGGGCTAAATGAGTATGAGCACAATAGAGAGCACAAAGAACCTTATGAAAAAACTCTAAGTTTGGGGTGCCTCTCAAAAAAATCATGAAGTATAGGGTGATTTGATACTTGCACAAATGAAAACGCAAGCAAAAGATACAAAAAGAGCCTAAAATGTATCGCCAAAGAAAAATATACGAATAAGGGAAGAAAAAGAAACTAATTGAGCGGGTTTACAACGTACATCTCTAGAACTCATAAATGTCTTTTTCCATTTTAGCCCATACTCGAGCCTAACATTACAAGCTAAAAAGTCTTAAATGATCCTCAATATAGGGAGTCTACATGAATTGACAACAACATGAAAAGTTGAGAATGAGAGTGAAGTGCTTGCTTGTTAAGATCTATGATTTTGTGAATTTGCAACATGAGAAATAACTCTTCTATATGAGCAATAGGGGCACACACTATTTGAGCACATGAAATTGACATAACAATGATTTTATTAAGCTTGATGTGCTAGTATTTGTATATTCTATCATATGTCTTGTTTTGACCATAGTGGTTGCATTATGAGAATATCCCTATGTATGATGCTGGCATGTTGATCACTAGTAAGTTTGCTTGAGCACAAGCTAGTAAGTTTAGATCGAGTCAAGCTAGTAAGTTTGCTTGAGGACAATGAAATGTTTAAGTTTGGAGCTATTTTATGAGCATTTATTTTAGTACTCATTTACTTATACTTTGGTATAATTCTCTGTGCATATTTATTGGTTTTAGTATTGTTTCTTGTTTTCTTAGGATTTAATCGAGTCACGACAAAACAGAGCTAAAAGAGCACAAAATGGAGGTTTTTGGTAACCTGGTGCCAGGATGCTACTTCAAGGACTACGGCGCTACCCAAAGGAGGCAACTCCTAATCGCAACACGTTAAGAAGTCCAAAAGTCAGCCCACACCGAGAAAATAGTAGCGCGACTTTGGGAGAGTTTCGCGATAGCGCCACTGAAGCCAAATGTAGAGCGAGCAACGAAAGAAAGCAGAACCTAGCTGAGGAGAAACATAGAGTGGCACGACGTATTTGGTTGCCTGATTTGAGGACATAAATGCCATTTCCTGCTGATTAAGTTGCATCTGTGCATGACATTAGGGCATAATACTTTCCATTCTATAGGAGAGGATTGTCAGCACTAAAAAGATACACTCAGACACCAGTTCACAACAACTCTCAGTAGCTTTTTTCAGAGAGAAACACTACTGAATTTCTGTTCTAGTTTAGTTTTGTTATTGTTTAGAGTCAATAGTTCATAGAGAAGAAGATAGCATGTATGAGTCAAGAAGATATCCAAATAGTGAACATTCCTCTAGATCTGAGAAGCCTACCTCTATCTCTTTACCTTTTTTATATTATCTTATTCTTTGTTGATTGTTGAACTCGTGACTATGAGAAGGTGATCTACTAGCAAGGAAGTGACTATGATTTGTGAATATGTTTGTTTTTTTAGAGCAAGAAATCAAAGACTCGTTGATAGAATAATGAGAAATTGATGAAAAACTAAGAAAACTCTCAAGTTATGTTTTTTTTTAATACAATTAGCAATTGACTCAAATATCTGAAAAATGACTAATTTATAATGATAAAACCCTAGATCTAAAAACACTGAAATACCAACATACTCCTAAAGTAAATAAAAAATATATATTATTCTCGCAAGAAATAATAAATTTCTTATTTGACTATCTACTTGTTTGGGTTTGCCTGAAATCATGTGGGCGTCTTGCTCACGTGACAATTTCCACTTGGAAAAAGTGGTATCACTTGTAAAATAACTGAAATTGTAGGACCGTGGATTGACACAACACTTTTTGAGAGTTAAGCTGGAATTGCCTTAACTCTATTTTGATCTTCTTGATAATGTTAATGTGCAGCGGAAGTAAGAACACAAGAAGATATAATTTTAAGAAGTTTTCAATATTATTAAAAACTTCCGAGCCTTAGACGAAATAACCATAAAGGTTTTATCAAAAACGTTCCTCACAACAATTCACTCACGCTCTTTGTTGATCGGACTCAACGAAGCAGACAAGTAAGAACTACTTAACTTCTATGAACTAGACTTAAGTAGTTGATACAAAAACTTCGCAAAACAAAATGAAGACAATACAAAGAAGAATTAATCTCTTGGATTATTAGCACGATTGTCTTGTCTTCATCTTGATGAACTTCACATCTTTATAGATTTCTTGAGTCTTGAATGCCAAGATGTGTCGTTCACAGTTTTGGTAACTCTTGTTGTTTCCTTGTTGAATATTGCCTTCTTTGTGAATTTCAAATCTTTCCTGATAACGTGTTTCCATTGTTACTGATTTAACAAGGCAACACATCTTCTTTAATTCGCAGAATCTTGGAAAGAATCACAGTTACAGAGAATCCAATATTGTTTCCTTCTTTTGAAACCGTGTGAGTTGACTATTCAACTTAGCTTGAATTATGGAAACTTCAAGTAAGGAATCTTCCAAAGCTCTTCCTTATGTTTAAGATACTTTCCTGTACATAAACATAAACAACCAAAACCGTGGAACTTGATTAATAAGTGAATAAAGGCAAAACTTAATTTTGGCAACTAAAGAACAGTTTTCGCAAAAGCTCTCGGCTTTCAATGTTATCCAATGTTAACCCAACATCGTCTAACATTGTACCGTCTAACATTGATTCCAGAAAACCTGTACTTTCAATCTCCCCCTTTTTGCCTTTCTTCACAAAACCAATACTTGTTCCAATCAAGTCTTATATCCATAAAGTTATAATCAACAAGAAACAAATTAAACTACCAAACTGCTCCCCCTTAATACAAGATATCATAATCAAAGTTAAATTAACAAAGACATGAATAAAGGTCATCACTACAATCACATATGTACATATGTTCAGACCTCAACATTCATCAATGTTGCCTTAACATTGAAACCAGTAAGTTTCCTGCATAAAGGTTAACAAGAAAAACAGTTCAAAAAGTTCCTTCACAAGGAATAGCAGTTAAGAACAATTAGAGCAGTTCACCAGTAGTACTTAGAGTTACAGGCCATAGCTAGATATCAAGGACAAGCCCCTTGATCAAATAAAACCAAATAGAGATTAATGTACCAGTAGTTCAAATATATTAGCAGTTCTTAAGAAACAAAACAAAAACTAGAAGACTAAAATTAAAATTGGAACTACTCTCCCCCTTTTTGTGAAGAAGGGAGTTCCTCCAAATTTTTCACAATGTCCTCCAGTTCTTTGAGGTGTTCCTTCCTCTCCTCGATCTCCCTATGAGTGTCAGCAATCTTCCCCCTATACCAATTCAGCATATGATCCACAAAAGCAAAAGTGATAACCAAGCAATTCTCTTCTTTGGACATTGGCACTGAAGTTCCAGCAAACTCCTTAGCCCTTTTCTGCTCAGTTCTTGGTCTCACCACTCCTTGTGGATTCCATAGAAGGTCTCTCACCTTTGATCCAGACAAGTAGCTTGGGAGAATTGTTAGTTCAGTATCATTCTTCCCCCAGCCCACAGTTACACTTGTCTTCAATCCTTGACTGCCAAGGATTTTGCAGATGAGTGAGGGATAGGGTAGCATCCCATTCTTCCTTCCAGCAACTTCAGACATAGACTTCAAAATCCTCTCCCCCATGTTTACAGCTAGCCCATACTTGATTTTGTACACCAAGATTGCTGATTCCTTGGTAAGTACAGTCATATTCTTGCTTGGGAGCCAGTTGAAACAAGCTATCTTGTGTAAGACAGCACTCAGGGAGGTGAGTTTTGTGGTTGGCAGAGCATCTCTCCAGATTTTGACCAACCCTCCAGTCAAGTCTTCCATTACATCATCATAGTAGGGGTCCTCAGATTCATCAGTAGTGGGGAAGCCACAGATCTTGTTGATGGTGTAGGGGTCAATGTTGAAGACTCTCCCCCTCACCCAAGCCTTTCCAAATTTTGGTGATCTGTAGTCCCTGATCCATTTGGAGAGATTAAGGGAGAACTCCATGACAATCTCAGGAGCATAGTCATTCAGCTCCATCACTGACTGTTGCAGCCCTCTTGCCTCAAGCAAGTCCATCAATTTGTTCTCTTTGAAACTGGCCATCTCTATAGCTCTTTCAGTGCGGATCTCCCTTCTTTTGAAGGCATCCCACTTCTTCTCCAACTCTTGAGAGAGATAGTAGGGAGAATAGCAGTTCTCCTCCTCCTCAGGGTAGACCACATATAGGCCATCAGTGTACTCCTTTGTTCTTGATGTTGCCCCAACATTTGCAGCAACATCATGCTCCTCCTCAGTTTCCTCTTCCTTCTCCTCTTCTTCTTCCTCATCCTCAACATCCAACACCTCTACTTCCTCTTCCATCACTTGCTTTCCTTTCCTCTTTCTCTCAGCAGCAGCCTTCTTCTCTTCCTCAGCTTTCTTCTCATCCTCAGCAGCCCTCTTCCTAGCTGATCTTTCAGCCTATCTTTTCTTGGCCTCAGCCCTAGCCTTAGCAGACTCAGACATATTTTTCAATTTCTCCCCATTGCCCTTTCTCTTTTTCTTTTGAGCCCTAATCCACTTCCTCACCATCTTGTCAACAGACACATCCGCAAATATCTCCACAGATTTTTCAACAGAGCCACTACCCTCCCCCTCATCAGGTATATCAGCATCAAATTCAGGGATGGGTTCAGCAGTGTTTACCTCAGTTTCAGGCTCATTGGTGATAGGAGTCGTTGGTTCCGTTGTTGGCTCAACATTGGAGGTCGATTCTCCCTGTTTGGTCTTCTTTCCTCGTCGCACATAGGGAATCGCCTTCCTCTTAGCAGCAACAGGAGCCTCAACTGTCTTTGCAGCAGCACCTCTAGTGTGTGAACGAGTGCGTGCAGCAGTGGGTTCACTTCCTAGGGCAACATCTACAAGAGTTTGCATGGGAGACTTGCTTGCCATTGTTAGTAGAGAATGTTTGAGAGAATTTGCGGAGAGAAAACGAGAGAATTTGAGAGCAGAGAGAGTAATTTTGCAGAGTAAGCACAAATAATAATCTTGCAAGCACAAATAAGGAAAAGAGAATTAGTCGTGAATTAAGGAAAGAGAATGAATGTTAGTGGGCAGTTACCAAATTTGAACCATGAAAAAACTTTCCCACTATGTTTTCCCGCGCACAAACTTTGATATTTAATTAACAGTTAACCAGAGCGATTTTCAAAAAGAACTGAAAACTTATAAGTTCCTGTTTTCAATGTCGACCTGTGACTGTGCACAATGTTGGGATAACATTTGATAACATTCAAAACCGAAGGTGGAGGTACAGGCTTCACCAAGGCAAATTCATGTGAGAGCTTGAGATACATCCAAACATACATCTGAAACTTAACCAATATAGCAAGTGAGTACCTCAGACATATTGTTCAGATTAACATCATGAGTAAGCAACATAGAAAACAAGAAACACACAGAGATAAGCAGTTATGAATTCAAGGAACAATTCACTTCCACATCATAGAAAGTCACAGAACAGTGTGTCACCTGCAGTATGTCACCCAATTGTATGCCTCAACACATGAATGATACTCCCCCTAAGCCTAAACCGACACAACTCACAAACAAGAAAGAAAACAATGCAGTTCTATATGAATGCAACAATGTAATGTCAAATAGGCAGATGGTAAACACAAATGAAAAACTCCTCAAACCAGCATAGTCACATCTCTTTAAAATCTTTATTATTTTCATAACTCATCTAAACAAAAGCTGAAGGTTGCTAAACACAAAGTTAATGTCACAACTGAATGAGGGCAGCCTGAACTCCACACACCCCAGTAACAACATTAACAGCAGCAAGTTAGGCAAGTACAAAGGCCTTGAATGTTGGCAATTCATTTATCATGCACCCCAACACCCCAATTCCTTATGCATACTTGTTTACCAACCTGCATTCAAGAGAATCACCAAGTGATCAGTGCTACTAAATGTAAGAAATCGAAACCTCAAACACCCTAGTAGAAAGGATCACCCTCATGTGTTCCTTGGCCAAACAAACAGAAACATGTAAATAAGCACAACTGAGTAACAGTGAAGTTGTCAACATCATGCACCCCAGCTTCTCCACATGTCCTGTACACCTTCCATATGAATAAGACACAACTGAATAGACATCAAAGTAGTGAACTTTGTGTACCCCAGCTTCTCCATATGTTAGGCAATCACAACCTCAGACAAACAGAAGAGTTTTATTAGCCTTTTCAAAACCAATGATGTGAAACTGATAACTAGAGAGAGTTGTTAATCAAAGAGTTCAACCACACAAACCAAATATGACAAAACAATGATAAAATGAGACTAAAAAAGAAATGCAACTCAACAAAGGAATAACAACAGAATACCTACTACACCACAACCAATATACCAGTGTTAGTCAGTGGTGTTATGACAACACTGGTTTTCTCAACATTTTCACATATCATACATGCCAAGAGATTTCCTCAGGCTGAAGAATCTCTCACTATCTAAAGGTTTTGTAAACATATCAGCTAGCTGATTTGTTGTTTCAATATGTTCAATGTTGATTACTTTGTCCTCTACCATATCTCTTAGAAAATGATGCCTTATGTCTATATGCTTAGTTCTAGAATGTTGGACAGGATTCCTAGAGATACTTATGGCACTTAGATTGTCACAGAACATGAGAAGTGTATCACTATATAGCCCATAATCTGAAAGCATGTGTTTGAGCCACACAAGTTGGGTAACACAGCTGCATGCTGCTACATATTCCGATTCAGCAGTTGATAATGAAAAACAGTTCTGCTTCTTGCTATACCAGGAGACCAAATTATTCCCCAAATAAAAACTGCCCCCACTTGTGGATTTCCTGTCATCCACATCACCTGCCCAGTCAGAGTCACTGAAACCAACCAAGTTAGTGTTAGTGTCATAAGAGTACCAAATGCCTAAAGGTGAAGTTCCAGAGATATATCTAAGAATCCTCTTCACAGCAATCAAGTGAGACTGCTTTGGATCAGCTTGGTACCTAGCACAAACACATACTGAAAACATGATGTCAGGTCTAGAGGCAGAGAGATACAGCAAACTACCAATCATAGATTTGTACAATGTTGGGTCAACATTGCTACCAGTGCCATCTTTTGTTATCTTCACTGAAGAGGACATAGGACTTTTGCAAGGTTTTGATTCTTGTATCTCAAATCTCTTCACCAGATTCCTTGCATACTTCTCCTGGTTCAGGAAGATACCATTCTCCAGCTGCTTGACTTGTACTCCCAGAAAGTAGTTAAGCTCACCAATCATGCTCATCTCAAATGTTCCTGTCATAGACTCAACAAATTTGTCTAAAGTAGACTTGTTAGTAGAGCCAAATACTATATCATCCACATATATTTGAGCAATGCATATATCAGAGCTTTTTCTAAGGACAAACAATGTTCTATCTCCATCTCCTCTATTTAAACCTAGGCCTAACAGAAAATCAGTTTGCCTCTCATACCAAGCTCTAGGGGCCTGTTTTAAACCATACAAAGCCTTTTCAAGTTTGTACACATGGTCAGGATGTTTAGGGTCAGCAAAGCCTTTAGGTTGTTCTACATAAACCTCTTTGTCAATTAAACCATTCAGAAAGGCACCTTTAACATCCATTTGGTAAAGTTTAATTCTCAGACAGCAAGCAATAGCAAGAAGTAATCTAATTGATTCTATCCTAGCTACTGGAGCAAAAGTCTCATCAAAATCTATACCTTCTACATGAGTATAACCTTGTGCAACCAACCTATCTTTGTTCCTCATAATTACACCATTCTCATCAGTTTTATTTTTGAAAATCCATTTTGTACCTATTACATTCACATGTGATGGCCTAGGTACTAGATTCCAAACTCTGTTTTTGGTGAATTGTAAGAGTTCCTCTTGCATGGCATTAATCCAGTAACTATCCTTAAGAGCTTCAGTTACATTCTTAGGTTCAATGGAGGACACAAAACAAGAAGCATTTTCAATAGTACATGAAGAAGACATACAAACACACAACTTAGCCATATCCTTGTAATTTACCCTTTCTTTGTTGCGTGTTCTTACTCTTTCAGTAATTTGACCAATTACTTGAGAGGCTGGATAATCTTTTTGTATTCTAAGAGGGGGATCTCTTTTGGATACAGGAACCACTTCATCTTCAGAATCTGACAGCACAGATGTTGGCCTAACATTGGGGGTTTCTGGTGTTAAGTCAACATTTGTTCCAGTTTCCAGTCCAGCATCTCCAGCGTCTGTGTTCAATGTTGAGTCCAATGTTGGAGTAACATCTGAACCAGTGACTTCTTCAGTACCTGCAGAAACAGTTAAATCATCAAATATGACATTCACTGATTCTTGAACAGTATGCAATCTTGGATTGTAGACCCTGAAAGCAGCACTATTAGGAGAATATCCAACAAATATACATTTTTCACTTTTGGGATCAAATTTGCTCAAATAGTCTCTATCTTTTAGCAAATAGCAGTTAACACCAAATTCATGAAAGTGTGCTACTGTTGGTTTTGAACCCTTCAAGATTTCATAAGGTGTCATAGTAGTACCAGGTCTAAGATAAACTCTAATACTAATAATACATGCAGTATGCAAAGCTTCAGCCCAGAGTTTCTTAGATAGGTTTTTAGAATTCAACATAACTCTAGCCATCTCTTGAAGTGTTCTATTCTTCCTTTCAGCAATACCATTTTGCTGAGGTATCTTAGGTGCAGAGAACTCATGGAAAATGCCTTTAGATTCACAGAAATTAGCAAAGCTTACATTTTCAAACTCTTTTCCATGGTCAGACCTAATTCTTCCTACAGAAGTGCCATAAAGATTCTTAATACTAGCATGCAAAATTTTGAATGTGTTGAATGCCTCTGATTTTTCTTTCAAAAATTTAATCCATGTATATCTTGAAAAATCATCACCAATAACAAAAGCATACTTCTTAACATTCAGGCTACTAACCTCAATAGGACCCATGAGATCTATATGTAGCAATTCAAAGCACTTATTAGTTCTAGGGTTAGTACTTTGTACCTGTAGTGGTGGATGAACAGCTTTTGTTTGTTTACCTTTCAGGCAATCTTCACAAATAATTTTACCTGGGCTAGTCAACTTAGGCAGTCCTCTTACAGCCTCTAACTTCTGTAGTTTCTCCAGATTCCTATAGTGCACATGTCCTAACTTCTTGTGCCACATGACTGATTCATCTACCTTGGCATGGTAGCATTCTGCTTCATCTTGAGCAAGATAGCAGTTATCCTTTGATCTTGTACCTGTCATGACACGGACATTGTCACTATTAAACACATCACATGAACTTTTATCAAAAGTAACTAGCAGATTGTCATCACAAAGTTGACTTATGCTAATTAAATTTCCTTTCAATCCTTCAACCAACAACACATCCTTGAGTGATGGAAATCCTTCAACATCCAGTACTCCTTTTCCAATGATTTTCCCTTTAGTGCCTCCTCCATAGGTAACTGTTCCAACAGTCAAAGGGATTACATTTTTCAGGTTGTCAATGTTTCCAGTCATGTGCCTTGAGCATCCACTATCAAAATACCACTTACCTGCAAGGTTAGAGTAAACAGCAGAAAAGACAACATTGCAAACAATTTTAACCTTAGGAGTTTTTATCTTCTCAGTCCAGGTTCTACTTTTATGTCCTTCAGATTTGTTACCAAATGTTGGGATAACATTCAGATCAGAGGTTTTCCCAACATTGGTACATCTATTAATTACTGTTTTCTTCTCAATCACAATTTTGTATTTTTTACAATAAGGCTTAGTGTGACCAGGTTGAAAACAATATTGACAGATAAAAGTAGGCCTTTTCACAGTGTTGGAAGAGATTTCACAACTCAAGTTATTGCTATCCTTGATAAAACCAGCTTTCAAGTAGGCAGAATTAACATCTTCTTTCTCAACATAGCCCAAACCATTTTTACCTTGATTTCCCATACTGGGCACTTCATCAAGCAGAGATGTAGAAGAGTTCCATTTGTTAATGGTTTATTCAGCTTTTTCAAATTTTACCTTTACCTCTTTCAGCTCAGCCTCAGTTTTGTCAAGGTCTTTCTCATATAGTTTCAGCATCTCCTTCATGCATTCAATCTCTTCCTTCAAGCTTTTGTTGCTCTTGATGAGTTTGTGATTCTCAAGCAGCAGTTTGTGGTAGATAGACTTCAGGTCTTCAATGATTTCCTCCTGGGACATTTCACCTTCAAAGAAGTATTCTTCATCTAGATCCACTGTACCATGAAAACAATCAAAGTTAGCTTCATCAAAGTAGGACGCACGATAAGGTTCAGAATCATTATCAAATTCATCCCAATCTGTAAAGAAGGTCTCCTGTTCTGATGTTGGATCTTGAATGTTGGGGTAACATTGAGATCTGAAGCAGTTCAGGGAGTCTTCTGGTGTCCAGTCAATCAGAGTGAGTAGCGCAGCAGTTTGAACCTCTTCTGATTGTTCTTCAGCTTCTCCAGAACTAAAGTCATCTTCATTGAAATCATCTACACAAACCCAATGAGAATTTCCTCTTTTTCTAAGAGTGTTAGCACATTCATTAGCCATATGACCATATCCTTTACATTCAAAACATTGAATATCTTTTAACTTATTAGCTTCTAAAGGAGTAGGTTTTGATGCCATGTACTTCACAAACTTAGGAGGTAATTTCTTGTAACCTGTGGAACTATTACTAAGGTTCTTCTCTTTACCTTTTCCTTTAAGATTCAACTTATTGAACTTCTTAGTAATTTTCCCATAGTTTGAAGAAATTATTTCAAAATCATCATCACTTTCATTGTCAAGATTAGAACCTCTTAAAGCAACAGCCCTATGTTTGCTAGGTTGTGAGGCAAGCTCCATCTCAAATTCTCTAAGAGTATTCATCAAGACCTGAAACTGTAGATTAGCAAGGTTTCTAGATTCACTCATTGCAATTTTCTTGAGAGCAAATTTAGATGACAGTGTTCTCATAACTTTATAAACCATTTCTTGATTAGTCATAGCAAAACCTAGATTTTCACATTGGTTAGCAATATCAAGAATTTTCTCAAAATAACTGTCAACACTTTCATCTTCTCCCATCTCAAGTTTTTCAAATTGCAAAAGCAGTTGTCTATATTTAGAATCTTTAACAACATAATCTCCTTCACAATGTAATTCAAGTATATCCCAAGCATGTTTGGCTTTTGTACAATTCTGGATTAACTTGAACATGTGATGATTAACCCAACTAAAGATAGCATTAAGAGCTTTTTCATTAGAGTTATAGAGACTTACCTCTGCTGCTGTCCAGTCTGCTTCTGGTTTTGGATTAAGATCACCTTCACCATCTCTTGATAATGTTGGAAGAGAGTATCCATTGATCACGGATTTCCAGGCTCGAATATCAATAGCTTTGATGTGAGACCTCATCCTGATCTTCCAATATGCATAATTGGAGCCATCCAAAACTGGAATCATGTTGGTATTAGGATTGACACTGTCCATTGTGTTGTATCACCTCCAAACCACCAGTGTAGTCGGTGTTTGGCTCTGTCGTCAATTGAAATTGTAGGACCGTGGATTGACACAACACTTTTTGAGAGTTAAGCTGGAATTGCCTTAACTCTATTTTGATCTTCTTGTTAATGTTAATGTGCAGCGGAAGTAAGAACACAAGAAGATATAATTTTAAGAAGTTTTCAATATTATTAAAAACTTCCGAGCCTTAGGCGAAATAACCATAAAGGTTTTATAAAAAACGTTCCTCACAACAATTCACTCACACTCTTTGTTGATCGGACTCAACGAAGCAGACAAGTAAGAACTACTTAACTTCTATGAACTAGACTTAAGCAGTTGATACAAAAACTTCGCAAAACAAAATGAAGACAATACAAAGAAGAATTAATCTCTTGGATTATTGGCACGATTGTCTTGTCTTCATCTTGATGAACTTCACATCTTTATAGATTTCTTGAGTCTTGAACGCCAAGATGTGTCGTTCACAGTTTTGGTAACTCTTGTTGTTTCCTTGTTGAATATTGCCTTCTTTGTGAACTTCAAATCTTTCCTGAGAACGTGTTTCCATTGTTACTGATTTAACAAGGCAGCACATCTTCTTCAATTCGCATAATCTTGGAAAGAATCACAGTTGCAGAGAATCCAATATTGTTTCCTTCTTTTGAAACCGTGTGAGTTGACTATTCAACTTAGCTTGAATTATGGAAACTTCAAGTAAGGAATCTTCCAAAGCTCTTCCTTATGCTTAAGATACTTTCCTGGACATAAACATAAACAACCAAAACCGTGGAACTTGATTAATAAGTGAATAAAGGCAAAACTTAATTTTGGCAACTAAAGAACAGTTTTTCGCAAAAGCTCTCGGCTTTCAATGTTATCCAATGTTAACCCAACATCGTCTAACATTGTACCGTCTAACATTGATTCCAGAAAACCTGCACTTTCAATAACGTGCTTCGTTGACTTTCTGGTCAAATTTTGACTCACTTGAACTTCGAGGTGATTCTTTTTGACAAGAAAATAGCCATATTTTTTACCTCTATCATTCTCTTCTGGTTGAAAAAAGATTCTACCTCGAATTTGAATTGTATTTAGTAATTGAAAGCTTACCACCACTACAAAATAAGATCTATAACATGAAGACTAGCAAAACCCTAGAGATGAACATCTTCAACTGTGGTAGCATGAACAACATCATTATTTGCACCATTAACCAAAATCAAACCTAAAACTTTCTTTTTATCCCAATATCTTTGAATAATTCAACTTTCTTGTTAGCCTCGTGCTTTCCCGGTGTTATGATCTCCTCATTAGATGTTCTATCGTGATCTCCTCATTAGATGTTCTATCGTGATCTCCTCGTCCAACTCTTCCATGAAATAGAAACCTCAAATTCATCCTCAACACTGTCATCGTATTTGTCATACACATCATACGATTTGCAGTCCTCTTCGTACTCACCATGTAGATTTGAAATATAATAATGAAACTATGATTTCCACTGTTTTCCTCTAAATCATGTTGTCTCCGGTGAGTTGGTGGATTCAATGGTTGTTCTAGTGGTACAAACAGATTTTTCTCAATAAAATCCGCAAATAATGGGGGTAACCATGTTTGCTATTTGTTACGCTAACAAGTCAAGTTGTTGACGTAACTAAGTGTATTCATTACATATCTTCTTGTACCAGACATAATAGATTACAAGGTTTCCTCCTGCCGTGATAGTGAAGGAACGAACCTAACTCTGATGCCAACTGATGTACCAAGCAGAAGACATAAGGAAAGATGACACAACACAAGAAATCAAAGCTTGTTGATTTCGCTGAATGCCGAGAAATTGCAGAAAATTTGAGAAAACTCTGAAGTTAGTTTTTTTTATTCAATCAACAGTAGACTCCAATATCTCAAAGACTACTAACTTATAATGATAAAACCCTAGATCTAAAAAATACCGAAAGTCCAAAATACTCTTAAAATAAATTAAACAACATACTATTTTCTACTTGGACAAGTGGTATCATTTGTCAAAAACAGGCTTTGTTGACTTTATGGTCAAACTTCGACTTGCTTGAACTTTGAGTTGATTATAATCAATCAAAAAATAACCATATTTCATAAATCAATACTTTAGTTAACAATGAATGTCTTCAAGATTACAAACTTTACTATTCAAGCATAGTTAGGGTGGGACTCTCATTTTCCACTTGTCTCTAATTTATTTTACAATTCAAGTATCTATTAATAATATAAGCGATCCCTCATATTTTTGGGTAGTTT
This sequence comes from Linaria vulgaris, assembly GCA_948329865.1. NCBI lineage: Eukaryota > Viridiplantae > Streptophyta > Magnoliopsida > Lamiales > Plantaginaceae > Linaria > Linaria vulgaris. The sequence continues at coordinate 15,814,040 of OX415253.1, forward strand.
TTAGTCCAATAAAGTATTTTCTAGTTTTACCCCTACTCCATGCAACATAAATAAACAACAAAAAAGTTAATATTGTAATATCCAAACCCCATGATCTATTTACTTCCTTTTTTCTCCCACTTGATGTAGTTATTAAAAATAAAAAACTGAGTTATGTACGCTACTCTATTTTCTTATCCCAAATCAATTTGAATTTTAAAAGATAACCACCCATAAATCACAAATATCCCCACCATGCATTCCAATTGTTTCATTTCCCCTTCCTTTATATTATCTTCTGCACTTTGATATAAGGAAATCTTTTCATGATTCGTATATTTTCAGTTTATTTTCCTTGCATCTTCTTTTTTCTTCTATTAGTTATTGTTTCTCATTACGGATTTTATACTTTTTCAGTTTGCTTTGATTACACATTCATTTTTTGGTTTTGCTTCTTCTTAATTATATTTTGTTTGTGCAGTGTTCCTAAATTGCTAATCAAATTAAAGTGGGAGCACGAGACTCGGTTAAAGTTTGAAGGAGGTGATTGGAATATTTATTTTGTTCCCATCTTATTTTTTACATTATTTGTTCCCATCTAATCTTCCAAGATTTGTTTTACTGGCATCTTCTGTTTTCATGGATTTATATTCTGATTTCGAGTTTATTAATAGAATAATTATTTTGGTAATGTTTTTTTTAAACAAATGTGTTTTATTTGTATAAAACAACATATATAGTTCATGTGTCATTTATTTAACATAGTATTAACCGACAGAAAATTAGACGTAGAAGAATGCAATTTCATTTGCATATAATGAAATACTCTTTACACTAACAAAAACTTTACACGCGATCTTCACATGGGCATTTTTTGCTAGTGTATATATATATATATAGTAAATGCATATGTAATTTTTGATATAAATAAGTTATACATACATAATACTATGATGTTCTTTTTACTTGTTTTTAGTGTTAAATGACTGCTTTTTGACAAATATAGGCCAGTGAATTTTTTTCGTTATTATATTTTCGTTGTATTTTAATTATATTGAACACGCCACCCGTCTGTAACTATCCATCACCTGAAATGTGAATCTATGCGGGTTATAAAATTAATGCACTCACATAATTGAAAAATTGGTTATACTGTTAACTTGGACTTGATGAAATGTTTTTTGCACACCCGCTATAAACCACCTTCGTACACATATGATTACTCACTACAAAACTGAGAGGGCATTAGCAACCTCCTCTTGCAACCGTACGGCAGTCGCCAGGCCTACCAAACGCCGGGCAGTCGCCAAACTATCCGCCACTACCAGGTGGTCGCGGATTCCTCTGGAGCAAAAATCCCCGCCAAAGGGATGTATCCGCGATCGCATGGCAGTTGCAAATTATGTGCCACGACTGCCCAGCGGTCGAGGTGGCACCCAGAATTAGGGCGTGTGTCGCGTATGAGAGGGGTATTTCCTACTCTCCACTCATTTCCTCTCATCCCTTTTCATTCTCTCTCTTCCCACCACCGCCGCTTTTCTTTGCAATCGCCCGACAGTCGCGACTTCGGATACATGTAAGTTTTTTTTTTACCTTTCCTCGATTTATGTCTTATATTTAATATTTTAATAATAATTTTATATCTTAAATAGTTAGTTTAGTTTATTTAATGTTAAATTGTTAGTTTAAATCCATGTTAAATTGTTAGTTAAATTTATTTAATGTATTATTATTAGTTTAGCATATTTAATGTTAAATTGATGGTTTAAAGTTGGCATGTGTTATTTTAATGTTAAAATGTTAGTTTAAAGTTGGTATGCGTTATTTAAATGTTAAGTTGTTAGTTTAAAGCTGGCATGTGTTATTTTAAATGTTAAATTGTTATTTTAAAGTTGGCATGTGTTATTTTAAATGTAAAATTGTTATTTTAATTAGTTTATTTTGTTTAGAATTGTTTGTTTAGTTCTTATATGTTTTATGTTTAATATTTACATAACTTAGAACAAATGATCTTTAGGAATCTTTTGAAATTAGAAAACACGATGCCTTTTTAGAGAATTTCTATAACTTAGAACTAATGCATATGGAATCTTTATAACGATTGAATTTTAAGGAATCTGTCTCAATCATCTAACTTAGATACTTTTGCTTAGTTTAGTAGTATTTATCCGTTATGTCAGACGACCTCGTTCGACTGACAGTTGTCGACCTCGTTCGACTGTAAGTGGCCTCCATACGGGTGGGGGTCGAGGTAGTCTTGGACCTGTGGTACGTATCTGCCATGGGGGTCGCGGTGCCACGCACCTCGACGCTCTCGAGTTCGCCGGTGCTTCCTAGCCTAGCGTTTCAACCGAGTAACTTGTTCAGCCCAGGCTCGTGGGCCGCGAGAGGGATCTACGTCGTTGACTCCTACATTACAGTGTTATCTCTTTTGAGGACGTTGATCCGCCCGCTGCAGCAGAGCCACGCCAGACGGCTAGTACATCGTGTAGATCTAGGGCTAGAGCACCATCATAACCAGAGTCTACGGGAGCGCAGAGACCACCTTCTACAGGGTCACCAGAGCTGGCCCGAGCAGGATGTCGACCGAGACTCCAGTATCGGGAGTATGCACAGGCACGCAGCAGCGCCTAGGTAGGGGATAATCTAGAGGTGCGACGGTACCCAATGACCAGTCTCAGAGGCAGATGATTAGGTTGTCAGATCGAGGCGTGTTTACGTTGCTTTATTAGTGGTGAGGTTGCGACGATGATCATGGATTTGATTAGACAGTTTATGCGGATGTTTTAGCCCTTCTACTTGGCAATGCCCTAGACAGTGCGACATGATATGGGGATTAAGTTTACGGTGAGGAATTATTACTTAAATATATTATTTAATTTAGTGTATTAATAAATCAAAAGACATAATATGAATAATCTTAAAAACTTTATTATTTTGTAGACTATATATGGGGTCCGAGCGTTAGATAAATACGATGTACATAGGGTATTCCAAAAGAAGGCGAAGAATTGTTATAATTATTTGATTTACAACCCAAAGAAGCAATACATGGAGAGGTAGGAGAAGCCAAAGTATGATGGGGGTCCTAAGACTTGGATGAAGGATGCGTTGGAGGTGGAGGCGATTAATCATTAGGTGTCATGAGTGCATAAGGAGTTTTCGCGGAGGACGCAGATCAACAAGAGAGGAGGCGTGACCCTAGAGGTTATGAAGAAGGCACCTCCCACTTTCTTCGGTGGATCCATCGATCTATAGGAAATCAAACGTAGGATGGTAGGTTATATTAAAATTAACAATATCATCATAATTAAGTAATCTTAATCTATGTTTAATTTAGTTTAAGGTACTCTTTCTTGAAATGTGTAGGCGATGGCAAACTCTAACTGTAAGGATCCTATTCGACACGACAAGGCATACAAGTTTTGTCATGCGAGGAGGGTGAAGGCGACAGGCGGTACTTCTGGATAGCCACCGAGGCGCAAGTGGGTAGATAAGGCGGCTAAACTAGTTTACGTAAGTGGTTTCAAATACACACTCCTTAATTTTTGCGCGAATTCAATTAATTTCCTTATTCTAATATAAATTCTGATTATTTCAAACATCAATGCCGAAAAATTACATGAAACTATTGATGAGGAGATACTTCACACCAGCTAAGTTACCCGAGTTCAATATCGCACCGTGGACCAAGGCCACTGGGCCAGTGAAGAAGAGGAAGGCGAAGGGCATACCCAGCGGAGCATATCCAAAGGCGTACGACATTCAGTTTAGGAGGCAGATAGATTTTTCACGGGCCAGGATCCATGACTTGCAGACGTAGAACTACGAAACTCAGTCGGCTTTAGATCGGAGATTCGATGCATTACTTAAGTTTATGCATAGTTGGAGAGAGCAGTAGATTCAGACGATAGGGGTTACTCCTCCAGAGATCAAGCTGCTGCGTTCATGGGGTCGACACGTAGGACGAGAGCACGATATATGGTTTCTAGGCCGCCATGTCAGTGACAATATCTATTTGCTCCCAGTTCTTCCACAACGCCTGCGTATGTCCCAAACTACACAGACCACTCCGATGAGGAGGAGGACATCATCTTTAAGGGACTTGGTGATGTTGCAGAGCTGGGTGCTGACAATGATGTTGCTGGTGGGGCCACAGATACATCAGTGGACGATCATTGCCGCATGGTGGACTCTGATAGGGAGGATGCGCCGACTGATGATGATGATGCTGAGGACGAGTAGTATTTTTATTTGTATTTGTACTTTTAAATTTGGTTATGTTGGACTCTTAGTTTAATTTTAATGTCGAACTATTATTAGTGTAATCGTATCTAAATTTTGTACTTCTATTTCGCTATGTTGGACTCTTATTGTAATTTTCATGTCGCACTATTATCGTTTTTAAATTGTGTACTTTTAAGTTCTCTATGTTTGACTCTTAGTCTAATTTTCATTTTGGACTATTATAAGTGTAATCGTTTTTAAATTTCTCTATGTTTGAAGAAGTAGTGTTACTTTTCATGTCGTACTATGATTCGTGTTGGCCATGTATTTATCACATATAAACTATTACTTTTAAAAGACCAATTCCAACTCTCTTTTACAACACTAATAAACCATTACAAATAATGTATGTCAGAAACTATCAATTTAAATTATTAAAAATCTAATAAACTAATGAGAGTCACTTTCATCTAAATCTAACTCCATGTCTTCACTATCTTCGTCTTCGTTCTCAACTTCAACGTCCCCTCCTCCCTAGAGCTCGTCGACGACCTCAAACTCACCTGCACCCAATTGGATGTCCATATCAAATGAGCTCAAGTCTACAAACAGACTTATCCCTATAGATTCTTTCTGTTGAAACACTTTCTTTGGCATCCCCGTTTTTATTTTGATTGAATCACTCGGTGACGGCATATCGATCACGTGCCTAGCCAAAATAGTAGATACATCTATCCATCCGTTTTGACATGGTTGACCGTTCGTAAGATCTGGATACGGGGCGTAGTACGACTGAAGGGCTTGATTTGCAAAGATAAACGGCTAGTCGGTGGAGAGCGAACGTTGTGGATTAATATCAACTATTGTGTACGTCGCGTGGACATTCATCCCTAACCGGCCAATATCATACCACCTACACTTGAGAAAAACAATGTAAAGTGGTCTTCTACCTCCCCAATATTTCACTTCTATTATGTCTTTCAAAGTCCCTTAGAAGTTGGTGGCGTCGATTCCTCACATGTCTCCCTTTACGTAAACCCCGCTAAAATCACTCTTTTTAGGGCCCAAATGTATATTTGTGTGAAACTGAAACCCATTCACAATGTAGTCTCCGTACCTTAACACTGTGTTGAGGGGACCTGCGAGCAAAAGTTTTACACGATCGTCTATCATGTTTTTGCCACTAGAGTAGGTCTGCTTGAACAATGCCACGTACTATGTGTTCTTTTTCGTTTGCACCTCCATGGGACTGAGTCTACCTCACTCCTCCTCTACGAACAACTTGCGAGTTACAAACGAACTAGTTAGAACTAATCCATATGTACAAGATATCATTAGTAAAGAAAATGTTTGCAAGTAAAATAAAAAATGTTTACTTACTTGACCCATCCATCCAACTCTTCACAATTAAGAAGCTTGTAGAGTTCAATTTGCTCCAACTTTTCAGACGTCAACCGTCTTCTTGTTCTATGGCCCAAGGGGCTTTCTCCTCTTTCGAAATAACAACAACTCATCATCCCACTCTGAACTCTCTAAACTCTCATTTCTGTTTAGACGGTTATATCTAGTACTTGTGGAGATATTGAGATATCGTGAACACATATTGGATAGCTCTGAAAGTATGTAGGAATTGGATATGCATCATTCGACCCTTGCTTTGTTCAGCACTGACACCTTAAAATCAAACATATGCCTGAAATAAATAAATCTTCAATACCATCTAGAATAAATTATTTAAAAATATTACTTGTCTAAGCTCATTAAAAGGTGTGTACCTCTCGAATGGATACACCCATTTATAGTGGACCGGACCACCAACTCTAGCCTCATATAGTAGGTGTATGGCAAAATTCCCATAGAATCACAAAAGGAAGGAGGAAATATCCTCTTAAGCTTGCACATCGTGGCAACAATAGATTCCTCAAGACCCTTCATATCGGTGGCTGAAACCTCTGAAACGCAAATGGCCCAGAAGAATAAACTAATCTCCACCAACATGCCCCAATTGTAGGGCGAAAGGACTTTACAGAAAGAAATGGGAATCAGTCTCTGCATAAAGACGTCACAATCATGACTCTTCATATCGAAGAGCCTATGTTGCTGCATATGTACACATCATCCCTATTTGATGTGCATCCGTCCAGAAATTTGAGATAGACCAACCAATAAAACACCTTAGTCTTTTGCTCCCGCGTAAGACAATAAGTTGCCTTTCGCTTTTTAAATGCAACTCATCGGGCGGTTGGTACTAAAAATAGCTCATTACGGTTAGTTAAGAGCTTCAAATCATGTCTAGACTTGATGTTTTTCTTTGTCTTAGAGTCATCCAACACAGTGTTGATGATGTTATTGAAAAGGTTCTTCTCACAGTGCATGACATCTAGATGGTGACGAATCAAGTTTGTGGACCAATAAGGTAGTTCCCAAAATATGCTCTTCCTAACCCAATTATGATCCATACCAAACCCTGGTAGCTTCTTTACTTTGGTCCCGAAACCAACATTCTCAAGCTCCTCCACAATTCTCCTAGATGCATCAAGTCGTAGAAAGCTCTCGCATCGGGATTCAGATCCTTGTTACACCTCGTCCTCATAAAATTGACCTCCATATGCATCCACGATATTGGTCTAAATGAATTGTCATGATTAGGGATGTCCAGAATATTGACGTGGGATGGGTTGGGGAGTTTGGAGAAAAATGATATAGTAGTTTTGGTTGACTTTTCTCCATGCAATACCCACTCCAAATATCCAGACGTAAATCCCGACTAAGGAAAATGATCACGGGCAATGTATTGATTAAAAAACTTTAAATTCTAGAATTTCTTCCACGTGCACCTAAATACGTTTCCCAGGATCTAAGTAGTCATCTTGTTGCGAAGCAAATTCAATGAACGTGAAGATTCCAACTACAAAACTATCTTGCAAATAACCATCACTATCGAATCTATTGTACATCCAAGATCTATCACCTTTATAATCCATTATTTATCTAAGTTGTAAAATATATAGCAAATAAACATAATTAATACTACGAACAATTATCAAGTTAAAACGTAACAATTATTATTCACAATAAGGTTGTACTGTAATAGAATGATCAACTTACTTCTTGAAGCGTGAAAAACAATCCTGAAGAATGTTATGTCCACTAATAACCCTTTTTCGCGATCGTCGGGCAGTCGTGACAATATTTTGCAACCGTCTGGCGGTCGCGATAGCCTTTCGCAACCGCCCAGCGGTCACGAGATAGGGTTATTAGCAACCCACTGGTGGTTGCGAATAATGATATGGGCATTTCCCGCATATTGGGCCTGGCCCAAACCAGGCCCATATTGGACCATATCGGGGGCCACTTTCGATGTCATGTCGATAATAATCACCGATATGTTACTGTGATCCCCGGATCCCAATGTCTATAAATACGCGGTACCCGGATCCCAAAGTAAGCAATTATTATCCCTCATCTACCACGCGTCACATCGAAATACATCCTCGATCTCCCTATCGATATCGCATTCGATATCGGGATTACCTTGTGCACATTCGATACGTCACACCACCACATCACCGATATCACGTCGGGGGACATCCTCGATATCATGTCGAAGACAATCACTGACATACATCCGATCTAGTCACCGATATCCTACTGCCATCCAAGCATCGAGGTGTTGGTTCGAGGTGTTCCGGACCAAGTCTACGCAAGATACATAGTGTAGGCCTGATTTGAGATAGACTCGCTGTATTACTAGACCATTCACTTGTAACCGACACACACATATATATATATATATATAATACGATATATTGCCAAATCAGTGGCGCCGTCTGTGGTAACACCATTTCACGGACAGGGACGGCAAGATGCAAAGAAGAAGGACGCGATCCGAAGTTAACGAAGTTGTGACTAGGAGCGCCAGAATGGAGGACATGCAACTCCCTCAGCACCCGACTAACCAAGAACTGACAACGACCCAAGCCGAGAGGGAGATTCCTCCAGCACAGAACGAGCCGCGACGAAGGCGCGGGTCCGGAAGGCCGCTGCGAGCCACGAACGCAGGTCCAACCTTCACCGCACCAAATATGGTGGAACCCGCGGCTGAGGGCCCGACCACTGAGAACCCTGTGGCAGACATTCCAATGGCCGAGGTGCCAAATGCGGACTTTCCCGGCTCGGAGGAGACAATGGCCGCGGGACAAAGCGCCCTTCCCCCAACCGCCATAACCCCGGAGATGCAAGCGCAGATCAACGCCTCTGTGAAAGCAGCGCTGGATACTACATTGGAGACTTTGCTTCCACGACTAGCGGAACAAAGGGCAAAGGACATTCGGGTGAGGTCCCATGAGTCCGGAGCGGGTGAGAGAAGGGCAAGGCAAGGATATGAGGAACAGGAGGATACCGGGGACTCCTTCAGAGAGATATCGCCCGCTATTTATGATAGGTCAGAGAGACGGGACCCTAGGATCCTAGATCGAGAGATAGCGAGAAAGATGGAACGGCTTGACTGCGAGAGGGCGGAAGTAGTCCGAAGAATGGAACGCGGTTGCGATCGCGCCGAGATTGCATATTCAAAGAATGAGGATGCAGAAATACTGCGGGTAATATCAAGGAGGATGGAACAGCTAGACCGCGAGAGGGCGGAGTTGACGAGGAAGGTGACTCAGAGTCATGGGAAGGGTCGCAATAGAACCCCATTTTCGGATGAGATAGAGGCTGAGGTATTGCAAAGAGGGGACACGATCCCAGTTATCAAGCCATACGACGGAAGAAGTGATCCTACAGATCATCTCCATCAGGTCGATAGCATTTTGAACCTGCACTACTACTCGAGAAACATAAAGGCAAATATCCTATCCACCACTTTAACGGGCGCTGCACTAGATTGGTTCGCTAGGCTGGAGGCCAGATCCATAACGGACTACAAGCAACTAAGGGAACAATTTGAGAACCAATTCTCTAGCCAAAAGAGAATGAAGACCAACCTGCTACACCTCGGCGCTGTGCAGCAGAGGGAAAGGGAGAACCTCCGGGACTATATGAAGAGGTTCAATGATGAAATGTTGAAGGTGGATGAGCCGCATGGCGAGCAGGTCATGATGATGTTGTTCAAGGGTACGACCCATCGCAGGTTCGCTGGGGAGCTAATCAAATTGACTGAGCCCACCATAGCACAGATCAACATGCTCGCAAACCAAATGGTTTACGATGACGAGATGATGGCAACGCGTCAGGGTTCGTTTTCCAGCAGGAACGCAGATAGAGATCGCAACAGGGAAAGGCCCCCAAGGACGTACACCCCATTAAATAGAGGCATTCTGGAGGTGATGGCCGTGGCAAAAAGAAACAGATGGTTGACAGTACCCAGGCTGTTGAATGAGACCCCCGGGATGAAGTCATTGGGCAAATACTGTGCGTACCACCGTCAACCTGGACACAGGACAGAGGACTGTACGCACCTGAGGAATGAAATCGCAAGATTGATTAAAGAAGGGAAATTGGTCTAGTTTGTCAGGAGCGCCAAGGAAGATGCTAGAGGGGCAGAACATTCTTTATCCCCTATAAGAGATTACTCACCCAGGACATGAAAGTAGGAGATGATTGAGGCACCCGAGGAGCGTGGTAGAACCATAGTGAATGCCCCGAGCAGAGGCGTTATAAACGTGATCAACGGAGGAGGCTTGGGAGCTGACACGGCTCACGGCCGAGAAACCATAACGCAGAGACTCCAGGGTGGAGCCTACATTGGGTACACCAATGCAATCATGCCGGAAGCGTACTTGGAGCAGGAGATATCTTTCACCAGGAGAGACTTTGAGCAACTTAATCCGTTGGCCTTAACCGCAGGTAGACTAGATTGCCCATTCGTTATTACTATTAATGTGGATGAATATCAGGTGCATAAAGTGCTGGTGGATAGCGGAAGCTCCGCAAACCTGATATTCTCAAAAGCCTACGAGCAGATGAGGATAACCCTGGACCGGATGAAGCCGATATCCACCCCATTGACCGGATTCGGCGGAGCAGAGGTGGTGCCACTTGGACAAGTTGTATTGCCCACCATGTTTGGCAGAAGCCCACGCACCCGGGTGACGCTGATAAAATACACAATTGTCGACATCCCGTTTCCCTACCACGCCATCATTGGCCGACCGACGCTTAACCAGATCAGGGCAGTGGTCTCTACTTATTACCAGAAGATTAAATTCCCGACGCCTCAGGGAGTTGGCGAGATTCTAGGTGACCAGATACAAGGATGGATGTGCTATTTGGACTCGCTGAAGCACCCTAGAATCAGAAGAAGACAAGAGATACAAGTCCTACACCAAGAATACATTCCGCGCACGGAGTGATCGCCATGAGGAACAAACAAGAACAATATTTTAAATTTCACTAGTTTTTAAATTACGCTTGAACAATTGAAACATTGTCCCATCGTGGGTTAGTTTGTAAACTTAAAACAGGGGGAACTATGCCGGTCTGATTCCCCACTCAATGGGATACGTAGGCGGGTTAGGGTTACCTAGCCTTCGACCATTATCTTTCATTTTGCCCCTTTCGTGGGTCGGCATGTAACTAAAACAGGGGGAACTACGCCGGTCTGATTCTCCATTCAACGGGATACGTAGGCGGGTTGGGTTTACCTAGCCTTCGACCGTTATCCGTCACTACTTTTTATTTTTGCTTTATGGAATCTCATATTTCATGCAGGGATATGCCCTAATCAGATAGTGCGGAAGTGCAGAGAATTGCACGAAGATTTTGGGAGTATTCCCATAGATATATGTTTAACACATCGCCCTCTTACAGGTACATAGCCCGAAGGATCACACATTACTATGTCCGAAAAGGACATAGGGAATATTAAACCCTCGCCTTTTCAGAGTAGGGATTCAGAGGGCATTGCCCCAGATTATTCAATATTATCCATCTAAACTGGTGCAACAGGTACAAACATGTACAACATGCACGTTAAAACACAATGGAAACACCTTTTCTTGCATGAAACTGAAATTCCCAAATTGAGGGAACATTCCGCAGATAACACATGTGCATCATTTCGTGTTGTCATATAAGCTTTTGCATCGAAAAATATTTCTTGTCTGTGATGTTTTACATGGCCTAACGACCTATGGACTCTACGACAACAGAGTCACCAAGGGACATAGACAAAAAGACAAAAGAAAAAATCCCCTTTGATAACGGGGTCGATCCAAGAAAAAATTCCCTGTGATAACGGGGTCGATCCAAGAAAAAATCCTCTGTGATAACGGGGTCGATCCAAGAAAAAATCCCCTGTGATAACAGGGTCGATCCAAGAAAAAAATTCCCTGTGATAACGGGGCCGATCCAAGAAACATTCCCCTGTGATAACAGGGTCGATCCAAGAAAGAATCCCCTGTGATAAAGGGGTCGATTCAAGAAAAAATTCCCTGTGATAACGGGGCCGATCCAAGAAAATATCCCCTGTGATAACGGGGTCGATCCAAGAAAAACTTCCCTGTGATAACGGGGCTGATTCAAGAAAAGTATCTGCTGTGATAACGGAGTCGACCGTAAATATTTCAATGGTAACGGGTTCCCTGTGATAACGGGATGCGCCCCTACCCACAAGAAAAATATACCATGTGATAACGGGGTCAATCCTAAACATTTCAACGGTAGCGGGTTCCCTGTGATAACGGGATGCGCCCCTACCCACAAGAAAAATATCCCCTGTGATAACTGGTCGATCCTACACATTTCAACTGTAGCGGGTTCCCTGTGATAACGGGATGCGCCCCTACCCACAAGAAAAATATCCCCTGTGATAACGGGGTCGATCCTAAACATTTCAACGGTAGCGGGTTCCCTGTGATGACGGGGATGTGTCCCTACCCACAAGAAAAATATCCCCTATGATAACGGGATCGATCCTAAATATTTCAACGGTAGCGGGTTCCCTGTGATAACGGGATGGGCCCCTACCCACAAGAAGAATATCCCCTATGATAACGGGGTCGATCCTAAACATTTGAATGGTAGCGGGTTCCCTGTGATAACGGGATGGGCCCCTACCCACAAGAAGAATATCCTCTGTGATAACGGGGTCGATCCTAAACACATGAGCAGTGGCAGATTACCCATACTTCTACCAACACCGAGGAAATTCTAATCATTCCTTGTTGACAACAAGAAGATTAAAGAAATCTCATCAAATACGAGAACGAAATGAGTGCAGGGTCAGATATCGCAATACTGCATACTCTATCATAATGACAATAAAAAATCAACAAGCTATCAGACAACAAGGCCACGAAGAGTCACAGATTATGAAGATAACAGAGAAATAAATATTTAGTTACAGAACCACGAATGGAAGATAGTCCGGAAATGGATAAATTCAACTTACAATAAAGGCAACAAACATCTACTCCCACAGGGACCCTTCAGTCTTCTTCTCAACGACCTCGGAAAACACGTCAGGGTCGGCCGCACCCTCCTCCACCTCGTCAAGTCCACCAATCGGCAGGTCGTTATGATCGTGCCTTGGGTTCAACCCACTCAACTCGAGGGAGTCCTTGAAACCGTCATTTCTCAATACCTGCCCCACGCAAGCATGAAATGCCGCTTCCCGAACCTTCAAAACTAAGTCTTGGAAGCTCGAGCTTTCCATAAACTTCTCCACTCCAGCCCAGAGGAGATCAGGACGGCACTCCTACAAATTGAACTCTATTAAAAACAACAGGAAAAAACAGAAGCAGATATCATAAACAGGATATATACCAAGTCTAAGGGAGCTAATTTGGCAGTGGAGAGCTCCAACGAGAGACGTTCGTTAGCAACCTTCACCGCAACCATCTCAGCCTTCAGTTTCTCCAGCTCCATGTTGCCCACGAGTTCACGCGCCTTTCCTTGGTCAATCTCGGTCACTAATGTTTTGAAGTTGCCCTTCAACAAATCATACTCCTCCCGGAGCTTATGACATGTCTTCAGCGCATCCTCCTTTTCGGACTCCAACTTCTCTAACACCATGGGGTTGAACTCCCCCATCCTCAAGATATCAGCCTCGAGATCGGCAGCAACAGCGTCAGGGTCACCCTTGGACTCGCGAATTGTCTTCAAACACGAGACCGCCAGCTTTGCAGTATGCACAAGACAATACGTAACATTATGCTAAACAGACAAATAAAATCAATCGAAGTCATGTTTAGATGCGTACACTCTGAAACAGGTGAGTGCAGCGGCGTATATTCTGGGCCCGCTCAAATTCTGTGAGCACCCGCACGTTTGCAGGAGGAGGAAAAGCCCGCATCATGCCCCGTACAACATCTGCTTCAGGGAATTCTACTCGCTTTGAGGGTTTAACTGCACCCGCCTTCCGGGGGCCCGAACTTGAAGACGAGTGGACACTGTGGACAGTCCCCTCACGAGACCTTTTATTACCTGATATCCTAGTCAGGTCAACGGCAGGCTTCGTAACTGGAATCCCAAAAAAATAGGGGCAAAGCCCCTCAATGTCAATGCCTCCTGCAGTGGCCCTTTACCCTTGTCGGTCATACCTGAAACGGTCGCTTTTACCTTGCCACTAATAGGGTTCGGGCTGGAAGAACCCGACCCCACAGTAAAAGGCACATCCACAGAATCACCCAAGTTGACATGGGTATTCGATTCCAAACCTCCAACGTTCTCGGTCAAACGAATGTTGGTCAACGACTCAGAACGTGGAGCGACGTATTCACCAGAAGGAGACCTCGCAACTGGTCTCTTTGTCGACACATCTCTGTCAGGCGAAGGAACCACACCCTCCTGTTTTGAGGTCAACACCTCAAAGAGGGTGGCCGCGCCATCCAGGCCGCCCACCACATCAAGGATGTCCTGGCTAAGGGACCCAAACGTTGCAGGAACATTGTTAAAACATTCTTCATTAATACGTTAGGCACTACAGTGCTAGGGCAGGTTGCTCGACTCCCGACGCCTCTGCCAGAAACTCAGCGGCTGTATTATTCAGGTCAAAGCTAGACGCATACCCTATTTCAGGTGCCACCGCGACTGCCGCCGTTTCAGCAGCCTTCTGAGCATCACGATCTGCTTGAAGTTTACGCATCAATTGTCTAAACCCCATTCTAACGGAGTATCACAGAAAAAGATAATGCACCTGCAGAATAATCAGAGTATCAACATGAGAAAATAATAATAAATAATTCAAGTACAACGCCGAGGTCGAAATACACGTCGGGGCATATATCGAATATGATTACCGATATATATACCGATGTGGTTACACTAAACGACAGAGAAAATGCAGAAAACTATGACCTTCAAAGTCTCTTACAAGCCCTACTTATAGACGGAGGCCTTAACTACATCGGAATATACTTTCGACATCATATCGATTATGCGTTTCGACGTGATATCGACGATGAAACCCGATATCCTATCCTATTACGCAAAAAAGCCTCGAAGTGTAACTCCCATATTTATAAGAAATTCAACTCCAAAGAACACAGAATTCAAACGAGGACCTCAAACTATGCGCCCACTGCATTAGGGGGCCCATCAAAGTTCATCACAAAGTGCATTCCCCGCATATTTGATCTCCGTCATTTGAACTGGCGGGACGAAGGCTACAGGCAACCCATAAATCTAAAGTTAAATTTGCGAATTCTTATCTCTAAGACAAGAATCCCCAAATTGGAGGACTACATGATATGGGCATTTCCCGCATATTGGGTCTGGCCCAAACCAGTCCCATATTGGACCATATCGGGGGCCACTTTCGATGTCATATCGGTAATAATCACCGATATGTTACTGTGGTCCCCGGATTCCGAGGTCTATAAATATGCGGTACCCGGATCCCAAAGTAAGCAATTATTATCCCTCAACTACCACGCGTTACATCGAAATACATCCTCAATCTCCCTATCGATATCGCATTCGATATCGGGATTACCTTGTGCACATTCGATACGTCACACCACCACATCACCGATATCACGTCGGGGGACATCCTCGATATCATGTCGAAGACAATCACCGACATACATTCAATCTAGTCACCGATATCCTACTGCCATTCAAGCATCGAGACGTTGGTTCGAGGTGTTTCGGACCAAGTCTACGCGAGATACATAGTGTAGGCCTGATTTGAGATAGACTCGTTGTATTACTAGACCATTCACTTGTAACCGACACGCATATATATATATATATAATACAATCTATTGCCAAATCAAATAATATTCATGTTTTAAATTAATGCATTTCGGTTTATTAGTTGTACCGCGTTGTTTGTTCAATTGATAATCACTCCAATAATAGTTAAATTGAACCAAATTAAAAGTTTTCATTACAAAATCAAGTATCATTTATAGTGGACGTTCCGTAATAAATCTTCTAACTATTTTTAACATCAACGAACGCAATGCCTAAATACGTACATAAATATACATAATGCTTTAAATGATCTACTATTTGAACATCATAATTATATCTATACTTAAACTTATAACGTAAAGCACAATCACATATAACAATAAAAACAACTAGGTATATATGATGATTAGTTGTAAAACATAAAATAGGTTCATCGTTCATAACTCGTCCAATCACATCTAATCTACTATTTTGATAATTCAATTACTAGTGTTGTAATAATTTATTACTTCAATTCAAATCTAATAATGATATTTGTTATCAAAAACCACAAACACATCAATATCGTTCCAAAAAATTACAAATTTAAACATAAATATTATTCGCAACCGCTCGACGGTTGCTAATAATCCTCTTTCACAACCGCTTGGCGGTCGCAAAAGACCCTGAATTGGCAAGATTCAGGTGGAGATTTGAATTTTTTGGAGAGCAAAAGACCATTCTTCCCTCCAATTTTCAATGCACTAAAATTATGCTCCCCAAAACAAACCCAACACTTTCTCTTCTTTTCTTTTTCCAAATATACAACTTTCACAACTCCAAAACAAAACCCAACATTTCTCTTCTTTTCTTTTTCCAAATAAATATACAACACTTTCATAACTCCAAAAAAGAAAAACCAACACTTTCTCTTCTCTTTTCCCAAATTTGAAAAAAAAAAAAAAAACCAACACTTCTCTTCTCTTCTCTTCTTTTCTTATATCCAAAAAAGAACCAACTTCTTTAGTTTCTCTTTCATTAAGGTTTTCATCTTTTTTCTTCATATTTGCATTCTTTTACACTTCTATTCAATTTCTATAAAATAAAAATTTCTGGTACATCACCGATTCTTTTTTTTTTAAATCTGATGAAGGTTATTCGCGACCGCTGGGTGGTCGCGAAGAATATTCATGCTATTCGCAACCGTCGGGCAGTCACGATGGCATGAATATTATTCGCGACCATTGGGCGGTTACGAATAACCTTCACAACCGACCCGCAATCGTGGCGGTTGCAAATGACCCTGAGACTTTTCGCAACCGCCTCCCTGAGGCTTTTCGTGATCGCCAAACGGTTGCAAATAACCTCAGGTTCTTTTGCCACCGCCAAGCAGTTGCAAAAGACCTTTGGGCTTTAGCAATCGTCGAACGGTCACGATTGTCTTGAGACCGCCTGGGGGTTGTGAGAATGCAGTTGCGAACTCATGACCGCCTGGCTGTTGCAGAAAATGTCATCCGCGACCGCTCTGTGGTCACGGATGGGGTACGTCGAGCGGCAACCGCTAGAGGGCCAGCTAAAGTCTCTTTAGAAAGTCTGGTTTGAACGAAAGAGATCCATTCCACATTAGGACTTGGTGGTCATTGATAGTCCCTTGTTGCTTAGAATGTCCATTTCCGCTCATTTGATCCTTCCCCAACCTCTGAGAGCACTCCCAAATGCAAAGAGATAAGGAACTGTTTGAAAGACAACTAATACAAGCTGCTTGGGAGGTTTGGATTCATACTCATTCTCAAGATTTAAGGCTAGTCCTTTCGCATTGCTAAAAAAATAAACCATTTCCCAGCTTGAATCTCGTTCCATCCATAAACACGTGCAATACCATCTCCAACTGAGACCACTCGACCGATCTCATCCACTTGAAAATTCGTGTAAAAGTTGCTAATTCGACATTCTAATAAAGTGTCAGCCTTTAAGTTCTTCCAACTTTATGCAATTTAAGTAGTATATATCAATTACTGATAAAGAAACGTAGTATATACTAATTTGATTTTGGTTCAATCTATTTCTTCTAAAGATATCTCACCTGGATGGAAATACAATTTTGTTTCTCTAGCAAGTTTACATCTTTTTTATTACTCTTTTGTGTTATTTCCTCTAGTAGTAGAAAAAGTTATTTAAATTGATATCATGATTTATACTCTATTGGTTGTAATTTCTTGGTTGTGATTTCTAGTCATGATTTTCTAGTCGAGGAAGTGCGGGTGCTATGATCGGGTGTTGGTCGGCAAATTTTTTAGTTTTTAAGGTGCGGGCCTAGAGGCTATCAGGTGACTGGAGCAATCGCCACCCTGCCCCGAGTCGGTGCGAATGCCATGATCGTGTGTCGATCGACAAAGTATTTAGCTTTTAATGTGCGGGCCCAGAGGCTATCAGGTGACTGAAGCAGTCGCCATCCTAACTTGAGCAAGTAAGCCTCATTGAGCTCCTCAAGATGCCGAAAACCAAGGCCCCTTTGTTTCAGGGGCATACAAGCAGTGCGCCAAGGGACCATTCATTTCCATCGATCATTCCTGTCTGTGTTCTAGATGAAGGCCTTTGATAGTTTGGTGGAGGTGGTAAGGAAGGTGCACGGCCAAGAAAGCACACTCATTTGGTAACCCGCATAAAAGAGGTGGCGGGTGTGCCAAGCGCCAATTCTGTGCTGGAACCTTTCAATGATCGGGTCAAGGAATCCCACCTGAAATCATCCTTGCCAAATTGGAATGCCCAAGTACTTAACGGGGTTGCCCATGACTTCCATTTGTAAGAGGCGGAGAATTTCTCGACGCCTCCGATTGGGGATGTTGGGTGAGAAGAGTACCCGACATTTTTCGTAGATCACTCCCGAGCACGCCATGATGTAGAATGCTTCCAGGAACTCTATCAGGCGGGTATGGGTGCCTTGGTGGTCTTCGTAAAAGATGAAGCAGTCGTCCGAAAAGCTTAGAATTGGAATCGGGGGGCCATAGCGGCTTTCACAGGCCACCTAAAAGGTACTGTGCTCTGTTGCCCGTACAAAAGCTCCAATAAGCAGTTATGTGCAGAGGATGAATAGGTATGGAAAAAGGGGGTCCCCTCACCGATTTCCTCTGCCCGGTTTCCGTGATGGGGATTGTGCCCCATTAACGACAACATTAAATTCCACCGATTGTAGACATTCCATATTCAAGGCAATGAAGGCGGGGGGAAAGTGGAACTAACGAATGGTGTATTCAATGAGCAACCAATTGACGTGGTTGTAGGCCTTGGCCAAATCGATTTTGATCGTCATCGGACCTTGCCACCCCGTGCGACGGTTGTTAGTAGTGTGTATCAGTTCCTAGGCAATGAGCATGTTCTCGGTAATGGGCCTCTGCGTGACAAAGGCATTTTGGTAGGGTGAGATGATAGAGTTTATGGATGGCCTAACGCGGTTAACAAGCAGCATAGAAATGGTCTTGTAGCTGACATTACACAGGCTTATCGGACGGTAGCGTTATGGGAGGTGGGCATGTTCCTTTTTTGAGAGAAGAACAATGGTGGTTTGATTGATATCGGGGGGCATTTGCGCCGTTGAAAAGAAATCTGTCACCAATGTGGTGACGTGGGTGCAGAGTTGCGACCAATAGTGCTGATAAAAGTGGCCGTTCAGGCCATCCAATCCCTGGACCTTAGATACTCCTATGCCGAAGGTGGCTTCAGGTATTTCCTCGTCGCCTAGATCTCGGAGCAGGAGGGGTTAAGGGTGAGCATAGGCCGCGTAATGAAAGAGGGTGGACCGTTTTCCATGGGGGTGTGTGAGCATTGCTACCCAACATCCCGTTCGAATGCCTTGTATGGTATTCGTGGTAAAAAACATTGTTGTTGTCGCCATCCGCTATCCAACGCTCCCCGCGAGCATTAGGCACAATATCATTCTTTCTGCGCTAGGCAGCGAGTTATGGAATCGAGAAGGCCGCGTTTCTAGATTAATGTTTAATGGGATGGGTTAGCAATAAGTTAAGGTTGAATTGCCGTCAGCTGGGTCTGGAGAGAGTTGAGTTGGGTATCTGTGTTCTCGTAGTCTGCCTGTTTCCATTGGCGTACTACCATTGTGAATCATCGGCAAGTCATCGAAAACAACCTCTCCCTCCCCCTCGGGTCGCCCCATATACGTGTTACCAATGCCGGAAAGGTCGGGTGGAGGTCCCACGCCATCTCGTGCCGAAACAGTTTGGTCTGGGGGGTTCAAGCAGAAATAGATCAAGTAAACTGTGGGAGTCGGATGTGTGGGAGGCCATGTGGCGGACTCGGGCTGTGGGGAAAGAATTAACCCAGTCATGGTTAGCAAAGAACCGATCGAAACGTTCACAAATGAAGGAACTTCCAATGTGGCGGTTCGTCCATGTGAACGGATGTCCCGAAAAGTCAATGTCGGCAAGGCCACACGGTTCCATGAAAGATCGAGACCGTTGCATGGAGGCCCATGCTTTGGGCCGTCCTCCATGTTTTTCGTTATTATGAAATATGGCATTAAAATCACCCACAATTAACCAAGTTACAATAATAGTGGAAGTATAATTTTTAAGCGATGCCCATACCTGATCGTGGTATGCTGGTTGAGGTGGGTTATAGATGACACTTAAACGGAACGTCTGGTCCGCGTGGAACGTCGCCTCCATATGAATGGACAACGTGTGCAAAATTATGTGATTCATATAATACAGTACCCATATACCTCCAGAGTACCCGAGGGATTGCACAATGGAGCGCCCATCGAAATGCAGCATGTCTATGATACGACGGGCCCGATCCTCATCCCTGCATCTGGTCTCGACTAGAATTAACACCGTCGGATTTTCTGGGCGGTTAGCCCCCCTAACATTCCATCATATGATCCTCATGGGTAGATGGAAGGGGGATTGTGCATGTCCAAGGCAGCTGGCGTGCAAGTGATGAGGTGGGTCGAGCTGGGCGTTTCCTAGTAGCAGGAGGCAAGGTAAGTACTCGAGATTAGATGATGTCGTCACCAGAGTAAAACTGAACAACTAAATATCAACCAGTTAATAATAACTAAAAATCTTTATAATACAATTTTTTTTTTCAGGCAAACACATTTTGATCACACCAATGCAGCATTAAAATCTATTAAATTTCATAGAATTCTTCAGTTCGATCTTAATGCAGTTAATATGCATTTTCACATTACAACATATTACGGAAAGATTTAGAGGGTATACATTAGAGAGGACTATCACTGGGACGACTTTTCTATGAGTTTCACTGGACGACTTGTCTCTCACAAATCTAAAATAGCAGGTAATAGAATGTTTGAGTGAGGTGGTTAATTGCATTATATATCCGCCAGGGATAATAAAAGAGAGAGTTAAAAAAAAGCGATAATAAAAGATAATTTATGACAATAATTCTGACATGATCTAATATATTATTGTAATAGTAATAAAAACTAAGACTAAATTGTTTAAATTAAGGAGTAATTGATTAATTGACTTGGATATTATGGAATTAAAATCATGCAATTTTGACCATGAGGGGTAGTTCAGATAGTTAAAAGAAGTTGTTATGATGACAATTATTGACAATTAATTTTTTTGCGTTTTTGCTCTGACAAAATAGCCGTCCTTTTATTATTGTTACTAATTTTTATTCTGGAATGATCAGTGAAATTTGGTCATCTTTTCTACTAATTAATAAACATGACGTGTATACTTCTTACCAAATAACATCAAATTGTTAAAAAAAGCAATTTAAAGTAAATTCGTGAATTATTTTGCCATTTGCCATTTTAAGGTCGATATTATAGAATAGAAGTAGGAGTGTTTGGGGAATTTTGACTTTGTAGTCCTTTATAGTAATCACGTTTCAAAATTAGTCCTTTATAGTATCTCGGGCCGTTTTTGGTCCTCTAAAGTAACCACAGTTTCATTTTTTGTCCTCTATAGTGTCCTGTTTGGTCATTTTTACTGTGAAATTACGAAATTACCCTTATTTTTTGGCATTTGACTTGCACATGATCTTTAATTTCAATTGTTTTCCTTCAATTTTGGTACAAATCTTTAAGTTATTATACTTACACCCCCACAATTTTATAATAACTAATTTTTTTGATAGTTATGTAATAATCATATGTAACATATTAAAAAGATGGGCAAAATATTTTTTTTATACACAAAATATATATATACACAATTTTTTTTATAACTACAAATTTATAATAGTTATAAAAATATAATAAAAAAATACATTTAAAATTACAAAAAAATACACACATATATATGCAATTTTTCTTTTATCTTCTTCAATTCCTTTTTATATTTTTCACAATTTACAAAATTATTTAAGTTATAAAAAACAAAAAAACAAAGTAATTTTTTTAAAAAAAAAAAATCTTACTATTCAACATCTCTACCCCCACCTCCACCCCCTTTCCCGTAACCACCCCTAGCCCCCTCCCGCCGCCACCCCCCACCCTCAGCCCTCTCCCCGCCGCCACCCCACCCCAATTTCGCACCCCCACCCCCAATTTCGTACCCCCACCCCCAATTTCGCACCCCCACCCCCAATTTCGCACCCTCCCCTCTCTCCCGATTTTGTGGTGGTGATTGAGTTTGAGAGAGGGTTGAGGGTGGGGGTGGCGGCGGGGAGAGGGCGTGGGGGTGGTTACGGGAAGGGGGTGGGGTGGGGGGCGAAATCGGGGGTGTGGTGGTGGTGGGTGGCGGCGAGGAGGGGGCTGGGGGGTGGTTACGCGCGGGAAGGGGGTGGGTAGTAGGGATGATGAATAGTAATTTATTTTTTTTAAGTTACATTGATTTTGTGAAAAATATAAAAAAGAATTGGAAAGATAAAAGAAAAATTG
The DNA here is from genome assembly GCA_948329865.1 of Linaria vulgaris. Lineage (NCBI taxonomy): Eukaryota > Viridiplantae > Streptophyta > Magnoliopsida > Lamiales > Plantaginaceae > Linaria > Linaria vulgaris. The sequence continues at coordinate 15,836,238 of OX415253.1, forward strand.
CATATATATATATATATATATATATATGTTTGTGTGTGAAGATGATATAACTTTTTTTTTTGAATGGAATTTTTTGCATATATATTAAATTTTTGGAGGTAAAATTATTCTCATTATTATTATTAGTAGTAGTAGTATGATGTTAATGTACAAAATTTGTACAACTATAAAAGAATTGAAATAATAATGAGTTTTTAGGGCTTATGTTTTAAGATATTAAATATTATTATTACAAAATTATGAAAAAATGGTTATTATATTATGGGGGCGTAAATATAACAAATGAAAAGATTTGATTGTAAATTGATGGAGAAAAATTGAATTGGAGGTCATGTGCACATCACATGATAAAATTAAGGGCAAAATAGTAATTTTACTGCAAAAGGACAAAAAACAAAACAAGTTACTATAAAGGACCAATTTTGAAAGTTGGTTACTATAAAGGACCAAATTTGCGAAATTCCCGAGTGTTTGTGATAAATTTAAGAAAAAACTATTTAAAGGTTATGACATGTATATTTTAATTTTCCAAACATAACAACTTTTTGATAATTCAAAATTTAACCAAAATCGTGAAATAACAATTAAAACTCTCAAAGCTAACAAACGGGCAAGATTTTCCATTAACAAAAGAACTATCGTTCTACAACTTCAACTTGTGAATTGTGAAATTAAAAAAGAAGCAAAGAAGGATCTGAAAGAGAAAACCATATGCCACTTTAAATTTAGAAATCAAAGAAAAAGAAGGATAGCGCCTTCATGGTGCGCCGTCCCTATTCGAGAGCGCAAGATCGCTAACTGTCACCTCTGTTGGAGAACATAGGCATGGGATTGGACGAGTTAGGTGAACTATATTTTTATATATGTTGGGTTAATAGCTTAATCTGATAACATTTTTGATGTAGCATATTTTGGAATCTACACTTGGCATTCTCTCGTTTGATCACGTATTGCACAAGGTTGTCGCTTTTTGCATTCTAAGGTACATCACAAACTCATTAAAGTTGGGCCTAACCCAAAGTGCTAAGTTAATGTTGGGACAAGCCCACTATACAAATCCAATGAAGTTGGGTCAAGCCCATCAGCACCTAAGCCTATCCAATGGAGCTAATCCAAGCCCATCAACAATCAAGCCCATCCAATAGCCCATGAGGTATCTATAAATACCCCATCCCTGAAGGCAAAAACACACACAATTGAGATTCTACTTTCTCTCTCTAAGTCAGAGATTTTTCTCTCTAGACATGATGCACAATCCAGCACGGATTGACATCCTATCCGACCAGCACGGTCCGACGACATCTCATCTGACAATCCAGCACGGATTGACATCCTATCCGACCAGCATGGTCTGACGACATCTCATCCGACATGGTCCATTGACCCACCAAGCTCTTGTGCGATGCACCATCCAGCACGGATGGGCATCCATAGAAATAATGAACTACGTTTGGCTTGATTCTCTATACGGGATACGTAGGCAGCTTGGCACAACCCAAGTTCAGTCTGAAATCAACAAACCCTTACTTCAGATATGGTGTTTCACGGTGCAGGTTTCTCGAACTCAAAGCTAACTCAGCACCAGCACGGAGCTTGAGTTAGTCTGACGTGGAGTGTCTAGTTAGCAGGACGAAAGCACCCCGCATCAGTGGCGCCGTCTGTAGGAATACGGCAACTGAGCACCAACGGCAATACGACTACTCAGCATCAAGAGGAATCTTTAAGGAGAGCTCATAAGAGAGTTGCACCAACAGGATGAAGCTTCGATGATGCAGCAGAGCCCAACAATCAAAATGCAACTGCTACTGATCAAGCAACCACAGATCGAACAACTACAAAATCGCAGCAGGCTCAACTCATTCAAACTCTGCAACCCACCATTCGAAGTGAAATGCCTTTTATCTGAGTCGCAAATATTGTGCCACATGTAGCCAGAATATATGGGATAAGCACAAAACTCCGTTCCCGCAGCAGATCTAGAGCATATTCATTCCATCGTCGTTCTCTTAGACATGATGGAGCATATTCACATTCAACTACACGATATGTCGGCCACTAAGCATTTCTGTATCACCTTCTCGCAATTCTAGGATGGCCACGCTTTCTCTATTAAATCCAGAGGAGTTGAATCAGTGAGCTTAGCACCCAACAAGTTGAGTGAGGTCTCCCGAGCTCAAGGCTATGAAGTTCGTACGATACTTTTGATGGTGGCGGTAGGATAATATGGTTGTCAGCATCACAAACCATATGTTTTCTCGTGAGCAAGGTCGTCCATATCGATTCTCCTCGCAAGTCTCTTACTTTCCCCAACAATGAATGAGCAACTCAAAGGGATGTTAGAAGCCGTGCTAGCATCATCGCGTGTTCGATGCATGAAGTCTTGATTGGGAGCAACGCCACTATGAGTCTCTTGACTCTCATTTGGCCCTCTTTTTTCATGTGAGCGACGATCATCGGCCCTTGGGCGTGTGTCATGGTGGAACCATCATCCTTCTCCATTAAAGTGACGTTAGATGCCATCCTAGCATCATCGCGTGTTCGATGCCTGAAGTCTTGATTGTGAGCAAAGCCACCATGAGTTTTTTGACTCTCATTTGGTCCTCTTCTTCATGTGAGTGACGATCATCAGTTCTTGGGCGTGCGTCATGGTTGGAACGATCATCGTTTCCCATCAAAGTGACGTAATATGTCATGCTAGCACCATTGCGTGTTTGACGCCTTGAGTCTTGATTGAGAACCACCCCACCGCGAGTCCCTTGACACTCATTTTCTCCTCTTCTTTCATGCGAGTGACGAGCTTCTTGGTTGGTGCCATCTTCTTTACCAGTGAAAGGGACACGAGATACCATGCTAGCATCATTGCGTGTTTGACAACTTGAATCTTGATTGAGAGCCACGCCACCATGAGTCCCTTGACTCTCATTCCTCCTCTTCTTTCATGCGAGCGGCGATCATCGGGCCTTGGATGTGCATCATGATTGGAACCATCATTCTTTTCACTCAATGGGATGCGAGATGTCATGCTAGCATCATCGCGTATTTGACGCCTAAAGTCTTGATTGAGAGCCACGTGCACCACGAGTCCCTCGACTCTCATTTGGTCATATTCTTTCATGCGAGCGACAATCATCGTCCCTTGAGAGTGCGTCATGGTTGGAACCATCCTTCTTCTCCATCAAAGTGACGCTAGATGCCATGCTAGCACCATCGCGTGTTTGATGCATTGATTGGGAGCCACGCCGCCACGAGTCCCCGGACTCTCATTTGGTCCTCTTTTTTCATGCGAGCGACGATCATCAGCCCTTGGGTGTGCGTCATGGTTGGCACCACCATCCTTCTCACTCAAAGCGACGCTAGATGCCATGCTAGCATCATCACGTGTTTGACGCCTGAAGTCTTGAAAGTCTTGATTACGAGCAACGCCACCACGAGTCCCTTAACTCTCATTTGGTCCTCTTCTTTAATGCGAGAGACGATCATCGACCATTAGGCATGCGTCCTAGTTGGCACCATCATCCTTCTCACTCAAGGGGACGCTAGATGCCATACTAGCATCATCGCGTGTTTGAGCCTTAAGTCTCGAATGGGGTTTCTCTAGTTGGTTGCTCCACCTTTGCCGAAAAAATACCACCTAAATACGTAACAAAATCATCCGTTCAGCAAAGGAGTTTCACAAATAAAATTATTTGAAGACATTAAAAGGTTACCTGATGTGACTAGCGAACTCCATCAGATACATAATAATAATAATCATGATAAAAATAACTCAAACGTAAGTATGGAGTGATATTTTTGATGATTCCGTTGGAACTTACAAAGATGAATCAATACAACAGCAGATTGCCTTTACAATGAGCAAAAAAGAACCAATAATGAACCGCCAAATTAAAACCCTTTCACCACCGGTACGGCTTTTGTTTGAGAGAAAAAAAAAGGAAACGGCCCTCAAACCTCTAATCTTGGGGAATTACGTCAACGACAAATTTGCACCGCCGAACTTCACCAACGCGACAGAACTCTCCAAAATCTTTGGAATATTTTTGCACCGCCGACAATAGCCAGGGACCTCGCACGCACGAACTCACTAACGCAACCGAACTCTTCACCTTCACTCGACGTCCTCGCTGTGCACGAGCTGATCAATGCCACCAACGATCTCACCTTGCACGAACAGCAGCTCCACCGGAACTCCTTGCACGAAGAGTATCTCCGCCTGAACTCCTCGCGTCGAAGAACAGCTATACGCATGAGATCCTCGCGCCAACGCCGCAACAACCCCGCACCATCTAAATTCGAGCAGTTGCAAACTTACCTCCTTGCGCTACCTCTTTACCGGCGAACAACTTTGCAACGATCACCCTTGCGCCGAGGAACAGCAGCCACGACGTGATCTCCTCTGCTACCTAAAACCCGGCTGCGCAAGCTCCATCACCACCAGCAACTGCAAACTCCAAGCGCACGTGAGATCCTAACCTCCGAACGCTTGATCGTTGAACAAACGTCGTGACCTCACTGCATGCACGAGCTACTCGTTGAAGTGACTTATATTTATAGGTGAATTTTTGCAAGAAGAGTTTGAAATGAATTAGGAGATTCGTGAAAATCTTGTAAAAAGAAAGATTGAGGAGGAGACTTCCGTTCAAAGTTACCTGTACAAAGATAGAGTTTGAATTTTTTGGATCGCTTAATTGGAAACAGAGTTCCAGTGAAGTTCAATCTCCTAATATGTTTTCCCGATGGAGAAGATAAAGGAAATTATCATGTGTGGATAGGTCTACCTAGACCATCTTGTCTTGGCCCATAATATACATACATAATATATATATATATATATATGTATAATATTATGTTGAAATACATATAGTTAATTCTAATATGCGGACCCCAGGATGAAGTATAGGAGGTGCGCCATCCCATTTCATACAAATGCTGATCAATTGCAGAAAGACCCTTGATTAGTGATATTGCATGTTGGTCCTTTGAAGTTACTGGAATTACAAAAAGGTCTACAGGGAATGTAAAAATTAAAAAATGATTCTTGAAGAGATGGATATTATTTAAGATCCCAACACAAAATGTGAAAAGAAATTCTCAATTTTATAAAATATCAGAGTGGTACATAGAAGAAGAGAAAATAAAAAAATTGACCCAAAACTACTAAAATTACTTCTTGTTGTCTTATCCGTATGATAGCACACTGGGAAGTTGGGGGACTTATGATCTCCAAAGTATTCTAGTGCGGTTCACCACGTTGATGTACGATGATCAACTACTAAGATGGCGCCTGCATCACACGAACCACTAATTAAAATCCCAGAATTTTGACCCTAGTCATTTGGCCAACATAGTCAAACGCTCTCATACAAACGCTCAAATGCATGATCAAATCAATATAACTAAGTGGAGGTCAAGATTGAATTGTCACGCTCAAGAAGTGAAGGCTTATATTTCCAAAGCAAAGAAGTCTTAGCTTTTCTAAAGCTCAAGAACTAAAGACATAGCTTCCAGAAGTTGAAGATGACTTGTCTTTCTCCAAAGCTCATGAAGAAAGCTCATGAAGAGTTAGATTTTCAAAATCTTAACTACTAACGACTTAGCTTCACCAAAAGTCAAGATTGTCAAGAATGTGACCTCCAAACGGTATGCACTGTTGAAGATCGAATGTGACCCCCAATAGGGTACACATTGTTGATGATTGAATGCTACTCTAAGAGAATGTGCACAATGAAGCTTGAACTCAACCCCATACAAGACACGTAGAGTAAAAATTAAATGCGACCCCAGAGGGTATCGAAACAAAGAAGTGAAGGATGTCGCCTATGCTCTTACTGAAGACGCGGGTCTCATCTCAAGAAAAGCTAATACAACGTGGTTTCAGCTTGTGGACAGATCAACTACCTCCAGGAATGAAAATTTTGGATCAACTACATCAAACTACGAACAAATATCTCTCATCAAACTGCAAAAGGAGCTTAATGAAGAGTCAAACTACAAATTAGTACATTTTCAACAAACTACTAAGAGCACTTTATGAAGTGACTTACGCGTCAACAATGCCTCAACAAGAAACCTGCTCCGAGAATAATGCTTCTTTAAGGGACTTTCGCATTGGCACTACTTCATGAAGCAACTTACACCAAAATGACACACACCAGGTTTTCGGGCACTTTCATCATTGTCAGCCCAGTTGCGGTATAGAACTGAGGGACTCCACATATGGCCGAAACAACTAACACAAATTGGTGTAGCCACGAAAGTTTCCTACGTTTCCCAAGTAAAATATAAAGTAGGCCACTATCGTAAGCCCTACCAAAATAAACTAGGTGAAGAGCCTATTGGGTGAATATCCTATAAAGTAGGCCACTATCGCAAGCCCTACCAAAATAAACTAGGTGAAGAGCCTATTGGGTGAATATCCCATAAAGTAGGCTATCAACATAAGCCCTACCGAAATAAACTAGGTGAAGAGCCTATTGGGTGAATATCCCATAAAGCAGGCTATCAACGTAAGCCATACCGAAATAAACTAGGTGAAGAGCCTATTGGGTGAATATCCCATTAAGCAAGCTATCAACATAAGCGCTATCAAAATAAACTAGGTGAAGAGCATATTGGGTGAATATCACATAAAGTAGGCTATCAACGTAAGCCCTACCGAAGTAAACTAGGTGAAGAGCCTATTGGGTGAATATCCCATAAAGTAGCACCCTCCACAACTTCTATCGCGTCAATGTCAAGCTAGGACCAAAATAAACTTGGTGAAGAGCCTACTGAGTTTGCCATCAATGTAAGCCATGCATGTGAAAACCAATAATGGCATTTGGAGACAAAAACAGGCAAGATCAAGAAGACAAACAAAATATGAACCAAGAAATGCTCAATCTACTTCACAATGTCTTATCCGTCTGATAACACACTACAAAGTGGGGGACTTCTGATGTAGCATATTTTGGAATCTACACTTGGCATTCTCTCGTTTGATCACGTATTGCACAAGGTTGTCGTTTTTTGCATTCCAAGGTACATCACAAACTCATTAAAGTTGGGCCTAACCCAAAGTGCTAACTTGTTAATGTTGGGACAAGCCTACTATACAAATCCAATGAAGTTGGGTCAAGCCCATCAACACCTAAGCCTATCCAATGGAGCTAATCCAAGCCCATCAACAATCAAGCCCATCCAATAGCCCATGAGGTATCTATAAATACCCCATCCTTGAAGGCAAAAACACACACAATTGAGATTCTACTTTCTCTCTCTAAGTCAAAGATTTCTCTCTCTAGACATGATGCACAATCCATCATGGATTGACATCCTATCCGACCAGCACGGTCCGACGACATCTCATATGACAATCCAGCACGGATTGACATCCTATCCGACCAGCACGGTCCGACGACATCTCAGCCGACATGGTCCATTGACCCACCAAGCTCTTGTGCGATGCACTATCCAGCACGGATGGGCATCCATAGAAATAGTGAACTACGTTTGGCTTGATTCTCTATACGGGATACGTAGGCAGCTTGGCACAACCCAAGTTCAGTCCGAAATCAACAAACCCTTACTTCAGATATGGTGTTTCACGGTGCAGGTTTCTCGAACTCAAAGCTAACTCAGCACCAGCACAGAGCTTGAGTTAGTCTGACGTGGAGTGTCTAGTTAGCAGGACGAAAGCACCCCGCATCAATTTTGATTTTGTTTTTCTCAATAAAAGAGAATTAATGCAAGTCCTGAAATACAGAACTCTAGCTAATCTATGCAAGACCTGAAATACAATCTCGAGGAACGCTATACACCAATCCGCGAACGAATCTGAATCAAGTGCAATATAATGTATATAAAAAAAGTAACTCAAAGTGTGTTGATTGACTTACATTGTGCACTTTGTTCCCCATCTATGAACTGTTGAATTGGCACATGAAAAAGTACGTATTGTGGCAAAAATATTCTCGATTTTGGTAGGAAAATAAAAATATGGAAGCTTAGGTGGCAAAGTGATAATTGAAACAAAGTTTTAGTGCACCCTGCAAATTTTTAAAGTTAGAATAAATGCAAAAGGGTCTATAGTTGGGATAATCTCTATTTTTTTCCTTAATTCAAATCTCAATCTCCCTCTCCCTCTCTCCACTATTATATTAAAGAAGTGATACGTGACACACTATGTTGCACAGATACTGTCAAAAGTTGTTCGTATCCGTGTTCGATACGTATTAGATATACATACACCTCGAATATGTATCATACATACTACGTGACGTATCCTAATTTAAATATAAATAAAAATCCTGGGACAAGTATCAGACATGTTATGAAGGCGTATCTGGTACATATTCGCCAACTAATAAGACACGGTTAATATTAAAACCAACATGTGATGTTAATTTAACTTTATCAATATTATTAGAGTGTAGGGTGCGATCATACCAGCACTAATGCACCGGATCCCATCAGAACTCCGAAGTTAAGCGTGCTTGGGCGAGAGTAGTACTAGGATGGGTGACCCCCTGGGAAGTCCTCGTGTTGCACCCCTCTTAAATCGACGTGATTCATTCATGGTTCATATAGCCTACCCCAATTTAATTGGGATTACAGGCTTGGTTGTTGTTGTTGTTGTTGTAATATTATTAGAGTGTAAAATCCTTAATATTCTCGTCGAATATGCTTGACACACTAGTACTTTGAGTATTTTATTTGGTATTTTGAGTCTATGTAAAATTGTGGATATCCTTATATAGGCGTGCAACTTTTATTGTGTTTAAACTCGAATATATTTTATTTAAATATGTTATATACGTAAGTGAGCTAAAAGTATTGTTGTATGATATTTTTATTCAAATAGATTTTTATATATAAATATTTATTAATGTAAAATATTCGATCTAGCTTGGACGTATCCTAATTTGTATTTTTTTAAAAACGCATATCTTCGTATTGGTATATTGTCTGATATGTGTCCGTGCAACATATGTGACACATTCTTACACCAAATTTTTTATTTTTTATTTAACTTATATTATTAACCAAAATAGTTGATTTTCAAATTTGACATTAGATATTAATATCTTATTGTCCAAATTCGCATTAAATTCACCTCAAATTACATCACGCTCCCTTGGGTTTTTTTTTTTTTTTTTTTACCAAAAACATCCGTTAATTAAGTCCACTTAGTGCATGAATGCTTTAGAAAGAATAATCATTGCATATTATACGCCACAAAAAATAAATCTTTGATTTCTGAATATTGGTCAAAATACCAAGTTAGTGGACGGAAATTGTCAAGCATCATATAATAGGCCAAAATTAAAATATAACAAAGTTTATGGGTTAAAATTAACATCTTCCCCTATTTTCCCTTCCAATCTGGGTAGACCTTATGTGAGGCTCAACGCTGAAATGAAGGGACCAAGAGGCCTCTCTCCTCGAAGTCGAGTGGCTCAAGCTAAGCTTTCTTTTTCAAGCTCTTCATTAAAATATATATATATATATATTAAAAAAATTAATTCACTCAAGGGTTATTAATTTTTTTTTTCTTTTTAAATTTTATTTTTTTGTATGGAGTTCTTTTTGAATGAATTATTATTTTCATACTCAATATTTTGTATACAAATAAAAATCTATTTAAATTACTGTAAGCAAATTTTATTTTACAGAACTATAAATAAAACCATATAAAAAAATATATTTTCCGTGAATTTTGTGTTGTGTTAATAGGAGGAGTTATTATACGACGTCAAAAAAAAATATCAATGAGGACTAGGACACTATTAATAGCAAAATACACTACAACAAAACATCAGAATTAAAATGCAAAATTCTCTTGTAATAAGCCCCAATTTCGTTTCAATTTTGAATTAAAATTTCTCCATTTGAAAATTAAGATGGCGTTTTTTCGTTTTAATAAGTCGGTCTACCCTTTTATGATTTGAAAGAATGCACATCAACCTTTTGCAGAAAATTTGAGGAAAACACACAGACGGGACGGGCCCAAAATCCTTCACACCATTTCCCTTCTCTACTCTCTCCTCCACTCCTATTCTTGTGACAAGTGTCCACTCGTTGTGTTGTACTTTTTTATTTCTCAAGACTTCTCACGTGTGCCAATTTCTCTTACAAAAGCTACTCTCCATTTTTCTTATGGAAAATTATTTAAGTATTGATGAAACAAATAAATAGTATTTAGAATTTAACTCTTAAAATCTAAAACAAAACCCAATAAGGATACTAAAATATTTTACAGGTATTTATAAATATCCTTTATTCTACAATATTTTTTCTTTTCAAAATCTTAAAATATTTCTTTTTTTGTTCAAAATTAAATCAAACTACTAAAAATATCTCTTTTTTGTAATTTTGTGCAGCTACAAAATAATATTTTGCAAATAAATTAATTTCAGTTAGAGGGATTTGAAAAAACATTCTCGACGTCTTTTTTTCTTGTTAAGGTGAAAATAGGTATCACTTTTTTTTTATTAATATCTGTGTATATATATATATATATGTCTAGTTTTGTACTTTTTAAATATGCAGCATAATCCTTTTGGAATATATATGTTCGAATAAATTCGTCACTTTCAAACTACACGAGTTGAATCCAAATATAAATCTAATATGTTTTTTGTTATAGTTGTAGAACTCAAAATTATAGTCTGGGGTGTAAAATGCCGGCCAAACCAATATCGATGCAAATTTTATAATCTGAGACTCAACCAATTATGTCATGTGATGACAAGTTTGAAAAAAAAAAAAAATCCATAAAATTTTTTTATACACATTTTTACCTTAACAAAAAAAAAAGGACTTTGAGAATGTTATTTTATATCCCCTCTAACTGCGATTAATTTATTTGCAAAATATTATTTTGTGGCTGCAAATAATTGCAAAAAAAAAAGAAGATGCTTTTAGTAGTTTGATTTAATTCTGAACAAAAAAAATATTTTAAAATTTTGAAAAGAAAAAATATTGTAGAATAAAGGATATTTTTAAAGATTGTGTAAAATATTTTAGTATCCTTTTTGGGTTATGTTTTAGATTTTAAGAGTTAAATTCTAAATAATATTTATTTGTTTCATCAATACTTAATAACTTTTCATAAGAATTTGAGAGAAAAATTGGCCCACTTGAGAGTGACTTGAGAATTGAAAAATTACAACACAACTATTAAGTGAGAAGATACTTGTCACAAGAACAGGAGTGGAGGAGAGAATGGAGAAAGGAATGGTTGCATAGGATGTTGGGCGGACGGGTACATCAACAAAATATTTATAATGCAGAAATAATATATATATTATATGAATAATGATTGCCACATCGCACACAGTCAAACAATTTTCTCGTGACGTGACCCACTGGGTCAGCAATCCTTTTTATATTTTGCGTACCAAAGCCCAGCACTCTTAATCATATTAATATAATACTAAATATACTTAAAAAGTTACATTGAGCACAAACAATTAAAGGGAATCGAGGTTTTCCATTAAAGAGGCAGAGGCAGTGGCGTATGGGTTTTCCCTCAGAGAAAAATAATTAAGGGAATCGAGAGAAGAATGACTGGGGCCAAACAAGGTGCAGAAGGAGAGCAAGTCACGCTTGATCTTTTGAAGGAGAGAATGGATGAATTTGCAAAGGAAAGAGATTGGGAGAAGTTTCACAGTCCCAGAAATCTCCTTCTTGCTCTGGTAATTCTTTGTTTATTTTTTTATTTTTATGATTCATCAATCTCTTTTTTATCTATAATTCTATTTTTTTTTTCTTTTTGTCAATCTTCTTGAATTAGTTTGTTCGACGCAGAACATTTATATCTCTAGAGAACTCGAAATTAATATTCGCTTTGTATATATATTTTCACAGTCTTTAATTCATGGAGATTTATATTAAGTAATATATATATATATATATATATATATATATACCCGAAAAATGTTTCAATTATCATTAGATCAGGAATGTTTGTTGGTCAAAGTTGCTAGTTGAAACAGATTCGTAACTATTGGTTTGGCGAATTAACAATAATAATAATAAATTAAATAATCATGAGTTTTTTTCGTAAAAGAAAATTAAAAATAATGACTTTGAATTGTTGAAGATGGTCATTTAAAATGTATATATCAATATATATCTTATTTCAAACTTATTCTTTTGTTCTATTTTATTTTAGGGATTGTTACGTCAAATTAGACTTAATGAGGTCTAAACTTTGCTAGTTTGTGCGAATTGTCTAATTTTCCAGTTTTTCGCAATTTTTCGACAAAAAATCGTCGAAAAAATTATTTAAAGTTTGACTAAAACCTTCCTCTCGTTGAGATGGTTCTAATGGGGGTAACGATGTCGCAAAATTCAAAGTCAATACACGAAAAATTTAATTTAAGTGTATTGAACTTAAATTAAAATTTCTGTGTTATAACTTTGAATTTTGCAATACCGTCACCACCATCGGAACCGTCTAGGGAAGATTTGAGTCAAACTTTAAACAATTTTTTCGATGATTTTTTGTCGGAAAATCACCAAAAAGTGAAAAATTGTGCAATTCGCACAAACTACCAAAGTTTAGACCTCGTTGGGTTTAAAAACAAAGATTTGGCCTTGTTTGCATAAAGTACCAATAGTTTGGGGGTTTAGTAAAATAATCCCTTTATTTTATGATAGAAACACAGCACGTCCCGTGTGAATTGTGATTGGTTTTTGGCGAGCGCTATTGATTTATAAATATAATCTTTGTGATTTTTAAAACGTGAAAATTATTGTATAATCTAATAAAATTTCAAGATAATTAGTAATGTAAATTCTGCAATATTAGAACCGACTTGCCGAAAGATCGTTGCAGAGAGAGCGGTCGTAATCAATCTTTTTTTTCTCTGTTTTTCCTTTATTGAGGAAGTTGTATTGTATGACTACATAGCTTTGTTTTTGGCATACTCTTTTCTTATATTACAAGAAAAACATCAAAACATTGAATGATAGGTATTGTCTTGTAAATGTTCCCCTCAAGTCAAAAAACTTCAGTAACATATTCATCATAGAAAAGTCTCGATATTCTTTCATAGCAAATTCATTGAATCACACACTTTTTTGCACCTTTATCTTTCCCTTTCTCATGTCTCAACCCCCCACGCAATCTTTAGTGTGAATAGTCACCTGTGCCTCATGCAAAGATTCCATTGTGTGGAACAAATAACAGGGTTTTTTAGGCCTCCTTTTTAAAAACACACACTATTTCTCCTTTTACATGTGATTTATTTTTGCTAATTATACAAAGAATGGTGTATGATTCTTGTACCATCGTTGAATTGAATTAATGTGTAGTAGTTATTGTTTAAGAAAACGCAACGTGCATGTATACATGAGGCTTGCTCTGTCCAAAATTGTTGTAAAACACGCCTGGAGGGAGGCGCAAATGTTTATTACCAGGCACAAAAAGGCGTAACTTTGGGTACAAAAAGTCTTCCCTATAAATTTTGTTATTTGGTACAAGCAACTAGCACTATATTGAAAAGTATTTTGAAATTTATCTTTCTGTTTTTGTAAATTTCAACAATACATGTCTAGTTCATTGTCATTGTTGATAATTTTCTTTCTTTTTTTGTTTGATTATTATTACTTCACAACATGTAGAATTTACGCGATGGTCAGACATATTCATATGAAACTTACATAATGACTGAAATAAATTTATGAATTTTTTCTCTTTTGAGTAATTTTTTAACTTGTGAAACATTTTAACTCAATGTTTGTCTTATTATGTTGTTACCATTAATTTTTATAAATTAAGTACCAATTTGCCCTCGTTTTCTAGCTTATGTCCCACCTCAACGTATGTGAAACCACTCGCCTACGCCTGCACCAGGCACCTTTTGTAACGTTGGTCATTATTGGAAGATATATATTTGAAATGCCTATGTTTCAACTGTCGACTACTGCATGTATTAAAATCTCACCACAAATGATGTTCCAAGTGAACTGCGGTGGCACCCAGTTATGGTATTGAAGACTTGAACCGACATATGCATGATTTTATTTATATTTTCTGAAACTTTGTTTGATTAGAGGTTGTTTGTCAATTTTGCACAACTCACGAGATTTTATGGTATTAGCTCAAAGAATAATAATAATAATAATAATAATAATAATAATAATTATTATAATATTGATGATGACGACGACATGTTTTTTGGAATAATTAAACAATAATTGCAAAATGCAGGTTGGAGAAGTGGGTGAACTTTCAGAGATATTTCAATGGAAAGGAGAGGTCCCAAAGGGTCTGCCTGATTGGAAAGAAGAAGAGAAACTTCACTTGGGAGAAGAACTTTCTGATGTTCTGCTTTACCTCGTGAGGCTGTCTGATGCGTGTGGTGTTGATCTTGGTAAAGCTGCACTCCGCAAATTAGAACTAAATGCACTCAAATACCCTGTCAATCTCTGCAAAGGTTCTTCGGACAAGTACTATGATATCCACCGTAAGAAAAGCAACAGTGCCAGCAATACTGGTGGTGGAGATTGAATTCAACAGTTTTAGAAATACTTTCTACTTTTGACAAACCCTTCCTTGTTGTCTTAATAAACCTTTTTTGGAATTTTACGTCTTTTGTTGCTCTCTCACAAAACATATATCATATAATGACATTTTTAGTGGGGTTGGTATTTTATGTCTTAGGTTTTGGCTAATTGGGAAGATAAAATGAATTACGTTGACAGTTGCTTTATATGCATGCTTTCACTTTTTTCGTGTCTCCTTTCCTTCGAATGACTTTCGCAGCATTATCTCTTACCACATGCTGTATTTATAGTTTGTCCAATAGCCATCTTGATCAGGGAGCACTAAATTGTCAGTGACAGTGTATATAACTTAACATCGGGAGTTTTTTTTTTTTTTTTTTTTTTTTTTATTAAGGCTCCGTTTGTTTCCCCGAAAAATAGGAAAATGAGGGAAAACAAGATTTTCCAGGAAATTTCTAAAGGAAAAAAAACATTTTTCCTTATTTTCCAGCGTTTGGCTCATAATGATTTTCCAAGGAAAATTATTATTATGTGAAAATATTTTTTGTATTTATTGTTGATCTAAATGTTTAAAACTCATGATATTATTTAATGCTTTGTAATATGTATTAAAAGTAATAGACCAACAAACTCTATAAAATTAGTTAATGTTTTTTATTTTTGAAGTTCTCCTTAAAACTACTTTATGTAAATTATCAATGTACCTAAACCAATAGCTTGTATAACTATTTTATAAATACTATGATAATTACCTTTACTTTTATATATTTCAATATCTTAATTATTTCTAATTAACTCAAAAATCAATAAACATAAATGATACTCATGCAAAAAAAGACCATAAATAATAAAGATTCAAAAGTTTCTTGGATGTGTTTATAACTTTATATAGAGCTAAAAAGAAATTCGAATTTTCATGTTGGTGGAAAAACATAAAGTTTCAAAAATTTTAAAAGATCTAAAATATATTAATAAAGTTTTTTCCCACCTTTTGGTAGGAAGAAAGATTAAAATCAAATATTTTAGGATAAAATTTATAATTCACACGGTTTACTTATAGGAGAAAAACTTGAAAATATTTTTCTATCTTTTCCAAAATTTCCTTTGTTTTTCGGAAAAATCTTAAATTGCCAAACAGTAGAAAAAAAAGATTTTCCTTCATTTTTTTCCTTTTTCCTTATTTTCCGGGGAAACAAACGGAGCCTGAAAGGTCCTTTTTTATGCATAAAATTCATTATTTGACTTCAATAGAGTTCACAAGAAGGAAACTCCATTACAAAATTAGACACGGTCGCAATATGTTCCCTCTCGTTCTAACAAAGATCTAGCTCATATGGCTAAGTGCTGCACAATTCAAATTCCACGCATAGAGTTAAATCCTAATTAAGTGTAGGAGTATCAGTGTAGGATCTTCTCCCGCACATATGATTACATCTTCTTTTATACGCTTTAGATAATTGGCAAATGTCTAATCAACTATTTTAAGCGTCTGATTATTTGTACATGTTGATTTAGTTATTTCTTTTTGAAAAAAAATAACCAAAACTTAAATAACCTATATATAACTAATAAGTTCTTTTTATTTGTTTATTTCTTTAAATACTTAAGTTATTAAAAGGTTGGACCATGACCCATGACCAGGCAATTCATATTAATTATTTGTTTCATGGGAAACAGATCATCCAATTAAAAAACGTGTGTAATTTTTTACAATTAAAAAACATGTGTAATTTTTTGAAAGAATCTTGAATGGTTTATGATATTAATTACTTATATTTTCCGTTGACATATATGAACAAATTAAAGACATATTTAAAACGAAAGACCGTCAATATATATTTCAAGCTAATTAAAATTTAAAACTAAGACGCTTTAAGTTGTTTTAGTTCATTTAAATTAAAAGAACCAAATTAAGAACTTTATATGTGATTGACTATAAATGTCGATTTTCTATAATATAACATCAAAATCGCCAGAAGAACTGGATAGATATACTATTATATCAAGCAAGCTATGTTAACACTAATTTTTTGGTTTTCTTATTTATCTCTCGACAAACTATTAAATTTTGTTATTTATTCATATATAGTTGTAATTCTTTTAACTTTATCATTGTATAAACCTTTTTATTAAAAAAGAAATCAATATTTAATTCTATCTGCATAAAAGAAGATTATTTTTTTTTTTTTGAAAATAAGATAACATTGGATTACTAGGCCAAAAGCCTAAATAAAAAGTACTGCATGAGAACCATGCAATTACATATGAAAGAACAGCAACTAAACAAATAAAACAGAAGCCTCAGCTCTAAACAGAAAGAAGAGATACATCAG
Source organism: Linaria vulgaris (assembly GCA_948329865.1). NCBI lineage: Eukaryota > Viridiplantae > Streptophyta > Magnoliopsida > Lamiales > Plantaginaceae > Linaria > Linaria vulgaris. The sequence goes on from OX415253.1 coordinate 15,853,067, forward strand.
TCTGGTTCCATCTCCGTGGAGCTAATCCAACATGTATTTTCCTTAGCAGTGCGCGCTAACTGGTGAGCCGCGATATTTCCATCTCGACGGATCCATTGGAACAAGAAATCTGGATTATCTCGCTTGATTCCTCGGATTTCTGAAATTAACGCACCCCCCTCATCTCCTAACTCCCCTCCAACTGAGATACAATTCATAATATCCATATTATCTCCCTCAAAAATCACCCTTTTCCAGCCCCTCTCCACAACAAAAATAATCGCACACAATATCGCCATTATTTCGGTATTGCGCGGTCCTAAAATTCCATCGAAAATCCTTTGAAGCCGTGCAATGCAGTTGCTGTCCGAGTCCCGAAAAATGACACCAGCCCCAGATTTTCCTTCCTCCTCAAACACCGCTCCGTCAACGTTACATTTGATCCACGGCTTGAGAGGCGGATTCCACTCAGCACTATCCTCTCTTTGCCCTCTCTCCAATCTCAACAAACTCGCAAAATTCGCACAAAAATCTGCGATTTCCAGCGGCTTAGAGCTCTTCTCACCCGCATAGAATCTGTTTCGATTTGTCCAAATTCCCCAACACAAGATCACTGCACGTACCACATGTTCCGATTCTCTTAGTGTCAAAATGCGAAAAAACCATGTAATAAAATCCTCCTCTCCCTGGATGTAAAAACCGCACGGCAAATGCGCGAGAGCCCAGGCTTGTCGCGCAACGTGACAAGTGAACAGGGCGTGGCGCAAATCCTCCAAATCAGCCCCACAAATGCCACAATCCGTGTCCGTCCCCATATGTCTATGAGCAAGTAAACTTCTTGTTGGGAGAATGTTGGAGCAAGCGCGCCAAACGAAAAGTTTTACTTTGTTTGGACACGCTAAACTCCAAATTTTCCCCCAAGGTAGAACCGAACTGGATGACTCTCTTCCTTTTTTCAGCATCAGCCCTTGCTCCATAACCAGATGATACGCACTCTTTACTGAAAAAATGCCCGACTTAAGTGCCAAATCAGTACGTCCGCCCTGTTCATAGAACCGAGAGGGATAGAGAGGATCAATTTTGCGTCAATCTCCCAGAACATGTCCCGAACCCGAGTTGTATCCCACCATCCCGTCTCCTTGTCTATAAGATCACAAACCCGAGCATCCGTGACAATCCCCTCCATCGGCGTAATTGGCATAAAAGAGGTTGGTCTAGGCAGCCACGCGTCATCTCTCAATCTAATGGATTTACCGTCACCTACGCGCCATCGGATTCCTTTCTCAAGAATACAAATCGATTCCCTAATGCTTTGCCAAGAAAAGGATTGCCCGCTTCCCTTCTTTGCTTCAAAAATGGAGCAATTAGGAAAATATTTTGCTTTAGAAACCTGTCCCACCAAACTATCCGGGTACATCCAAATTCTCGACGCCTGCTTGGCCAGCAACGCCAAATTGAAAGCACGAAGGTCTCGAAATCCCATCCCCCCTTTTTGTTTACTCCAGCATAGTTTCTCCCATGCAATCCAATGGGTCTTCCTCTTTGCTCCATTATCCCACCAATAATTTCTAGCCATACTTTCAAGTTCCTTGATTAAGGAATCTGGGAGTTTAAAACAGCTCATAACAAAAGAAGGCATGGCTTGACCCACTGATTTAATAAGGACCTCTTTTCCTGCCCCCGACAGCGTCAATTCTTTCCACCCTTGAAAGCGTTTCCAATCCCTTTCCCTGAGATAAGAAAAGAGTTCTTTTTTCGAGCGCCCCACCTCTGCCGGCATTCCCAAATAAATATCATGTTTCTCCGCCACTCTAACACCAAGGATCGCCTGGATTTCCTGTTTGCATTCCATCGATAGATTCTTACTAAAGACCACAACTGATTTATCCAGATTAATCTCCTGCCCCGAAGCCTTTGCAAATCTATCCAAAATCCACATGACCTCCACAGCCGCATCTGCCCCTGCCTCACAAAATAATAGCGTGTCATCCGCAAAGAGTAGATGAGACACTCTCGGTGCATGGCGGCTCACAGCTACTCCCTTCAGTAAACCCCGTCTCTCCGCATCCCGTATTAGTCCTGAAAACACCTCAGTAACAAACAGGAAAAGAGGGTCGCCCTGACGTAAACCTCTCTGAGGAGTAATATGACCAATCTCACAACCATTAATTAAAAGTGAGTAAGACACAGTTCTGACGCATAACATGATAAGCTCAACAAAAAAAACTCTCAAAACCTAGTCTAATGAGTACCTTTTCAAGAAAGGACCACTCGACCCTGTCATAAGCTTTGCTCATATCCAGCTTCAGTGACATGTGTCCCGTCTTTCCTGTTCTTCTGTTTTTCAAAAAATGGTTAATCTCAAAGGCTACAAGAATATTGTCAGTAATAAGCCGTTCCGGGACAAAAGCAGATTGCGTATAAGAAATGATATCGGGAAGGAACGGCTTTACCCTATTTGATATTGCTTTAGAGGCTATCTTATAACAAACATTACTCAGAGAGATAGGCCGAAACTGAGTCATAAATTCCGGGTCTGTGCATTTTGGGATAAGAACAATATGAGTGAAGTTCATGGATGCAGGAAAGACACGATTATTTAAGAAATTCAGAACAAAACATGTAACATCGGCCTTCAGAACACTCCAAAATTTCTGGTAAAAAATAGGGGAGAAGCCATCAGGCCCAGGAGATTTAAGGGCTTTGGTTACCTCTTCCGGCGTAAAAGGTTGTGCCAACTCCTGATTCACGCTCGGACCCACCTTGGCTTGGATAACCTGCAGGACATCGTCTATCTCTTCACTGGACGGACAGTTGGAGTTGAAAATGGATCGAAAGTAGTCAACAGTAACCTCCTCAACGTCCCTACGGGTCTCCCGCCACACTCCCCCCGAATCTCTAACACCCCGAATCTCATTTTTGCTCTTCCTCTCACTAGCCCGACAGTGGAAATAACGTGTATTTCGGTCCCCCTCCCTCAACCATTGGACCTTCCCTCTCTGTTTCCAAAATAATTCTTCCCTATCCATCATAATCTCCAGGTCCCTCGTGATCTCCGCCTCAAGCCATTTGCTCTCACTGGTAATAACCCCCTTCCTGAGCTCCTTAATTCTTTTAGTAAAACTCTCAATGCATTTTTTTATTTCGGCTCCCGAGAGGTTCTTCCACTTTAGTAACCCTACACGACAGCGTTCAAGCTTCGCTGATAAATCGTGCGCCTGCTCTGTGCTGCCCCTATTGGACCAGAACTGCTCAACCAAGCTCACGCAATCCGCTTTTCGTGCCCACGTAGCCTCAAACCGGAACAGTTTGTCCCTTTTCCACTCGGATTTAAAAGTCTGATTTGGTTCCAACTGAATGAGTAACGCCGCATGATCAGAATGGCGCATTGCGATGTGTTCAACTCTCGCCCTCGGGAAGAGATCTCTCCAACTGTCCGAAGCACAAGCTCTATCCATCCGCTCCCAAATGGTCTCTCCTTCTTCTCTGCGGTTACACCAAGTAAAACTCCGCCCCACAAAACCCATATCTGTAAGTCCTGAATCAAGCAAGGCCTCTCTAAAATTGCGCATACACCACGCAGGTTTTGGAAGACCCCCTTTCTTCTTCTCCTGACTCGTAACTTCATTAAAATCCCCACAACAAATCCACGACAAGGATGCAAGATTTCTCAACTTTCTCAAAAGCGACCACGTCCTATGTCTCTGACTAGAATCTGGATCCCCGTAGAAACCCGTAAAACGCCAGTCCTTGTTTTGGTCCTCGTGTTCAATGAGTATATCAATGTGATGTCGAGAAAAACCCAGCAATCTCCCGTTAATGTTCTTCCTCCACAAGAGAGCCAAACCCCCCGATTTGCCTTGTACATCCACCGACACACCAAAGTACCCAAACTGTTGTTTTAGCTTCTCAATCTTCCTCGCGTAGCATTTTGTTTCAATGAGGAAAATTAGAGAGGGGTTGTTTCGGGCAACAGTACCCCGTAGTTCTCGAACTGTCCAGGGGGGCCCCAATCCCCGACAGTTCCAACTTAGTAGATTTATTGAGATCGGCTCGACTGCTCAGCAGCCGGCGCCAAAATACTAGCCATCTGTATATCTTCATCTACCAAGAAATGTGCCTTTTTCATAGGTGGCCCCGAATCAGCATCCCCCTCCGTGCCCCGTTTTTTCCCAATAACTTTGCTCACCGACTCCGTACCACCCGAGCCCCTCTTTCTTACTTTTTTTCCCCGCTCCCTGGACCTTTCCCCCTCCCAGCCCCTAAAACCCCCTTCCCCTTAACCACGTCATGCACCGGCACATTTACAAGATTTGAGTTCGTGATATCTTGAAGAATCCTTAGCGTTTTAACTGTCCCAACATTTAATTTCTCAGTCCCCGTACTATTTTCCTTATTTTGAGGATCTGCCACCATCCTTGCCTTAGTGCTAGACGAATTTACTAACTTTTTCACGCCGCCCTCGTTATCCTCCTCATTCGGTTCAGGCGCCGTGTGTATAATGTCTGAGTCGACATGCATTACGTCCAGCCTATTTCCATCCAGTTCTCGTGGCAAAACCCGTCGGTCCGTTCCCTCTCTAATACTCAGCTCTCGGGTTTTCTGAAAATCAGCACTCGGAGTAGGCGTTCTTGACGTAGATGAAGCAGCCGTATCCTCTTCTTTTTTCGAGTCCGTGCCTTCTCATCCCGGCCATTCAATTTCACCACTCCTTGTAAAATTCTGCTCGACTGATATCCTCCCATCGACTCGGCAGTTTCTCGTAGTCACCCACCATACGACATCACCGTATCTTTTGTTATTACTCCCACGTCGTACTGGGACTCGCAATCAGCTGCTAAGTGCCCCATAACGCCACACAAATAGCAGAAATTGGATAGTCTTTCGTATGTGAGACCAACCATGATTTCATTTCCATTAGACACTTTTAATTTCAGACAACGCAGCAGAGGTTTGGTGACGTCTATTTTAGCTCTGATCCGAAGACTAACCCCTCTCCCCGGAATATTGTCTTCTTCAATAAATTCTCCGATTCGGTTGCCAATAAGTCTAGCCATCTCCCTGGTCTGTCTTGAGAGAGGCAGATCATGTATGTGGATATGGAATGCACTATGGTTGAGATCGACGTGACTCGGGTTTTCCTCTGATCCAATCTCATTCAATATCAGAATTTGCTTGTCAAAGTACCACGGACAACCCTCCAATACTTTCTTCTTATCAAGGACATGGTTAAACTTGAACAAAATTCTCTCCCCCTTAATTTTCTGAATTTCCACCCCTCGCCTGACCTTGAACAAGTTTTTCATCATAGAAACGAAAGAACTAAAGTTGTACGGCCATGTCGTGATTATCCTCCCCACCAGAGTTAAAACGGACGTTTCGTCGTCGTTGAACCAAATTGAATCCGGGACCTGTAAGGCACCCCATCCTCCTCCGATAACTTATGTCAGTATGTGTGAAGGGAGCTGATATCCAGAGGAAAATTTCTCCATGCAGAGCAAAATCATACGAAACCTTCCTTTTGCCCTTTCCAGTTTAATGTCATAAAAAGAAATAAATATATTATTTTTTTGAGCCCAACAAGAAAATAAATATAAAGTTTCGGCATTGAGTTGGACTTGTTTTCATTTTTTTTTCTTTCTTCCTCATATTTATTTGTTCCAAACCTAAATAAAACATTTCAAAATATATATGTAAAAAGATTAAGGTTTTTTCTATTCTGTAAATTAACCACATACGTTTTCTCCCAAAATATAGTGATAATGTTTTTAAGAACTCAATATATTACAAACTTTATATCTTGATATTGGCCGGTGATAATCAATGGGGAATTGCTGTAATTCATTTTATATACTTAACAAAATGCATATGGGCCATACTATTTTCTTGTACTTTGTGGAATTAATATTATCGAAGAAGAGTGAAAAACTATTGTGCGCTTTCTTTTATTAATAAAGATTTTTGCATAGTTTACCAACTATGCAATTTAAAACCTTATAAATTATTGTCGCTAACTTTTTTAAATTGCTTATGATTAGTTTTATAATACCGTAATATGAAAAATTTGCATTTATAAAGACTCTCATTACGTTTATTTATAAATAACGTTAGACCTGATCTACATTATATTTTTCTTTTATTTTTAATGGGAGTGAACAATCACCCCAAAAAAGGAATAGGATGCGTCTACTATCAAAGAATCTTTGATTTTCTAATCTAGTGATCATAATTAATGATAAGAGTGTATTAAAGTAAATTAGATAATTAGATTTTATAGTGGTTGACTATAAGGCCTAGTTTGTTTCCTAGTAAAATAGGAAAAAAAGGAAAAAAAAAGAAAGAAAATCTTTTTTTCGTGTTGTTTGGCAATTTAAGATTTTACTGGAAAAGAAGGGAATCTAGGAAATATTAGGAAAGAGAGGAAAATCCTTTACAAATTATAATAAGTTTTCCCAAAAAAATCATTATGAGCCAAATACTTGGAAAATAAGGAAAAAAATAATTTTTCCTAATATATTTTCGGGAAAATCTTGTTTTCTTTCATTTCCCCTTTTTCTTTTTCTTTTCCCCTATTTTCAAACTACAAGATTCCCGAGCATTAGCTACCGAAAGTTTGCGACCGAAAATCCGTTGCCATTTATTAGCGACCGCTTTTCCTTCTCTACACTTAGTAGCGACGGCGTCCCGGTCGCAGACTGAGGTGGCGACGCATCCACTGTCGCCGACGGACATCCCGACAGAACGTCTGCCGCTACGGTGTATTCGCAACGGCGAGCCCGTCGCCAACAACAAGTAGCGATGGACATGCCGTCGCTACTGTTTAGGGTAACACTGAAGTTGCCCTGGGCCCAAGTAGCAACGAAAAGCTCGTCGCTACTGACTACAGTGTGAAAAAAATAAAATAACCCACCCTCCCCAAAACAGTTGCACCTTCGGATTCTTGTAAGTATTGTTGTGCTCTTCAAATTGTATCTTTTTTTTTATTGATTCAATCGCAATTTCGTACGCGTAATTAGGTAGATCTTCAAATCATAGCTTTACAAAATCGTTATATCGTGTTATATCTAACAAAAAATGAACGAATTGTAACAAATTCGATGGAACTGCTTCAAACCATGTCTTGTGTTTGGTGATTTAGTTTTTATTTCAAATGCAATTAGTTAGTTCTTGTAGATTTGGGTAAGGAATTGCTTTAGGAATCGTTAAATTTTGTCAGATTATGCTTCGATTACAAGATTATACTTTAGGAACCTTTAGGTATTTAAATTGTTAGATTTAGTTGTTAAACATCGACTAATCGTGTTAGATCTCGTAGCTTTAACGATTGTTAAATAGATTTCGTTATATTTAACTCTCGTTTAGTCGATTATGCTTTAGAAACCTTTAGAAAAGTGTTAGTTTTCGTTGAATTGTTAGTTTTTGTTTAAGTGTTAGTTTTTAAACGTTGATTATATATGTCATGCATTCAGGAAATTATATATGTAACTTAATTAATTGGACTAAGTGTTTAGGACTTATTTGATTTAATTATGTTTATAATTAATGCTATTATATTAAATATTATGTATATTAGTTTAGATCTTGTAGATGCAGTTATTAATTTTTTAACATTGCATATGCCTTGGGAAATTTCTATAACTTAGACATAGTTATGCCTGAAGGAATCTCTAACTTAGACATGATAATATTTTGGAAATCCTTATAACTTAGAAATGATTATACGTTTAGGAGTTCTAACTTAGATTTTGAGTTATTACGTAGTACATAGATTTTCGACATGTAGACGATCATACCCGCCCCGAGGGTCGCGATGACCCCCTGCCACCGGTGGTCGTGGTAGATTATGACCTACTAGGCGCATACGTCTACGTGGGTCTGCTACTCCAGATCCCGCTCGTGCAGATGCAGCGCGTTCATCTTCTACTCCACCAGAGGCACGTGGTACGGATCACGCAGGCACATCATCTACTCCACCAGAGGCACCCAATACAGATCACATGGGCCCATCTACTCCTCTAGCAGAGCCTAGTCAGACACGACCCCCTAGTGGAGTTACTAGATGAGATCCGGTGCCTCAGGATAGGTCACAACGTATGGTTCTACAGCTAACCCCCGAGGAACTATTTGAGGATCAGCAACAGATTGTGAAGACTATTACAACGATTACCAATAGGTTGTTGACGGTGTTCATACCATGTTGGACGAAGCTGGAACAAGACGTCAAAGATAAAATTTGGCTAAGCTTTAGGGTGAGTATTTAATATATAAATAGCACAAATCTGGTGTTGATTGTTTTTTTTCTAAAATAAAAGCCTATAATAATCAAACCTTAAATATTTGATTTGTAGAATACATATAAGATTCCGCTTAAAAAAATGTGTAGGATGCACAAGGCATTCGAGAACAAAGCTATGGAAAGGTATAAGAGCATGATGCATGACGCGAAGAAGAATTATCTGGCTAGGAAGGACGATCCAAAGTGGGGAAACCGCAAGAAGACTTGGATGGACAATAAACTAGAAGTAGAGGCGGCGGTGCACTGGGAGAAGGATGAAGTCAAGGAGTTGTCGAGCAAGGCGAAGAAGAATAGGAGAGGAGGAAAGACTCCTGAGGAGAAACCAAAAGTGAATGACACTTACGCTCGAGGATCCATTGGCTACAACCAGTACCGTCTTAGGATGGTATGTTTTATTATATTACATACTTTTAGGTGTTAGTATTGTAATAAGTGTAAATGATATTTTTTTAACTTAATCTTGTCCATTGTAGCGGCGCCCTATGGGACCTTCCGTGTGACACAACGTGCTATATAAGGCCTTGCACATGAAGACTATTGAGAAGGAGTGTGATGGACGGCCAGCGGTACGCACTTGGCTTGACGCCCCCTATGAGGAGCTTTATGTAAGAATCTTCACTTCACCTAAATACTTGTTCTTTATTTTGCAAATTATACTAAACTTCTTGCTAATATTACTAAAAATATCAACAGACAAAGCACTGCGTGGAGTTGCGGCGCAAGCACGATGATGTAGGTGATTGGCATGTTTTCGATCCCGCTGCATGGCAATTGGTGGTTGGAGATCCGAAGAAGGGGAAACAGAAGGGGCTACCGACGGATGCTACTCCTGAGGCTTTTGACATCCATTGGAGATGACATCCCCTATTGGACGAGGCATATGTGGAGGACTTGGAGCGTGGGAACGACAATCGAGGGCGACTGACGGAGCGAGATGGAGAGATATTGTCCAACATATACAAAAGTCAACCCAAGCCTTTGAGACTCACACAGATACACAACCTCCACCACCTCTAGCTGGACTCATACACGATGCATGTAGATATTATCGTAGTACCATGCCACCGATCTATCCTCCTCCGAGACCTCATAGGCATTATCGATATTATATGAGCCGAGCACACAGTTTTCTATTCAGTTTGACGATATGCTGATGTGTGATGACATTGACGACGATGAGTGTTCTCATGCCGCATGCAGTGCTCTTGGGCTGGACAGTTCCTCGAGCAACGAGGACGTGGATCTTGGCAGGAGTTGATTTTGTTGTTTTTGTTACGTTATTATAAACAATGTTGTTTCGATTTATGTTCTTAGTGTTGTAAACTTGTGAAATGTTTATGTACTTTAAATTTTGTTATTTCGGTATGTATTTAAAGTTAAACTTATTTAGTTTGTTATGTAGTTTGGGTATGTAATTAAAACTATGAACTTATGGATGTTTGTTTATGCATGTTTTATGCACTTTTTATGCAACTTATAGACTGCGAACAATTAAATATCAATTCATCACCGCAAACAATTAAATGTCAATACGTAGTAAAAAAATACAATACTATAACTGTTAGCTAATCTTCACTTTCATCTGAATCAGAATCACTGTCTTTCTCCTCATCAGAACCACCATCTTCCTACTCGTCTGAGTCACCTTCTTTCTCCTCGTCTGAATCACCTTATCCCTCCTCGTTTAAATGAACCACTACTCGGCGCACATCTTCAAGCAAATCAAATTCACCGGACCCTAGTTTTACCTCCACATGAAATGAGCCCAACTCTACATAAATGTTTAACCCAACAGATTCATTCTCTTGTAACACTTCTGACGACATTCCACACTGGTCCTTTTCTGACTCCACAATTGAAGACATGTCAATAATGTGTCTAGCTGGAATTCTGAATACAGTTCACCATCCTCTGTGACTTGCCTGGCCCATGTACGGTGTATAATAGGCTTGTAGTGCGGTAGATAATAATATTCAAGTTCTTAAAATGGCCATTGACCTCATTCGCTACCGCCATGCGGTAGATAATAATATTCAAGTTCTTAAATTGCAGTTTTTTGGGGATTATTTTACATATAATGGGTTTTTTTGCTATCAACTACGCTAATAAAAAGTAATAATTAACTAAATAGACACAAAATATTGATTTCATTGCACACTCAAGTGACATTACTGACGCCGTTTCATAATAACACTAATACCTATTGTCGTTGTTTGTCAATACTATATATATGTATGTATCTCCCAATATGATGCTAAATAATGATTGAAACATCACATCATAACGAATCATCACGTCACATTGATACATCAATCATTCCATTTCAAAGATACATCAATCACATATATCAAGATAGATTGATTTTTAATTCCGTCACCAACCCGCTGATATCGAATACTGATATTCGATATCCGTTATCCACCTTCGATATACCGACTTCGATATACCACCTTCGATATATCGAATTTGATATACCACCTTCAATATACCATCCCCGATATCCATCATCCTCGATACACAACAATGCCCGACACGGACATTCGGTATCCATCAGAATTCCATATATCCCAGTGTTCGACATCTTCTTCGATATACAATCCGCCTTCTCATCTCAAGCTTTTGGTGTTCCGGACTAAAGTCTACCTAGAACTAGCGTTAGTGATAGGTGACATAATTTGTTATAAATTGGTTATCCTATTATTGTAATCCCACACTTTGTCAGTGATATAGATCTATCGTCAAATTGGTGGTGTCATCTGTGGGAATACCAGTTCTTGCAATCAGATAGCCACAACATAATTAGAGAATGAAGAGACCTCGACGTGCAAAGGAGTTAGGACAAAAGAAGAAAAACAAAGCCGCAGAGAAATAAGTGATTGAAAAATTAAAAGCATGCCAAATTTAAGAGATACGTTACTTAGAATGGCTCAAAAATATAGTGTTGGTGCTAAAGAAAGTGGTCCAGTGGAGAATGTGCATGGACTATACCGATTTAAACAAGCACTGTCCCTGAGACCCTTTTCCCTCACCGAGAATTGATCTTTTCGTGGACTCGACGGCAGGGTGTGTGCTGTTCAGTTTTGTAGATGCAAAAAGTGGTTTTCATCAGATATTTATGGCAACCAAGGATCAAGCAAAAACAGCCTTTGTTACAGATACCGGCGTTAACTGTTATCGGGTAATACCTTTTGGGTTAAGGAACACAAGCCCTACATTCTATAGGCTTGTGGCCAAGATGTTCTACAAACTAATTGGGAAATCCATTGTGGTCTACGTGGATGATATGTTGATTAAGAGTCTAAAAGGTGAGGATCATGTGAAACACTTTGAGGAATCTTTCGAAATTATGAGGCATACAAAATGAAACTCAATCCTAAGAAGTGTACGTTTGGTATCCCAACGGGCAAATTCTTGGGTTATATGGTTAATGAGAGAGTGATCGAAGCTAACCCTTAAAAGATTCATGGAGTGATAAGTTTACCTTCACCGCGATCAATAATGGATGTACAATGTTTGGTCGGACACATCACGGCGTTGGGATGATTTATCGCCACCTCGGCCGAAAAGAGCTTTCCTTTCTTTAAAGTTTTGAAGAAGGCGACATATTTTCAATAAACGGAGGATTGCGAAAGGGCATTCCAGCAACTTAAGAAATATTTGATGACTGCGCCATTATTAGCCAAGCCAGACCTAGGAGAGATACTTTACCTGTATCTCGCGATCTCGACTAACTCCATCAGCACTGTCTTGGTTAAGGATGTCAACGGTAAACAGTTACCTACCCATTACATCAGTCGCGTGCTCCATGACACGGAGAGAAACTATTTGCAGATCGAACTATTCGCCTTAGCGATAGTGATGACGACCCAAAAGTTGAAACCTTATTTCGACTCGCATCCGTTGACCGTGGTAACAGATAAACCACTTCGACAGATAAAAGGGAGCCCCGAGACCACCGATCACATAGTAAAATAGGCAGTAGAGTTGAGTGAATTCAGGATGGAATACCCCCAGACATCCATCAAGGCACAGGTCCTAGCGGATTTTATGGCAGAAACTTTGGGAAACAGTGTGGATCACTCCTACAACCATATTTTCACTATAATTCAAGACCCTAGACCAAGTAATCGACATTCATCTTAGTTTCTGCATGTGGACGGTTCGTCAACAACCAACGACGGAGGTGCAGGGATTCACTTTGTATTGCCAGACTGTCGAGAATTTGATTTCGCCATTAGTTTGAACTTTTTGATTACGAATAACGAAGCTGAATACGAGGTAGTGCTTATAGGGGTAAGGATGATGAAAATGTTAAGTTTTGACCACTTGGAGATGTTTATGGATTCGCAGTTAGTGGCAAGCTATTTCTCAGGACTCTTCGAAGCAAAACAAGAGACGATGGTCTTATACCTAGTGAAACTAAAGGCTTTGGCTTCAGAGTTCACCACATTCAACTTAACTCAGATCCCCAGATCGAAAAACACAAAGGCAGACGCATTATCAAAGTTCGCGACCTCATCGAACAATTTTGTGGAGAAACACGTTACTTTATTGGCCCCTAATGGGCCGGCAATAAGTTTTATCAAATTCAGCAAGGTTTGGGCTAATGTGGAGTTTATCTTTCCTATAGAGGACGCTTCATATTGGAAGGACAAAATTTTCCAGTACCTCCAAGATGGGAAGCTGCCTAAGGATGCCGAGGCACGGGGACGCCTCAAGTACATAGCATATAGATTCACCATCTATGAAAGGGAGCTTTACAAGCGATACTTTGAGGGGACACTTTTAAGATGCATATCCCCCGTTGATGTATAGTACATTATGAGGGAGTACATGTTGAAAGTTGTGGAAAGCATTCTGGGGGTCTTGCGCCGGCGCAAAGGATTTTGAGACAGGGGTATTATTGGTCAACGTTACGAAAGGACGCCACACAATTTTTCCATAGCTGCGAGAATTGTTAGGACCATGCAAAACTTATCCATAGATCAGCTATGCTAATGTAGCCTTTCAAGGCCTCATGTCGATTCGACCAATGGGGAATCAACATAGTAGGTCCTCTACATATTGCTAAGGGTCGAAAAAATGTCATTTTGGTCGTCGTTAAGTATTTCACGTAATGGGGAGAAGCGAAGGCATAGGCCCACATAACCAAGAACAATATTATCGACTTCATATAGAAGAACATTATTTATCGCTTCAGCCTTCCAAGCGTGCTTATTTTGGATAATGGTACCCAATTTTGGGGTAAGCAACGTAGAAAACCTTCCACTGGCAGGCGATTGTGTTTTTCACAGTATTTATCGTTACTCATGTTAGCATCCTCACTTCTGGTATCTCCAGGTCTTGTCACAAAAAACCTTCCCCGATTGACAGAATGTTCCGCTACTGACACTTGAAAAAGCAGCTTTCAAGGTCTCGTCGCTTCGGTGAATCACTTGAGCCCTTATACATTTTCGATGCCATGGAGCTAGACCAATGAGCTATTCCGCTTTCTTCAAAGGATGGCTGCTTCCAAGCCCACCTCATGGTGCAAAGAATTGAAAATTACACAACACTTCGCAGTTGTGGCACATCCACATGCTAACAGATAGGTTGAGTACAAGAACAAAACCTTGAAAGAGTATCTAGAGCACCGACTTCATGCGACGGGCACAATTAGATGATGAACTTCAAGGGATTCGTTGGGCCTACCGCACTACTCCGCGAACCTCTAAAGGGGAAGCACCCTACACTTTGGTATACGGGTGTGAGGTGGTGGTGCCTATGGAGATAGGCATGACCATCTATCGAATCATTGGATATGATCCAGAGCAGTCAACGCGTTTACATTATTTGGACTTTGATATGATTGGATCTACCAGGGAACATGATTATCAGTGTACGGTAGCCTTTAAGATAGCTATGGTTAGAACTTTTGACAAACAGGTCCATCTACACAACTTTCAAGTTGGAGACCTTGTCTTAAAGAGCGTGAAGGTTAGTAAGTACGTGGGAAAACTCCAAGCAAATTGGGAGGGTCCATATCGGGTTACTCGAGCAAGTTCAAAAGGCTATTATTGTTTAGAGGATATGTGCGGCAACCCTTTACCCCGTCCTTGGAACGTGCAACACTTGAGATATTCTTATTGTTAGACCATCACGTCCTATAATCAAAACTACGCAAAGCTTGATTCCCAATTTGGGATACGTAGGCAACCACTTTTCTAGCCCAACACCGATATATAATAAATCTATTATCCTTTCAATGCAGGAACAAGACGCGACCGACCACACTGCCAAATCAACACACTTGCACGACAAACTACTATCTATGATGGTACAATGACAAATAGGTATCGCCCTCAGGATATATCGCTTGAAAAGGCGACTCCCCATATACCCTCGCGGTAAACATCCTGATACAACAGCAGAGAGGTATCGCCCTCAGGACATATTGCTCGAAAAGGCTACCGTCCATGGACCTTCACGGTAAAGTCACCGAGACGACAGTAAAAGGCATGGGCCTTAGCACAGATCGGTCACTTGTAAGGACGTAGGGCGATAGTCATCCCAAAACAAAATACGATGAAGCATTTAATAAATCAAGACAAAAGAATACTTCAGTAATATTAGCACCAATCTACACCGAGGATAGGAAAATATAGATAGTCTACTATAGTGGTGGAATTACTACATAAGATGCAACAATGTGACTACCAAAATATAACCAACATTCGCCGAGAAAAAAACACATGCAAACCTCAAAAGAAATCTTCTTGATAATTATCAGAAAGATCTTGATGAATTTCCTCCCTCGGGCATAACCTCTACGCCATCTCTACCCACCAACTCGTTGATATCCATGAGATCAACAACGCCACCGAATACGTCATCTAACTTTTCCCGTATATCATCGGGGGAAGTAACCTCTTCCATGACATCAGGAGTTTCCCTCTCCCTACCAGGAGTGAGTGTAAAACCAATCATATGTAAACATCTCTCTTCCAAGAGAGGCATAAATGGATCTTTAGGCCATTGAGGGCATAGAACGACCATTAGTCGAATCTTCAGGCTCCTCCATGTTGGGCCCAAGGTTTGGATCGAGTAGACTAATGTCAAAATCTTCCCTGTAAGAAACCCAGGTTTCCTATTTGATCCACCATGGTCTCTATTCCGAGTTTAAAGTCTTTCTCTCTCGTCGAACGCCCAATTCGAGTAAAAGTGGAGGACCTCAAGAACTCGCGAGCAACAACTCGCTTATGGTTATCTGACTCAAAATGCTCGGATATCTTGGCATTTTGTGTCTCGAGCGATATCACTGTATCCCTATATGAATTTCATTCTCGCTCTAAGATGTCATTTCGATGCCGCAACTGCTCGGCTTCAGACTTTGCTTGTTCAAGCTCCTTCGTAAGTTTCTCCCTCTCTCAACCTGAGCTCTCCAAGCTCATCACGCGCTTTCCTCGCATGCATTTTGGTTGTATGTATCCATGCATTGACCTTATCACAATAATCATTGCTTTGTGCAATGAGCTTTCGCATCGCATCGATTCTCGTATCATGCTCAGATTGCACTTCTGTTAGCATTAAATGGTCTTGGCATAGAGAATAGAATAGGTTTCTGAACTATCGCAACAAGAAATGAAAGGGCCAGCATACTTGGACCAACATATAAACACAATATGAGTACAATGTCAAGAACCTTACCACATAACAAAGCATTACACACATACGCCGCACAACGGATGCCCCCAGATCACTAATATTGTCTCAGGATCGATAACGGGTTAAATACAATTCAGACTTGCAATTCCATCTTCCTCCTGTAAGTTACAAAAACATATCCTCATGGTTAAATGATCCGAATTTGGGTCACGAAGGAAATCGTAGTTCCTTCTGTTTGCCTAGATGGTGGCATCACAAGCAAGAGAGACCATGTCTTGGGCTAGCCTGTGTGCTTTGAGAGATGCTACCTCAATAGTGGACCGGTCCACTTCCCCGGTTTTGAGTTCTACATCTCCTCCAATTTTCGACGGCGTCGATGTTGCTAGTTATGCACCATCTAAAGGGATGTTAGTGACTTCAACGACATCTACACCATTATCTACACCTAGCATAGTCCTACTAGAGCTCGCACCGGTCTTCCTATCACCGACATCCTTATCAAATCGAGCCTTAACGTTCAGATGCCAATAGTTGAAGGGATCACCAGGGGCAGTGGCACTAGAATGACTTTGGGAGGATTGGTAGCCAGCCTCCTATGCGACTAGACATCTAGCTTCACTGCACGTTGCCTCACCTCAACGGAAGCCAACCCTTCTTGAACTTCGGTACGCGTACCTACAATTATACTACCACCATCGTTGTCTAGTCTAACTACCAAGAAACGAGTGGGAAATTGAGAATTCGGTGCGTATAAACAAACACGAGGAACACTGATGTTAGCGGCGATACCAGGTACTCGCATAAGTCCATCATCAGGCCCTTTGACCTGGTGATTGGTGTTGGGCATATTCCCCTCAGTGGTCTTATTAGTAGCCGAGGGATTCTGTTCAGAGGCACCTCCGCCGTGAGAGTCGGGCACATACTGTCACGGGGAAGCAACTTTCTTTTGACGTGGTGGATTCTTAGTTCGCACCATGATTTTCCTGTTAATCACGGGAATATTCAAAACAAGTTTAGTAAAAATAGAATAATCAATATCGAATATTGATATCGAAATGGTATATCGAATTCTCATATCGATTTTACATATCGAATGACACATATCGAAAGTCTGACCCGACATACCTGACAAATTCGATATGAATATTCGATATCTGGCCTTGCAAAATGACAAAGGGACAACAGTAAAATAGTTGGCAAACTAACAAGGTGGGGGGACCACCTTATATAATAAACGCGATCGGGCCCTGCAAGCAATAAATGGCTTCGACATCGGGGACTCAAAACCCAATTTTGATATCCACCAGATATTTGGAAATTTTCGACTTTCATGTTCATCGAATTGTCTAGGAAAATTGGGGAGTATCCGAGCTCTATTTTCACTATTCCAATTTACATTCATATATCTCGAAAACTTGGGGGAGTTGAAGGTACTTATTAAGCAGATACAAGAACTCATCTATCGAGTTTATAAATTATCATTCAAACGATAACTCCTAAACTCGGGGACTACATGATATGGGTAATTCCCGCATTGGTCCAGTCTACCCGGCAATACGGACCTGACCCAGTGAATAGTCAGCCATGTGGCATTATATCGAATATTGTATTCGATATGGTATACAGCAAAGATCTATAAATACCCTTGCCCCGCATACCGAGACATATTAATATTTAATTCTATCACCAACTCGCTGATATCGAATACCCATATTCCATATCCATTATCCACCTTTGATATACCGACTTTGATATACCACCTTCGATATACCATCCCTGATATCCATCACTCGCGACACACCTCCATCCTTGATATCCATCACCTCGATATACAACAATCCCCGACACGGACATTTGTTATCCATCAGGATTCGTTATATCCCAGCGTTCGACATCGTCTTCGATATACAATCAGGCTTCTCATTCTGAGCTTTTGGTGTTTCGGACTAAAGTCTACCTAGAACTAGCGTTAGTGATTGGTGACATAGTTTGTAATAGATTGGTTATCCTATTATTGTAATCCCGCACCTCGTCAGTGATATACGACCTATTGTCAAATTAAATGTAATCACAATTAATAAATTCTAACATCAGATAAGGAAATATAAGCAAGTAATTTATAGGAGATACGCATATCTCAGTCAGTTCATAAGAATTTTATTTATTTCAAATTATAAATGGAAAGTGAATTAAAAAATCGATTTGAAAATGGCAAAATAGTGAACAATAACAATTGCTCTGTATTGGGGAATGTTTCTTTGTGTATATCATATCTCATTTGTATAACTAGGAAGTTGTAAAAATATGTTAGTAATAGTGTGTCGAGATAAGCCAATACAGATATAGACAGATTTTCTTAACACAGTTAAATAAAAAGTATTAATGTTGTTAGAATCCATCGAACAAAAAGTAAATCGTCCTCTTCTGGCTTGAAAATTGATTTTTAAACTTGCTCCTTATGTCTACATAGCTTGTAATGGTCACATGTGAAATTCTAGAGAACCAATCTTGGGCCACACCTGTCAAGGTCGTAGCAAAAATGTGGATTGTACGTTGTTGGTAAAGTCGTAGTGATAGAATTTCGTCTCAATAAAATTATGCTCCATTGGTCATCCTTTCCTATCGTAATTCATAAGTCATCCGCTGCGATACTTTTCCCCTTGATCAAGGACCTCTGACATCATCTCGATTCAAGGTGTGGGACATATAAGGTCTAGCGACTAGGGCCACCCTACATTGCACATCTTCTCTCTCGTTGTTCAAACTTTCCAATCTTCTAGCTTTCTCTGCCAAATCAGCCCTGGATGCCTCTTCTTGATCCACACGACTGCGCTCTGCCTAACGTGACCACGCTTCTGCCATGACTCTACTTCCATTAACAGGGTACGTGCTCTAGCCCGATTTGGTGAGGGCCT
Source organism: Linaria vulgaris (assembly GCA_948329865.1). Lineage (NCBI taxonomy): Eukaryota > Viridiplantae > Streptophyta > Magnoliopsida > Lamiales > Plantaginaceae > Linaria > Linaria vulgaris. The sequence continues at coordinate 15,871,901 of OX415253.1, forward strand.
GGTCCTATCTCCATTTCGATTACGTCTAGTCTCACAAATTTGGCCGTACAAAATCTCCCTCTCATGGATTGGTTACGGAGTCGGCGCGACTTGAGTAGCTGGAATAGTTGCGGCAATCGCCGACTACACCATCACCATAATCTAACTAATCAGTTTTGGCAAAAGAGTAACGGTCGACGCTACTCTAGTCTCTAGAATAGCTTCTGACTGATTCTCCGCAACTAGCTCGGGTTGCTCTAGTGGCTCTAGTACGGGTACGAGGGATAGAAATGGCATATTTGGTCCAACCCTATGTTCGGAGACTGCCCTCCAAGTCGTTGAATCTCAGTAGTTGACCTTTTTTCCGCCCTCTGACTCTAGGAACGAATGACTATAAACACGATTGCTTGTGCTTACATGCCTGTGGTGTTTCAACAGACGACGCAATAGTTTGGTGATATTCTATCAAGGTTACACGAGAAGAATACAAAAAGACAAACAAGCCTAGAATACACCAAACTATGCTACTCTAATAAAGAAGCAGACTAGCTTTGTCCTTAACACCCTCAAGCACATAAAAGTAGCTAAACTTGGGGGGGGGGGGGGGGGGGGGGGGGGGAGGGGAGACTTCAAATGACTCGAAATGAATTTCTCTCGAAACTGGGATCAATCAATATGGGCGAGACTCAAAACCTAGGATCGTCGGAACTGGGTCAACTTCAAATACTTTGGTCTCGATATAAGTTCCTTGAAGTACAGATGTCTCAAGAGTATTAGTTTATCAAATGCCTTCTCTCGAAAGTGTCCTCCAAACCGTCTCACGATAGAAGAGCATATGATTGCTATTATATTAGCGACGTATGTGTTCCTTAAGATCCAAAATAATTATAAGCCTCGAGATGACGGCCCCCTTCTTAGATTTTCCGAATTGAGTATCGAATTGGTAGAGTCTCGAAACAATGTTTCGAGGCATATATAACAGTTTCTTGGAATTGTATTTGGAGATATTTCTTATTGGGCTTTTAATACGACCAACTGGCCCAACTCGTTATAATGGGCCAGACGAATAAGCACACACCAAAGAAGAAAAGTTAAGACCTCTGCAAAAACATCCAAAAAAAAGTTGCTACCACAACGAAACTCATGAATTTACGAGGACGTAACTCCAACTATGTGTCATTACTCAATTGGCGCCCACGATAACTTGTGGAAGAAATCCAAGCATTTGCTTAGCCCATTGCACTAAACAAGATTAACAAAAATCGAGCTCGCGGTAGGCTCTCCTTGGTACTATAAAATATGGTATTGCGAGAAGAGTTGAATATTTTTCTAGTGTATTGGTATGCCATAATATGGTAAAATTACGTGTCGTGTCGCGTGGATGCCATGATGGCATTGATTAACCAATGAATGATCAGAAGCACAAGAAGGCTATAAAGTAAAACTCAGTGGATCATATAAGGATCACCAATATTTGTACATAAGTAATTAGACATCTTATATCATTGGAAAGCCATGTATGACTAGATTGTAAAGGCTACCGCGGATTGTGATTTGGAGGTTGTGAGTGAAAGTTATGCCCAAAATGGTGGAAGTGTTGGTTTGGGCGAGCATGTCGAATTTCGGCTGAAACTCGACATAGGCCAACCTTTTCCCTATAAATATCGCTCCATTTGCTATAAAATGGAGAGACAAAGTGAGGGGAGCTCTCTACAGCCCCTATGTGGAACATTTATGTTCGACATGCATGTCGAGCATTCTATGCTTGACATACAATCTCGACGTGGTAAAGTCAACATAGAAGCCCATAGCGAGAAGCGGATTGAGGTTTCGACATACATACATCGAGATACGACCCATACCCTGAAGCCGCACATAAATGCTTGACATGTAGAGTACCCGACAATGCATTTGGCATAGAGGAAATTAGACATGTCTTTTCAATATGTACTTTATATCAAATGAATTAAATATATTTGAGATGTGGTTCCATAGAAAAAATGGATTGAGATTTTGACATACGTACATCGAGATACAACCCATACAATGAAGTAGGCCTGTCAATGGGTAGGGTTTTACCCAGACCCTACCCAGACCTGATTAAACTCAATGATTTTTATTCTTAAAGAGCCTACCCAGACCCTACTTGGACCCAAAACCCGGACCCTAGGTGGACCCGGACCCTAATTGAACCCAAACCCTACTAGGCCCGTTAACAAATTTCAGTCATGTCAATTATTTTTTATCGATAGCAAATCTCATAATATTCACAAAAAAATATTTTGAGAAAAAAATACCTCATTTAAGGTGATTATAATGAACGTTTTAGAATAAGTTACAGGGTAGGGTTTGGGTCCATACCCTGAGCTAAATTACCCAAAATTTAGGGTAAGGGTGTGGGTCTGGAACCTTACCCTGATTTCAGGGTAAGGGTCTAGACCCTATGCTCATTTTCAAGGTAGGGTAGGGTAAAACCCTGCCCATTGATAGGCTTACCGTGAAGCCGCGCAAAATGCTCGACATGCAGAGTACGCGGCATTGCATTCGACATAGAGGAAATTTGGCATGTCCTTTCGATATGTATTTTATATAGAATGAATGATATTCAAGATATGGTCCCATAGGAAAAAGTGAATCGAAGTTTCTACCTACCTACAATGAGATATGATTAAAATCGTGAAGGCACGCAACTCAGAAACAAGTGAATCACACAGCCCGATAAGTGCTCGGTCCTCAAAATGGATAAATGAACTACGTTCGGCTTGATTCCCTCAACGCAATACGTAGGTAGCTTGGGATAACCAAAATCCAGACCAAAATTATTAAAGATCCAACCCTCCCTTCACCACGCTTCTTGGAGTACATGTGTGCAAAGAACAAAGCTGGTTCCAGCGCAACTATGAACCATTATGTTTTGGAGTATTTTGTCAACCTGCCAAATCAGTAGAAGAATATGCCCCAATTCATTGGCGCCGTCTGTGGGAACACACTGTAATGTACTTGAAAACAAGCAGGAAATCTTAAATTCAATTGATTTTATCTAGAATAATGGCACAAATTAGTGAAATGCCATTGGGCCTAGACTCTAATCGAGGAGGAAGATGAGGGAGTCTCCAACCCAAATCATTTATATTGATCATTTTCTTACATTTTTTCACTTGATGCCATGATATTTCTGAACAAACATATTCCTTGTCTTTTTGCAGTAACAACTGAGAAGAACCTTCGTTGCGGTGACAAGCAACTACGCTTTAAATAGTGTCTGAATTACCTGTATGTGGTAGCAAAGAATTTTATCCCCAAGTGGTATGAAAGAATCTTAACCGTAAGTGGCACCAAAGAGATTTATTGCCAAGTGGTATCAAAGAATCTTACCCATAAGTGGTATCAAATAATTTTAACCGTAAATGGTACCAAAGAATGTTATCTCCAAGTGGTATCCAAGAATCTTACCCGTAAGTGGTACATAAGTATCTTATTCGTAAGTTATTAAAATAAAAAAGACGTATATACCCTCGCAGTATAAACGGCATAATTTTATACCCTCGTGGTATAATGCCAAAAATGGCAGATTCTTATACCCTCACAGTAGTATGCCAACAACGACAGATTCTTATACCCTCGCGGTAGAATGCCAAAAATGGTAAAATTTTATAACATGCCAGAAATGGCAGATTAACATTTACCATACGGTAACATGCAAGAAATGGTAGAATAATATCTACCTATATGGTAACATGTCAGAAATGGAGAAGGAACATCTATCTATATGGTAACATGCCAGAAATGGCAGAGTAACATTTACGTATATGGTAACATGCCAGAAATGGCAGACTAACATCTACCTATACGGTACTATGCCAGAAATGGCAGAGTAACATCCACCTATACGGTAACATGCCAGAAATGGCAGAGTAACATCTACGTACACGGTAACATCACAGAAATGGCAGAGTAACATCTGCGTATTCGGGAACATGCAAAACATGGCAGAGTAACATTTACCTATACGATAACATGGCAAAATTGGCCCAATAAAGTCTACCTACATTGTACCATTCCTCAAGCGGAAGATACATATGTACATACGTGGTACCATGCCTAAAACAACGAAGAAATCTGTACTTATAAGATACCATGCCTAAAATGGCAACAAAACATGTACCTCCACGGTACCCATGCCTTATATGGCAATAAATCAAATACATGGTCACCCACACAGTATCCCGTTAAATATGACAAAATACAAGTTACTGTGAAGCACCGCATGTATTATAAAGTTTGCACACAAATAAGAGACAACACGCTTGTATTAAACCAGATAACAAAAATGAAAAAAGATGAATCGAATTACAATAAGTAACCACGCAGTAGCCCGCCTCTTAAGGCGCAAAAACAAGTACCTATGCGGTACCCCGCCTCTTAAGGCGAAATAAAGCACCCAAGAGATACCCCAACTCTTAAGGGCACATATTCGTTGCTAAATACCTCCTCTAAATATGGCGCGAGCATATAAAGTTCAAGAAGTTAGCTATATAATGGTAGAACACTGCTAGACGCTCAAAAACAACATAAAAATATGAATAAATGAATAAATCATTCATGACAAAACAAATTGGCAATGTCATTAAATTTCTCACCGTAATGAGACTAATCTTACAAAGTGTAACACGCTTGTTATTGCGCCAATCACAATACAAATATTTGGGCGAGGCGTGAGTAAGGACAAACTTGACTTCTAAAATATGCCATAGTGGCAGTAATTATTGGATATACCTCCACCATCAGGGTTAATATCTTCCCCATACTGTTCAATGGATTCAAAAGTAATCCACTCTAAGTGGTATGATATAGCTTTACCCCTTAAGGTGTCGTCAAATCCTAAATGAAGCCAGGGCATGCGATAAATTCTCATCGCTAATAAATGAACATTTCAAGATGAAATGAGATCTCCAATGATACCAATGCGATAATAAGATATATAATGCAAGGTTCAAAATAAAACAAGAATTCCTCTAAAATTCACACACTTAGAGTAAACGGCTATAATTTAATAGATTTCGTAAATGGCAGGCAAAAGCCTTAAAACCCACCTTTCGATTAACGAGAATTGCAAGCTCACACAACAACACTTGAGAAAACGCATACCTTAATTAGTGAAAACTATTAAAAAAACTCAAAAATTCTGGCAAATATAGATGTCGAAGTCAGCAATAACATATCGAGCATGATATCTCAATATATAGAGACATCGAGTTATCGTGCAAATTTTGACGTGAACTATACATATAGAAAACACATCGAGCAAATGTCATTGGGCAAAGATCTCAAAACAACACGTTGCATTTACAAATCCTCGACATGGAGGCATATTCGATATACCTTTCTTTAAAATAGCAAAATCACTCGAGAAAGCAAAGGCTTTCTTTCTCCTCTCGACCACTATTTATAGTGGCTTGCATGCAAAAAAAGGGCATTAATTAACGCCCTTCCATATTCTATATCGAATATGGCATACTCGATGTATAACTGCAATATCATGTCGAGAATACACATTCAATGTGCGCTTCATTTCGGAACTCCTATATTCGATGTATACTAATTTAATATTTTATTTTCATATATACTCGGCAACGGCAATTATCGAATTATGTGAGTCGATATAACACCCATGTCGAAACCCTTTGCTCGATATATCCTAGTCCTGATATCATGCACATTCGATATCTTCCAATTTCCATATCGCTGCTACTTCTCCCTTAGGGCAAGGAATCTCGAAAGAAGGAACAACCTTAAATACACACCTGTCATGCCTAACATGCAAGCTAATTATTATTACATATATAATTTGGCATAAAAATCAGCATACACACTAAAAGTTTCTATTCCGGTCTCGATTTCAAGTGACTATGTATTTCGGGTAACTAACCTTCAGTGAAATCTAAGAATAAATCGAAAAACATCTAAGTATAAGATGTCGAATTTAACAAAAAGATATCAAGTATTTCTACTCGACTTATAACTATGTGGAATTCTGAGTTAAATTTTACATAAGCCCTACATCGAGCAGGTGTCAAATGCAGTCCAACTCGACATTGGCGCATAACGATATTGATGTCGAGTATCATACTCGCTATCCGAGAAATTTTGAAGTTGGACAAAACCGCAGCATCCCGCCATTGTTACTATCAATTGATTAGCCTACTTGGAAGGCCCAAATGACTCACTACAAAAAGTTACATTAAGGCATGGTCGCTTGAAATCATGCTTCAGAATATAAGTAATGAGAAATCTCTAAAAACATAAACCAACCTCCAGCTACACTATGTGCTGGTAGTAACACAAAACCACCCTTTGAGGTGTAAAAATTCTTAAAGCAACACTCTATAATAGCATTATCTAGAAGACTACCTAATTAGGGTACAATGCAACATACCGTACGGGTATCCAAATCATTTACCTCTCAAGGTACCATACAATATACCCTACTCACTTACCTCTCAAGGTACGCCGCAACTTACCTTACATGGTATTTATGCCCTATGCCATACTTAACCTGTTATCCTAGATCATACCTCACAAGGTATAATAAGAATCGTTGTGATACGATGCCGACTACATCTACCTATAAAGGTACCAGAAGCCAACTCGAATTCTACCTCTAACAAACCTCTACTTGACTAACTTAAGAAATACCTACAAAGTTTGAGTTGGTTAGGTACCCACATCACACTCACAAGACCCAGCCACGCTAACGCTATGGCCAGGATAGAGCATTCAAAATATGACCCAACCACGCTAACATATCATATACTGTTATAATGGTAAGATCAAAATAAGCAATAAAGAATGCTTTCCTCAATGACCCTGAATTCTTGGCTCTCAGTCATCTGTTAACCCAACGCGGGGTTGGTTAAAAACTAAAAATTCATAAATAGTCATGTATACACGATCTCAAGTTATAATCACAATAATATATAACTCTTCACATATGAAAACCCAAGCGATCCAACTCGTCTCTGGCATTAATGCTTTTGAGGGTATGACGACCTAGTGCATAGAACAACCCCCTCGTGTTCTGCACTACTCCATACTCAGGCATATTTGTACCTATATTACTTATTATGGGTCCCTTCGCCCCTCGACTCATAGCACAAAATGGCCAATCACTCACCCCAATACGCATGCTATTAGGCGCATTTGCCTCAATACCATCATTCACATTGAATATAGGTGCGTTACTTGGACCTCTCGCGTCCACCTTACCTTGGCATTCCATCCAGCCAGCAGCACACGAGTGTGTCTTACCACCTTCCAGTCGGTACATGTATGAGTCCCGCACTAAACTCTCAGCTTATGTGACTACAATATCAAAGTATATCGCCACATCATAATTTTTTGCATATAATTCCAAATAAGAGTAGATATCTAGCAATTCTTCTTATATTGCATTGCATGCGACAACATAGTAAATTACTTGTGGAGTGAGAAAACCCTAGTACGTGCTCTGTAGACTGCTAACCAAAAGAAAACATAGGCCACGATCGAGCAAAACTTTATTGATGCTCGTCGTCAGGATCCAAAATCCTTCTTATATCAAGACATATAGTAAGGTCATGCATACCTGGCACACCTTTTATCCGTGGGTGTTGATTTTGCTAGTAGCCAAAATCTTGCAATGCTTGTTTCTAAACGCACTTTCGTGGCATCTGCCAACGCTATTGTTCTTGCAACTCACCAAATACTCCTCAAGATGTATGATACATATTATAACTTCTCATAATAACTCTTCAGCATTTCCCAGAATGGTTGTACTGAAATGCACTTCTTAACAAGTAGCAATGCATCTTAAAGTATCATGTCACAAAATTGTTATCAAGTGACAACCACCCCCATCAAGTTTTCTAAATGACTACAACTCTAATGAAGGCTACAACACGCCTATGTAATCTTTGCAACTAGAAGTTTACACTTTACTTCGTGAAAACGAGATCAACGGCTAGGATTTTGAAGGCAACTCTACTAATGAAGAAGCGAACGATTGAGAAACATTTTATCTCTAATCGATTACATAAATATAATTCAAGTGCAAGGTCTGAATTTGTACAAGGACTTTTCTTTACACCCTATGCAGATTGGGGGACTAATGGTGTGCATCAACATCCATTCATAAATGCTTAATAAGATTTTAAAATGTAATTGTTCTCCAACATCACATTCCAAACTGGGGACTACTAATGTGCATACATATCTGTGAAATGAAAGCAATCAGCCTCAAATTCACTCAATTTGATTGTAACACCTAATCAGAGTTTGAAGTATGCTCGTGTTCCAAGCATGCTCCAAATTGGGGGACTATGGATATGCCATAATATAGTAACAGTACTTTAGAGTTTGAAGTATGTTTGTGTTCCAAATCACACTCCAAACTGGGGGATTAATGGTATGCCACAATATGGTAACAATACGTGTCGTGTCGCGTGGATATCACGATGCCATTGATCGACCAATTACCAGAAGCATATAAATGCCAGAAAGTACAACTAAGTGGACCGTATAGGGATCACCAATTTTTGTACATAAGTAATTGGACATCTTATAATATGACATTGGAAAGCCACAAATGTCTAGGTCGTAATACAAAAGTGGATTGCGATTTAGAGGTTCTTAGTGAAAGTTATGTCCAAAACGGTGAAACTATGGGGTTCTGGGATGGCATGCCGAATTTCGGCTAAAACTTGACAAATGCCAGCCTTTTGCCTATAAATACCCCTCCATTTACCATAAAATGGAGAGATAAAGTGAGGGGAGCGCTCTATAATCCTCTATGTCGAGCACTCTATGCTCAACATACAAAACCCGACATGGTAAATTCGACATAGAGAACATTATACATGTCTTATTGATATGTAATTTATATCAAATGAAAGATATTTGAGATTTGGTCCCGTAGGAAGAATTAGATTGAGGTTTCGACATACGTACATCGAGTTACGACCCATACTAGAAGCCACGCAGAAATGCTCGTCATATAGAGTACCCGACATTGCATTCGGCGTAGAGGAACTTAAACATGTCCTTTTTGATATGTACTTTATATCGAATGAATGGTATTTGAGATATGGTCCCATAGGCAGAAGCCGATCGAGGTTTTGACATACGTACATCAAGATACGACACATATTGTGAAGCCGCGTAGAAATACTCGACATGCAGAGTACCGACATTGCATTATGCATAGAGGAAATTCGACATGTCCTTCCAATATGTACTTTATAAATGAAATATATTCGAGATATTTTCCCATATGAAGAAGCGAATTGAGGTTTCGACCTACCTACAAGGAGATATGGTCAAAACCGTGAAGCTCCACAATGAAGAAACAAGTGAATCACACAACCCAATTAGTGCTCGGTCCTCAAAATATATAAATGAACTACGTTTTAGTTGATTCTGTCAACGGGATATGTAGGCAGCTTGGGATAACCCAAGTCCAGACCCAAATGATTAAAGATCCAACCCTCCCAGTTAACAGGGTAAAAATCCACGTGCTTAAAATACACTATTATTCGATTACCAAAATTACTGGGTATATTATTATTTGATTTGTATTTGTAATACCCTAATCTTGCGAGAACATTCTCTTACTGAACACTCCGAAGTCCAAAGGCCCTCGGAACATCACTACGAAGACTAAATCCAGGAATAAAGCCTAAACGCAGGAACCACTGGAAGACACTCTACGAGGACTTGGACACAAAGATGCAATTTCACGAAGGCACAAGAAAAGCCCTCGGAGATCAAGCCAAGCGCTCGGAGATCAAGACAAGCTCTCGGAGACCATATCAAATCCTTTGGAGACCATGTCAAAGTCCTCGAAGCGTTATTCCCAGGAGTCATGATCAAAGAACTATTATATTACCAGTAGCCATCGGAATATGCGTTATGAAACCCCAAACATAAGAACGCAACACTGCTCACATAAAACACCCTCAGAACCCACGCCAAGAGCAAGAATGAATAAATATACCCCTCGGAGTACACTTCCCAAAGAAGATAAACCAGACTTAACCGTTGCAGAAGCCACCACAATGACAGACGAACGCTCCGTCCCACCTATCCAACATTTTCACAACCCATTGGAGAGAAATAGACCAAAGGACTAGCTCGTCGGAACCCATTGGGGCCACCGGAAAGGATATGATTTGTCCTAGTCAGCGCCCTGTCAGCAGATATACTAAACATATAAACCCTACCTTATCTTTCACGCATATCACAACACATGTACCTACTAAAACACATGCATAACGACACATGTCCCTGGCAAACTCTATATAAGGAAAGAACGAAGGAAAAGAAAAGGGGGGAGGACACACGCACAAATCGAGAAATGATCCAAATTCATTAACAAAATCATACAGGAGGATAACTCTTTCTCCCCTCGGACTCCTCTCTTTCTCTTTTATAATTTCACGAGGGCAACCTCTCCAACAAAGACAAAATCAATTCAATCGATAAAATCGACATACACCAAATATCCAACACCAAAAACAAGAACTACGAGTGGCTTGATTCCCAATCGGGGGATACGTAGGCATCTCGGAAAATATCCGAGTCCAGCCGCAAATTAATAAAAACCAACAATCTCCTCGGGTCGGGATCGGCGTTTCGAAAAAACCGTTATGCTCTTCGTCACAGCTAGCAGGCACGACGAAGATACCGTTAACAACATGGCGCCGTCTGTGGGAACCGTCGTTGAATCCTTGAGCAAGCCCGAGGAGATCGCCGCCGAAACCAAAAGGGAAAGCAGGTGCTATTGCTACGGGGCGATACGCTCCGAAGTTAAGTTTTCCTTTCTCCAATCTCGCGTAATTCGATTTTAACTTTGGAGATCTCCTTGAAAACCATACTACTTTCCAATTGCTATATAAGTGTATATATACAAAGTATGTAAAAGACTTGTAAAAGACTTGGGTAGGAGTGGATTCTTTTGCCTACTGCTTGAGAGGTGCAGAGAAAATCTACAAATGAAAAATGAAATGAAATGAGAGAACAGAGAAGAAGAAAAGAAATAAAGGAAAGGGAAGAAAATGGAGTCACGTCTCTCCTGTGACGAATTTAAGCTATGAAAGAGACACGTGTCCCACACTATTCCTTTTGATAAGAACGTGTCACACTATGGCTGTGGTGAGTTGTAAAAAATATATATTAATCAACTCATTAATGGCTAATCTGCATAAAATATATATATATATATATATATATATATATATATACATATAGCAGACCATTTACGCCAATTGCCTATCACTCTCTCTACACCTTTTTTTAAGGGGCTACTCTAAATATAAAAATAAACGAATTCATAACCAAAAGAGAGATGTAGCTCAGTGGTCCTCGGAGCTCCTCTCCGAGGGACTCTACCCGAAGAACCCGGGTTCGAGTCCCATTCTCGAAGGCTCTATTTTACTATAAAGAGCCTGTATAATGAAGAAAAGAACATCTCTTGTTGTTAAACAAGAAGAGATGGTCCAGCGGTCCTCGGAGTTACTCTCCGAGGGCATCTGCACGGAACGCCCCGGAGAGGGAAAGGAATAAACGATTCAGCCGAAAAGATTTTTTGGAAGTACGTGAGAATATTCACTAAACTCCAAGCACCTATATATACTTAAGAATTTTTCCTTGGATAACCGAGTTAAGCTTGAGCTGTCCAAGCTATATTATAGCCACGGTTACGTGTCTGGGGATACCTCTATTCAGAGAAAGTGTGTCTCCAAAGTTTGTACTACAAACGGACACGTCATGCTAAACAATTTGCTTGGCCAGTAAGAATGAATTTAATTTCTTTAAACTCAATCTTAAATTTTACAATTAAAGGAAAGGGTCTAAGTATTTATAAGTGCTGAAAAGTTATGATGACTATTAGCACTCAAAAAGACAAGTTTTATTACATTAAAAACAAATACAATTATGCTAAGAAGTAGAGAGGCCTCTAGGGCGGGCGGGCGGGGGAGGGGGGGGGGGGGGGGTAGAGCACTCGTTGAGACAGGAGTTGTCACATTTGCAGAAGGAAGGGTCGGGGCACTTGTAGAAAAGGGAGCAACAGAAGAACCAGCCTGTGCCCCCGTATCGGGAGAAGGACGAGCTGTAGGCAGCAGGACTACGACAATATGAGGAACCCGAGTTGGGGCAGAAGATGAAGGAGGAAACTGAGAGCTATTCTTCAGAAAGAGAGAATAGGCTTGTTCCAATGTAGGCCTCTGCATCTCCAGAATATTTATCTGGCGCGGATCAATATTTGGAGCTACCTTCCTATGCACCTGCCCGAAGCATTGAAGAAACCCCCACATTACGTGTCCAACCAAGTATCCATGATTCTTGTGAACGTATTGCTCCTTGACTTGGACAGTAGCCTCCTCTTGGGCGTGATTAACAGCAGTAGTTAGCCTCTGTTGCATCTCCTCGGGGGTGATGCCCCCCGAGACTGGGGCCTTTGATAACTCTTCGGTAAGAGCATCCACCCGACCAAGTGCTTGGGACAGACTATGCTCCAACTCTTTCTGCTTTACTCCCCAGGCAATCTTCTCTTCCTCGAAATAGGTAACCTTTTCTTTCAACACCAACCCCAATGCCTCCATCACCGATACGTAGGATTGGAGCCGCTTGTTTTCCACCCTTAACTTCTGGTTCTGCTTCGTGATCTTAGACCACACTTCTTCATACTTTCCTATCTTCTCTCGGAGATTATTATTTTCTTCCTCCGTCCTCTAAACCTTTCTTCAACAGTGGTTGCCAATTTTTGCAACTTCTCGAACTCAAGTAACAGAAGAGGAAGCATTTTAGGCGCCTAAAAAAGCAAAGCAGAAGAGTAAAGATCCCAGAACTAGACCCTAGACAAATAAGATAGGTAGAAGGTATGCCTTACCAGCATAGCCACACAATTTGTGCAAGCCTGGACGAATTGCCAACCCTCCGATGGAAGAGAATTGGTAGCCGATAGGTATCGAGTAATGGTATCGAGGGCCACCTTACCCTCTTCAGGGCTAGGCTCTCACCCCGAGGCAGAAATACTCGAAGACGAAGGTCCGTCTAACGGTATCCCCCCCGATATGGGCACCTGGGTAACCACCGGACTGTCCAATTGAATGGCGGCAAACAAACTTGGAAGAGGATGATCTGCAAAAGAAGGAGATGCGGCCATCAGCTAATCTAATAAGAGCATCGGATCATCGGAAGCGGGAGGAGCATAAGGATTCAAGGGAAGAGATACTCCTTCAAGATTAAAAAAGTCACCCCCTGCGAATCAGAAACCTCCCCAAGTAAGTAATTATTCCCTAACAGGAGAGACAGAGGGGAAAATAGTTGATCTTTAGAAACTTACCCATATCGAGAGCGTTCTCCGATAGAGGTACTCCCTCGTTCCCAGCAGGGAAGGCTATTCCTTTGTCTATCAAAGACAATTTGTTATAAGTAGAAGGTACAAAATATCTTAATACCATTTAAACCAAGAAGAGGTATGTACCTTTAGGAGGAGTGGCCAATAGTATATCCACCGAATCCCCCGATGTCTCCGAGGGAGGAGACTCGTCGACAGCACCTAAGGGGGGCAATGGCATCCCCCCTATCACTATATCGTCTTCTGCTCCTCCCAACGAGAAGGCCCCCACGAGGACCGCATCTGCGGAAGTTACATCCAAATCCGTTTCTTCTGGGGTATCTGATGTTCCACTAGATGACCGAGATACAGCTGTCGAAGTCGTTAAACGAGACCTTGCCCGCTCAGTATTACCCTCCGCAACCATGGGGACTTCACCTTCCCCTAGCATCAGTCCACCCTCCCGAGCCCCCCTTTCTTCGTGAACACCAGAACCGCTGGCACTTTCCACCATATATGGCCGTAAAGCATCCACTGTAGGGCAATCAAAGTCAAACGAAGAATAACGATCAAGGTAGAATAAGAAATATATATATATGTAAGAACATACCAAAGGTGTTGAAATATTCTCGGGTACAGCCAAGGGGGTCTCGAGTCGATCTATCGGAGCAATATACCGCAAACCCGCGGTCCAATAGAGGGCAGCAAAGTCCCTCGACTCTACCAAAGACTTTCCAGCGAATACGGGGGAGAACACCAAGGTATCGTCTAACACCCTTTCCGGAAATCTGGGCTCCCTCCAAGTATAGGGCATGTCCCACTCCCCATCGGTAGGGCGGACGTAGAAAAATTTGTTCTTCCACGTGCTGTGAGAACTAACGTTGCCCTCGGAGATACGGTCATCTTTGTTCCGATGACTGAAACAATAGAAAGGAGCCCCCCCCGGAGACACTTTCAACCCAAAAATGGAGAAAAACCTATCCCTCGTACACTCTACCCCCCTCACCAAATACCAAAAGCCGAATAAGGCTAGAGCCGTAAAGGAGTTGGGGGTAAGTTGACTAGGGCATATGTTGCAGTACTTAAAAATCTCGCAGTAGAGAGGCGGGAAAAATGCACGTAACCCCGCCTTTACCTGAGGATAGTACACGGTCAAGTACTTCGCCGAAGGAGAATTACCCCTCTGATCCGCTGACGGAATCTCCACCCACACATTCCGGCCCGAAGCGCCATAATCAAGAAACAAACTCTCAATCTCCTCCTGCGAAGCTGTGCTAATTGTCGCTTCAACTTTCTGGGTAGCTCGGGGAGCACCACCTTTATCAGCGTTATTCTTCGATTTTTTCACCCTCCTCGCGCCACCGCTGCCACCAATCCCCGTCACCGCCGCCGCGCTTCTCTTTCGAGAGGTCAGAGAAATGGCCCCCGTCATCCCTCCAGTGCCAGAAGCGGCAGAAACCAGATTGGCTGCAGATTGAGAAGCCATTAGAATTGAATTAGAGAGAAATCTTAAGGCAAATCAAAAAACTTCTTTGGCTGGGGAAGAAGATAAGCTGGAGAAAGTTTTTGCCTAAAGATTGCAAGTGAGAATAAAATTAAAAGAGGAAAGTATTTATAAACCCTAGGCCCAATAAAGGTGTTAAACCCATTAAACTCCTTTACACCACACGATTGGAAATCGTGTGTAGTGGGTTATGAACTGTCACGCCTCCTCATTTATGGAAAACGTAACGGTCCGAATACCTCGGCGAACCCCACCACTTCTGAACGTGGTATTT
The DNA here is from genome assembly GCA_948329865.1 of Linaria vulgaris. Classification (NCBI taxonomy): domain Eukaryota; kingdom Viridiplantae; phylum Streptophyta; class Magnoliopsida; order Lamiales; family Plantaginaceae; genus Linaria; species Linaria vulgaris. The sequence goes on from OX415253.1 coordinate 15,887,033, forward strand.
AATTACGTTTTGATCACAATTAATTAATGCCACAACATTAATTATAATTAATGTCCTTAATAAATGAAGGAAATATATCAACGGAGGCATCGAAAAATCTCTCACCTCGAAGAAGGCAACCACGGTATTCCCCTTACCTCTTCAAAGGCAAGCAAAATACTAGGGGGGCTTGTATTAAACGGGTATAAACATCGAACGACAAAAGTCTACGATACCCCAAAATAGTTCCCCGATACCTTACCGAAGCTTTCCGAGTCCTATATGAGACTCGGATGCCTTTCGAGGATCTACGATGCGACAACTGACAAGGACCTATAAGGTTCTAAATAACTCTACGATACCTCAAAAGGATCGTTAAAAACGTTAATAGTTATCACTCTAATATCCCCTATCGGAAAAAGCGAGAAAGACGCATACATTAAAAGGCCCGAAACCAATGCCTTAAACGACTCCGATTACAAGAGGCTACGATACATCTCTAAAAATTCCGCAATACTCGAACCATCGTAACTCTCGACTTTTTTAAGTTTCTAGTGCAGTCATAATGACCGACTGCACTAAAAATTGGGGGGCTTTGTTAACAGGGTAAAAATCCACGTGCTTAAAATACACTATTATTCGATTTCCAAAATTACTGGGTATATTATTATTTCATTTGTATTTGTAATGCCCTAATCTTGCGAGAACATTCTCTTACTGAACACTCCGAAGTCCAAAGGCCCTCGGAACATCACTAAGAAGACTAAATCCAGTAACAAAGCCTAAACGCAGGAACCACTGGAAGACACTCTACGAGGACTTGGACACAAAGATGCAATTTCACGAAGGCACAAAAAAAGCCCTCGGAGATCAAGCCAAGCTCTTGGAGACCATATCAAAGCCCTCGGAGACCATGTCAAAGCCCTCGGAGCGTTATTCCCATGAGTCATGTTCAAAGAACTATTATATTACCAGTAGCCATCGGAATATGCGTTACGAAACCCCCAACATAAGAACGCAGCACTACTCACATAAAACACCCTCGGAACCCACGCCAAGAGCAATAATGAATAAATATACCCCTCGGAGTACACTTCCCAAAGAAGATAAACCAGACTTAACCGCTGCAGAAGCCACCACAACGACAGACGAACGCTCCGTCCCACCTATCCAACATTTTCCGAGAGATACAACCCATCGGAGAGAAATAGACCAAGGGACTAGCTCGTCGAAACCCATTGGGGCCACTGGAAAGGATATGATTAATCTTAGTCAGCGCCCTGTCAGCAGATATACTAAACAGATAAACCCTACCTTATCTTTCACGCATATCACAACACCTGTACCTACTAAAACACATGCATAACGACACCTGTCTCTGGCAAACTCTATATAAGGAAAGAACGAAGGAAAAGAAAAGGGGGAGGACACACGCACAAATCGAGAAATGGTCCAAATTCGTTAACAAAATCATACAGGGGGAGAACTCTTTCTCCCCTCGGACTCCTCTCTTTCTCTTTTATAATTTCACGAGGGCAACACCTCCAACAAAGACAAAACTAATTCAATCGATAAAATCGACATACACCAAATACCCAACACCAAAAACAAGAACTACGAGTGGCTTGATTCCCAATCGGGGGATACGTAGGCATCTCGAAAAATATCCGAGTCCAGCCGCAAATCAATAAAAATCAACAATCTCCTCGGGTCGGGATCGGCGTTTTGAACAATCCGTTACGCTCTTCGTCACAGCTAGCAGGCATGACGAAGATACCGTTAACACTCCCCTCACCACGCTGCTCTGAAGTAGCAAGATGTGGAGGTTTTCAATTTACCTGCCAAATCAGCAGACGAATACGCCTCAAATCATATATAAACGAATTACTCGTAATAATCGTGGTAGAGAATCAATCAATTTCTTAATTTACTTAATGTATAATTCTCTGCCTAATCTGAATAAACTTTATTGAATTCTCAAGAATAATAATGAGTTAATTTTTGTAAAGGACACTGTTCCGATAAAAATTGCTCAAAATGTAATTAGTGCGAGCGAAAGAAAAACAAAGAGAGAAATAAAGGTTTTATTATAATAATATAAGATACTATACAAGAGCGGTTAGGATGTAGTACCTAGCAACCTGACCGAAAATAAGAAAAAACAAGTTACTGGGTATAAACACTTGACCTGAGTAGCAAAAACGAGCCATACAAAAATGGCATAACATTAAACTATTTAAATGAAATCAACATAAACATCTTATAGACATAGCGTGATTTTATATAACCAAGATAAACCCCGACGTATAGAAGATTCTCCACGGCTTCTAAGGTTACGATTTTCAACCGACTTGTGAGCTTTTTTCTTGATTGCAAAGAAAAACAAAGAGATTTGTGAAGAAGAAACGTAGGAACGTTGCGGTGATACCATAAAGTTATCGAAAAGTATTGAAGTTAGTTTTCGTTAAATCAAGAGTATGCATGCATACAATTATATGAATTCTTAAATATATCTAATTGCCTAATCTATGGGATTTGCTATTATGACAAAATGCAATGACATACTCTATATCTAACTATATACCTACTCTACGGGATTTGCTATTACTAATTTAAATAGGAAACTAGATACTTACACATGTACGTAATTAATTTATAGCGTAATCAGTTCCTTATTACACTACTTATTCTATAAAAAAGATACGTTCTCATTATAATTATGTAGAGAGTGGTTCAAAAAAGTGGAACAAGATCGACTGACGCCCAATTTTTGAAAACTGAAAATTATATAACTAAAAGTTTATTGCTTTTTGCTTCAATTAATTGAATATATATGATGGCAATATGTTAGGATAGTGACCACATGCCATTAAATCTAAGCACCATGCATAAATTTTGTTGAGGTGAAAAGAAATTATCCTGCAGTTCGTCTTCGTGACATTTGTCGAGAAATCCTTTCCTTTTGTCCGCCACATCGCCAGTTGTATAACAAAGACGGCTAGTTTTTAATAACAACAATGTTGCCTTTTGGGCGGCTGCATTTGAACTTGTTAATGATTATTAACTCTTGAAAAAGTCACCCTTTGGTGCAATCTAAGCAGCATCAGAAGGATCATTCATCATATTGGAGCTTCTTCTTTTCGTATTTAAATAAAAAATGTAGTTATTTTTTAAAACTTCATTTGATTATAATACTCGCTTCAGGTTAAAATAATAACGAAATAATCACTCTGTTATGGCGGAAAGAAAATCTTCTCTATTACTGATCTCGTCAAATTATTTTGTTCGCCTATTTTAAGATGCTTCATTTATATGATCCAAGACATACATGTTTTTACGTAATTTATCGATCTATTTTTTAGAACTGGGGAACGGGGAATGTTGTACTATTAGATATACATCTAGGGATCTAAAACATAATAGGTGTGCATTCGTAAGAAAATACACATTCTTCATTTTAGTTATACTTAAGTAGGATGTGGAAACATGGATCAAACTTTGGAGTATGTCTTGGTCTTATATATTCGATTTTTTTTTTTTTTGATATCATGTACACATGTTTTAAAAATTCATAATAATTGTAGATGCATATAAACTTGATAAATTTTTGTGTGTTTTGTTTGGGTAGAGACAAAAGAGAAAACATTTCAATATATTTGGAAGAAAAGAATGGATACTTGATCCATGGTTAGAAATTTATTGAGAAGTTGACGGATTTTATATTTCGACATAATCCCCCAAGGATGAAGGCAAAATCAACCTGCCGTACCCAATTATTTCTAAAATCATAAATATAGAGACAAAATATAGAAAATACGAAAATTAGACTCATGAGTAATGGGATTGGGACCCTCCAAGATACACTATTAGTAGTAGATTTAATTTAACTACCTAGGCATCCAATAGTAGTCTAATTAAATTACATCATCTTAATCATTTATATTACTCATGTCCTTTTATTTTATGAATAATATATATTACTCAAGTCCTTCCTACCAACTAAACTAACCCAGACTATATTATCTTTCAGCACCAGTCCAAAGTTACATATTTTTTATACATCATAGCCAAACAGATGAATTAAAATTACAAAAGAAAAAGGTTCATCTTCTATTTGACGAAAGCTACACCTCGATCGTAATCATGACCCTAACACCCCTAAGATGCAAAAATGCCTCTTTACATATCATATTGCCCATTCGTACTAGTAAATAAATACCATTTTATTAAAATAATTTGTACCTCATAATGACCTTCATGATTACCAAACCGCACGATTCGTCATGGTCATTACGGTATATAAACCTTAGTTTCTTCGAACAATTAATCAAGAAAAACTCATAACCAAAAAAAAAAGAAAAAAAGAAAAAAAAAACCTTAGCAATAAATAATGCTTCGAAGAACAAGTAGTCTCTCCATATTTTCGAACTCCTCCTCTTTACTAGGGTGGTGTCCAACTCGACGACGGAAGAGACGGAGGAAGGGCGGAGCAATAAGGTTAGGAAGCCGGCGGAGAGGTTTCTGCCTCGGTTCGCGACCGGTGGTGCAGTGGGGGGTTGTGGGTTGTCCGCTCCGTGTACTCAAGAAAATGATTACTCAATTGGCGGCTAATGGGCGTTTGGTAGAGGCTTATTGTTGGTCTTTGCCATTTCTACGCCCTCAACTTTTTCCTTTGTGTTGATACGTGTGCCATTTTCATGAATGCTGTATGTTTTCTCCTTGTTTTTTTTGTCCTTTTAATTTCGTGTTGTATTATAAGATGTGACACGCATCTGTGATCGTTACAAGTTCCAGATAATCATGTATAACGGTACAAATGTGAATTTGAACTTCGTTTAAAAGGCTCAATTACTCCCCCCTATAATGTTCTATTTCGATGGCTTTGAATAATTTTAAGCCCAAAATTAGAAGCTGTTACAATTCTATTGTAGAGTTGATAAAATTTAGAATGTCGTCCTAAAATTTAGCAATGAAGTATAAATCAAAATTATACTGGTACAACGAAAAAAAAATATATATCACGAGAAGTCCATTGAACCTTATCACCTAGACGAAGAAAAAGTTGTAACAAGGTTTTTGTAGGTGAACATGCAGAAGAATCTTTGTCAAAACTTGCATTGCAGACATGCGAACGTGTATTTTTACCTCAAAGGTGTCTGGGCTCGGGCCGGCAAAATCCACTCCAAATCCCGCCCTTTCGCCCGGGTGACGCTTGCGTCGTCTCAGCTAACTTGAAAAGTCTCTCTCTATATATATTAACATATTAAGTGTTAGCACAAGGATTTGTTCAAATATAATTTGCCAAGTTAACAAGAAAGTTGGGACTTGGATGCCAAAGTTTTATTTTGACACTCGACTACACAAGAGATTAATACATTTATCAGAAATTTCTACTGATCTTGGATAAAAAATGCCACAATTTAAAACTTAAAAAGATGCAATAAAAGTTATTTCACTTAATGCATAATACGATCTCACGAAAGTGAACATCGGTGTATTAAAAATGTGGCAGCGTATCATTTCTCATAAGCTGAGAACATAAAGTGTTGAGTTCGTTTCCATTCACGTTGTTTACTTCAAAATGTAAGGATCAGAATTCAGAAAAGTACGTTATTTCAAGAACAGTTAAAATTGTGTATTTGAGAGGTAAATTTTTTTAAGTGTTTAACTTCCGGAGAGATATATCTTTTTCCAGAAAGCCTTTCAATGTAAGGCACGGCTCTCTAGATTAAATCGTTGTTAGATATCAAAGTAGAAAAGTAGAAAAGTGTACTAATATCATAATTGAAACTTTTAAATATTCTTGCCTATTTTTTCTAGATTATTTAAAGGCATCATATTTTATTTTAAGTAAAATTAGACCTGTACCACCAAATTTAATCTTTGTTATTAACTATTGAATGAAATGTCAATTGTTAGTTCCATCTTTTTAATAAACATAATTATATGATCTGGATTGATGGGTAATGCAAACGTGAAAATGGCTAATCGTTTTAGGTGCGCCAAACGAAAGTCACTACAACAAACCGGAGCAATAGCATGGAAACTCTTACATCCGAATTTTTATTTTCGGATGCAAGACATTTAGAATCGAAAAAATCCGATGCAATTGACGTTTGGATCAATTGCATCGGATAAATTCGATGCATAGATATATATATAAAAAAATCTTGCATCAGATAAATCCGATGCAGAGATATAACCCCCTCCCCAACTGTATCCATTCAGTCTGTCGTTCTCTCTCACACACACCGTCGATCGTGACCGCCGTTGACCGTCCCACCATCGCCGAAAATCACCCAAAAATACCGGTAAGCAATTCTATTCTTCTCAAGGATCAATTTGATGCAACTTTTACTATTTTTCATCAATTATTTACATTTGTGCGATTTTGAAATTGTTGATATAATTTTGATTATTGTTGTTATTTGTTAATGTGAATATGATTATTGTGTTGTTATGTGAATTCTTAAAATAGTTTTGTGCTAATTTTTAAATTTTGAGATTTTCGGCCTTAATTTGTAGTTTAACAAAAGATTTGGGGTATAAATTGTAGTTAAAAAACTTGAGGGTAGATAAAGTAGTTTTGAGAAAGCTATGGTCTCAATTTAAAGTTTAAATTTTTTGTGGGGTTGAATGTATTTACTAGAGTTTATTTTAGGAATAAGATAGTTAATTAGAAGATTTGGGCTTGTTTGCAAATATCTAGAGCATTTGGTTTATAATATTGAACTTTAGAGGTTACTTTGTAATTTAGAAAATGTGTGTTGAAACAAAATTAGGAGTAAGATTATTAATTCGAAGTTTTGGGGTTATTTTGGAATATGTAGTGAGTTAACAGAAAATATATAGATCGATTGGAAATTCCAATTAATTATATTTCTTATTAAGACTGAGTTGTGAAGAATAACTTTTCTGTAGTGTTGAAATATAATTTAGTAAAGTTTAGGGATAATTATATTGATATTTTTGTCAGATAATTTAGATGGCAGATAGAGATCGGGGATCATCTAGGGGTGGAGGTCGTAGGGGGAGGCGTCCGGGTAAGGAACATGCATCTACTAGTCAGCAGCCACGTAGACCCCCGATGCACCCATTTAACCCACTTGATGATGACGATGATGATATGCCAGTTCACCCTACGCACTATGACCCGTATGGATTTATTGCTGACTTCGAGATAGAGCCTCTTCCACCGATCAGCACTGCCACCACTGAGTCGCCGCATGGCTCGGCGCATGCCTTAGGTTTCGACAGGCCGACATCGTCTGCTGCTTCAGACAGGCCGACATCGTCTCGAGGGCCCGCCGATGCAGGACCATCATATTACCTCGATGACGATGAGACGAGAAATCTTCGAGGGCAGGGCAGAGGGGCACCTATAAAAGATAACCGCGATCAGAGGGAGTGGATCACATTTTGTCCATATACCGTAGGGTCGAGGAACCAATCGTCCATTAGTGCGTCGATTTCTGCTACTTTGAAGAAGTTGTGTCAGGGCCCGTGGTTTCGATTCACGGATTTTCCTCGAGTTTATAGGGACAGCGCATGGAAAGAATTTCAAGCAAGTTTTTTAATGAAATTATTATTAGATATTAAAAATAGTAAATTAAAATGCTTATTTTTTTCATTTATTGTTGTTTATATTTCATATGTATTTGTTTTTAATTATTTATATTATTTTAAATTCGCAGAGCTAATATCAGTGGGCTGAAGCCGACGAGTATAGAGTTAGGAGTGTTTGCAAAACGATTGGCAACAAGCGTTATAGCGAATGCTTGAACTCACTGAAGAAAGTAGTGATGGAGATAAGGGACAAACACGAAGACCGTAGTAGACATGATATATGGATTCCAGAAATACATGAGCATAAATTCATGGAATACTGGATGGGCCTGAACACCATAATAGGTGCGCAAAAGCCAAGATAACCACGCGGAAGGCGACATTGAAGAACTAGTTTGGTGGGAGGCATTCGGGCCAAGAAATGGCAGAAAAAGTGGTAATTTTTTTTTTTATATTTGGTTCTTAAAATACATATTAGGGTGTCGTATTAAAAATTGGTCCTTTAAAATATTTAGTATTAATTTTTTAATTATCTTGTAAAACAGGCTGAATATGAGGGTGTTACGATTAAAGACTTGCCGATAGCGAGGATTTACAAGCTTGGCCTAGCGAAGGAAAAGAAAATGAAAGAAGGAGTTATAACGGAAGAGTGGGTATCCGATGAAGTTCATCAGACTTGGGTAAGTAATATATAATACTATAAATATAATTTAGGAGTTAGAAATTCCACAGTTTACTTATTGAATTTTTGGAATTTGCCCTTGTTTTTCTTGGAGCTTAAGCCCCTGTTTGGTTTTCATTTGAGAGATTTAAAAGTTGTTTCAGAAACAAAAAAAATTGTTTGGTTTAGGACTCCTGAGACAGCCCAATAAGCATTGGAAATGGCCCATTCTTGGTCTCAAAACTCATGAATAAAATAAATAGGAAATAAGGCTACAATATAGGTTCAGGTTTCTGCCACCTTTTCAGCCGTGTCAGCTTCCAAAAGGTGACCGGTCCGACGCGACGCATACTGTTCATCAATTTAGCGCGAAAGCAGTGCACTGTACATCAAAAATTGCGGCAACTCTTCCCTCCAAATTTCAGTAAGTGAATAATAACAACATTGTTCCTTTAATCAAAATTTTGTGTTTTGACAGCAATCCAATTTTCAAATTTTTTCGTTTCCCACGTATGATGTCCTATAAATTACAGGCGTCGCTGTCCTTATTTCCCACGCAGGTTCATAGTTAGTTAAGGTGAGAGAAATTGTTCTAGTTGTTACACCTCATGTTCTCAAACATATTCCTCTTCTTGTTCAACATTGCTTACTAATTTCTTGTTTTGTTGCTGTGCCAGGTGCGAGCAAATCCCTTCTTCCTCTGCTGCTTCCAACAAAAGGTTACATTTTCACCTCATCTATTGGTGATTTTAGTTCGTGTGATATATATATGTATATGTAGCAAAATCTTAATGTCCGTGCTACAAGCATCTAGTGTGTTTATTCTCCCCCTTGTGTGCACATTCACATCTGAACGTTCACTCAATACACGCACAACACGTGTTCCATGATTCTTACCTGCATAAATTTCCATTTTTTCTAAAAAAGTTTCATTGCAGTGTAACCTGTTTACAACATGTGCTGTTCGTATATATTCTTATGCCATGTAATCTTGGTTTGCTCTTACTTTGTATATTAGGATGTTGACGCACATAACTACATGCATTGTATGCTATGACTATGTGGCATAATAGTTTCTGATATCAATGTTGGTCTGATGTTGGGCCAACATCTTTCCAGCATTTCAACCCGAACACTTTGCACTTTGATATGTATTATTTTGACTTTTCCCATTTGCCATGTGTGAGTTAATCGGTTATGTTCGATTGGTTAGTGATACTAACTGGACAAGTTAATTTAGTATTAGATGGTACCTCGCCGCGGTGGCAGGGCCGATAAGGCCCCGGTACGTCCGAAGCGGTCTAAGAAAGAAGATGCCTATTGGGGTGACTTAAATGAGCGTTTTTTCATCAAGCTTATCTACCAGGAATTTCTTGCCGGAAAGTTACTAGGGAGCACCTTTACCACCGGAACATGGAATGAACTGATGTACGCAATGAGAGCAAACTGTCCGGTGAGGTTTGATTACACCGTTGACCAGCTTAAGGGCAAGTATAATAGGCTGAAGGTGCTATGGAGGCACATTAGGTTAGGCAGGTCGAAGACGGGCGTTGGTGTGCACCTAGCTACTGGCAAGCTGGAGTTTGACGACGAGCGTTGGGCGGAGTTCTACAAGGTAAATTGTAATCCGTTATTACTGCAGACTTAATTTCCACAGTGTATCATTTACAAATCAGTCTAATATGTCGGTTGGTTGGCATATTGCAGGAAGATCCCGCTGCCGTCATAAGCTGCAAGAAAGGTTGTCCGGACTGGGAGTTGTTGGAGGAGATGTGGCACAACCGAGTTGCCACCGGCGAGGAGGCCCGATACTCCGGGCAGGGCGGTTCCGATTCCGAAGACGAGATTACGCAACTGGGTGATCCTGATCATGTTGATCCGGTAAGCGATGCGTTTGATCAGGACGCCATTCCTGAAGGTTGTGAATCTTCTGGATACTCACAGAAAGCTTCACAATTTGCGTCAACTAGTCTTAATCCCCCGAACGCCTCCGTGCCCACCCCCCCTGCGGTTAATCTGACTCCTTCTCAGCAGGGGCTTGCAACCAGGCGTGCCCCGAGGAAACGATCCGATAACCCTACTTCCAGAAGCGCAATGCTGGACACTACTCTTAAGTGCTGGAATATGTTGAACGAGACAAAAGCGGCCAACATCACGCAGTCAACTGCCAGCCACATTGGTGAATGCATGGATGCATTGTACAGGCTCGATATTGCGCCTAAGTCATTGTTTTTCGAAGCCATCAAGTGCTTGAAGGACAAAGAGACAAGGCTGTTTTTTATGCGGATGAAGGAAGATGATCGTCGCGAATGGGTGATGCGTCTGCCGGTTGAACAACCCCCTGTCAACATGGAGACTTGCCCCTAGAGCTGCGTTTTCATTTTGTGCCTTCTCGGCCCAATCATTAGTATAAGACTTGTATTCTATGTTTGGTCTCCCCTGTAGCCCTCTTGTAAAATGCCCTTGTTTTGTTTTGTGGTAGGTTCTTGCAGTTCATATTGTTAACTATTTGTATTTGGTTGACGACCGTTAATGGTGTTTGCTTGTGCCCTAACTATTTGACTGCTCTATGGTTGTTACGATATTTTAAAGTTGTCACCTTATGATGGGCTTAACTATGATTCCCCGTTCCGTTTTCCTTTACTAATGGTTATTTTGATATATCGAACTTTATAATCTGCAGCAATGGAATCAGAAAGCGATAACACTGTTTCGACGTTGACTGACAGAAGCAACGATGATAGCGACGATGGCCTTAGCGAATTCATGTTCATTGGTTTGTGTTTGGCACCTGATTGGTTTTATCCGAGGCGCCCTAGGAATAACTCTGAATTGACGGGTTCGAAATGGCTGCTGGAGCTACTGCTTGGTCACGACGATCGGTTTTTTGATGCATTGCGGATGAACCGGGATACATTTTACACACTACACGACACGCTCAAGAACCATTACGGCTTGACCGATTCTAGGAACTCGCAGGTTCAGTCCATGGAGGCACTAGCCATCTTTATGTGCACTGTTGGGTTGAATCACCGGTTCCGTGATTCGTGCGAGCGCTTCCAACACTCAACCGATACCATCCACCGGCACGTGCGCAGGGTGACGAAGGCCATTTTAAACATGGCTGTTGACATGATCGTACCACCGGACTTCGACGTTGTGCATGACCGCATAGCCAAGGATGGCCGATTTTATCCTTACTTTAAGGTATATTTTTAACGATGATAAGTTAATTCATTCCTGCCCACGTTCTGTGTTTTAAATGAGTATGCGTTGAACGTTGATATTATTTAAGGATTAACTGGTGAGCTGATGTTGAATGAACATCGATCGAACATTGTATCCAGATCCTCTTCAAACATTATTGAAGTTTTGTTTTGTGGGCCATTTTAATTTCGTTAGACTATTATAACAAAACCCTTCGTTGAGGCATGGCAGGACTGCGTTGGTGCTATGGATGGTACACATATTTCAGCACACGTACCAATGCATCTACACACGGCGTACATCAACAGAAAGGGACAGTTGAGCCAGAACGTTGTTGCTGTTTATGATTTTGACATGAACTTCACTTACGTCGGTGCCGGTTACGAAGGTTCTATGAACGACTGCCGTGCACTGCAAATGTCTATTGCGAGGGACCCAACCTGGAAACATCCACCGGGAAACAAGTATTATTTGGTTGACTCTGGATTCTCGTTATACACTTGTTACCTAACTCCGTTTGCATCCGGGAGATACCACCTACGTGAGTTCCAAAACAATCAGCCGGTGGGAATGGAAGAGCTGTTTAACTTCAGACATTCGAGTCTCCGAAATGTGATTGAGCGTACTTTTGGTGTGTTGAAGATGCGCTTCCCCGTTCTGAAGATGATGCCCAACTACACTTTAAAACATCAGACTAAGATTGTCATGGCATGTTGTACACTGCACAACTTCATACGCAAGAACGGAATTGATGGTGATTTCTTGTTTGATTTTCACCCAGACGACGTGTACCGTGCCAGCAGCCTTATATCCCGAAGTCGAATTAATGCAGTTGCTGCCGAAGCTAGAGCAATGGATCGAAGGAGGGTCGGAATAGGTAGGGCAATGTGGGACGACCATCGCACTGCAACTTTAGCTGTTTAAAAGCAATTCACATACAATTGCGGGATGACTTTAGACATGTTGTCTATTTTGGGTAGGGTTTAGTTATCGCCTCGACGTGGCCTTCATTTTGAATTGTGCGACATAATCTATTTTGCTGATAAGAATGTGTCGTTACATATGAATTTTTAATCGAATTATGTGGTGGCTATTAATTCTAAGGATATTCCACACATTGAACTTTGGTAATTTATCTCGTCTGTACAAGGTCTTCTTGCAACAGAACTGTTTTCTATGTGGTGGCGGCCCATTAGGAAGAGAACTGGTTTAAATATTGAACAGATGTTACACCAACATCATTTTAACATGGAAGTCCGAAACAACACACAACCCATTTCAGTGTTATTTCAAATAATAGTTTTTTTGGAACGTATAAATTTAATATATCTATAAATTTAGCCATAATTGTTATGAAAACTAAGTTTGTGTTGTTTGCATGTTGTAAATAAAAAACATATTGGCGGTGGGGTGTTCCATTATATGTGATTGCCAAATTCAATCGAATATTAATAAAAAAAAGTATTTTTCATTGGTCAATTAATTGTAATGGGGGCACTTATGAAATATTTATGAACGGGTACACTGTGTGGTGGCTATTAATTCTAAGGATATTCCACACATTGAACTTTGGTAATTTATCTCGTCTGTACAAGGTCTTCTTGCAAGAGAACTGTTTTCTATGTGGTGGCGGCCCATTTGGAAGAGAACTGGTTTAAATATTGAACAGATGTTACACCAACATCATTATAACATGGAAGCCCGAAACAACACACAGCCCATTAGAGTGTTATTTCAAATAATAGTTTTTTTGGAACGTATAAATTTAATATATCTATAAATTTAGCCATAATTGTTATGAAAACTAAGTTTGTGTTGTTTGCATGTTGTAAATAAAAAACATATTGGCGGTGGGGTGTTCCATTATATGTGATTGCCAAATTCAATCGAATATTAATAAAAAAAAGTATTTTTCATTGGTCAATTAATTGTAATGGGGGCACTTATGAAATATTTATGAACGGGTACACTGTGTGGTGGCTATTAATTCTAAGGATATTCCACACATTGAACTTTGGTAATTTATCTCGTCTGTACAAGGTCTTCTTGCAAGAGAACTGTTTTCTATGTGGTGGCGGCCCATTTGGAAGAGAACTGGTTTAAATATTGAACAGATGTTACACTAACATCATTATAACATGGAAGTCCGAAACAACACACAGCCCATTTCAGTATTATTTCAAATAATAGTTTTTTTGGAACGTATAAATTTAATATATCTATAAATTTAGCCATAATTGTTATGAAAACTAAGTTTGTGTTGTTTGCATGTTGTAAATAAAAAACATATTGGCGGTGGGGTGTTCCATTATATGTGATTGCCAAATTCAATCGAATATTAATAAAAAAAAGTATTTTTCATTGGTCAATTAATTGTAATGGGGGCACTTATGAAATATTTATGAACGGGTACACTGTGTGGTGGCTATTAATTCTAAGGATATTCCACACATTGAACTTTGGTAATTTATCTCGTCTGTACAAGGTCTTCTTGCAAGAGAACTGTTTTCTATGTGGTGGCGGCCCATTTGGAAGAGAACTGGTTTAAATATTGAACAGATGTTACACCAACATCATTATAACATGGAAGTCCGAAACAACACACAGCCCATTTCAGTATTATTTCAAATAATAGTTTTTTTGGAACGTATAAATTTAATATATCTATAAATTTAGCCATAATTGTTATGAAAACTAAGTTTGTGTTGTTTGCATGTTGTAAATAAAAAACATATTGGCGGTGGGGTGTTCCATTATATGTGATTGCCAAATTCAATCGAATATTAATAAAAAAAATGTATTTTTTATTGGTCAATTAATTGTAATGGGGGCACTTATGAAATATTTATGAACGGCTACACTGTACAAACTGCCACCCCAACTCTCATTCAATTTATCGAATTCTCGCACACACTCCCGCCGCACCCATAATTTTTGCCCTAATTTTGCTGCAAATTAAAATCTCCCTTTCTACTCCTTTACCCATACCATTCCAACTATCCCCCTCAAATCTATCCTCCATCTCTATATTTGAAATGGCAGATCAAACCCCCTTGGATAGACTCGCTGATGTTGCTTTGACCAAGGATGCACCGAATCAGCCCATGAGTCTTCGCTCGCAAAGAAGGCTTGCTCGGCAAGGACCCAACTCAGTAAAGGAATCCACGCAAGTCGCGGGAAAGGTACAGTCGAAAGCAAGCAAAACTGCTGAGGGAAGCTCCAACATTCCTTCAACATCTACTGCAGATTTGGTTGGAGGTTTCCCAAAATTAATTGCGGGTAAACCTAACCCTAGACTAGGTGGTGTTTCTGCTGCTCGCGGAGGTGTTGTTAGTGAGGCAGCGGCGTTAGCGGATGCTATCCGACTAAAAGCTATGCAGAGGCGAATTACCAGAGGACTGTATGAAAAGGTGACGAACTTTGTTATAAATGATGTTGCACAGTCCCCGGACGCCACCGCAACGGTGGAAAACGGGAATGATACTTCGGGTGCAAATGTGGCTGACGTTGCGAATGAAGACGCGGGGGAGTTTCAGGAGGAGAACGTGGAAGGGGTTACGGCAGTTGGCGTTGGTGAGGTAGCGGCGGAAAAGTTTGGTGAGGCTGCGACTGAAGTCGTTGAGGAGGTTGCGGGTGACCAAGTTTTGGGTAGAAGGGCGAAAGGAGGTAAGAAGAGAACCGCGTCTACAAGAAGTCAACGCGTTAGTAAGGTGAAAAAGACTGCTGAAGGTGTGGGTAAAGTTAAAGTTGCAATGGATGCCGTTGAGGAGATGCGAGAGGAACGGGCGGAAAGGGTTGTGGATGATGATGCTGGGACGGATGTCGTTGAGGAGGCTTTGGGCGATGCAGTTATGGCACCAGCGTCGAAAGGAGGTAAGAAGCGAATCGCGTCTAATAGAAGTAAACGTGTTAGCCGTGGCAATAAGAGGGATGAAGTCGTCGGTGCAGGTACAGGTGTTGATGAAGGGGAAGCTGCGGTTGAGGAGCTGTTAGTGGCACGGGAGGAAAGGGTTGGGGATGATGAACCTGCAACGGAGGTCGCCGAGGAGGCGTTGGGCGATGCAGTTATTGTGGGTCCGTCGAAAGTGGGTAAGAAGAAGTCCGTGACTAAAAGAGGTAAAGGAGTCACACGTGAGAAAAAGAATGCTGCAGTTGTTGGTAAAGGTAAAGTTGTTGTGGAAGAAGTTGAGGAGATGGAAGAGGGACGAGATGATAGGGTTGTGGAAGGGAAGCCTGCAACGGATGTCGTTGAGGAGCCGTTGGGCGAGGCAGATACCAGGACATCGCCAAAAGGAGGTAAGAAGCGAAAAGCGGCAAATAGAACTAAACGAGTTGGTCGTGTGAAAAAGAATGCTGAAGTTGCCTCTAAGGGTAAAGCTGTGGTGGAGGATGATGATGTGGTGGTGGAGGATGAAGGGGAAGCTGTGGTTGGAGATGATGAGGTTTATTTGGACGAAGAATGCGGGATGTTGGGTGATATGGGAGCGGGCTCTGCCTCAAGAAAGACCAAAAAACTGAAGCGTAGCAAGCGAAAGGCCGGTGCAGGTAGGAAACGGCCACGTGTAGTGGAGGATGGTGTTGTAGAAGAAGAAGAAGTAGAAGAGTACCGTGACACAATTTCGCAGTTCTATCGTACCAGTGATTCATCTAGGTTCTATCTAACCAAGGAGATAGAATCTCATTCAGTGGAGTTTCGGACGAACAGGACAATCCGTAAGGAGCGGGTGTTGGAGAAGATTAGCGCGACACAATACAGAATGTTTGAATTCCTTGAATCGAGAGGGGTCATGGGTAGTATGCGGGAGCATGGGCTGTATTCGGCCGAGGTCGTTCAGGAATTCTACATGAATCTATCTAAACATATCACCTGCGGATTGTCGACGAAATATGGCACGGCATGGGTCAGGGGGAAGACGTTCGACATAAGCCCTAAAACGATCAACCGTTTTTGGGGACTGGAAGACGTAGTGGAAGGGGATGACCCTCGACTGGATGAGGTGATTGAGGATTTATCCGGAGGTTTGGAGAGGGAGTGGCAAGCTTCAATGCCAGGCTCGATGCTCACGTCCCTAAGTGCCGTTTTGCACAAACTTGCCTGTTATAACTGGCTGCCTTCGCAAAATAATACCGTTTTGACCAAGGATGCTGATGTGCTGATATATAAGCTGAAGAACGGTCAACCCGTTAATATTGGTGAACGAGTCCTTAGGTCTATGGCAGAGTTTGCTGGGAGGAAATCAGGGATCCTTCCGTTCCCTTCGTTGATCACTGGCCTTCTCCTCGAACAAGCTATGCGCAATGAAGAATTTGGAGAAATGGCGGTGAATAATGATAAGTTCACAATCACATCAACGTACTTGACGAACGACAGGGTGAAGGACTTGCCTTGGGTGGGTGGTGATGGAGTTGAGGCTTCTGAAGACGGGGAGAGGAGGTATCATCTGTCTGCTGGTCAAGCAGTCCCTCAATTTGATGCGGTAGAAACCATGGTGACAACCAAACGTTTTGTGGAGAACCAACTAGCTTGGTACAAAAGTTCATATGCCGATCTGCAAAGAGAGATTGCAGCTAAACAAGTTCGGATGCAGGAACTTGGTGTCCTGATCAACAACATGGAAGAGCTGGTTGCAAACAACGACATGGATTGACCCATGCTTGCTATAGTTTGAACTTTTACTGCTCTGTTTCTACTGGCATGTTTTGTTTTGAATATGATGTATGTTTGGTATTTGGATGATGTTGGTTTGTAGTATCAGTGTTGTGTCTAATTTGCTCTAACTTGAACATGCCTGTCAATTCCATGCGCATCATCCTTTGGGAAGCAATTAATTGACTTTTTAGGTGATGCATGTCAATGAAAGTAGATCGTTCTGGCATCAATATGTTATGCATGTTTAGGCAACATCGATCCAACAAATTGACCAACCCCTTTTGTTGAATGGTTGGGTGTGATGTATCTCATTTTGCTAACCTTTCATAAGTTTGAGGTGAGTATAGTGTTGTGTTTTGTTGTTTGTTAGACCACAACAAAAAGATCTTGGATAAATTGGTTTCCGTGCATAAATAATATACGCCTGCCCAGCCAGCCGCAAAACTGCATTCTATAGTTTTATGTGTTCCATGTTGTTACGACGAAGACGCAACATTAGCCCAACATTCGTTCCAGAATACATTAGGCTATAATTTGCTATGAGGCGATTCATGTGCTATAGAGGTAAATTAGTTATGCGTGGTGTAGTATATTAAATTGGGGGTACTAGTTACAACGTCATGTGATATTCTTGTGTCACTGTTAGAATTACTAATATATTTAATTAACATGCACGTGGGACCCAACCATCGTCAATAAAACGTTCTTAAAATAGTACATGCTGAATAGGTCGGGGTACATACGGCAACAGCAAGATCCGTAACTTAAATACCCGAAGTAAAATTGGTGATTATGAACTTAGTATGACCCACTTTGTATTCGCCGTTGGAATCCAAATTCACAGCTAAGCTTCCCCAACCCGTGCAATACGAGGTTGATGTCGGCGATACCTATCGACAATAGATAGCAGTTAATTTGTCAAATAAATGTAATTAACACTTAACGACACCTCATATAAAATTTCTTACTTTAAAAATGGGCGCGCTCGCGGAATATATCGCACAATCCGCTCCATGCTGGCTCACCGTTTACCATGTACACCACCGCAAATCGATTATGCTACAAACAAATATTCTCATAATGTCTATATGAGTCATCGTTTTCAAGGCGAAGTTATCACAAACAATATACAATGTAAGATTACCTTTAATACTTCGTCAAAAGCGTTTTCTTCGGTATAAACAATTTGGTTATTTTGTTCATCCCAGAAAAATCCATCCCTTGCCATTAGATCCGTGAAAGTATCAAATCGTTGCTTTAGTAGATGGAATTGCCACACGCAATCCGTGTATGAAAAACTTGTTCTGAATTCAATGTTTGTCTCTACTTCGGCTGCTGCTATGGCATCAAAGTGACACAGCGATAGGGTCGTTTTTGTTGTTCGTGCAATGTCGGCAAGGACCTCGATGAATTTGGTGTCAACTTCCTTTGTCCAGTCTTTGCTGTAAAACATATCTTCCTGTGGCATAGGAACAAATTGTGCCATATTATCGGTGTGGTGGTGGATGTTTTATCTGTGGCTCGGTGTGGAAAAAGATCTCCGGTTGAGATGTGCGCAAATGCTTTTGGCTACTCATACTATTATTTATAGAGCACAGCTCATAGAAGATTCCCTACTTTGATTAGCCATAAAGCTGTGGCTTACAACCAATAATAACGGTTTCAAAATGTAATGCGTTGTATTGTTTTGCATATAAAGTGTGTGATTCAGGCATATTACATTACCCCTTTACCGTGCAAAATCAGCGTCATAAGTTACATTATAGGACTATGTCAAAATGGCGCGGGCTTTACCTATGCAGTGTTTTTAACTGTTCCTCCTCGTGCAATTAAAGATGGAAATAAACGTTATTACTTGAGTATTATTTAAGTAATATCCAAACGGTTTTTGATATAATTTGAACACATGTTATCATAAAATATATAAATATAATTATATCAGATCTTAACGAAAAAAAATAAAATAGAATTATATGAGATCTTAACAAATTAATATATCTAAGCATTTGTTTAAGGTTATAATTTATCCATGACGACATGTATGTTTTTTGTGTTGGACATCACGGGATAAGCTATTGTGCAAAATTATTAGAATACAAAAATATATAATACTGTCGCATAGCCTTAGACATAATAGCAACTATGTGGCAACATTGAAATAGGTTTGGCGTGTTTTCGGCTACCCGAAATGATTTGCCAAAAATCAAGTCTGTGATATCTCGCAGATCCTTCAAAAAGCTGTTTGATTTGACAAGACCATGTGCAGTTAATTATCCTGAATCTGTATTTTGCAAATCAATATATAACATGTGGAACCTCAGCTGCGTGACGATTCAAATACTATTTCACGATAAGATGGCAAGTAAGGGCATTATCATCACTGTATTACTTGAGGCAAATAGGAAAACTAAATTAATTTAAAGTTTAATAACATTATTTTGGAAAGTGTTTGATTCAAAATCTATACAAAGTATAAACCAATATTCAATTTTTTTTTAGTTTAGTTATAAGATTTTTTCGGTTGACATATCTAACGTATAATGAAGGCAATTATTTACAAACATAAACAAAAATTAGTTTATAATGTTTTCAATCCGAATCGACTACTCTATATATACATGTATTATAATATATTTGCCCTACTGCTCAATGATTGCTTTTTCGTTAAATTTGTTGAATTTGTTGATCTCAAAAAAGTGTAAAATATCGACCTGTGTTGTATAAATAGATGGTTGAGATATATTTTGGTTTATCGGATAACAATGTTGGATCGATGTTATGTCAAAAACTGCGTCACAAATCAAACAGTATGGTCGTAATATAGACGGTGTTAAAAGGGAAGTAGGATGATACACCACATGCCAACCCAATGGATGTTTTACTAATGAGATAGGTGCCTAACTCCGATATTATCATTATCCCACGGATAATGGAAATTACAAATAAAACGGTAATCATACTTTACATCAATTTAATCTTAACAAACACTGCCATAGCTAAGATCCAGGCCGCCACTGCCAACAATGCTCCAATTCTGTGGCGCTTTTGGTAACGCTCTATTAAGGACTGTTGGCCCTCTAGGTTATTGACAAGCCCTGGAATCACAGCCTTGCACCTGGGGCAAGGTTCGGGGTCAATCCAGGACACCATCTTGCATCTATAGGCCTGCAATAGTGTAATAAAAATTGGTGTAAAATATTACGTACTAGTACCCAGTCAAAACTTTTAAAATGCACAAAGTATGAATATACCCACCGGGCATCTCCAGTAACGGCGACCGAGATTAGGAATTTTCCATGCGGTCTGCATCACCGACTCTCGCCCACAGTGGCACAGAACCAGGCCTTGTACCGACCCTGGGATTTGCCGCCCCCTCACAGCAGAGCTTTCTCCGTATTCCATCGTGATTTTCAAAGTTATAATATACAACACTCGCTTATTCGATTAATTATGGTTTATGTCCCTATGTGAAATGGTTATATAGATTTTCCGCGCTATCTATTTTTGAATTTTTAAATAGATGGAGATTATAAATCTATTATTTTATTTCACAACAGTCATGTTTGACATGACTGGTACTAGCGTGTCCACAAATCCATTTAACATGGTCGCCTTTGTTCATATATTTGGAACGCCCAAATATAAATTAGAAAGTCATTGACAGCTGAATCTAAATAAAATAATAAATACAAAATGGTTGAGATATATTTATTTATATTACTGCAGATAAGGTGCATAATACTGTATGAATACTAATCTACTATTTCCAAATCTATTGAGTGTATATATTCAAATAACCGGTGTATGGCATCTTTGGCCCTGTCATTACTACTTGTCACAAAAATATTTTGTATTTGTTTGAAAACGCCCGCGCAACGTACTTCACACAATATCTTATAATCGGAAATGGTCACATTTCTATTGATTTTAGGTTATTAAGAAATAATTATCCGTTTCAAAAGACAACGTGTTCAAATTTCGTGCCTTACAATGACGCACAATTTGATCCCAGTAATTAATACTACCATTATCGCTCCTCTTAACTGTTTATGATAACACTAAAATAATACTTGTGAAAATTTTGGGAGGAACGCAACTAGGTTTGAAATGTATACACATACCGAGTTGGTATACCCGCTCCAACAAATAATCAACGAAGTTGGCTTGTGAAGTACACAACGTATCTTGCTTTCGGCGGCCATAAGTTGATATTACCGCTGATGGCTACTACGCAGCCTGATCTCCCAAAAAATCTATAGGTACTTTACATGGCTGATCTGGGTTTCCTTTTATTTTACATTTATCTCATTATTATTAGGTGAATATATTGTAAATGTTGCTAGTTGGGGCTTTTTTTTCCCTACCCCGTACCACATATTAAATCGACCTCAATTTACTATGTGGTACGAAGAACAATGTTGACTACAGTATGGTCACCACCATATTATCGTGTGATTCCGCATAGATATTACGTACATGCTATTTATTATTTTATATGTAATCTGATTGTTTAGTAAATCTCCCAATTAATCCTGATCGTCGTACATTACATTGAATTTTAGTTTGAAAAGCACCATTAAGAGAAGTAATGACAGGTATGTACATCCCGAGGTATGACTATATTACATAGTCATCCATTATACACCCCATGTTTCATAATTTCTTTTTTATTTATTCGCTCTTGTTGACCATTTTCATTTATCCTCTCTCAATGGCATCCACCAGAAGCAACTTGAAGGAAGTCTACGATTCGACAAAGGTAAATTATCAATAATTATACTTCAACTGTATTATTCATAGGGCGTGCACTGATGACATGTTTATTTGTCTCGACACATGAATAGGATGACATACATAATGTGTTCCTTAGCTTCAAAGAATTTAGTCAGCGAGATGAGAATATACTACTACGCTGTCTTCGCAAGATCGTCGATCGGCAAATTTGGTACACGGCGGAGATGATGGCTGAGATTTATGAGGAACTGGGGAAAAAACTAACGAGGGAGAAGGGGACTGATATATCCCCTATGATGATCAAGGAAAGGCTCATCATCATGCACACCCGTTTCAATTTGTTCAACAGATTTTATAAAGTCCCTGGTGTTAGGCTAAACAAGAAGACATGAAAAGTGACAATTAAACCAAATCTTCATGACGTGCATTCCAGATTCGTGAGTTAATCTGAATCCCACAATTTTATATGAGTGTTATCTGAATGACTTAAACATTGCTAAATTTGTACATGCAGCCTCTGACGATTGAGACGAGGTTCAAGGAGAAGGGATTCATGAACTATTCAAAAATGCAGTATCTGTTCGTGGTAAAGGAGCTCCCCATCCCTCAAATCAAGGTGCTTTCCAGGATGGAAGTTTTGTCTGCCACCCCATGAAAGCCATTTGGCGATGGTTATGCTATGTGATGTGTAATCGCATGACCATTTCAATATTTATTTTGCGTTTCTTAATTGTAAGGGGCTTTATGTAGAACTCCCAGGTTTTGTTTTGACGGTTTGAAGCATGATATGTTGCGCGTTCACTGGATATGTGCGTTAAATATATGTTGAGTACCAGCTTGTTTGATCGGGTGGTAAGCATAGTAATAGTGGATCCTTTATAAAATGAGTCAATAATGGATGTAATGTTGCATGGATGTTCTGCCAACATAAGAACAACATTAAAACTATAGTTAGATGCACTTCGTTTTCAATTCATTAACTGTGATAAGACCCGTAATGCAACAATAAAAACACCTTTACTCAAATTTACATTCCAAGACAAAATGCCCTTACCCAATAATCATTAAATTAAAGCATTGGAAATAATTATATACAATGTTTAATCAGTTTCATCATAATAAGATTCCGTTGACATGTCCTCCGACCCTTCGGTAGATGGGCAAACACACAGATCATAAAAATCGCCACACTTCAAGCAATGCGTTTTTCCGTCGTTGATGGGCGATGGCCTATTGGTACTATCAAAAGAGCAACCGTCTTCGTCGTTATCTACGTCTGCGTTAACTGGACCCGAGTATTCGACCTCTGTTGACCCATCCACGCTAGTGTGCTCATCGTCAGATCCTTCACTGAGTTCGGCATCTGTATTAGGATATGCTCCGTTCATCGTGTCAAACACGCCGAACATAAGCGCGTGGTTCGGTAACCCGTGCAGACGGAAGAACTTATACATGCTAGGCTCAGAACCCTAGGGTTAACATATACAATGATTAGTAAAATTAAGTAATGAAATATAAAGTTTTAGTGAAACACAAATTGCAAAAATCAACGGCAGCGCGGTTCAGCTTTTAATGTTGGGATGATGTTTAGAGAACACCAATAAAACATTGCTTCTAGAATGCTTCTTATGAAGAAAGCCATACACATTTGACTTACCCCTTCGCATGCCAATGCTGCCAAATACGCGTCAATATTAATAGTAGGAAGATGCGTGCCCTCATCATAAGATACGCCTTCCCTACGAATGAAGGCACAATAGGAAGACATGCGTTGATACAAAATCTTCGTCCGATTCACAAGGCTCTCTAGAACCAGAGGTGGACCGCTATGCCTCTGTAGTTCGATTGAAAGTTTTCTTAGTGCAATGTGCATGGATCTGCCCCTTGATATGTCACCAAACAACTGGAGATATTTGAGTAACATTGCTTCTCTAGCGTCATCCCAGTCGTCGTTGTACTCCATCGGTGCATAGACCGCTTCATTTGGCGCTTCCTGACGCATTTATAGAAAATGTCAATTTCTCAACAACTACTTAATGGAAATGGAAAAGTAATATAATAAAAGCAACGTTGATTAACAATTCAAGCTTTCTCTGCCAGTAAATAAGCATACAATGATTCTTTCAATAGGTGTTGAACCTAGACGCTTCATCTCGGCGATTAGTGGTTCCATAAGTGTTTGATAATAACTGTTCCTTGTCTGGTGCTACAGAATTTGAAAATTACAAATTGGAGGGGGGTTGGGAATGCCTATATGGGCGTCGACTAATTGTTTTATTTTTGGTCAAGGCCTCGTCAAATATGAACATCAAATAATGGACCGTTGCAACCCCAACCTGAGTGGGGGTACAACGTTCAGCCTAAATCGTCGCGTACATTTAATGAGGGAGTGGAATTTAAAAGTCGTGTCATGCCTGGGAACCCGATGAAAGGGACAAAACTCCATCCAACTTGTAGTAAGGAACAAAACTCCATCCAACTTAGACACAAGACGACCATACAATGTATAATATATAATAAAATAAATTTCAAACGCATCCCAAAAATTAATAACATAAGGATAACTTACTGAGCCTTGCTACAAGTATTTCATTTGTTAGTATAGACATGTGACTGGCACATATGTTAGCATCCCAAAAAGTAATTGGTAATTTATTGATGCTTAAAAAATAGTTCCGTTTTATTATTAGTATCTATGTGTTTTAGGTCGAGGGTTTTAAATAGATAACCTAAAATTGACATTTGTTAAACCTGATTAATTTTCGGTTGGGGTTAAAACAACAAAGATTGTTTGTGTAGCAAAAACATGAACCCCGTATGGACATGGTTGGTTGTGTTATTTGTGTTGGATAAATATCACACCGAACTGTTGTCAATGTTAGATCGAAGTTGGTGCAACTTCGTTTCAACAATAGGTCCATACGAATTTGCAGTTGCACAGTTGTAGTTGTTAGAAAATTGAATTGAGGCTTATCACAAAATGGAACCACACACGAATAACATTGGTACTGATTACACAAATTACAAAATAAGAAAAATTACATACTTATGGTCGACCACAATCAACCAACAAAAAATACACAACGTGTACGTGTTCAATACTATAACAAAACATCCAAAAACAGCAATGCTCCAAAATAAAGCCACACTTTAAAGTGTTAAGATGATTGAATGCATATTACGGTACACATCCAAGGGCTTTTCATTAGTTAGTGAGCAGAGCTTTGTAATGCACATACGCATCACTTCTTGGTAGACGGCGTTTCGGGGCTAGAGTCGATGATGACGATGTTTTTTGGCTTCGAGTCCGGAGTTTTCTGTTCTTCCTTAACGGGGAACAAGCACTTTGCCGTGGCAACCCTCTTCCTTTTGGGGACAAGCTCCTCTACGGGAGGATCTTTTGCGGGGTGAGACCACTCGAGAAGGTCATCAATTGTGAATGTCTTTCGCTTGTGCGTCTGGACAGGGAGAACGCAATCTGGGCTCGGCAGGTCAATGAAATTGTCGGCCGAGGACCCGGAAACATACTTGTCCTCGGCGTCCACAACGTCGAAGGCAAATGGATCGACAGTGAGATCGACGATTGGGAAAGTGCGGCCGGATCCAGCAGGTTCTAGTCGCCCAAAAATGCAAACGAGTTCATTCCACGCAAGTTCACCCTCCGTGTGATATGCCACGGAAATGGCGTGTTTCTAAAGTACAACAAATTGTTAATATACATCACGTATTTATGGCGAAAACTTATCAAAATGTAGAGGAAATATCAAATATTTCTTCAAACGTATGCTTAACTCATTTGATGTGGTAACGTTATAAAGGTAACATAGATGAACTATAGTTACTTTTGTAACACAAATACAGTTCCAGCAGTTAATATGTAAATAAACAATGCAGTAATTAACGCAAATAACGTTGTAATTAACTTGCGAGAACATAACTTTACATGCATTAAAAATAATACCTGCACGACGAAGTCCCACACACACTGGTAGTCAGCACTAACTTCAAAAGTGATAGGATTAAATTTTATGAAAGGATTATCTACGAGCCAAGAGAAACAGTTAAACCTAGCATGCAAGTGCTCAAACCGATCACGTAATGCCTTTAGGTTGAATGTTGTGCCATATTTCTCGTTCAATTCATCCATACACTCGACAAACACAACTTTATCATTCTTTTGTATGTTGCGCTCGAGAAGTTCCGCATTTTTGGCCAAGATCCCAATGAAAGTGCCATCGATATCGGCATTCCAAGGGGACTCGTAGAACAACACATTTTTGGCATCCATATTTGTTAAAGATATTTTTGAGTAATATGACAAAGTACAGCAACAAAGAGCAAAGACTCGACTAAAGACTTTGAAAAACAACTTTAACCCAATTCTATAATTTAATATTACTTAACTAATTGCAAAGAGCATTTTTTTACTACTTGGTCAAATAGCCTGCCCAAAGGAAGTTATTTATAGGCAAAAGATAAAGGGGGGAAACTGATGTTGGAGTTATGGCGGGTAATTTTAGCGCCAACATTGTACTATAACCACTATAGAGATAATGTTAATCATGAGAGAGATTTGTGCATTTAATGCTTTGTGTTCCCCATGTACAGCCGATGGGACAATTAGAACAATCAACTTGAATGTTTGTTGTTTTGAAGGTTACCGGCCACAAAAATATATATACTAAAGTTCCAACAATTTAATTAATGGGACAAAACATTTGGCCACCCAATAGTAAAGTATCGACTGTTACAACCATAAGTGGTCACGTGTTTCATTGCGCCGGACTGGATATATAATACAACATTCACCAAGCTATAACTTTTTAACATAACAATATTGAATGGCCATTTTTAACACTCTACGTAGAGCTCAGCTGAAGGGTTGTTGATGCTTCTTCCAAAATCTCATACGGGGTGCTTGAAGATCCAATTTCCTCAACGCGTGTCAACGGAGCACGCTTGACGTTGAAGAAGTAATCAAGCTCAAAATAATTGGGCATTCCGTGCACCTTAAAATAGAAGTCAAGTAGTGTTTCCTGCATAATGAGTATGGAGTAGTGAAGAGGACAATATACGTTAGATGCCATGTGTGAGTAGTTACAACGACGCATTTTACTCACTTTTTCAATAGGACCACCCAAACAAAATGCAAAGATATAGCGCGGGTCAAAAAGGTGATAAACGGAAAATTGAGTGATTCAGACTTCAAGGTCTAAATAAATTGTCTACACGTGATTCATACCCCCTCATTTGTGCTAAATGATTTTTTCAGATATGTTATGCAAAAATAGATCAATTACATAGAAATAAGGGGGTTTTGCAAAATGAGTACCTTATGCTCGTATTCAGCGTAGAGTTCATCGGTGCGAACAGAATCACTGTGTGGGTCGAAATTAACTCCTGGGATTGACATATATCGACGGAACTTGATAAATCTTTCGCGCAATACGCCAACGCGAGCTCGTATCATGCCGGGTGTAATATCGTTAACGAATGTTTTCGACATGAAAACGCCCGCCTGTTTCATAACCTTCCACATTTGGGTGCAATCTAAAATCGGATGAGGTTTGGAGAACTCGCGAAGGGCAAATGCAAGTTGTGCTTCGGTTTCGGCGCACCAAAATTTGTTGTAGTGAAATGGATGTCCATAGTCTCGGTTGTTATCCTAACAATATGAAGTGAACATCGGCCGGTTAGACTATAGCCAATAAGAAGCATATGTTTTGTATAACTTTGGTATTTAATGACAAACTTAATTTCAATAATGAGTGGATAACTGTACCTCGATCGAAGGGGTTCGGCCGGTGCTATCCATGGTGGAGCTAGTGGAGAATTCATACGACATGGTGAAATGGCAATTGAGGGTTTTAGAGATAGGAATGATTGCGAACGTGATGAATGTCTCGTGAGCAAAGTATAGGGGGGAAAGGAATAATATACAAGAAGATGGTATAATATAGCTACATGCTTAGGGTATTTAAGACAGATTGCATGGCATTGATAAATGGTGGTTGGGGTTGTTGAAGGACACCTCCACTAAATAAATTCCACGAGGCTATTTCGTTGCGTACACATCCAAGCCCAACACAACTTCAATTCAACGGCACCTGGAACTGTTAAACAAACTTTAATATACACCAATTAACTATATTATGGGTTGCGCTAACTTAACATATATTTTAAATAATGATATTGCAGGTTTTTCATATTGTTCTACAAAGGCGGATCAAACTATAAACAGCTCGCGGCGTAGTTCGTAATTAGGGATCGTTTGGTACGCACGAATAGAGTACACGTGCATGGTTATTATGAATAAGTGAAAACGAACATAACTCTACAAACTATGGCCAATACTATAAATATATGGTTTACTGCAAACGACTTACTGAAGGTTAGTTGCAATTTGCATAATGATTGATACCAGTAAAAACTAGTCATAATCAAGACCTTGAATAGATACCAAATACATAGATTATTTGTCAACAGAGGTGTGGCAGTAAGCTATATTGAACATCGGGCGCGTATTTAGAACGACTACCTATATATGCACTTAATAGGAGGGTTCGGCTTTGAATGTTGTCACAATGTTGACGCAACAGGCATCAAACATTGAGACAAAATAACGTCACAATCCTTATTCTAGGTTGAATAAAATTTGCGTACAACAATTACAGGAATTCACTGGCCATTATATTCTCGGCAACCTATAACTTTTCAAAATATTACTAAACGGAAGTCATAAATTTAGCTACTACTAATGAAGCCGGTCAAAATAAAACTCCGTAATTACATTATAAAATAAATAATTAGAGGTCCAAAAAGTAAAACGTCTTTTTGGACCAAATTAGTTGTCGGGTGATTACAGTAGCCATAGTATAAGTTCAAGGCACTGTGGGGAAATTAATTATACAGCACTCCGTTGCTTACCATCATTTAATAAATAAATCAATCTACCGGATGCAGGGATAATAAAGGCAATATCGCCGCAGAAGGTAGCATGATGGGACATGTTACACCTTATAAAATGCATTGTCTACTACAACATCTTGTGCACTGATCAATTATTATCAGTAAATCTTTTTAATAGGATTAGATATTGCGCAGCAATGGAGCAAAAAGTTAATGGCGATTGCAGAGGCAAGAACTTCGAGTATGGAGGAGGTAGCTCGGACCCAAAATATCATGTATTACCCATACTTCAGGTAACGTGGCAAAATTAAATTTATGAGAATATTAGCCATTCCGGGAGGGACGTTCATTTTATTATGAGTTTCCGTTTCATTTCATGCCACATTACAGTAATATATTGTGCATCCATTTTGGCGGGTGCTTAACCTAATCATATTTCCATTTCTTATTTTTGGAAGACACGGGGGGTGCGTACTATGTATACCAACCGGGCTATTTACAAGTGGGGATGGAACCGTTCATTGGATGAGTTGTACATAAACACATTGTACAGCGTTGCAAAAGAGGCCGACTTAACAACGCGACGTGGTGTCGCAGAAGCACTCACCCGGGTGCACTTCATGCTATGCTACGCTCGTCCCGATCTCGGCATCTCGATAACGGATGTAATGGATCAGTACCGGATTCTATGCAGGAGGTATGTCGGATTCAAGGACTACATTCGCTCACCGGGCGTAACCTTCGACCCCAAGAACAATTGTGTTAGCGTATCCAATAAATTAGAGCGATTAAAGAACGGCGATGCGGTAACAGCCTGGAAAATAACTAAACTTGAGTTAAATATCGTAGACGCCAGTCATTCATAACTTAACTATGGTTTTCTGCATTCTCAGGATGACCTTAGGAAGAAGTTCTTTCGCAAACACGGTTTGCCGCTCTACGACTATATGGAGTTCATTTTCGGGGAAAGAGATGCGCGTCATCCAAAAAGTTACTAAGATAGGAACATTGAGGTCATGCAATCGACCAACATTTTGCGGCTTCGTCGTAGACTTTTATTATTATCATGCTAGAATGGTACCTGCCTCGATTTATATTAGTAGTTCTCAATATATGCGCTGGTTGCCTTATGTATTTTTTTTATTAAGTCCACGTAAATGGGATGAGACAATTTGCTATAATATTAACATACTGACGCGTGCACTCATTTGGCCGAAAAAGATGATATTACACTCGGCGATTGAACTTAACTGTGTTTCCGTGAGTTGCCGCCCCTTTTACAAAGAACAACCTATTTGCGTTATACGAAAAAAAAACAAAATAATACGGGGACAACCTTGCATCAAAATACATGCAACGCAAAATCAATCTCACAACCCAGGCTTAAAGTACAGATTATATTTTCAAAAGGATAATTACATCTCAACACAAGAGTACGTTTAAATATTTCTAATAAATTCATTAAATGGTGAAATAAAGTAGGGATATCGTAATGCTTACATCGCGTGCATGGCAACCAAAAAATGGTGGTTTTTAAATAATATTTGACAATAACAATCAAATGAGTTGACTTGGGTATTTAATTAGGTAGCCATGTGCCCAACACAGCTATGGTATTACAAT
This sequence comes from Linaria vulgaris, assembly GCA_948329865.1. Classification (NCBI taxonomy): domain Eukaryota; kingdom Viridiplantae; phylum Streptophyta; class Magnoliopsida; order Lamiales; family Plantaginaceae; genus Linaria; species Linaria vulgaris. Next base: position 15,917,362 of record OX415253.1, read on the forward strand.
ATTACCAAATTTCATTGATGTGTTGGGCGACTCACAATTATGGAGTTTCCATGCCAATCCCGTCAAAAGATTTTCAAGATTGCATTGAATAAGTCACAGGTAGAGTTGCCTACTTCTTAATTAATGTTTACCACATTTAATATGTATCCTATATGTATTGGCAGTTGTGCGTAGTAATGGCAACACAAAAGTGTTACAATCAAAGTTCACTTTTCGGGGGGGGGGGGGGGGGAAATTAGATAGAGCACTCAAGAGAGGCATTCCATGCATATATTTACGTACAACACAATTTTCAGCAATCTAACTATAACAGCTCCACTGGATACCAAGTTTCGTAAGAACAAGCACGAGGACAACTGCGAGTACGGAAAATCCTGTTGCAACCCCCCCTTGTTTGAATTTCCGCAATAGGTACACCAACCGACAAATCAAATAACTTATCTATTTTCAAAAATTCATTTAACACTATTTTTCATGACACCTGGTCATGTACTGGTCTGATTTAATTACTCTACGCACACTTCAAAATTATAGTTAAAATAATAGTTAGAACACATTCGGATTTCAATGTTAGATGGATGTTGGCTAAACATTGACATAACATTGTTTCCAGTAACCTATACTATGATGAACAATATGTAACGTAGTTTCATATTTGTGAATTTATTGGTGTGATCAACGTTAACTCAATATACTAGTAATGGGATAATATAAATTATGATTGTTTTGGTACGTATGGTCATATATATGTATCTACTAAACTTTGCTTGGTTTAACCAAATATAATATGAAATTTCTTTTTTATAATTATTTCCCCTTGGAGACAATATTATTCAGGGATTATTGCTTATAGAATTAATTAAATTGTCAACCACATCAAATTCAAATTACCGTGCAGAAAGTGGAGTGGGGCATTTGAAATGATATTCAAAAAATGGAGGCAAACCTACTGTTCTCTCTTTATCAAATGGTACCAACCGCTATTTTCAAATTTTAATATTGTTAGTTATGTAATCATTACCTACATATACCAACAACTTTATCATTTGCTTTATGTCATATCCCCACCTCGATTTATGCGAAATGCTATATTTCCCCCCCTATTTCCCTTTAATTTTATTCAGATATTTTCATTTTCCCCCCAAAATTCTTGTTAATGGGCCGAAAATATTTTTTCTGAGAAGCCCAAATTCTCTCAAAATGAATTGTTTTCTGAAAATTATTTCTCAAATGAAAACCAAACGGGGGCTAAATATCTGCAAGAGCTCCAGAGAAAATATGGGTCGAACAAGAGCAAATGGTCTCCGTGGGACTTCGACACCTGGTTCAAGGCTGAACCAATGAAGAAAATAAGGTAAAAACATTTTCTACCACATCAGTTGGCCCGATTATGGGGGTGTAAACCTATTCGCTTTTCAGAGGTGATGCCTCTAGTAGTGGTAGTGCATATGCGGATAGGAAGGCGGCGCACCGCGCGCAGATGGCAGCGACGAGGAATGAGTAACGTTGGGCCTATGCGAGGTATCAGGCGGGGCTGAGGAAACAATACGAGAACTCGTTACGACAGTGGGAGCATAGCAAGCTACTCCCGGATCATCTGAGAAACATGTCGAGGCAAAACAGACAGGAACCCCCATATTTGCCGTACCCGAATAGGCCAGAGCCACTAGAAGGCCTAGAGGATCCCTTTCATGGTGATGATACACCGGTCACTCGCTCTCCTATAGTTTTGTATAGTAGTTCGCCTACACAGTGCCACCATCCGCCGCAGCCCATTTGGTGAGGGAGTCCCAACCAGCGTTCGCAGCCTCACACTTCTCAGACCCCACAGCGTACGCATCCACCTCCTCAAGCTAGTACATAGTATACACAACACTCGATATCCTTCTCGCCGCATCATGATGACTACGACACATACCCTAAGGGTGGTGTGTACTACCCAGACACGTCACGTATCCTTTGTCGAGAGCGGGAGCATGAGAATACGATATATCAGCGACCATACCAGGAGTCGTCTTACCAGCACCCGCCCCAGCGTACGCCATATCAGCGACCACACCAGGGTCAAGGGGATGCGCAGTATCAGGAGGTGGGCAGGCTGGGGACTCATGAGCGATGGGAGGTGTAGTATCAGGAGGTGGGTAGACCGCGGTCTCAGGGTCGAGGAGATATGCAGTATCACGATGTTCGTAGGCCGCGGTGTCAGGGTCGAGGAGATGTGCAGCATCATGAGGTGGGTAGGGAGAGGTCTTAGGTGCAAGGGGATGTCCAGTATCAGGATGTTGGTAGGTCGAGTTCTCTAGTTCGAGCACATCAGGACGCCGATGCATTTTTACAGCAGCCGACGCAGCATCAGCTTGATGGGGAGTTTGGCACTTTGGCACTAGACCTTCAGACGTTGTACGAAAAGCTTAGAGACGAGATTCAGCCTTCTAGCCCCCAGCTGAGTATCCCACTTCACGCCGATTAGATTCAGCCTTTTGGGACTATTGTTATTTTTCGTGGTGTCCTTATTTTTAATTTTCGTAATTTTTATTTTTAAGTTGTTATTAAATAAAAAAACAAATCATAAAATTAAGACATAGTCGAACAATACAATGCATTAAGCAATCGCATGGAAATTATAGCAATTGCATGGAAATATCTCCATGCCAAGAAGAGTAACGAAAGACACAAAGAAACATTTCAAGGTGAAAATGTAATTAGTCAAAAGTTGCAAAAGAACTCGAAATCCACTTTTTCTTTCACCAACGTTTTCTAAACAATAATTAGGAGTGTTCTTTCAAATCTCGTCAAAAAAGGGTAACGAAAGACGCAAAGAAACCTTTCGGGGTGAAAATGTAATTAGTCAAAAGCTGCAAAAGAACTCGAATTCCAGTTTTTCTTTCACCAACGTTTTCTAAATAGCAAATAGGAGTGTTCTTTCGAATCTCGTCAAAAACGGAGTAACGAAAGACGTAAAGAAACCTTTTGAGGTGAAAATGTAATTAGTCAAAAGTTGCAAAACAACTCGAAATCCACTTTTTCTTTCACCAGCATATTCTAAACAATAAATGGAATAACGAAAGCCACTTTTTCTTTCACCAGCATATTCTTTCACCAGCATATTCGTCAAAAATGGAATAACGAAAGCCGCACAATAAACAACATAACACTATATGATCTTCAACTCTAAACCCTAAACCCTAAACCCTATATAGGTATACCCTACTAAACCAAAATTATATTTTCACATGTAGAGAGTGTCAATCAAGTCCACTCGTTGATTATTTTTACCGTACGCTATGTAATTAAAAATAACAGTATTCTTGAAAATTTCGTTAAAAACGAAGTAAGGAAAGACTTTTAAAAAATATTTAGGGTAGAATATCTAATTATGCAAAATATGGAAAACAACATCAAAACTCCATTTTTTTAACCACTATTTTAATAACACTTATGAGGCATATGCACATTCAAAATTTGTCAAAAACACGGAACAAACGATGTTTAAAATATTTTTGGGTCAAAAATATAATTACAAATTTAATAAGTATAGTATTTTTATAGATAGTAATAATTTACGCATAACAATTTTTCTATACAAATATTGTACCTGTTTCCACTTGCACAGGAAAATTGCCATGCAATTTGTAGTTGCATGGAAAAATTCCTATGTAGTAGATGTTGCATGGGAATTTTTCCATGTAGTACATGTTGCATGGGAATTTTTCCATGCAAACGGAATCCTGCATGGCATTATTGCAATGCAATACATCTTGCATCCGAATTTTCTGATGCGAAATCTGCAACCTTCTCCTATAAATACCCCCACACCCCATTCACTTTTCATTCATCCCCTTCTCTCTTCTTCCTCTCTACTCATCTTCTCTCTAAATTTACAATATATGTATATATATACGAAAAATATAAATATAAATATAAGTCTTCATCACAATTGTTTTTTAATATAAGGGATCCAGTCTAAGGTTGAAGAAGAGGTGGGCAAGAAGGCACCTAGAGGGAAAAATAAACGGAGAGGAAGACCTAAAGGTTCCCGTAATAAGTGTGGTCTCTGTCAGAGTAGTAAGATGCGACGCAGCAACGACACTTCTAGAGCTCATGGTCTTACCGGTAAGGGCTCTCTCAACGCCTCCATTACTGATAGCAACATTATGTGTCGAAATAAAGCTTTCATTACACGTGATTTCGAATGGGAAGCGTCTGAAATTTAGAATTTTGGTAAAAAGATTGGGATAGTTGGGCGCGGCAATGATGATGAAATTATTTTGAAATTGGCAAAGATGAACTGTAGAGGAAAGTAATCTATTGAGAACTGTGTGGAACAAGTGCAGAATGAAGGGGTGAGTGAAAGTTTTTAATGAAGATTATCTCCTTTAATTGTAGGGGTAGTGGAGGGAGAGTTAAAGCTAGAAATATCAGAAAATTGGTCAAAGAGTATAATGTAGATATGATCTGTTTACAAGAAATCAAACGTGAGGAAGTGGAGAGGAGTTTCTGCAATAGAATTTGGGGCGGTGCAGATTGCGAATGGGCTTATTGTGGATCAAGAGGAGTATCGGGTGGTGTTCTCACCCAGTGGAGGAAAGGAAGTTTTGTTCTTAGCAATCAATTTGCTGGTCGGAATTTAATGGTGGTGGAGGGAATTTGGCTCGAAACGGGTTTTCTAAATCACGTTGCTAATGTGTATGGGCCATGTACAGTTGCTGGAAAAAGGGAGTTGTGGGCTAAACTCCTTAATTTGAAGCAGACTGTTGGATTGGCTCCATGGTGCATCTGTGGGGACTTTAATGCAGTTAGGAGCGCGGGGGAGCGACGAGGTATTAGAGAGGGATTTTCTCCAGAAGAATGTAATGATTTTGAGCTGTTTATTGCCGATACTCAGCTGGTCGATCTGCCTCTCGTTGGGAGGAAATTTACTTGGTACAGAAGCAACAACTCAGCAATGAGTAGACTTGATAGATTTTTAGTGTCAGAAGAATGGTTCACTATATGGCCGTCCTTATCCCAGTGGGGCTTGAGAAGATCGGTGTCAGATCATTGTCCTATTCTCCTCAAAGATGATGATCAGGATTGGGGACCTACCCCATTTCGATTTTTTGACTGTTGGATAAAATATAAAGAATTTTTTTCTTTTGTCGAGCAGCATTGGAACGAGAGGAATTACAATGGCTGGGCGGGTTTTAGAATAAAAGAAAAACTAAAATTCTTAAAGAGCAAGCTGAAAAACTGGAATAAAAATGTGTTTGGGCACGTGGACAAACATATTTAGGAAACGGTCAAATTGATCAATGACTTGGATCGTAAAGGCGAAGATGCGGACCTTGAGGAGAGCGAAATCGTGCAAAGGAAAGTCTTGTTGGGGGAGCTGATGCAATCATTGAGATCGAAGGAAAGCATCCTTGCGCAAAAAGCAAATAATAAGTGGCTTCAAGATGGCGATCTCAATATGGGATATTTCCATGGCTGCGTGAAAAGAAATAAGGCTAGGAACTTCATTAGGGGGCTCAAAGTGAATAACATATGAGTGGAAGATGTGCAGGGATTAAGGGTGGAGGCTAGAGATTACTACAAGAAGCTATTTACAGAAGATTTTTGGAGTAGGCCTCTTCCTCATAACCTTATTCTCAATCAAGTTTCAAGAGTGGACAATGAGGCTCTATCGCTGCCATTTTTAGAAGAGGAAATACGTAATGCAATATGGTGTTGTGAGGGCTCGAAAAGTTCCCGGGCCTGATGGGTTCAACCTCAATTTTATAAAAAGCTGCTCGAATATTATTAAGGCTGATTTGTGCGACTTTTTTGAGGAGTTTCATCGCAATGGACGTTTTGTGAGAGGTCTGAATCCTTCGTTCATTACTCTTGTTCCAAAGGTCTCAAGTCCCATTCGTCTCTCCGAATATAGGCCTATCTCGCTGATAGGTTGTCTTTAAAAGATCGTGGCCAAACTCCTCGCGAATCGGTTAAGGATCGTGATGGATAAAATTATTTCCAAAGAGCAAACAGCGTTCATAGGGGGTCGGCATATTTTGGACAACATTCTTGTGGTGAATGAAATCATCGACGATGCAAAAAGGCATGGTAAACCATGTCTTTTATTTAAGGTGGACTTCGAGAAAGCGTATGATTGTGTTAATTGGGAGTTCTTGGATTATATGATGAGTAGGATGGGCTTTTGTGAGCAATGGAGGAAGAAGATTCGAGAATGTGTTACGACCGCCACTACATCGGTTATTGTCAATGGTAGTCCAATGGAGGAATTTACGTTGCAGCGAGGTTTGAGACAAGGAGGCCCTTTGTCTCCTTTTCTGTTCTTAATTGTGGCGGAGGCTCTTGGAGGACTGATTAACAGAGCGATGGAAGAGCAGCTTTTTCAGGGGTTTAACGTCGGGGTTGGTGAGACTTTTGTGTCCCATGTCCAATACGCAGATGATACAGTTATTTTCTGTGAACCATCGGAGGAAAATGTGAATGCTATCAGATGTATACTATTCAATTTTGAATTGGTGTCCGGTCTTAAAGTCAACTTTCAAAAAAGCAGTATGACTGGCGTTAATGTTGAAGATAGGAAGATTTTAGAGTGGGCAGAGGCTATGAATTGCAAGAAGGGTTCTATCCCTCTCAATTATCTCGGGGTTCCAGTGGGTATCAATCCGAGGCGTGTTTAGAGTTGGACCCTTTTGGAAGAGAGTTTTAAGAAAAGATTCTCCTTATATTCAAATTTGCACCTTTCTTTTGCCGGACATGTGGTGGTGCTAAACTCAATTTTAACTGGTCTCGCAACCTATTTTCTATCTTTTTATAAAGCTCCTGTGAAGGTTATAAAGAAACTTATTGAACTCCAAAGGAACTTTCTTTGAGGTGGTGATGGCATAAAAAAGAAAATCTCGTGGGTTAGTTGGGATTTGATTTGTAAGAACAGAGACGAGGGCGGTATTGGTGTTAGGAACCTCAAATGGTTCAATTTTGCTTTATTGGGGAAGTGGCAATGGAGATTGTTGAGTGATGGAGATGCTTTGTGGAAGGATGTTATTAAAGCGAAATATGTTGGGAGGACGCAACCTTCTTTTTCCCATGATATTCCATTATCTACTCAAAGGGGCTCTTTGTGGTGGAGGGATCTCGCCTCGATTTTTTCGGATAGTGGAGGTGACGAATGGTTTATGAGAGAGGTGGTAAGAAATGCCGGGGATGGGAAGATGACTCTCTTTTGGGAAGATAAATGGATTGGCACCCTTCCATTGTGCGAGAAGTTCAATAGATTGTATGCTATTTCCGTGGATAAAGGAAAAACTATTAATTCCCTTGGCATGTTGCAAAACAGTGTTTGGATTTGGAACCTCAAATGGAGAAGAAGATTTTTTGAATAGGAGTCACAACTTTTTGAAGAATTAAAGAGCCTTGTCCAATGTATGCATCTTGAGGTTTCTAAAGAAGACTCTTGGAACTGGAAGTTGAATCCTTCAGGTATTTATTCAGTAAAATCCGCTTATGCCCTACTTAGTCAGCCGTCCAGTTCAGCTGGGAGTTTTTTTCGGGGATTTTGGGTTCTTTCCGCTCAACCAAAAATGAAATTCTTTGCTTGGCGGTTGTTATTAAATCGAATCCCCACGAAAGATAACTTGGTTAGGCAGGGGGTTAGGGGGCTAAATAATGTTGCTAGCTGCGTTTTGTGTTGCTGTTCTCTGGAATCTGTTTCACATCTTTTTTTTGAATGTGGGATCTCGCACAAAATATGGATGCAAGTTTATAGGTGGCTCGGTTTAAATGTAGTTTTGCCGTCCGATCCTCTTGGTCATTTTTGGCTCATTCGGGACTTGCAAGGACTAATGCTAGCAATTCTCTTTGGAAAGGCTTTTGGTGTTTTGTTGTTTGGATGCTTTGGTTGATGCGGAACAAAGCGACCTTTCATGGGAATGCACTCAATGTGGGCACGATCTTTGAGATGATTCAAGTGAAAACTTGGTCTTGGGCTAATGCAAATATCAAAAACTTTCCATTTTCTTTTTACGATTGGTGCGTTAATCCCCGCCTTTGTTTAGGTTGGAGAGTATGAGTTTTGTGTTGGTGGGTTGGAGATTTCTCCGGTTTTGGGTGTCGACTTTTATATCGGTTGTAGGGGTTGAAGCACCCCTTGTGCTTCCTTTAATATATTTTGCATGATCAAAAAAAAATACGAAAAAATTAAATAACTATGTATAGAAAATAATTATAGTTGAAATTTAATATATATATCATAAAAGTAATCAATATGTATTATAAAAATATTTATAAATTAGTATAGAGTATGTATTTCTTTCATAAAAATAATACTTTAAAATTTAAAAGAATATACTTAAAAAATTATTTATATTAATAAAAATAAAAATATTAAAACAGTGGCGGAATAATCCCGCCACTTTTTTTTTAAAAAAAAATTCGCATATTTTGCATCAGACATTTCCGATGCAATAGTAATTGCATCGAAAATTTCTGATGCAGAGACTTTTATCGAACCTCCCTCTTGCTGCCACGCTGCACTTTCTCAATTGGGTTATGCATCGGAAATTTTCGATGCAGGCACTTTTCTGCATCAGATTTTTTCGATGCAACTTATTTTGCATGGGAAACTTTCCATGCAACTGCGCATCCAAAGATTTCGATACAGATACCTATTGCATCGGAATTTCTCGATGCAATTCTCTTGCATGGACACCAAAAGCATAGAATTCTTGCATCGGATTTTTTCCATGCAATTGCTCAATTGCATGGAAAATGTACCCAATTGCATGGAATTTTTTACATGCAATTGATGCGTTTTATTGTAGTGAGTGGCGCATAAGCACTACAATCCCATGGCACATGTTGGGCCTAGGTCTCGATTTAGCTCGATACAAATAACACAATCGTTTGATGGGTGTGGCCTAAATCACGTAAAAGTCATTGTTTCATTACTTTCTCATTTCTAGGTGAATGTCTTAGGTTCAGTTACGACAATATAAAACAACGTAAAACTAAGTAAACATATTACTAAAAGTGGACTTCTTGGCCATGGGAGCTAAAAACTCCGTAGCTCATTAAAGCTTTTATAAATGCCTGAGTCAATAGCTCAAAATTGTTTTATTAATGTGAGATGGTATTAGAAATAGCTTTTATATTTTCTTGCATCCACGTCCACCAACATTTTAGCAAATGTGGAATAACTAGTTTTTATCTCTCACGTGATTATTGCTGAAAATAATCTAACAATCCACCACTACTTTCAAAATAATCTTAATAAGCAACTCAAGAAGTACTATAAATAAATAAGGTTGTATCAAGTCTGTACTTAAACCATCACTTGCTAGAAACTTATCAGAGTTAAACCAGAAAAAAAAAATTGTAGATGAATCTTTGAACAACCAATTTTAGATTGATTGGCTGGATAACAACCACATAAAGTTTATGTTGGAAATACGTAAATGGGTCATCCATGCGGGCTAAACCCAACCCGTGAATTTAAATTCAAGAAAAAAGAGGGAGTGGCTTCTTCCTTATTTTAAACTAGAGAAACCATTCTTTTTTCCTCCTCCTCTCTCATATCAATTCAGTTTTTTCCTTAGGAAAAGATATGGCAGAAAAGTGAAAGAAAACTCTTATTTTCGTGTGGAAAATAAGAGGAGAATGGAAAAACCATTTTTGATCAATTTCTTCACATTTTAACTCTTGCAACTTGGCTCTTGGATTGTGGTTACAATTCTTTTCCATTTGTGATTGAAATTCAACCAAATTTAAGCACAAGTAAGGAAGAAGCAGTCATGGAATGAATCGGTTTATTCAACGTTCATGGGAGCAACTTTGGGATCCATTTAACATGGATCAAAGATTAGTATGTTTTCTTTATTGGTATTGATGAGCATGGGAAATAGTCATCATTATCATGCTTTTATACTTGTTTACTTGATTATTCTTAATTGTTTTGTGGTATTTTTATGTTTGTTTTCATGTTTAGTAGGTTGAAATATGATTTGCCAATCAAGAACCAAAGCTTCAAAAATTCAGTGACACTTGTGTACATTGAGTTATATTTGGTTCTATATATCACTGGAAAGCCACAGGTGCCTAGTTTCCAACACAACAAGCGGTTTGTGATTCCGACATCTGGTGCAGAAGTTATAACCAAAACGCAAAGCTGCAACGTACATATGCAACTCGCGCGCTCGATGATCGTCAGATAAAAATGGCTAATCAATGGTCTATATTCAATCTTGCAAGCTTTCAAATGGAAGACTATAGAGTGTCATGAATCACGTGATTCATAATTCATCTTATGTTTTTGGTTCAACTATAAATAGACATCACATTTTCCATATTTCAACACACCAATCTTCTTCATTTTCTCTTCACTTAGTAGTATTTCTATAGTAGTAGTATTCGCTAGTAGTTTGTAATTTTGGAGGAGTAATTCGAAATTTGTACGGGATAGTCCACCAGAGGCTTAACGGAAGTGAAAATCTGTAACGATCTCTAAACGCTTTTACTTTTTTCTCTTTACTTTATGATGCTTTATTTATCTTATAGTCTTGTTCTATATTCCATTACGTACTAAATGTACTTTGATGGGATAGTGACGTAGCCTAATTACGATGATCTAATCTAAAATAAACGTATTTTTACGATGTCAAAATAGTTGGTGTATTTTACATATGAATATAATGCTTCTAAAATTCTGGCCAACTTTTTGATGAACTAAGGATCGAATTGAAACCGAGAGGAGATTTTCGTAAAATAACTTTGAAGTAAATACCGTGAATTCTCAATAGAATAGAAATATATCTATCGTTTTCACGTAGTTGATAAAATCACCACTGAACATACATGTGCATATCTTCGTAACTAGACTCATTTTCTCGTTGTAAAGCTGTAGAATTTATGTATAACTTGAGAAAGGGTACATAAAGCATAAATGGTAATAACCAACAACAATTTTGAACGTGAAACTCGTAATAATATGCTTAATTAAAAGTTAGATCAGACTAATGACGGTGAAATCATGATTCCCAACTCTTCTCTCATTGTCTATTTTTATTTATTGAAATACCCTTGTTATTGTATTGTCTCAACGCCTTATTTTGCTAAAGTTTTTAGTTGTAGTTAGTAAATTGTTTTTCTTTTCGCTTGAACAATCTGAAATTCAGTTTCTCAAATAAATTAAGAGTTAATCAACTTTGTAATTAATTATTTATTCCTCGTGGGATCGATAACCCTATCTATCACTTTATTACTTGTTACGATTTCGTGCACTTGTGAATTTAACCACAACAGGTATCAGGGCCTTATGGCTCGATTTCTAACTTTTTGAAAATGAATGAACATGTATACACGCTCCTTATGTAAGTGTTATTCATGATATCCTGAAATCAAAAGCCTCATGATCATCAATTGTGATTTTTTGATTTCTTCGATTTATGCCATCAAATTTTTATTGTAGCATGCAAATATGATGTCTATCATTCCTGCAAAATTTTGTAACGAATGGCTTTGTGGTTTGTGAGATATTACGAAGTCTATGCGTTTTACCCAACATTTAACTGCATGTTGCGACTGTATTTCAAATAATTTTGGCATGAATCTTGCGTATTTAGAAACTACACGTCACGGGATTTCCATCCATATAAGGAACGTTAAATTTGGCCAAGAACTGAGAGAGTTCTGACACATTCAATTTTCAATGAAAACTAGAATTTTCAATGATTTTTTGGAGAAGATGCATAAAAAGGTGACACGTGGCACGAAGTTCATAACTTGCACCTGCGGTGCGTGGGGCTGCGTGAAAAACCTACGGTGGTCCGTTTTTGCATCCAAAAATTGCGTTATTCTTACAATTGGATTTCCTATTTTTCTGTAATATAAATAATTTTTCCAGATTCGAAAATATTTTTCATTGGATTTTATACCTTTTAATGCAAGAATATTTCCAGAAAATATTTTTCTTTTTTCAGAAATTTGGAAAATTTTATTTTAGACTATGAAACTTATCTGAAAAGGCATGTGAGCCAAGTGGGAGTGTATGGACATTTGGTTGAGCCATAATTAATTTTGTTTAACTTGAAATTTTAGTTTTTTCTTTGATAGTTGAGACAAAATTGGGCATTTAATCTCATATTATGGTCCCGGGTATCATACAACGTACTCGAAATTATCTTATGGATATAGGTTATTTTGACAACTAAAGTAAATGTGTATATACACTCCATTGTGTTAATTTTTTGCAATTTTTAACACGGTGAGATGTTCAAGAAGAAAACCCCGAGCTTGGAGGCTCGTAGTTCTAGATGGATGTTGGAAAACTTTAAAAATCCTAAAAGAGATCTTTTTGCGCACTTGATGGGCTATAATTTGGATCGAGAATCTAAATGTTTCCAAATGTGTGGTTGAGATTTGATGATTGGATTTGGTTCGAATAATCATATGTGAATATGTAGATAATTAGTTTAATTATTTCATGTGAAGTGATGTATTTCCTAGTTTCGTGACGAAAGCAATTATGATTATGTTTAATCATTTTTGGTTCATGTAGCATGCATGTTTGTTTCCTTATGTGCATTTGTTTTGAGCATGTACTTTCGGATTTTACATGATGTATGCACGCTAAGTTTTTAGGTAAGTGGGAGTTCTCTAGTTGGCAGAATTTTAGAAACTCTCACCTTGAACTTAAACGATTTTTAATTTAAAAATTAATTTCGTGATAATGAACATTGGGATATTGATAATGATAGGCTACTTGGTGACCTCTTCGATTACGTACCTTATGATCGATTATCATGAATGTTAATTTGCTACATATAAAATCAAACGTGTATATGCAATGGACATTTAAAAAGATATCTCTAGATAATGACAGACCATGGCAACCAAGTCGGTCACGGTCATAGATTCAAATAAGTGTTAGCAAAGCACTTATAGTGAATCGAACTGACTGTAAACTTCTACATTTAGATATCAGGATAAGATAGTTAGATGCCCCTAACATCATCGATGAAGTCAGTCCAAGCCTATTATAAGATCACTCTACACTTTGGATATAGATCCAAGGGCCTACAGACGATTTAATTCTGCGGTCTGTGCCATTCTGTATAGCCATGTGATAAATGATCTATATAGATGGTGTATTTTCATATGTGAAATATAAATGTATGATCAACTCGTGTTTGAGATACTGACTAACGAAAATTGCACATTTGTTAAACTTTGATTGATCACGACTATGATTTTTTTTCAAGTGTGATCATTAATTTTAGTCGGTTAACATGCATGGAGCATTATGCTCAAGAGTTAAACCGAGTATCATTGACATCACCATTCATTTGAGTATATGTTTATCTGTTAAATTGATTGTTCAAATGACCAAGTCAACTTTAAACTTAAGATGAACAACAGTTATGTTGTTATCTATGTTGATGTTTAAAGTTATTTCCAGGTTCACAATAACTTTGAGAGAAAACTTTTAAGTTTTAAGTTATACGTTGGACTGGAGCACAAGACAGTGATGAATGGACTATTTATATGGTCAGAGAATGAGTTAAAGTGTTTGGTCAAGGATGAACACTATTGAGGTTGTCGTGTTGATGTTACCTTCTAAATACTAATCTTTTGATTGCATTGCATTAGTAAATAGCACTTAAATAGATTTTCTATGAAGTTATGTTGTCTCTATGGTTATGCTATAAATCTTGTCCTATGTGAATTTTTTGATTAAGAAAACTTGAGACTGGTTAATGCTTAAGTAAATCTAACTAGATCATTCACATATATATTAGTAAGATGTAGGAGAAAATGCGAGGTCATTCTTGAAAAGAATCCAGAGCATACAAATTTACTTATGTCGCGACTAAATCTTTTTCTATATTATTCTACCATATGTGAGATGAAGATATAAGACTTGAGTCAAAGAATTATTATTCTTTGAAGAATCATTGACTTGAGCGAGTTTGTGACTTAGTTGGAACATGTTGTTATGTGTAGCATTTTGTGATTAGACATCCTTCTTTGTCTAGGAATGTCAATATGTGACCAAGAAAATGTTTTACTTGTCGCATTAATTGTTAGAAACTGTTAATGAAACCTTTGTGGAGCAGTAAAAACATTGATGTAGTGTACTCGATACACATCTTTGAGTCACATCGGGCAAGAACAAACATTGGTTATGGTGTAGACCTATGTAGTCCACTTTTTTGTTTGGCCCGCTTGTTTGAATTTTCTTTATTGAAAATTTTGACACAAAAATCATGTTGAAAGATGATTTAGACTGAGCTTCGTTATAACTCCTTTAATTTTTTGTGATTTAACTAATACAAAGGCAAGTGTAAAGTTGTTGTTTTCATTATAGGAGACTGTTATATTGTGCATTTCTCATTGTTGTTTAACTATTGACAAATCTGAGATACGTAAGCGTCTTAGATGTTGTAATGTTAAGATCCAATTGGTAGGATTGTAATGGTACTTAGAATTGGGTTAATAATGAAAATGACATCTCACTAATAACTTATGATTTCTTCGCACGCCTATATGTTGGGTGTTGCCATTAGAAGAAGTAGGAAGTTGTAAATGATGAGAAGTCCATAGAGACTTAAGTTGTAAGACTGAATTCCTTGGTAGGAGATTCTTTCTCGACTAAAGTCTGTAATATGTACAATTGCCTTAGTATTTAATTTGCTCTTTATATTACATAAGATTGAGTGGAAGACTCGATCTAATCAGCCTAGGACATTGGAACAAATATCTTATGCATACTTTTTTCATTGCAGTTGAGAAGTATTGTTCCAATTATTAAGTATGTTCATATATGATACACCCATAGGATGTGGTGTATGTGCCCATCATAAACATGAGTAAGAGTAATTGAGATTAAATCGTGGAATCTTATTATTTGAAGCATGCCATTTTTATTAGGACAACTAAGAGGTAATGGTTTGATTGTGATTAATTAATTTAAGTCATGGGTTAGTGAATTGATTACTTGAGATCTAAGCTTCGGAGCTTCACGACTCAAGTAGGAGCCTTATGGGGTAAATCAATTGATACATACAAGTACTGAATAAGATACATTCAAGTATATGTCTTACGGCATTAGAACAACATTGATTTCCCTTTTCTATCTCTAGGAGATAGATAAATTCAAGCGATAAGCAACTTCATGTCCTATCTTACAAAGGTATCTCAAATAAGTGAGATGGAACATGTGATTTTTTTGTCCGTATATGTCTATATGTCTAACAGTGTACATCATTACATGTACTAGTAGACTTATGATTAAGACACAAGCTATTTCAGGACTAATGTGTTCTCAAAATTAAACTAAGATTGCACAAATCTTTAAGAAGTATAAGTTTTTCTCCTAAAAAGAAACATGTTGTTTATGGACAACAACTTCACTTTTGGAGGTGAAACTCTACTAATTGATTGTTCGTTGATAGATATGAGTTTTATGATTATTTTTCATGAACCCTGAGGTTGCATTTCTCGATTGAGATTTGACTACAGAAATCCATGTATGAGTTACCTAATTTTGTACTAAAGGCATAGATAACCACGTTTAAATACTTTATGTTGGTGTATGGCCTTAGACATTCTTTTTGACTATGATTTGTGAGATGTATCAAAAGGTAATCTCAAACGAGCTTTTCTAGATGATGTTCACACATTAATATCAGAGAGATGATTAATGTGAAGCTCATTGGGAACAATCTCTGTCTTTATGATGAAAAGTTATAGACCGTGTTATGATTAGACTATGGTTTATGAGAATCAATTTGGGGATGATTTCATTAATCTTTTCTGAAAGTGTAATACCATTTTCTTTATCAGATTTCGGTGCTTATGAAACACTAATGAATTATTCTATTTTCTTTAATCATGACAGACTTGGCTGATGTCTAAAAGATTGCGTGGTTCATTTAAAATAATATCTTAGCAATATTAATGATGTCTTGATGATTAGGATTGGGGAAAAATGCAAATACCTATTCAAACTTTAGCCCTTTTTACACTTACTGATCCAACGTTTCAATTTTGTCAGTTACCGATCCAACGTTTCAATTTTTTGCAGTCAACGATTCCTACTTTTATTCTGCCCAATCTCCGCCCATAAACGTCACTATTTGACTAAATGACATCATGACGATGTCATCCGAGAGAGGTAAAATGGGTAGGTCATCTTTTTTCAATGGCTAACTCATTCAAACTCAATATAAATGTCAAATTGGCCCAAAATTGACTTATTCCACGAACCCTTAAAAGCTCAATCCGTATATTAACAACAATTTCAACGAGTTAACGCCACAACCCTAATCAATTGATGTTAGAAACTACTCTAATGGAGAAGTTTTATTGCAGGTGCAGTCGTCCAACGGTTACAAACCTATCCTTAACGGATGGTAATCCAGGTTGTTGATTCACCCAATGTTACAAGGGAGGTAGAGGATGGAGAATTGAAAAGGCTGAAGCCAAATTGAAGGAAATTCCATTAACCCTTCGTTTAGGCGCCCAACTAGCTGCTAAAGGATTACTTTTCCTATCCTTACATCCCCTGGCATTATGTTATTCTTTCTAAAAATAGCCACAATGCATCTTAACACCAAATTTTTCAAGTTTACCTTACTCTCCATATCTAATCTGCTTCTCTTTTAGTTCCTCACTATCAATCTTTCTTCCATGCTGCTTTGGCCTACCAGGCATTGTTTGCACATGTGAAGGAACAATCTTGTTCATCTTAGTTGGAGGCATTGGACAAGCATTCTTTCCTTCCATATGCATCATGTATTTACTGTAAATCTCCAAATATGTAGCTTTAGAATAATATTGATGGATTTATTCTTCTCGTTTCCAATGCATGTGTTTCATTGCAGCACAAGTATGCACACAAGAAATACCTGTCAAATCCCACTTCCTACATGTACATGTGTCCTGATGCAGATGTACAACATATGTATCACTAAATGGAGCCTCAACCTTAAACTCCATGTTCCCATTCCAGTGAACTTTATATCCACTAGACTTGCTCTTAAGCTTATCCATAATTGCCCATACTTTTGGAGTAACATCATTGTTGCTCTTATTTATAAAAATCTTCCTCACACCAATCCTCTTCATCAAAGTTCTTATAATTGTTTCTAGCATATCAATGATGTTCATACCCCTTGCTTTGACAATTGTAGCATTAAAGCTCTCATACATGTTGTTTATAAGAAGATCACGCTTGAAATTTGTATTAAAAATGCCTTAGACCATTGAGTAAGAGGTTTACTTGCTAGCCAGTTGTATGCACTGATATTTCTGTCTTTCAACTTCTCCATATTCCTGTTGAAGTCCACATTATATTCTTCATTACAAGTCATGGATGCTCCTTCTTCAAATTGGACCACAGGTGCATCACACAGAATCTGTGCTCTGGCATAAGTTCTTGAACAACATCAACTAATCCCTTCTACTTATCACCCATAACAGCCCATTGATAACTGTTAGTGATATTCAAATCATCCACCAGAATTCTCAAAAACCAGTGCCATGACTTCTTCCTCTCCTTCTCAACTACTGCATATGCAATGGGATATGTGCAGTTATTGGCATCCACCCCCACTGCTGCCAAAAGTATACCTCCAATCTTTGTCTTCAGATGTGTCCCATCCATACATATGATGAGCCTGCAACGAGTCAAAAACGCTTTCTTTAATGCATCCCAACATATATACAATCTTGTGAATTTACAAACTTCACCCACCACCTTACACTTCAACTTAACAGTGGTGCCTTTATTAGTCCTCATAATCTCCTCATCATAACTCCACAACATGGCATATTGGTTTGCAACAGTTCCATGAACATTAGCAAATACTTTCTTCTTAGTTTTGTAAATTTATGAGAGATTGAAGTCTATACCATAATCCATTCCAGTGATAGTCAGCATGGAATTGGCAGGCTAGTTAGGATCACTACTGATCTTTGCATGATATTTTTTGGATAAGTACCTGGTAGTTGCTTGAATAACTCTATCATGCCTAGGACAATCATGTGGTCCCTAATAAGTCTTTCTCTGCATTGTGTCCTCACCATTAAATTTTGATACATATAGCACCAAAGGACATCCCTCTTGAGCACACTTAGATTGAACCTTCTTCTTGTTGTTCATTGGATACTTCACAGACCTCCCCTCAACTATTGCAAATTGCAAAATAGCTTCCATCTATGTATCCACGTTATCAAACTGCATTATAAGCTCAAACTGAACACTAGGCATATCAATCTTTGCATCGAAAACAGAATGACTTATGTGTTCCATCCTTTAGGGTCCCTCATTTGTTGAAGTCTTTGAACTCTTCCCCTTTTCAGCAACCACATATGCATTCTTGGCAGCATTTCTCATTAAAGTTCGAACTCCATCTCTAGAAGATGGTGCCGAAATAGGTGCAACAGTTTCAACATATTTTGGAATAGGTGCAGCAGTTTCAGAGCCTCCTTCACACTATAACTCCACCTCAACAGTAGCTCTAAAAAGTTAGTCATCTTCAGCTGCATCATTATCACCATCCACTAGATCATCTGCCATTTCAGAGACATCACCAACTGTTACTTTACCATCGCTGTCATCACTGTCCTCTATATCAAGTAAAGAATCCAACAGTGGACTTGTATTGTCTCTTAAGCATTGGGGTGGAGATATTTGGCTCCTTGGTTGTGATGCATTGGGCAAAAACTCTAGTTCACTTGCTGGTGGTCTCTTTCTTTCATCATTTTCCCTTGAACAGCTAGGTAGATTACTGGTTTTTGGTTTTGTTGTCCCCAACTTTTGTAATAAAGTCACTAGATCCTCATCAAGATTTTCATTCTCACTTTCAACAACAACTTCCTCTGGTTTATCTTCACCAACATTTCCACAAACTCCCTCATTTTCACCTATGTAGTTCAATCCTTCACTGATTGGAGGAAGATATGGCAGTTCACTCTATGATTGACTCTCATTCAATGGCACATCATATGTAAGAACATAAACATCAATTGCTTTCCTTGTAGAAGCCACCAATGCCAATCTCCAATGCTTCCTTATCATTATTGATTGCAATATAATCCCGTGGTATAGAATCAGAAATGTAACAGATCCTTACCACACAACCCTCCACTTTAACACCAACTTCTTATACCATGTGCAGTAGTTCTATCCTAGACATTTCATCCTAAGTACATCAATCTATGTAGCTAACCTATCCCTCTAAATAAATAAGTTTGCTCAAATTCATTAACTTCCCAGATGGTGCAGTATGATGGTGAAAGAGCCATCTTTGTCTCCAATTGATAAAACACAATGGAAAAATTATTATGCTATTACCATACTGGGCAACATATACATAAAAAATCCATTTATCATGTGGCAAAAGTGAAATATAGGACTGCAATAAACCCTACACTAAGTGGCAGAAAAAGTGTGAACAAAAAAGGGAAAACAAGTAATACTTTTCCACATGCATACAACTAAGTCCACAAATATAACCAAAACAAAAACAAAGGAACAAAGTAAACTAAATAAGTATGGTTTCTTACCATAGTCGGGCATGAGTGAACCTTCTTGAATAACGTCACTTGGTGCTCTAACTTTCGAGCCCATTATCAGATTATACAAATCGAGTAGTGTATGCAAGAGATTGAGGTTCAATTTGGGAGATTCGAGTTTGATTTTGGTATTATGATTTGTGGTTTTGACGGGTCGAGAAAGGTAAAGTAAGTGAAAAGGGCGGGCACGGTGGGTTATGTATTTGTTTTTTAAATTTTGTTTTTATCAAATAAAAAATAAACTACCAATTTTACCCCTCCCAAATAACATCATCATGACGTCATTTAGTCGAATAGCGATGCTTTTGGGCAGAGATCGGGCGGAATGAAAGTTGGGACCGTCAATTGTAAGAAGTTGAAACGTTGGATCGGTAACTGACAAAATTGAAGCGTTGGATCAGTAAGTGAAAAAAGGGCCAAAGTCTGGATAGGTCTCTACATTTTTTCCTTAGGATTGTAAGAAGTATGTTTCAACCATTTAGTAATGGTCATTCTTCTGTTCTTTGAATAAAGAGTGAATTGAGGTTAATGTACCCTCTTATGTTACAAATCATAGAAATCATTCAATTTCTTGATGCCTGGCATCTTGAGCTGTATGGAGTGATTTAAAGCGAACTTTGAGGAAACTGATGCTCCTTACAATGGTGTATATCTTGAGTTTTAGAATCTACGGAGACTATATTTAGTAAGATGTTTAAACTTCTATTGGTGAAATCTCTTTGACAATTGAGATTTATTGTGCCATTTATCTGTCCTGATAACTGCCATGGGTGGTCATTAAGTATAGCCCAATTCTTAAGAGTAGAATTTGGACAATACTGATATAGGATTCTGAACACTCCTATACATATTGCATACTAGTCAACTTAATAATGATTTTGGTCATTATTGATCACGATACACTCATAGTTTTACAGGAGGTGATTTGACTTGGAGTAAATCGACCTATGAGTTTGCTTCTTCATTAAATGATGATGCTATTTGTTAGAATAGTTGAAAGCAAGCGGGTGTATGGATATGTGTATAAAATGAAAATATATAGCACATGTTGTTGCAATATAATGTGTTTGGTCAAATAGGCTAGTTTATCATTTGAGACATTAAGTAAAGTGGGAGTCGTTGTGTGCTTTATGATGGCATGTGTCAATTGCTTACAAGAGACTCTAAAAGTAATAAAAAACTAAGTCTTAATCACATTTTTTTTTGTGAGAGATATTGGTGCAAAGAAAGAAGTGGTTTTGTTGTGTAGATCTATGCATTGGTGATGATTAGTTTGATAACTTAACCTAGACCTGGGGATATACTATTGAATTGTTTGATACTCAAGGGTTGCATAGAATCTAACCTAATTGGAGTACATGGTGTCCAATTACTTATGTTCATAATTTCAAGACTTGAATGCTATATGAGCAGATGTTTTTTTATGGTAAGAGCATTTAAAGTCTAACAGTATGTCTGACAAGTAGAGATTGGCTCTCTCACACAATCAATCGCCTCTGACATTAAGAAGTGTACATAGATGAGACAATTATAATTTTATTTTGATATAGAGTCATATATATCTTATGATGTCTCCTTGATTGATGATCAAGATGAGATTACTATTTTATCATTAAGTAATCATTATGGATTCTCACCATCCATTATACCTGTCCTAGAGTCAAATGTGAGTTTTCTTATGATTAACGCGTATAGAGGACTTACAAGGAGAAAACTTAAGTTAAGTGTAAAGGACACTTGAACTAAGATCAGTACGATGCATATTACTTTTAAATATGACATACACTTCTGAAGAGGAAGGCAAGCATCGTAGCATGTGTTTCATACCACATGTATTTTTGTGACTGTTGGGATAATGAGTAAATAGATCCTTATTTCTTCATTGTGTGAGACCCATAGGTTTATAAAACCTTATATGATACCCTTATGACTTTTATCTTTTTTCTCGATACTTTATTTTGGTGTTGCTACTTTAGCATGTCTCCAATAGCCGTGTTTAATTCTGTCCTGCGAACATGTCTATGAAATCCACCATTTTAATGTTAAGAGATTTAAGTTTGAAAAGGAAGACTTTCTATGACTTGGTTAGTTCTTGTATTCACCACGATCACAATTATGTAAAACTTTGATGTTTAAGATGCAAATGTCAATACAATGAATAATGTTGAAAGAGAGTGTGTTATTTTCATGACAAGAGATTAGAGATGCTATGATTGATGCAAGTAAGTGAACCCTGGGGTATAGTGAGATATGTTGTTCTCGTGTAGAAGAACTTAAGCAAGTATATATCCTTAACCGGTGTATAGCTTTATGCTTAAGTGTTGAGCCAGCATATATCTTTAACCAGTGTATGGCATTCAGCTCTAGTATGCTCGTAGGTCACACGATCCATTTTCCTATATGAAGTTGTGAGTATGTGAAGTTGATCTTACTAGACTCGATCTAGCCCTCATGAGTGAGTAGGAGATGTAGAAAATAATTAAATGGGTTGCCCATGCGGGCTAAATCCGACCCGTTAATTTAAATTCAAGAAAAAAGAGGGAGTGGTTTCTTCCTTTTTTTTGAACTAGAGAAACCACCATTTTTTCCTCCCCTGTCTCTCTCACCTAACAATTCAATTTTTTCCTTAGGAAAAGATATGACAGAAAAGAGAAAGAAAACTCTTATTTTCGTGTGGAAAATAAGAGAAAAATGAAAAAGCCATTTTTGATCAATTTCTTCACATTTTAACTCTTGCAACTTGGCTCTTGGATTGTGGCTACAATTCCTTTTCATTTGTGATTAGAATTCAACCAAATTGGAGCACAAATAAGAGAGAAGTGGTCATAGAATCGAACCAATTTATTCAACGTTCATGGAAGCAACTTTGGGATTCATTTAACATGGGTCAAAGGTTAGTATGTTTTCTTCAATTTCTCTAGTAGTTTTTGTTCAAACAAGTCTACATGTTAATGAATTGTCCTAAATTCTTGTGTCATAATTAATCCTCTGAGTTAAAGCCCAAAACTCTAAAGACATCTCGTTTCTACTAGCCACTTAGGTAGAATCATTAACAATGGCAAAGCTTTGTTTTTTAGCACTTTGCCCCCCCAGCTTTGTATTCCGTCCAACGTTACCCCCTAAAACGAATATTCAGCCAAAAAATGAATATTCTGTTAAATTTTGACACGCACGCCTCACGTAGAGGGGCATTTTTAACGGAATATTTATTTTTTTTATGCTCATGCTACGTCGCGGGGTAATATTGGACGAAATACAAAGCTGGTGGGGGGGGGGGGGACAAAGTGCTAAAAAAACAAAGTTGGGGGCGCAAAGTGCAAAACGGCCGAAAGCTAAGCGTGTGGTTTGCTTTTTCCAATGATTTATTGTGATACTTCTACTATATTACTAATTGATAACACGGAAATATTGAAGGGGGGTAACTCCTTAAACTATCTTAGTTTTATGTGGTTTGTAATGCAATTCCTGTGATCCAAAGAGAATTTCCTTAGTATAAATGTTTTACAAGGGGGCTCTTGAGAACGATGACCCTCGTAGAGAATATAGATATAAAAAGGGAATAAGTGTTTCTATTGCTATGAGTATACAACTGTAATGTTGAAATCTGAGATGGTTTACAATGAGATTTTTCTTTGGTATTTGTGGGAACCGAGTGTAACTTAATATCTTGCAACTTGGCCTCTTTTTGAGGAACATATTGAACTTGGCCTTCTTCATTTTTTTCCAGGGTGGTATACGGAGGTCTTCGACTATATCGGCACTTGTCCTAGTCAGATGAATACCAGTTCTTACAGAGTGTTAGCAAGTTTTTACTTGTGCTGCCATTTACTGGGTATGGCTTGTCCTATCCCCTCATTTATGACCGTGTATTACGTGGGGTCGAGCACCTTTTCGAATCCTATCTATTACTTCTCTCCTTGTGGGAATATCGACATCCTTGTTGGGAACCCCTCTTTTGTCGGAACATGGAAGGGTTGTTATTTCTTTGTTAAGCTAAAAAAATGTCGAGGCTACAAGGGACTGGGGCATGTCGACGGTCTGGGAGATTGAAGATGAAGGCCATCGAGATCTGAATCCCGAGGGTTCTGAGGACCAGTTCACAAAATTCTCTAATGGGCCTTTATTCTGGGGGCTTCTTCATCTGGCCAAGTTGAAGAGGAATCCGATTTTGTTCATGTTGGGTGGTCTTTAGAGGTTCGCGGCTTCGTGTGTTTTTATGCCCGAGGTCACAATAAGTACTTTCGTAAGTTATTTGTTTAATTCTTTTAGATTTTCCCCCTCGTGGTTGTTTTCTGACGCTTTGTGGCTTTCTACAAGGGGAACAAATGAAGCTCTTCGCTTCTTCTAACCGAAATTTTTATAAGCTCATACCTTTTTCGGTTGATAAGCTTTTATTTGGCTTAATTTAAATGCTTGCTTTCTTATACTTTAGATAACTCATTCTAGCATTTGTTTGTATTATTTTATCATTTTATAGTTTAAAGTAGAGTTGGAGAAACACGAGGCATAATTTTCTGGAGTCCAAACATCCAGCATAATCAGAATCCACAAATCCTTGAATGTGAGGCTGATTCTCCATCAGATGTTGCAACTCATCAAACACCGGAACTTTGTTGATGGTGTGTTTCACATACCTCAGAATCCATTTAAATGCCTTCCAATGCACCCTTCCAGGATTAGCCACGAACCTACTTATCATGCTAACTGAGTAAGCCAAATCAGGTCTAGTGCAGACCATGGCATACATTAAAGATCCAACAGCATTTGCATAAGGAATTTCTGCCATAAACTCCTTATCTTCATCAGTGTTGGGACAATGGAGTTGTAACTCCCTTAGCTTCAGACATTCCAAATTTCTCTAGTATCTTCTTAAGATACTCCACCTGAGACAAGTACAACAAACCTTTAGATCTGTCTCTTCTTATCTCCATACCCAGAATCTTCTTAGCTGCTCCTAAATCCTTCATTTCAAACTCTCCTTTAAGTTTGGCTTTCACAGTTGCAACTTCGATCTTGGTATTACTGATGATCAGAATATCATCAACATACAGCAACAAGAATGTAAACTGCTTTTCATCCTTGAACTTAAAGTAGACACAGTTGTCATACTTACTCCTCACAAAGCCAATCTTCATCATGAACTCATCAAATCTCATATTTCACTGTCTTGGAGATTGCTTCATACCATATAGAGATTTATTGAGTTTACACACATTATCCTCCTTGCCTTTGATCTCAAATCCTTCTGGTTGCTTCATCAGAATGATCTCATCCAAGTTCTCATATAGAAATGTAGTTTTAACATCCATTTGTTCCAACTCCAGGTTATACTTTGCCACAAGAGAAAGCAATATTCTGATAGACATGTGTTTTACCACAGGAGAGAAAACTTCATTATAATCAATGCCCTCCCTTTGAGTAAACCCTCTTGCAACTAACCTTGCTTTGAACCTTCCCTTTTCAACACCAGGGATTCCTTCCTTTTGCTTAAAGATCCACCTACATCCAACTAACCTAGAGCCCTTTGGTCTTTCAACAAGATCCCAAGTATTGTTATCCTTCAGAGACTTCATTTCTTTAGACATAGCCTCAAGCCATTTGTGTCTATCCTTGCTTTTCACTGCAGCCTTGTAGTCACTTGGTTCCTCTTCCAATAAACTACTTGCTGCTACCAGGGAATAAGCAAGCAAGTTTGCATAACCATACCTCTATGTGCCTTAGTTTCCCTTCTAGCTCTATCTCTGGTCAGCATATAGTTGGAGTCCACAGCCTGATCACCCTCTTGATCAACGGGTTCATTGCCAGTTGCAACTGGCTCTTCTTCAAGTAACCAATTTCCAGGATGATCTGGTTCACTGTCAGCCATAAGCTCCACCTCAAGCTGATAACCACTATCTTCCTCATTTCTTGAGTTAACACCTTTGTCAATCTCAACAGCCTGCACAGGTAAATCCCCAGTTTCTTTAAGAGCCATAGTGTCCTCATTGAACACTACATCCCTGCTTATAAAGCACTTCTTGTGACCAGGTTCAAGACACCACAATCTGTAGCCCTTCACTCCTTCTGGATATCCAAGAAACATACACCTCAGTGCTCTTGGTTCTAGCTTATCCTGTTTGATGTGTGCATTAGCAGAACATCCAAACACTCTCAGATGACTCAAATTAGGTTTGTGACCAGACCATACTTCCTCTGGTGTCTTCATATTTAATGATGTAGAAGGACATCTATTAATAAGATATCCAGCTATTGCAACTGCCTCTGCCAGAAAACCTTTGGAAGGTTAGCACTTAGCAGCATACATCTCACCCTTTCAAGTATGGTTCTATTAAATCTCTCAGCTAATCCATTTTGTTGTGAAGTTCCAGCAACAGTCTTGTGCCTTACAATTCCATTTACCTTGCAATGCTCATTGAATTCGGCTGACAAAACTCCACACCATTGTCTGTTCTCAGTCTTTTCCGTTGCAATCCAGTTTGCTTCTCTATCATGGTCCTCCAGTTTTTGAATGTTTCAAATGTCTGGCCCTTAGTCTTCAACACAAATAGTCACAACTTTCTCGAATAATCATCCATTTGACAAAAAGTATCTTGCTCCAGAATGTGAAGCAGTCCTTGAAGGTCCCCACAGATTAGCATGAACATAATCCAAAGCTCTATTAGTTCTCTGTTGACTAACATTGAACTTAACCTTATGAGCTTTACCAAGAACACAATGTTCACAAAAGCTAATCTTCTCCAACTTTTCAGCTCCCAACAGACCTTGCTTCCCCAACTCTAACAAACCTCTTTCACTCACATGTGCTAATCTCTTGTGCCACAATTCAGACTTAGAAACAGTCCCCTAAACAGTTGCAGCTGCAACTATACCAATGACAGACTTTCCTTCTAGTATGTAAAGAGTATTTTCCCTTGCTCCTCTCATCACCACCTATGATCCTTTGAGAACCTTTACCATACCATTCTCTCCCAAGAACTTGTACCCTATTTTCTCTAATACACTAAGAGATATCAGGTTTCTCTTGAGATCGGGGACATATCTCACTAATCTCAACAGTTTCTCAGATTCATTGTGGAGGCTGAACCTAACAGATCCTATACCTTTCACCTTGCAATGCTCAATGAATTCGGCTGACAAAACTCCACACCATTGTCTGTTCTCAGTCTTTTCCGTTGCAATCCAGTTTGCTTCTCTATCATGGTCCTCCAGTTTTTGAATGTTTCAAATGTCTGGCCCTTAGTCTTTAACACAAATAGTCACAACTTTCTCGAATAATCATCCATGTGACAAAAAGTATCTTGCTCCAGAATGTGAAGCAGTCCTTGAAGGTCCCCACAGATTAGCATGAACATAATCCAAAGCTCTATTAGTTCTCTGTTGACTAACATTGAACTTAACCTTATGAGCTTTACCAAGAACACAATGTTCACAAAAGCTAATCTTCTCCAACTTTTCAGCTCCCAACAGACCTTGCTTCCCCAACTCTAACAAACCTCTTTCACTCACATGTGCTAATCTCTTGTGCCACAATTCAAACTTAGAAACAGTCCCCTAAACAGTTGCAGTTGCAACTATACCAATGACAGACTTTCCTTCTAGTATGTAAAGAGTATTTTCCCTTGCTCCTCTCATCACCACCTATGATCTTTTGAGAACCTTTACCATACCATTCTCTCCCAAGAACTTGTACCCTATTTTCTCTAATACACCAAGAGATATCAGGTTTCTCTTGAGATCAGGGACATATCTCACTAATCTCAACAGTTTCTCAGATTCATTGTGGAGGCTGAACCTAACAGATCCTATACCTTTCACCTTACAAGGTTTGTTATCTCCCAAGTACATTGTTCCACCATCAACCTCTTCATATTCTTCAAATATAGATCGTTGTGGAGTCATGTGAAAGGAACAACCAGAATCTAACACCCACACATTATCTGGATCCCTAACACAAGCCATTAGAGCATCAGCATACTCTTACCCTTCTTGTACACTTGCAACAGTGCCAGACACCTTAGTCTTGTCACTACCATTATTCTGTCTTTCAGGACAAAACTTTCTAGTATGACCCTCTTTCTCACAGTGGTAACAAATGAATGGTTTCTTCCCATTCTTTCCCTGTGACTTGGACTTCTTCTCCTTCTTACTACTTTCCTTTTTTTGATTATGTCCCTTCACTATTAGTCCCTCACCATTCTGTGATTTCTTTGCATTCCCT
Organism: Linaria vulgaris; assembly: GCA_948329865.1. Lineage (NCBI taxonomy): Eukaryota > Viridiplantae > Streptophyta > Magnoliopsida > Lamiales > Plantaginaceae > Linaria > Linaria vulgaris. Next base: position 15,945,140 of record OX415253.1, read on the forward strand.
CTCTCATTTAATTCCTTGGAATTTAGAGCAGATTGCACCTCATCAAGTGTTAAAGAATCCCTTCCATATATAAAAGTTTCCTTAAAGTTAGCATGAGATTTCGGCAGAGCACTTAACAATAGTAAAGCCTAATCTTCATCATCAATTGCAACATCAATGTTCTCAAGATCCAGGATCAACTTGTTAAACATATCAATCTATTCCTCTATCGATTTGTCATCATGCATCTTAAAAAAATACAGAGCCTGTTTAAGATACAAACGATTTACCAACGATTTGGTCATGTACAAGCTTTCAAGCTTCAACCAAACACCAGCAGCAGTTTTCTCCTTCGAGACCTGTCGCAACACCTTATCACCCAAACTCAGGATCACAGCACTATGAGCCTTCTCCATCATAACCTTCTTTGATTTTTTATCAAGATCCTTATCGATGTTCGTCTCATCCAGTGCATCAACCAATCTTTGTTGAACTAATAGCGCTCGCATCTTCAACCGCCACAAACCAAAATCGTTTTGCCTTGTAAAATTTTCTACATCAAATTTTGCCATCGCCATGATCGACTCCACGTTCACCGCACCAATTTGTAGTGAAATCGCTCAATGGAACGCAAATTTTACCGAATCAAATCACAATTGAATCGCACAAATCGAACAAACAAAATATGAATAACAATCGTAGCAAAGAAAGTAAACAATCACGAACAACACACGCAATTTACTTGGTTCGGCGTTCTAGCATCAATGTGATGAAGAACCGTAATCCAAGGGAGAAATCGAGGTCCAATTTGTATTGATTTTGAAGAGTACAAAGTTGTGTCAAAAACCGTTGTGAAATTGGCTGCATAACAGATTATATATACTGAGGTAGTTATAACTAACTCGCGTGAGGCCCACGGCCCACTGAATTAACTGCCTACCCTAATCTGACTCTAGCCGCCTAGTTGCAACAGTCGCTCACTCAGTTGCAACAGCTATACAAGCTTTCACTGCTACTCAAGCTACCCCAGTTGCTATACGTTCAAGATGGTAGAATTATGGAAATACCACTGAGCCAAAGTCAATAATTCCCACAGAAGAATCAAAGGGAAGACACACTGACATCTCACCAAGATCAAGAGTTTAATCTTTTTTTTTCTTTCTTGTGATATTTTATGCTGAATTATTGTTGTGAAACATCGATCATGAGTAGCTAAATCTCCCAGTGTATGGGATATAATGTTGTTATCTCAATGAATACACCTTAAACTTATGTTTTGATTATTTCAATTGAAATCTTTGCTTTTTTGGATTTGGTTTGTGGCTTATGCTAATTGGTACATGTAACACGTAAATGTTTCTAGGAAGCATTGGGGAGATGTTGAATTATCATTTATTACTTGAAGTGCGCATAGGAGATTTTTAGCGCAACCCTTTCATAATAGTTCACACAAACCAATCACTAAAGCTTCGTAAGAAGCGTCTCACGAGCAACTTAAGTTTCATCTCTAGTTCTTTACTCTATATGAATCCTTGACATGGTGAACTTCTAGAGAGCGAGGAGAGGACCTAATGGTCTGACACCATTAAGGAACTAAGGGTTCTTTAAGTGATACGAGAGTGCACTTCACTTATCAAGCCAACTTGAGAACAAAACAAGAATCAAACGGAAAAAGCATATTATATGGACATTGGTATTTTGTCTATGAAATACATGTATTTGAGATTAACGAATTCTGATTCCTAGATACGTTTTTCCTTAATCTGCAGAACAACACAACCAATCAATCAATTCAATTGTGTCTTTGTTTCTATTTTTAGTCATTTCAGTTCTTGAAATCATCATCATCGTTCTTTCTATTTCACTACCCAAAGTAATGTTTTACTTAGTTTCAACATTGTATCACTAGAAGAGATAAGTACTCTCATGAAATTCGATACTCAAGACGTAATTTAATTACCATCTTATTATTACTTGACTGTGTACTTGCAAATATAGTAGTATTACTATAACCCTGTAATACACGTCATCACCGATGAACCTTTGATTAGACTCGAGGAGCCTCTCTTTTTTGGTTCGTTCAGAGGCGTTTGAGGAATTCCCAACTTATCTAGTTAGAGAGATTCCTTGAAAGGCAAAGGAATTGGTTGCTAGAAAGAAGAAGAGTGTAAGATGAGCCCCTCATCTCATGATTTTTGGGAATGTTCTTCGCATTGTTGTTAGACCTGGCACTCCACACCCTCAAAAATATTAGGGTTCCACATTTCGGAGCCGGTAGTTGGTTTGGCTACGGGAGGTTCCTCTTGGTCTCATAAGAGACCTCACATCGAGGCTTCAGTGGACCCTGCAGGTAAGTGATCTTGCCCCTAGACAGGTACGTCCAGTGATGCTCCTTGGGTCTTGAGCCACGTGGAGGGTGACCAGGTTCCTGTAGGTGAAGGTCAACTCATGTATCCCATTGGAGATTGGTAAGCTAGAAGTCCCCCAAGAGTCGCGCACGATATGAGGGATCCTCCTTTACACTACTCCTCAGTTCCTCTCCCTATGGGAAGGGATTTAGTGATTTTTTTGTGGAGTTAGAGGACGATGAGGGTTAATTCAGGAAGATCATACGGAAGCGAATGGTATTCATTCAGATTGTTTAATACTTCTGCTAGGATACTGTCTACGTTCTGGCTGCTAAACTAAGTTTTCCTTTCAATTTTCCTTGTCCTTTTTTTTTTACTGCTTCAAACTCTTATTTTATTGATGTGGAAATTCATGTGGTTATAGAGTGGTTGGCGACGCATCCCATTTCTTTTGTGGTTTGAACCATTACCTTGGATGAGGTGATGGACCTACTGCTCAGGTACCATATCGACATTGGTACCTTGGATGTAAGGATGCCCTCTCTTGAGGATCGTGCTCACGCTCATCATGCCACATACATGACAGATTATAAGGAACATATTAAACTTGGCCTTCGTGATTTGTGTCCGATGTGGTATACGGAGGTCTTCAACTATATCGACATTTGTCCCAATCAACTTAATTATTCTTATAGAGTGTTAGCAGGTCTTTCCTTGTGTTGTCCTTTACTGGTTCTGGATTGTACAATGATCGTGTATCACGTGGGGATGAAAATGTCTATGACTCCTCTTTATTACCTATCCCATCATGGGAACACGTACTTCCTTGTTGGGAACCCCTCTTTAGCGGGAGCTTAGAAGGGTCATTTTTTCTATGTTAGTCCTAAGGATAGCGAGGTTAAAAAGGACTGGGGCATGTCGAGAACCTGGAAGATTATAGATGAAAGCCCTTGGCATCCAGATCTCAATGGTTTTGAAGACTGGTTCCCAAAATTCTCCTCTATTCTGGGGGCTTTTTGATATGACCAAGCTGAAGAGGAATCCGATATTGTTCATGTTTGGCAATCTTTAGAGGCCCGCGGGTCTGTATGTTCTTCGGCCCGAGGACCTTTGTGACGATGAGTACTTCAGTAAGTCCTTTGTCTCTTTCTTTATGACTCGCTCGCTCATGGTTGTTTCGTGACGCTTTGTGGCTTTCTTCCAAGGGAATAGATGAAGCTCTCTGCTTCTTCTAACAACATTTTTTATAAGTTCATGCCTTCTCCACTTGATGAACATTTATATAGCGTGAATTGAGTGCCTGTTTTCTTATACTTTTGATAAGTATTGTATGTTTTTGTCTTGTTTTATCATTTTGTAGTTTAAAGTCTATTTGGAGTAACATGTGGCATATCTGAAGGAAAATGAGCATGGAACAACACAAAGGAAAAAATGGAGATTTCATTGAACCTAGTGACCTAGCAGCGGAGCAAACGCCACCGATTGACTCACGCCACTAGGGTAAAAGATGGCGCGACTAGCACCGAAAGTTGCACTACTCGCGCAGAAGACGGTGATGTTAGTTCCAGGATGTTGCGTGACCTGCGTGGAGAATACAGTAAGTAGTGCGACCCGCAGAGAAAACGGTGTGCCACGACATGGAGACTCATGCTACACATGCACGACAATATAACTGATTGCGGCTTATTCTAAGCCCTATGGCCACACATTCAAAAATCTATAAAAGGGAAAGGACAGTCGATACATAAGATATCGCAAATGAAAGCTCACAATAAATCACATATCCATTTTACACCATTATTCCATATCATAATCCAGCGTTTGAGGAGAAATGTGATCAATCAGGGAACATAATCATCCTGAGTTGAACAAAGAAGAATAAAAGGGAAGACACGTTGAAATCTCACTAAGATCAAGCGTTTAATATTTTCTTTCTTTTTTTCTTGTAATATTTTGTGATGAATTATTGTTATCAAACATTGATCATGAGTAGCTAAATCTCTCAGTGTCTATAATATCATGTAGTTATCAAGATTACACCTTAAACCTATATTTTTGATTATTTTTATTGAAGTATTTGTTTTGGTGGATTTGATCTGTGACTTATGGTACTTGGTGGACTTAACACATAAATATCCGTAGGAAGCATTGTGGAGATGTTGAAGTATCATGTATTACTTGAATTATACATAGGAGATTATTAGCGCCACACTTTCATAATAGATCACACAAACCAATCTCTAAACCTTCGTAACGAGGAATATAGGTTAACTTGTCATCTTTAGTTCTTTTTTAAAACTCTATATGAATCCTTGACACGGTGAACTTCTAGAGTGAGGGGAGAGTACCTAACGGTCTGACGCCATTAAGTAACTAGGGGGTTCTTTAAGTGATACGCGAGGTGCACTTAACTTATCACGGCAACTTGAGAACAAAACAAAAACCAATAGGAAGAAGCATAATTTAGGGACATTGGTGTTTTGTCTATGAAGTACCAGTATTTGAGATTAACGAATTTCGATACCTAGATATATTTTTTGGTAACCTACATAACAATCAATCAATTCAATTTTATTTTTGCTTTTACTTTCAGTCATTTCAATTCTTGAAGTCATCCACATCTTTATATCTATTTCACCACACAAAGTAATTGTTTTACTTAGTTTCTACACTGCACTACTAATAGAGACAAGTAATCCCTTGAGATTTGATACTTGGGACGTAATTCAGTCTCTATTTATTATTAATTGATTGTTCACTTGTGAACTTAGTAGTATTACTATTGCCCTATATTACACGTCATCACTGATGAATCTTTGAATTGACTCAAGGAGCCTCTCTTTTGTGGATCTTGTAGAGGCGCTTGAGGATTTCCCTGCTTATCTAGTTGCGGAGATTCCTTCCAAGGCGGAGGGATTAGTCGTTAGGAAGAAGAAGTGTGTGTGGCAAGCCTCTCGTCTGGTGATTTTTGGGGACGTTCTTTGTGCCACCGCTGGACCTACCCCTCCAACATCCTTAAAATGTTCTAGGTTCTGCATCTCCGAGGTGGTGGCTTGTTCAGCTAGAGAAGGTTGTTAGGGCTGATTTCCGTTGGGCCTTACGCGGTTAAATTGATCTTGTTTAGAAAATCAAATCTTTTGGTCATTATCGTAAAATGGAAATTATCTTGGATAAATTCACCATATCTTATTATTGACCTTCCTTGTTAATTAAGTTATTTGATCTAATCTATTTTTATATTGTCTCTAGACGTATTTATATTGGCATATACATTGGATATACTCGGATCTGTTTTGTAGAATATAACGGATAAAGGAAAGAAGATTTGCACAGATCACACATGGAGTTACAACTGGCGACACGCAAAGATTCTCCTTATGCCTATAAAAGGAGAAGACTCGAGACTTAGAAGGGACAACCTTTGAGCGATAATTTGTTATCATTCGTCCTGTATCAAATCAAAGTGTTTTAGTGAGAGAACTTCTTGTCAAATGAACTTTGAACTATCTTGAAGTTCTTATATTCAGAAGGAGTATACCGAAAGTAGTTAATGTTTAGGTGTTGCAAGAGTAAAGTAGAGGGAGTCTATCTTTTCATTGGAGTAAATCTTATGGATGTAATTCATTAGTAGGTTTACAAGTTTTGAGTCACTTTTGGGTGAAAGCCCTGTGGACTAGGACCATTTGGACCGAACCACGTTAAAACCTTGTGTTCTTTACTACTTTTGTTTAACTGTTACAACCGTCCATAATTGCAACATTGGTTCTCAAAGATTAACGAACTAAGATCTTTCAATTGGCATCAAGAGCGGGTTACTGTTTTTCTTAACAGCAGATTCTAGTTAAAATATCTTTTTGTTTTAAAATGGAAGAAATGAGGGAAGTTCGTTCGATCATAAACCACCAATGCTAACAACAACTAACTCTTCCTACTGGAAAAATTGCATATCAAATTTCATAAAATAACGGGATCAAAATGTGTGGAAAAGCATTCTCATAGTGTGGAGGCCTCCGTTAGATGACAATGGAAGGGTAAAATATGAACTTGAGTGGACTAATGCAGAGGAACTCCTCGCAAACTATAATTCTACTGCTTTAGGTATCATTCTTGTTGATCGATTATGATCAATATAAAAGTATTGCTTATTGTGAAATTGATAAGGATGCATGACAGACCATTGAAAATTGCTCAAGATGGAAATGCCAAAGTCTGAGCATCGAAGTTGCAACTTCTGAATGATCAACTTAAATTAATACTTATGGCAGAAACAAAAATAATTGCTCAATTTCACTCAAAACTTAGACACATTGGGAGTGAAGCTACTATCATTGGAGCTAATTTTCCTAATTTTAGCATTGTGCTAAAGTTTCTAAGATCACTACCTGTAATATTTGCAATGAAGGTTTCAGCAATTGAAGAAGCCAAGGAAATTGAAACTCTTCCACTTCATGATCTGATGGGATCACTTATTGCATGGGAAATGAAACTAAAAAGAGAAGGAGACACAATTGCAAAAGGATTTGCACTTCAGGCCAATCTCGAATAAAATACCCCAAACGCAGACCTAGTGCAGTCTATGGCACTCCTTACAAAGAGGTTCAACAAAATGAACAAGCACGAGAATAAAGCTATATCTTCCCACACTGTTGCAAGTCCCTCGGATTCATTCAGAATGCTTTTTGCTACTAATAGACTTGATAGCAAATATACTGAAAAAGGTATACAATGCAGGGAATGTCAAGGTTTTTGACACGTTAAAGTTGATTATGCAAACCTGCTCGAGAAAAACAAAAGCCTAGAAATGTTGACATCGTGGAACGATGATGAATCTGACAACAACGACGAATAAACCGAAGAAATGGCTGATTTTGCATTTTCATCATTCATCTCTTTCTCACCTAGAGCAAACATGGATGTTGCAAGTGACGTTATGATTGAATCTAATAATGACTCAGATGACAATGATCCAGAACTAAATCAAAGTGAAATTGAGGTTGCCTTGACAAAATATGAATTTGTTTGCCAGCGAAATGCAGAACTTGAAGCTCGGTTCAAAACCCTGAAACCATATGGCAGTCCAATCAAAATGAACATCAAAATTATGGAGCTTGAAAGGAAAATACTCATCCTTTTAATGGAAAATGACCACATCACTAAGGCTCTTGATCCAGTGCACAAGGCACTGAATGATGTTCTAATTCTCACTTCAAAAGAATTATATTCACTCATGAAGAATGTTAAGCAACTGACTACTGGAACTAAGAAGCTGGAGAAAATCTTTGACACTTAGCGAGTTGCAACTGGAAAATTTGGGATAGGATTTGTTGAAAATGGTGACAAAATTTTCATGAGAACACAAATGTTATAGTGTCAAAGAAGAAACGAATACCTAGAGGAGTGGAAATTCCACTTGATCATGCAAAAATTTACCAACAGCATACTTAGGTAAATCTTAATTGCAACTTGAACAATAGTAATAGTTTACCGTTTTCTGTTGACAAATCACAGAGAAGCAGATTCGTTCTAATGTGCCATCACTTTGGAGTGAAAGGTCATATTCGAAAATAATGCTACCAGTTGTGGGAATTACAATCCCCTACACCTTGCGAGCCCACCCTAGTGGTTTAAAAGAAGAAGAAGAATAGAAGAATAGAAGAAAGAAGGCTATGAAAACTGCACCCAGTGTTGCACCTGTATAATCTGTATAGAAAATTTGGGTAGAGAAATCTACCAAAACCCTTACTTGCCTTGTTTCTTGCAACTCTGTTTCTCAAAATACTCCTAACTCATGGTTCTTCGATAGTGGTTGCTCCAGGCACATGACAGGTTACAGTAACATCTTGAGCAATTTCATTGATGAACTGAGGAACTGAGGAAAGATTCTTGGTGATGGGAACTGAGGAAAGATTCTTGGAAGAGAAACACTTAATATTAAAGGTTTTCCTAAACTTAGGGATGTGTTCTATGTAGATGGACTCCATGCTAATCTAATTAGTACAAGTCAATTATGTGATTATGACCTATTTGTAAGGTTCACTAAATATGAGTGTGAGGTTGTTGATCAAGATGAAAACTGTGTTCTGCAGGGACTTAGAAGCACAAAAAATTGCAACACTTTTTTCTAAATGTAACTTTATTGTTAGATCTCTCACTTGTAACTTTAGTGTTGATAATTCTACAGAACTGTGGCACCTAAGAATGAGACATACAATTTAAAGACACTTCCCAATTATACAACATCAAAGTTGTGAGAGGCTTGTCCAAGATTGGACCTAAGCCAACTGGAAAATGTGGTGCATAATTGGAAAGAAAGCAAAAGAAGACTAGTCATGCAATGTTGCAACACGCAGCTTCTGAGAGCATCCTAGAACTCCTTCACAAGGATATAGTTGGACCAATTTAGAACGAAAGCATTTTTGGTAAATGTTATATCTTTGTTTATGTTGATGACTTCTCCCGTTTCACTTGGGTTGAGTTTCTTAGAGAGAAAAATGAATGTTTTGTTGTTTTTAAAAACATGTGTAACAATGTTACTATATAAAAAGATTTAAAAGTTAAAAGAATCAGGAGTGATCATGATAAGAAGATTGAGAATTCCAGTTTTAATGCTTTTTACAATGATAAAGGAATAATTCATGAGTTTTTAGCACCAATTACCCTACAACAAAGTGGTGTGCTAGAACGAAAGAACATGACTATTGTGGAAATGGCTCCTGTCATGCTAAACTCAAAAAGAATTTGCTCTACATTTTTTGGCAGAAGCAGTAAATACTGCATACTACATCATAAACCGAGCATACTTGCATCCAGGTACAAACATGACTCCATGTGAGGTATGGAAAGGTAAACGTCCAAGTATCCCTCATTTACACATCTTTGGTTGCACTTTCTTAACGATCGTGAGCAGAGATGTAAGTTCTAACCAAAATGTGACTTAAGCATTTTTTTTGGATACTCACGCAACAATAACTCATAGAGTTTATTATATGCGTACTCAAACTGTTGTTGAATACTCTAATGTGGAATTTGATGATTATAGGGACTTTGCATCAGCTTCTTCCGAGGTTGAAATCACGAAAATGATTGAAACCAAACAATGTGCTAAGGATTCAGATGACAAAGGTCATAGGACTACTGCAACAGTTCCAGATGTTGTAACTACACCTGCCCCTAACACAGATGAGCCAGAAACACAATCTGGCTCAATCCACAAGGAAGCTTCTCCCCACATCAAGAAGAATCATCCATCTGAATGAAAATGTATGGATAGGGATTGGTACAACTTTTGTAATTCAACATTGGTGTTGATGCCCAGTGTTGAGCCAACACTGATTTTACTCAGTGTTGTCCTAACACCTACTGACAGTATAAAGCACATGTGATTAAGTTGAATGTTACGCCAGCATTGAAGTACTCAATATTGCCTTAACATTTGTGATACGTTGATAGAGTAAATTGTGCACAGCGGAATATAAAGAACACAGTAGGTAACTTTTAGTTCACACGTTGAGTTAATTTGAATGTTGCGCCAACATTGAAGTACTCAATGTTGCCTCAACATTCATAACAGAGTAAATAGTGGCAGAACAGTAAACACACAGCGTATGAATCTTTAAGAAGGTTATATGAATATAACATGCCGAGCCTTACGGCCAAATAACCACTAAATCAACTTTACTAGTTTTACAAAATAAAACAACTCAATAAGGAAACCAATCCTATCACTAACTCACTACCATATATCGAGTTTATAGCTTCGTTAGATAAAACTCAGTAAAACAAGACAAAAACACTCAACAATAAGATTTTCCTCTCGAGATATTTTCTCTCTAATCTTCGTGTCTTTTTCTTGATGCCCAACATGCCTATTTATAATATATTGTTCATTGAGGTCCAAGGCATGTTGTGCACGTTATTGATTGTTATTAGATCTCCAATATCATCTCCAATTTCGTTCTTGGGCTTATCATCTTCTTAGACTTATCTTTAATTAAGTTTGGAAGCTTTCCTACTTGATCCGGACTTCTCCAATTGAAGGACTCTTCTCTTGATCGAACTCCTCTTTTGATAGGCTTCTAATCTTCCAAGATCTTCTATCTTTATCTTGAAATTCTTTCAGCCTATCACCAAAAAATCTTCCATCCTTATCTTGCAAATCCATCGCCTTTATTTTTCGGATATTCTTCTTTTGATGAGTAAACCACTTGGACTATTGATTTATCATTATCTTGAAATATAAAAAAGATAAACTACAACTGTGGAACTAGGTTAGTTTGTGAATAAAGGCAAAATAAAATATTACACTTAAATAATTCGGACAGTGCAGTGTTGAGTTTAGTGTTGCGCCAACACTAGTTGCCAGAATGTTGGGCTAACATTTCACGACAACACATGTGCTTACAATCTCCCCCTTTTTTCCTTTCTTAACAAAACCAAAGAAGTACACTTATCTTTTTATGCGAGATGCTCCAGTAACACAACATCACCAATATCTTAAGCTACTCCCCCTTAATATGATATCATTAACCAAGTAACCTTAAGATACTAATTAGAAAACTCAGTAACTTAAACATCACATTTATAAGCATAACTTAGAAAACATGGAATACTTCAGATTTGTAGAAACAACAGAATAAACATGAAGATACAATGGCTTACTCTCCCCCTTTTTGTGAGGAAAGCAAAACCTCAACGAATCACTTCATAGGACGAAAGTTCCTATAGCTCTTATTTAGCAATTATTTCCATTTTCCTTTATAGAAACTCTATCATCCATTGTTTCTTAAAATCTCCTATAACCATCGTTTTCTCTCCCTGAATAGGAACCAAATTTAGGTGTAATTGCAAATATTAGCTCAGGTGTTACCTCTAATGTTGAATCAACATTGTACACAGAAGATGTTGTCTTAACATCTAGTTCAGACTCAGCATAAATTGACTTCTCATAACCTTCTTCCTCGTCCTCCTGATAAATGTGGCTTCATCATCATCACCATTCTCAGTTTTCTCAGAGCCATCTTTCTTCTCTTCGCTACTTTCTTCCTCCTTCTCGATCTCTTCGTTCCCTTTCTCTTTCACATTTTTCTCATCATTATCTTGCAAATACCCAGCAGCATCATCATCTCTTTTTCTTTATCGGCGCCAGTGGCCAAACCACCATTATCACCCACTTCAGTCTCTCCAGCAACTTAAGTGTTCTCCCCCTTAGTCGAATCATTCTTCTCAGCAAAACAAAAATAATAATCCTCAACTACTGTCTCCTCAACCGTGTTTGAAGTAACAAAAACACCATGTTCTTTATATTGAACTTGTTATATTTCAACAACAGTGTCTAGAACAGGTGTTTCACCTGCGAGTAAGAACTAAAGGAGCAGGGGTGGGGTTATCTCCTTGATTCTCCATATCAAGGGCCACATTAACTAGATCAGAGATAAATGTCTTGGATTAAAAGTTACAAGTAAAACTCTTAGTGTTTGAGAATTGTGAAACAAAGAGAAGAGAGACATTCAAAATCAATAGTGAATAAGATTATTGGGCGATTTCTTAAAATCAAGCATGCATAATTATCGCTTGTTGAGTCAACACGTGACACCATGTTTACTTCACACGTGACCAGAGCAGTTTATGAAAAACTTATAAGTCACAATCTTAAACCTGAATGTTGGGACAACACGCTTACAGACTGGTGTTGGACAACACTGGCACATGAATTGAATCAACACTAGTTATAGTGGATGTGTGGGTACAAGGCTTCCATTCAAGTAAAGGCATGAGCTAAATCTAAAATAAATATCTGTGACTTAAGACAAGTTTATCACGTTAGTAACACAGATATTTCAGACTTATACATGAGTAAGAGAGTTAGCTAACAGAAAACACACATTTTGGATATGAAGTTAGAATTATAGAGATAATCAACTTCCAATGTATAATCAGAAACAACTTAGTGTGTCACTGGCAGCTAAATCACCCAAGGTGTGTACCTTTACATGAAACATGACTATTTATCCCTCTTAAACCCAAACTGACACAGACACCCCAAGGAAAGAATGAATGAATGTAGGCCTATATGGATGCAAAATATGAATGTTGTATCAACACGGTTCTGGTTTATGTTGCCTCAACATTGCTTGGTGACATCTGAAAGCAGTTCTCTTCCTTTTGACTTTGAAAAAACATAACAAAAACATTTACTCTCTTTATCAATCACCTGAGAGGTTAAGAAGTGATTATGAATTCACTGAATGTAGGCAATAACGAGACCCCATACACCCCAGTTTCATTATAATCAATGCAAATGCACAGAAAAGTACATAGGCCTGAATGAAGGAAGTGCATGACCCCAACACTCCAGAACCCTAATGCATACTTGTTTACTGTACATTATAAATAATACTGAATGAAGGCAGTACGGAACCCCAAACACCCCAGTATTACACCCCACTATCCTATGCCTTTTTGCAAGCATCACAATGTGAATAAGACACAACTGAATACACCATAGTAGCAAACTCTATGTACCCCAGCTTCTCCGCATGCAATGTGTAATTATATATGAATAGGAAACAACTACATAGCATCATAGCAGTGAACGCCGTGCATCCCAGCTTCTTCATACTAAGTCACTAACCTTAGAGAATATAGAGTTTAAATTAAGCTAATGAAAAATTTAAGAAAGGAGCTTTCAAGCAGATATCATTTTTACAAAGTCAAGAACTCAAAAACCAAGCCATGCAATACACTTTCATGAACAAGAACAAATACATAAATCGAAAACAAACTCAGAAATCTAATGCAATCTATCAACACCATAACCACTCTGCGGTGTTAGCCCATGGTGTTAAGGCAACACCGGAATGCAACACTGGTCACAAAACACTCATGTCGAGAGCCTTCCTCAAGCTGAAGAACCTCTCGCTATCTAAGGGTTTTCTAACCATATCAACAAGCTGATTGTTGGTCTCTATGTGTTCAATGTTAATCTTATTAACCTCTACCAGATCTCTCAAGAAACAATGCCTAAAATCTATATGCTTGGCTCTAGAATGCTACAATGGGTTTCTTGAAATACTTATGGCATGATGGTTGTTACCAAATATTAAGAGGTTATCACTCTCATGCCCATAATTAAGCAACAAGTGTTTAAGCCATACAAGATGGGTAACAAAGCTGCTAACTGCTACATATTCAACAGTTAAAAGTGACACAATTATGTTTCTTGCAATACCAAGAAACATGATTATGTCCTAAATAATAACCACCTTCACTTTTGGATTTTCTAACATCTAAGTCTCCAGCCCATTTAGAGTCACCAAAACCTATAAGGTTTTTAGTTATATCATGTGTATACAATATGCAAAAGTCTATAGTACCATATATATATTTAAGAATTAGCTTTAGGACAGTTAAATGAGAAGCTTTGGGGTTAGTCTAATACCTGGCACATTCACAAACTGAGTACATAATACATAGGTGGGTAGATAATAGATGCAGTGATCTCCAAATCATGGAACTGTACAGTGTTGAGCCAACACTGTCTCATGTACCATCTTTTCCAATCCTCAAGGTAGAAGATATTGTAGTCCTTCTTGACTTAGACTCCTCCAACATGCTCACCAAGTTTTTTGCAATTTTCACTTGCTTAGGAACATCCCATCCTCCTCTTCCTTCACTTGCAAACCAAAGAAGACATTCAACTTGCCAACCAAACTCAACTCTAATGTACCTATGCAACCATCAGAACATGTAGCAGACATGTAAACACTCAACATCAATATATATCTACATGTTACTCGTTCTTTATTGTGTGTTTTGATGCCTTCGGTGATCTAATCAATGACCTGAGATGTTGGATGATACATATGAATACTAGCAAGTGAATCCCACCAAACATCGGGATCTTGAACCTTTTCATAATTTGAGTCTGACTGCTCCAGTGTTGTGTCAACATCAACAACAGTCGGTATTGGCAGAACAATAGCTTTTGGTTCAGGTTCAAGTTCTGCACGTGGTGTTGGGTTGACACTATCTGAATTCACTGTTGGCTCATCATCGGAATCCAATAGGGTTGGCACAACAACTTTTTGTTCACTTGCAACACTTTATAGATAATCAAATAGCCCTTTACATATTCTTTAACAGTACTCAATCTAGGATAAAATATGCAGTATTATTCAATGAATAGCCAACAAGGGTACACGTATGATATTTTGGATCTAGTTTGCTTAAATAATCTATGTCAATTAAAGCATGGCAAACCCATCCAAATTCATGATAATGAGCAAGATTGGGATTCTTCCTTTTCAACATCTCATAAGGAGTCATTGGTGTAGAAAAGTTATAAATATTTTCATGAAACTCACATAAGTCAGAGAATGACCTATTTTCAAATTCTCTACCCAAATATGACCAACCATTACCAACAAAAACACCATGTAAGTTATTAATATTAACATGCAATGTTTTGAATGTATAGAGTGCTTCTGATTTTTCTTTAAAATATTTTATCAAGTTATATCCAGAAAAATCGGTCATAATCACATAATCATATTGATTCCCCTAGCACTACTTACTTCAATAAGACCTAAGAGATCTATCTGAAATTGTAGAATGCAATTAGAGGTACTTGTAACATGTTCATCCACTTATATTGAATTTTGAGAAGCTTTGGTCTGCTATTTACCTTTCAAGCAATCATCACAAACCATCTTACCAGAGCTCGTGAGATTTGGAATCGCTCTCATTGTTTCAAGTTTCAGCACCTTGTTCAATCTCATTTTCACAGCTGGTCCATACAACTCTTCAGACTCTGTGTCAGATTGAACACATATGGAGCCAACATGTTGATCTGTATATGTTGGCACAACATTTGTATTCTGGGCAGGTTCAGTATCCTCAATTGGTGTTGAGTCAACAATGTCAAATGTATGTGTTTGCTAAACATCTACATCCAGAGGTGTAGATGAATTTACTTCTTTCTTACCTGCATCACTAGACATATCATCAAAAACAACAATCACAGAATCTTGAACAGTGTTTAATCTTGGATTACAAACTCTGTACGATGTACTATTCAAGAAGTAGCCAGAAACGCATTCCTCATTCTTAGGATCAGATTTTCTCAAGTATTTTTTATTATTCAGAATATAACAAACACCACCACACTCAAGAATGTGACCATTGGGTTCACATAATTCATCAAAGTTTTTGCTCTCAATTTTTCTCCCATGGTCAGACCTGATCCTAATAAAAGAGGCATTGTTCAAAGATTTTATGCTAGCACCAAAAGCCTTAAAGGTGTTAAGAGCATCTGATTTTTCTTTCAACAATTTGACCCAAGTATACATGGAAAAATCATTAACTATAACATAAGCATACCTTTTTCCCCAAAGACTGTTTACATCAATTAGACCCATAAGTTCCATGTGTAACAATTTTAAGCACCAAATAGTCCTTGAGCTTTGTCCCACAACCTTGATAGGAGTATGAGAGGCTATGGGTTGTTTACCCTTTAGGTAGTCGTCACACACAAGCTTACCTGGACTGAAAAGCTTTGGTATACCTTTGACTGCATCCACTTTCAGTTGTTTCTTCAAGTTTCTGTAATGCTTGTGTCTAGGTCTCCTATGCCATACAACTGACTCATCCACTTTACCATGAAAGCATTGAGCTTCTTCATTCATCATGCAGCAATTGTCCTTTGTTATTTTGCCTGTAATGACACAAATATTTGCATTATCAAAAACATCAAAAGAAACATTAACAAATTTAACAAAAAAGTTATCAGCATAAAGTTGACCGATGCTTATGAGATTAGCACGCAATTCATTAACCAACAGAACATCCTTTAGATGTGGGAATACCTCAACATTCAGAACTCATTTGCCAGTGATTCTTCCCTTGCTTTCATTTCTGTAGATGACACTTGTAGCGGCGAGTGGTGCACAATCTTTCAAATTAGATTTGCATCTAGTCATACGCCTAGAGTATCCACTGTTAATGTACCACTCACCTGTAATATTAGAATTCACAACACAAAATACAACATTGCAAATAGTCATAAATCTAGGCACCCAAATTCTGTTATTCTGTTCAGCAATGCTGGAATCAAATGTTGAGACAACACTGAATCCTAGTGTTGGCTTAACCCCAATAGCAACACATTCTGAATCCTAATTCTGTTCAGCAGGGTAGATGTTGAGTAAACACTAGATCCTCGTGTTGGCTTAACATCAGAAACGACATTGTGTGAATCCTTATCATGTTCAACTGATTTTCTGTACTTAAAACAATATAATATGGCTTAGAATGTCTTGACTGAAAGTAGTAAAAACATATGTGAGTCATTTTCTTAGATTTTTCAGAAAAAAAATTTGCTTTTACAAACCTTGGGATAATGGATTTAGAAGAACAAGTATTATTATGACCTTGGTAACCTAACCCAGTTTTACCATCATTACAGACAACAAGAATCTCATCAAGTCTATGCATACCTGAATCCCATTCAGAGATAGTTTGTTCAGCCGATTCAAGCTTAGTCAGTAACTTTTCAAACTGAGCCTCCTTCCTGGTCACACTAATCTCAAGTTGAGCGATTGTAGCCTTCCAGTTTTCATTATCTTCGATAGCCTTCTCATTTCTACTCAACTTGTTCTTCTCTTTTAGCATATCTTGGTAGATGAAATTTAGTTCTTCAAGAAACACTTCTTTAATCCATTTTCTTCCAATGACATAAATCTGCAAAATCATGAAAAAATGAAGATTAGCATGGTTATCAAACTCATTAGTTTTAGTAAACAAGCATATAGAATCAGAAACACTAATGTCATTATCCCAATCAGCAAAGAAGATCTCTTAGACTAGTGTTGTTGTATGAGTGTTAGGCAAACACTAAATCGTCGTAGTGTTGGCTTGACATTCTATCCTAACATGGTCTGTCCAATTCATATTATCAGTCAACGTTGTTGTTGAACTACTTCAATTGATGGCACACGTGCTTCAGACCTTTCATCACAACATGTCTCAACATGGTTCTTTTCCCCTAAAGAAACACTCTTCATCCAAATATACAGAACCACGGAGAAAGATATAGTATGATCAATAGAATCATTAATTTCAGTGAATAAATAATTAGGATCGAAATTAATGATATCATTCTCCCAGTCATCAAAAGATGTTCTCTGGTCTTGAGCTTTAGTCTGAATGTTATGCACACACTGCTCAGTGATGTTGTCCTAACATTCAGATGACATATCTTTAGACCGGTTTATAATGGTTAACCTATATTCAACTTCAAGTTTCATATTGACATCATTTGCTCTATCAAGAGTCGTCATGGGAACTAGTGGCCATCAATTCTTGACATACATGCTCGCAGGCCTGTGGATTTAATGTGAGATTTGAGCATGTTGTTGTTGGGGTTCGCGTTGTCCTTTTCTTTGTACTAAATCCAAACACCAGTGAAATCGGTGCTTGGCTCTGATACCAATTGATAATGTATGGACCGAAATTGGTACAACTTTTGTAACTCAACACTAGTGTTGACGCCCAGTGTTGAGCCAAAACTGATTTTACTCGGTGTTGTCCTAACACCTACAGACAGTATAAAGCACATGTGATTAAGTTGAGTGTTATGCCAACATTGAAGTACTCAATGTTGCCTTAACATTTGAATACGTTGATATAGTAAATTGTGCACGGCGGAATTTAAAGAACACAGTAGGTAACTTTTAGTTCACACGTTGTGTTAATTTGAATGTTGCGCCAACATTGAAGTACTCAATGTTGCCTCAACATTGAAGACTGAGTAAATAGCAGCAGAACACTAAACACACAGCTTATGAATCTTTAATCAGTTTATATGAATATAACCTGTCGAGCCTTACGGCCAAATAACCACTAAATCAACTTTACTGGTTTTACAAAATAAACACCTGAGTAAGGAAACCAATCATAACACTAACTCACTATAAGATATGAAGTTTATAGCTTTGTTGGATAAAACTCAGTAAAAATAAGACAAAGACACTCAACAATATAATTTTCCTCTCGGTATATTTTCACTCTAGTCTTCGTGTCTTTTCCTGATGCCCAACATGCCTATTTATAATATATTGTTCCTTGAAGTCCAAGGCATGTTGTGCAAGTTCTTTATTTCTATTAAAACCTCCAAGATCATTTCCAATTTCGCTCTTGAGCTTAGCATCTTCTTAGGCTTATCTTGAATTAAGTTTGGAAGCTTTCCTACTTGATCTGAACTTCTCCAATTGAAGGACTCTTCTCTTGATCGAACTCCTATTTTGATAGGCTTTCTAATCTTCCAAGATCTTCGATCTTTATCTTGAAATTCATTCAGCCTATCACCAAGAAATCTTCCATCCTTATCTTGCAAATCCATCGCCTTTATCTTTCGGATATTCTTCTTTTGATGAGTAAACCACTTGGACTATTGATTTGTCATTATCCTGAAATATAAACAAGATAAACTACAACTATGGAACTAGATTAGTTTGTGAATAAAGGAAAAATAAAATATTAGACTTAAATAATTCGAACAGTGCAGTGTTGAGTTCAGTGTTGTGCCAACACTAGTTGCCAGAATGTTGGACTAACATTTCACGACAACACATGCACTTACATTGAACCAATAATTGGTGGTATAGAAGAAGGTATAAGGACTCGAGATCTACATCGCATAAGGTATGATCAAATGGTCAAATTTTTCAATTATACATCCAAAATTGAGCCAAAGAATGTCAAGGAAGAACTGTTGTAAGAAGCTTGGACTGAGGCCATGCAAGAAGAGCTAAACCAATTTGAAAGGAACGATGTCTGGGAACTCGTTCTACAACCTCTAAATATAGATATTATTGGTACCAAGTAGATCTTCAAGAATAAGATCGATGAACATGGAAATGTTGTGAGGAATAAGGCTAGGCTGGTTACTCAAGGCTACACTCAAGTGAAAGGAGTAGACTACGATGACACATTTTCTCCAGTTGCAAGACTCGAATATATTCGCCTTATGCTTATTGTTGCATGTGTCTTATGTTTTAAACTTGTCCAGATGGATGTTAAAAGCGTCTTTTTAAATGGTTTTCTAAATGAGGAAGTTTTTGTAGAACAGCCTAAAGGGTTCATTGACCATCATTTTCCATCACGTGTTTTGAGATTAAAGAGAGCTCTCTATGTCCTTAAACAAGCACCTCGTCCTTGGTATGAAAGGTTTACCATTCATCTTCTTGATAAAGGATATTCTAGGGGAAGTGTTGACCGTGCCTTGTTTCTTAAACACTTTTAAAGTCATATTCTTATAGCACAAATTTATGTTGATGACATAGTGTTTGGTTCCGCAAGTCGCCTCGATATTTGTTTTAAGTGTAGAAGTGTGGGCACGATATCAAGCGTGTCCTAAGGAATCACAGCTCAAGGCTGTCAAAAACATTATTAGATATATCTTTGTTAGATTTTGGTCACAATTACAACTTTAAACGACAATGTTTCTCTTGCAGGTTATAGTGATGCTGATTTGGCTGGTTGTGCTAATGACAAAAAGAACACCATAGGAGGATGTTTTCATCGTGGAACTAACTTTGTTTCTTGGTTTCATGGTTTCATGGTTTTGTAAGAAACAACACTCTATTACTCTATCCACTATAGAGACTGAATATATTGTTGCATGGAGTTATTGTACTGAGTTAGTTTAGATGACACAAATGTTCAAGGACTACGGTATTGACCAAAATGAGCTTACGTTATTTTGTGATAATACTAGCGCTATCAATATCTCCAAAAACCATGTCCAACATTCTCGTACTAAGCACATTGATATACGATACCATTTTATATTAGAGAATTGGTTGAGGACATAGCTGTTAAACTAAATTATGTGTGCACTGAACTTCAACTTGCAGATATTTTTACAAATTCACTCGACGCTACACGGTTTGAGCACTTGCGAAAGTTGTTGGGAATCTGTCTCATGTGAGTTGCAACATTGGCTTTGTTAGAAAAAAAAAAGCGATCATTCATTTTTACTTTTCTGATTATCCCTCGAGATTGTTTGCCCTCAAGTTTTGTTCAAAACCACGTGCGAGCACACCATTGGTTTTGAAGTTCTTTTTTTAAGAAAAAAAAAGAGGAAGACACGTCACTTGAGTGTCTAGCGGTTTGTAAGTCCACAGTTGCAACTGGAATAAGTTGTTTGTTCTGTAAGAGATAAGTGTGAAAGCTGTCAATTCTTATTCTAGGTGTCAATTCATTGAAAAGAGCTACCTTATCTTACGAATGAGTCAGTGCGAAAGCTACCAGTTAATATGTGACGACCGCGCCTCATGAGCCATGATTTGATCCAAGTTATTTCAATGATGGCCGATTACTTTACCTAACTTTAACTAAAACACAACTCTTATGAAGAGGTGCCACTGTCTAGGATCAACCATACATGTTATCATAAAAATATAACTTTTTATATATACAGCGAAAGTTATGGGAATACAATAATTTGACAACTTTAATAATTATGTACTGATGATAAACCTTTTTTAATAGTTACACAAAAATTCCAAAAGGCAAGCTTGAAAAAATTATTCACTTGATCCAAGCTAACAAGTCGATCTTATCATGAGGAATTGGCAGTTAGGAGAAACTAAGAATAAGTCTTTGTTGACTTAGTAGATTCATGTAAAAGAACTAGCAATGCAAGAATTAATAGTGATTCAATTGATATATTTCGAGGAGTGATCTTACCGGTAGAAACACTCTAAACAAATAATTTGATGTACCTATAGTACTTGGTAGAGGTATTTTAGGAGGCCCAAAAGTGAACTTGGCCGGCCTACCTCGAATAAGGTTAAAAAATAAGAGAGTTGAACTGTGTCGGTTCAACTATTTTCAGGATAATCGAACATCCTGCGTTCGATTGTTATTTCTCGTACTTGGTGCGGGTCCCGCAGACTGGGGTCTATATATACCTCGTTCCCCGATATTCACGTCATGCATTAATTACTATTCACCATCCCATAACAATTGAACTTGCCTGTTCGACTACTCGACAATTCTTCAGTTCGACAGTCTTTACAAATAGGTTCGATTGTTAAGCATCTAACGAACCTTGTTCGACAGTTTTCAATATCGAACCACAACTGGTTCAACCGTTTCTCAATTCGAGAGTAAGTGCAGCATCGAATCCATCACATTCGACCGTTTTCTCATTTTGGCCATTTAGGGTTATTTTAGTATTTTTTTTATTCTTCTACATGTAACAGGTGTTCTGGACTAAGCTAGTTCGTTCATTGTAATAGGCTAGCATTATTCTGGTTAAGTTAGGCCCATTGTATTAATTATCTCGTTGTTTTATAACCCAGATGAAGTAAAACCAAAATATTGGCGTCGTCTGTGGAAACACCAGTTTGTTTACACTAAAGAGTATGTTTAGATAAGATGGCGAAGAGACGAAATAGTCCCCGCAGGAAAAGAGATGTGGGGAGGAAAGAAGATCAGGCTTGATAAGCTGGAGAAGGAGAGAAAGCCCGAACCTCAGAAGAAGGGCAAAGATAAATGTGAGCTCCAATTAATGAAACAGTAGGAGGAGTCAAAAATGGAACCACTCGGAGAATTCAAGACACTACAATTGTTCAGGGAGGGCAGTGCAAAAATGATTAAAATTGGAGCGGTGATGAGTCCAGAGATAGAGAGTGCACCGTTGGATTGCCTGAGGCGTAATGCTGATATATTTGCCTGGACAGACTCAGATTTGCATGGGATAGATCGCAGGATCATAGTGCACCGATTAAATGTGAATTCCGATGCTAAGCCGGTCTGACAGAAGAAGCAAAATTCCACTAAGGAAAAGAACGAGGCAGCACATAAAGAGGTTCAAGAACTGCTGGCGGCACGGCACATCTATGAGATAAGATTTTCAGAGTGGTTGAGCAATGTAGTACTGGTGCTCAAAAAGGAGGCGACGTGGAGGATGTGTGTGGACTACACTGACTTAAATAAACACTGCTCATGCGATCCTTTTCCTTTACCCAGGATTGATTTGTTGGTGGATTTGACAGTGGGTTGTGCTTTATTAAAAATGGTGGACGCCAAGAGCGGTTTTCATCAGATTTTCATGGTCGTAAATGACCAGAGCAAGACAACATTTGTGACAGACATCGGGGTTTACCGCTACAGGGTAATGCCATTTGATCTTAAGAACGCCGGGGCATCGTTTTAGAGGTTGGTGGCAAAGATTTTCTACCATCAAATCGGCAAGTCCATGGAGGTCTACATAGACGACATGCTGGTCAAGAGCATAAAAGTTGAAGAGCATGTCTAGCATATGGACGAGATATTCGTTATCATGAGAACATATGGGATGAAGTCGAATCTTAAAAAGTGCACATTCGGAGTCACAGCAGGAAAGTTCCTTGGTTATGTGGTAAATAAGAGGGGTATCGAGTCAAACCAAGATAAAATCAAGGCAGTGATGGATCTACCCTCGCCAAGGACAATGAAAGATGTGTAGTGTTTGGTGGGACGTCTAACGGCCTTGGGAAGATTTATATCGACTACGATTAAGAAGAATCTACCTTTTTTCAAAGTCATGAGGAAAAGTAAGGATTTCGTATGGACGGCGGAGTGTGAGGCGGCCTTTTAGCAGATGAAGAGGTATCTGGTTAGCCCCTCACTCCTTGCCAAGTCAGACGAAGGCGAGATGTTGTATTTATACTTGGTGGTGTCTTCACATGCCATTAGTACGGTGTTAGTAAAGGAAAAGAAGGTTCAGCAGCTCCCGATACATTATGTGACTCGACTGTTGCAGGGCGCGGAAAAGAACTACTTAGAGATAGAGTTGTTCTCCCTCGCCATAGTGGCAACGGCCCGAAAATTGAGACCATATTTCCAGTTGCACCCAATCACGGCCGTAATGGACAATCCTTTGAAACACGTGTTGGCGAGACCCGAGACTTCCAGGCGGTTAGTTAAATCGGCGGTTGAACTCAGTGAATTTGGGCTCGAGTTTCGTCCACGTACTTCTATCAAGGCTCAAGCGCTGGCAAATTTTATGGCTGAAACATTTGGGTAACAGCATAGCGGGCTCTATGAACTTTATCTTGGAAATCTCATACCAAGCAAGTACAATCCAAGCGGATAGCACATGGATTCTCCATACAGATGGATCAGCAACGAACTATAGAGGAGGGTGGGGGTGCACCTACTCTCTCCTGATCTTCGAGAGTTTGAGTCTACCATAAGTTTAAACTTTCAGGTAACGAACAATGAGGCTGAACACGAAGCAGTGATAGCAGAAGTCAACTTGGCACTAACCCTCAATGTGGAACATTTAGAGGTGTTCATGGATTCATAGTTGATGGAAAACCACTTTTCAGGCAAATATGAGACAAGGGAGGAGATGATGAAATTGTACGTGGCCAGACTGAAGGATTTAGTTGGTAAGTCCAGCTTCTTCGATCTCTCTCAGGTCCCACACAGTGAGAACACCAAGGCCGACGCCTTATCAAAATTCGTCAGCTCATCAGAGATCTATGTGTAGAAGCAAGTCACGCTCCTGGCAACGGGCAAGTCGTCCATTGGGATATCAAAGTATAGCAAGATATGGGCAAGAGTTGATTACGTATTGCCGATTGTGGAATCACCATCTTGAAAGGATGAGATCATGAGATATCTTGCAGATGGGATATTGCCCACAGATCCCAACGCCCGATGCAGAATCCGCTATAAAGTCCACATATTCACAATCCGCAGTGGGGAGCTATATAAACAATCGTTCGAGGATCCCCTCCTACGTTGTTTGACTCCGCCGCAAGCAGATTACGTAATGCGGGAGATACACTTAAGGAGTTGTGGAAATCATTCTACGGGTAGAACACTTGCACAACGGATCCTCCGTCAGGGATACTACTGGCCGACTTTGCTGAAGGATGCCATGGTATTCTCACGTTACTGCGATAGTTGCCAATTTCATGCTCAACTCATCCACAAACTAGCGCAGCCGCTGCAGCCATTGGATGTAGCGTGCCCGTTTGATCAATAGGGAATTGACATTGTGGGACTACTGCCAATTACAAAGGGCTATAAGAAGTTCTTGGTGGTGGCAATTGAATATAACACCAAGTGGGTGGAAGCTGAAGCAATGGCAACGATTACGGAAAAGAACATGATAGAGTTCATATGGAAGAATATGATCTGCCGCTTTTGGATTCCTAGATTCCTGGTGTGCAACAACGGCCGGCAGTTTGTTTGAAAAGTAATCAAATCTTGGTTACAAGAGTTGCGGATTTCTCACAACGTGACTTCCGTCTATCATCCCCAGGCAAACGGGCAAGTGGAGTCAACCAACAAGACACCAAAAGATTACCTCAAATGAAGATTGAAAGACACCGGGAAAAGTTGGACGAACGAGCTACATGGAATCCTATGGGCCTATAGGATAGCCCCTCGAACATCAACTGGGGAAACTCCTTTTGTGTTAGTATACGGTTCGAAAGCAGTTCTACAGGCTGAAATTGGCATGCTAACCTGCAGGATACATGACTACAACCTTGAACAATCAGCCAGATCACGCCAAATAGATCTTGATATGATTAGTTCGACTAGGGAGCAAGCGTACCAACGCACAGTAGTTTTAAGGCGGCTATGGCCAAGACCTACGACAAGAAAGTCATATTCAGAAACTTCGAGGTAGGGGACTTGGTACTGAGAAGAATCGAGGCAAACAAGCATGTTGGAAAATTGCAATCGAAATAGAAGGGACCATACAAAGTCATACAGGCTAGTGCACGAGGATACTACTATCTAGAAGACCTTGAGGGTCATAAGTAGCCTCGCCCTTGGAACGTGCAGCATTTGAGACAGTGCTATGCGTGAGCACAGGGTCTGCAAATATGAATCAGGATGTCACAAAAGTAACATGAACTACGGTGGCTTGAGTCCCGAGACAATAATCAGGAAACGTAGGAAACTCGACATGTAGCTGAGCTCAGCCCTATCCTAATTAAAATGTTATTCTGGTAAGTTATAACGTTATCATAAGCTTGATAATTTGACAGAAGGGTGTTGGTCGATTAAGAAAGCAGGACGGTGGTCATGGAAGTCGAAATTTGCTGAGGAGTGTACTTTTAACATTATTTTACTTATTCCGTGAATCGGAGGCGGGATGGCGAGCGTCGGTGTGACGGAACGCTGTGGCGGTGGGCACCGTTGTGACTGTGACCACACATGGGTTACTGGGCATGCAAGTTTGATGTAGATTGTCCCCTGGAAAGGGGCACCGAAGAGGGTGAGAGCCCCGTTGTGCCTGGACCCTGTCGGACCACGAGGCGCTCCGCTGCAAATATAGCAGCTAAAGAACAAGGACGTGGCCATAGCGGCACTCAAAAAGCTGAGATGGACATGTGACCCAACGAGGACAAATGCAAACCTAATATCTCACTCAAAAGCTAAGATGGACATTTGACCCAAAGAGGACAAATGCAAACCTAATATCTCACTCAAAGTTGAGACGGTCTTTTGACCCAACGAGGACAAATGCAAACCTTATATCTCACTAAAAAAGCTGAGATGGACACTCAACCCAACGAGGCCAGATGCACAGATAATACCTCAATCCAAAAGAGAAGGGTAAATTTGCGATCTAACGACCGCAGTCGCAATCCAAACTTACACAACGACATCTAAAAGAAAGAAAGAAAACGACACAAGTGTGACTCAAAATGTTCACATTAGGCATGATCCCAAAATTGCCCATTGCGAAGGACACTATTACAACTACATCGTCAAAAGACATCAAACTAAGAAATAAAGACAAGACCGCCTAATGCGTGACTAAACACAAAGCAGGCTCCACGATCAAACGATAGTTACTACAGTGACTGTGGGGACTTCGAACGCAATAAGAGGCCAAGGGACCGCATGTAACTAGCGCAATTCTTCTCGATCTGCTTTTCAGACAGAACAAGACCTCCGTCAATCCCGCCATAAAGTCCTCCCAAATGGGTCATGGCTCCTAAACGGGGGGCATATTTTGAAGCTAGATAAAATTTATTTGGCAATCGACCCTATTGGTCACAGCTCCCAAATGGGGGCCATAAGATTAAATTTATTTGGCAACCAGCCCTATGGATCATGGCTCCCAATATGGGCCATATTTTGAAGCCACATAATAATTTATTTAGCAACCGACCCTATGGGTCACGGCTCCCAAATGGGGGGCATATTTTGAAGCCAGATAAAAATTATTTGGTAATTAACCCTATAGGTCACAGCTCCCAAATGGGAGGCATATTTTGAAGCCAGATAACAATTTATTTGGCAACCGACCCTATGGGTCACGGCTCCCAAATGGGGGACATATTTTGAAGCTTGATAAAATTTATTTGGCAACCGAACCCATGAGTCATGACTCCCAAATAGGGGGCGTATTTTGAAGCCATATACAATTTATTTGGCAACCGATCATATGGGTCACGGCTCCTAAATGGGAGGCATATTTTGAAGCCAAATAGAATTTATATGGAAACCGACCCTGTTGGTCACGGCTCCCAAATGGGGCACATATTTTGAAGCCCAAACAAAGCCCGTCTATGGAGGCAAGGCAGTATTATGGAATTCAGAACCCGCTCTTAAATCAAGACCAACTCCCAAATTGGGGGGACTATATGGTGGGGGTATTTTCGGAGACCCAAAAGTGAACTGGATCGGCCTACCCCCGAATAAGGCCCAAAAATAAGAGAGTCGAGCTATGCCGGTTCGACTGTTTTCAGGACAATCGAACGTCATATGTTCGATTGTTATTTTCCGTACTCGGTGCAAGTCTCGTGGACCGGGTCTAGAAGAAATAATTATCTTTTATGATATGCGTCATCACATTGCATTATGCACATCTTTAGGCTTCAGCCATTTCAACATGAAGACGGGAAATAAGGGCAACAACGTAAATTCAGTTAGTCTGATAATTTTGCACAATTTTTTTGTGTAATTCGTTATATGTCTCCGGTAGCGGGTGGAGTCATAGAGTGTTACCGTGAGAAGGGATTCCGTAAACGCAGCCGTTAGGAGAGGATCGGGGGAGGCATGAGGGGCGCAATCCAATGCCTCTTATTGGCGTGGTCGTTTGGGATGTTTCAAATATCTTATCCGTCATCCCTGGGATATTTCTCGTCGCTACCTGAACCTTCCTCTCGTAGGTGGAAATAATTATCTTTTATGATATGCGCATCATCACATTGCATTCTTCATAGCTTAGGCTTCAGCCATTTCAGCATGAAGATAGGAAATAAGGGCAACAACGAAAATTCAGTTAGTCTAGAAATTTTGCACATTTGTTTGTGTAATTCGTTATTGTCTAAAATTTATTTGTGATTTTTAAAAACTATGCACACACACTCTCTTCAATTAAGATTTAGGATAATTTCATTGGCGTTGTCAAATGGCTAAGCTATCCTTACGTACAAACAAATTATATTTTTAATACCAAAATAACAAAAAACAAATTGCCAAAAATATATATATATATATGTATATATATATATATATGTCAAAGATGGAATAGAAACTTAATATGTATAATTTTATAATAAATTGATTATAATGGAAATTTCGTACATAATTTTTTAATTTAAGGTGGAATTTCATGCATGTTTTCAAATCACGTGCCAGGTTTATGCTATAAGTGCTAAAGAGCTTAATGGACTTTTAACGAAAAAATTGTATAGAAACCAAGTCCACTTTCATATTGAGTGGTTGTATGCATGGGCGTATCTATTCAGGGGCTGGGGGGCCTGTAGCCCCCCCCCCCCCCCCCCCCCCCCCCCCCCGCCCATTTTTTTGGATTTTTTTTTTATATATATGTAATATATAATATATATAGATATATAAATATATATAAATTTCGAATGGATTGTGTATATTTACAAATGAGCTCTTCAATTTTATATATAATAATGGGCTGATTTTAATTTTAAAGTAGATGGGCTTTTTAAGTAAATGGGCTGGTCCATATATATAAATTAGAATTAATGGCTAATTATATTATTACAAAGATTAAGCCCCAAACTGCAATTTGTATAATAAAATAGAAAGAAAAGTCACGGCTGATAGTTTAGTTTTTCAATCTCTCTTCCAGACTTCCAGTGAGCCTCTTTGTACGGATATATATAATATGTAGTGTTAGGAAAAGAAAAAAGGAGCAGAACATATGGTATTTCCATTTAAAAGCTTAGTTAAATAATAAATTGCAAAAACTCTCTTTTTGTTATATTTAGTAAGAAAATAAACCCATTTATTATTTTAATTTGCAAAAAAATTCTCGTGGTATTAAAAAATAACAAACAACTTTATTCTACACTTAATTAATTCGTATGTGTTGAATTTGATCATATTTTAATATATTTCTTTGATACGCAAAGAATCAATGTTGTTCAGATTAAATATATATACGAATACCTTTTATCATATTTGTGAAGAAAATATTAGCTTCAAAATATGTAAAAGCGTATATACAAAGTGTATCAGATTTTTCTTTGCTTTTATCTCGTTCAAATATGTCTAAAAAGTTTAGTCTATAATATTTACCTTGATACATATATATTTGATAAAAAAATGTTTGTTTGGTTATCGTTGTTGTTATCGTAAATACTTATTAGTGATTTTTTCGATTAAAACAAAAAGTTGATACAAAAAATTTCTTGTACGCATTCATCTTCTCTAAAACCTCCAAAAAAACCCGTTCAAAACAATATTTTTTTCTTTACTTAGTATTCCAATTTTTTTTTCTCTTATTTCTTTCCTATTGTTCTCCCAAAATTTTTTTAGCCCCCCCCATATTCGATTCCTGGATACGCCACTGGTTGTATGACACTCTTTAATGGAGTTAGACAAAAGGGGGATTTTGTGATTAAACTATAATGCGGTTTTAGATATAATCACTAAACTAAAAAAGAGATTCGTGCAGATTCTCAAAACTATGGGGATATCAATGCATTCTCCACAAGTAATTCAGTAAAGCAGTATCTGCTCTTGTACAAAATTAGGTACACGTCTTTCTCCTCTTAAATGAATGATTTCCGTAGGATTCTCCATTGGCTTCATTATTACATGTCGAACGTTACAGAGAGAAATCACAAATTTAAGCCTACGGAGGTCTATAAATGTTGAAATTTGAATAAGAAATCCAAAATTCAAATTACAGTTTGATTAATCTCAATAACCACCAAATAAAACTAGGCAATCTGTCCGAATATCTCGAAATGCTATGAGTTACGCAATTTTAGCATCAGAAATTTTAAAAAGTTAGTAATTTCGAAAATATTAATTAGGTTTAATTGTTTAGATTTCTTAGGATTTAACCACAATATATAACAAAACGACTTTATTGTATTTCTTTTCCAGTTAATCTATAACACCTTCTGTTTGTCTAAGCTGCGACATTGATAGTCCAAAATCATGTAAAATTGAACCAAGTCTGATATGTGATACAGAACTATGAACAGGAAAATATATATTTATATATATTATATATATATATATATATACAAATGGTTCAAATTCTAAGAATTTGCATGCATTAACTACCATTAGGATCGTATCCATTACACTTAAGATTATAAGCAACCCACAAATGCTTAAGTAAAATACATGAGAATCTGAAATATTATTACGGTATTAAGTACTTTATAAGTTACATAATCGTTGCAAGATCATGCTATTGTTTAGAATCAGATTCAAATGTCTTTATTCAACGACAAAATGACAGAGGTTTCTCACTAGTGTTCTTCGTTAAGGGCATCCATAATCTGTCAAATCAAAGAAAAACTTAGCTTCAAAAATGGCCACTAATGCAGATAATAACAACACAGCAGCGTCTAGGAAACCTGAGGAGCCAAAGCCACATCCTGTTCTTGAGCAAATGCCCGGTGTGCAATATTGCGTCAATAGTCCACCGCCTTGGCGTAAGTTTAACAATCATGCTTGTGACATTTCAGAATTATGCAGTTGCTCATGATCATTATAATTATCCTTTAACATATATTTTGTGCAAACTTGACTCTAGATTTTCTTGATGCAGGTGAAGCTTTACCTTTGGGTTTCCAACATTATCTTTTGGCTCTTGGTTCAATTGTCTTAATTCCGAGCATGCTGATTCCTCAAATCGGTGCAAGTGATGTAAGGATTTGACGCCATTTGTTTTACTTTCTTTTCTGACTTTATATGATCTTTCTCTTTTAAGTTTTACTTTTTACCGGCGTGAAGTATGTGATAGATATTACAGCATTATTTGTTTGTTGAATTGCAGAAGGAGAAGGCCAAGGTAATACAAACATTACTATTTGTTTCAGGAGTAAACACCCTGCTGCAATCCTTTTTCGGAACAAGGCTGCCATCAGTTATAGGTGGTTCCTATGCGTTCCTAATACCTATGACTTCACTTATACAGTCCAGACGGTATAGAATGATACTGTCGCCTGAAGTGGTGAGCCTTAATTATTTGCAGTCTTGTTTGTTTTCCGTTGCTGAAACTGGTTTGTTATTTTTTGACATCATAACAAGCTTTTGAAATGCCTTATTCTTTTCGAACTTTTTGTAGAGGTTTGTTCATACAATGAGAGAAATACAAGGGGCTTTGATTATTACATCATGTTTTCAAATGATACTTGGATTCTTTGGTGTATGGAGGAACTTAGTAAGGTTGGTGTGTTATATTTGCTTTTCAACAATTCTTGATTCTCTGCTTCTTAGCTTTTCTATTTCCTCCTGTTGTAGGTTTTTAACCCCTCTTTCTATGGTTCCTCTGGTTTGTTTCACTGGACTTGGCCTCTACCATCTTGGTTTCCCATTGGTAATCCTCCTTTGAATGACACCATAGTGAGCTGAAATCATGTTGTTTTTTATTATTAATAAATTTCATTCTATATATTACGGGACTCTTAAAACATGCATTACTCGTCTCAAATCTCTTGCAGATTGCTAAGTGTGCTGGAGGTGGGATACTAGAGCTAGTAATCATATTTTTGATATTGCAGGTAAGTTGATCCAGGTATACAACTTCCATGTTACGCTTAGGGGAATGTTTATTAAGTAATAACCAATGTTTTTGTAACTAACTGGTTAAATTTGACTGGAACCATCTTTTATGAGAAAATAGTTGAAATGTTTTTTGAGAAAAAAAGAATTCCCTTTGATTTTGTGTTGAGCTTTTGTTCCTTCTGATCTTGACATAATTATCTTGTTTGCAGTATCTTCCATCTAAGAAACTGAAGTTGGTGCAATGGGAGCGATTTGGACTGCTATTCTATGTTGCAATAATGTGGGCTATTGCCGTAACCCTAACCTCTATTGGAGCTTTTATTAAAACCAAACAGTCTAGCTGCCGGACTGATAGCTCTGGACTCATTACGGGAGCTCCATGGTATCTATTTTGCGCTAGTTCACCTTTTCTTTCTTTCTTCGTTACATAAGTAATATGGAAAACTTCATTGCGTAAGTAGTAACCATTACGGCATTACTGCAACTTTTTACTAGGAGCATCTGTAGCGTATTTGAAACATTTGAATTTCCTTCTTAACAACGTGCAGGATTTATGTACCATATCCATTCCAATGGGGCAAACCTACATTTGGTGCCAGATCGGTCTTTGTATCAATGGTTGCTTCATTTGTTGCTTCAATGGAGGTCATGCAATTTACATCCTTCTTTTCATCCAAAGTTACTTGGTAGCTTTGTATATGAACGTTTTGTTATTGTTCGAATACAGGAAAAAAGCTACATATTTCTTTAGATATATGCATTTGGTACTTCCGGCTTAAGCTAACTATTTGATGTTCCTTTTCTGTTGTCATTCACTTTCGTTTGGCAGTCTACTGGCTCGTTTATTGCAGCAGCTCGATTTGGAAGTGCAACGCAAGTTCCACCTTCAGTAATTAGTCGTGGTGTCGGCTGGCTGGTAGGATAAAAACGCCAAATGTTATCGGTGCTAATATGTGGATTTTAACTGCATTTTTCTTCAGATTCCAGTCTATCATATTACTTATACAAATTATCATGAATTTAGGGGATGGGGACTATGCTTAATGCCCTTTTTGGAAGTGTAACTGGTTCCACCGCACTAGTGTAAGAAGATAGTCTTTGTTTCTTACAAGTACTTGTATTAGTCCAAATACGTCTCTTGCATTGACCTTGTTTTGTGGCATAAAGGGAAAATGCTGGTTTCTTAGCCTTAACAAAAGCAGGAAGTCGAAGAGTTGTTCAAATAGCCGCTGCATTTATGATTATTTTCTCCATGTCAGGTATGTCGTTTTTACTCATTTGGAGGTCTTATCAAACTGCAATGTCACTTGGTCACATTTAGAGACATGGAATTTCATAGACTAATGCAAATATGCTGAAAATTTTTTTTAGTGTAGGCGTAAAAGTTCACGAAATTTATGTAACTCGACATGAATTATATTTTATCATGTATCAGGGAAATTTGGAGCACTTTTTGCTTCAATACCTCTACCAATCTTTGCAGGATCATATTGTATCTTCTTTGGCTACGTTTGTATGTTTCGATGTCCCATCTCATGTTATTGCTTTTCTTTATCCCCATCTTTTCTTTTTCTTTCACCTCATCTTTGTGAAATTTCAACTGATCACAGCTTCTGCTGGCTTGGGATTCCTCCAATTTTGTAACCTCAACAGTTTCAGGACAAAGCTTATACTAGGATATTCTTTCTTCGTCGGACTTTCTCTACCACAATACTTCAAAGAACATTTTTCACATTCTGGAACTGGTCCTGTCCACACCCATTCAGGATGGGTATGCTCATTCAAACCTTTCCGATTAGTAAATCATCATTTGTTCTAAAATATTTTATTCTAATTTTTATCTTTTGCAGTTCAATGATATGATGTCTGTCGTTTTCATGTCACATGTGACTGTAGCTGCGATGATCGCGCTTCTACTAGATTGTGCCCTTCCTCATGCGAGCGATGAAGCTCGTAAAGACAACGGTTCGTATTGGTGGGATAAGTTTATGGTTTACAATAAAGATGTCAGAAATGATGAGTTCTACAAACTGCCAGGGAGACTCAATAACTGTTTTCCAGCTCTCTGAGTTTGTACTCTTTGTAGAATGTTACTCTGCAGTTTTTATTTAGAGGTTTCTAATGTCAGAACTGGGAGTTATAAGCTTTTTGGTCAAGTCTTTTTTGTAAATTTACGTGGCATCAGACTCCAGAATTATTAGTTTCTTTAATTAACTGAGATTTACATTGATCGGGATCTGATTAAAAACATCATTGGGAGCAAAAGTTATGTATCCTTGTCTATTTCTCTGCATATTTTAAGGTTGATCTTCGGAGTAATGTCATTGGCTCGGAATTAGGATCATCGTTCTTTATGAAATGGTTTTACTAAAATTTTGATCATTATAGTTATATTCAAATAACAGCAAAGTATTCTCAAATATTTGAAATACTTCAGAAAAATAGAGTAGGTATGTATTTAAGATTCTATTTTTATCTTATTTTTTGGATGAAGGTATGCATTTAAGATTCGGAACCATCAAAATGTTACATAATAATACTCTTTATCAGATCCAACAAGCCGAAAAAAAACTAAACGTACTGAAAAACTAAATATATACTACCTTTTAGAATATTTAAATGTAAATATCTCAAATAAATAAGTAGTTTAAAATGTTCTAAAAATAATTAAAACTGCGTGCTACCAGCCGGAACAAATGTGTATCTCATCAAAGTTGAGTTTGGATTTCTCCAAAAAAACGAGATTCATAAAACATGGATATTTAAACTACTTACTCTCTTTTCTTTTCTTTTCTTTTTTTATGTTAAAAGGTATCACATAAAACCCGACGTTAAACAACTTCACAAATAACCGTCCAACTACTGCAAAATTAGACAAACTAATGCCAAGAAAATCAAATGAACTAAAACATAAAATTATCAATGCTATGACAACCAAACTAATGAACTGCAAAAATTAAGTCGTGTGGGTCTAAAACGTCTGCTTCCGACGTACGAGCTAAAGTATGAGCGACTTGATTAGCGTCCTGTGAGAATTAGTGACTTTTGGCTCAGTGGTATTTCCATAATTCTACCATCTTGAACGTAGTTGCAACTGGGGTTACTTGAGTAGCAGTGAAAGCTTGTACAGCTGTTGCAACTGAGTGAGCGACTGTTGCAACTGGGCGGCGAGAGTCAGATTAGGGCAGGCAGTTAAGTTAGTGGGTCATGGGTTTCACGCGAGTTAGTTATAACGGCCTCAGTATATATACTTTGTTACACAGCCGATTTCATAACGGTTCTTGACACAACTTTGTACTCTTAAAATCAATAAAATTGGACCTCGATTTCTCCCTTGGATTAGGGTTCTTCATCACATTGATGCTAGAACGCCGAACCAAGTAAATTGCGTGTGTTGTTCGTGATTGTTTACTTTCTTTGCTGCGATTGTTATTCATATTTTGTTTGTTCAATTTGTGCGACTCAATTGTGATTTGATTCGGTAAATTTTGCGTTCCATTGAGCGATTTCACTACAAATTGGTGCGGTGAACGTGGAGTCGATCATGGCGATGGAAAATTTTGATGTAGAAAATTTTACAGGGCAAAACGATTTTGGTTTGTGGCGGTTGAAGATGCGAGCACTATTAGTTCAACAAGGATTGGTTGATGCACTAGATGAGACGAACATCGATAAGGATCTTGATGAAAAATCAAAGAAGGTTATGATGGAGAAGGCTCATAGTACTGTGATCCTGAGTTTGGGTGATAAGGTGTTGCGACAGGTCTCGAAGGAGAAAACTGCTGGTGGTGTTTGGTTGAAGCTTGAAAGCTTGTACATGACCAAATCGTTGGTAAATCGTTTGTATCTTAAACAGGCTCTGTATTCTTTTAAGATGCATGATGAAAAATCGATAGAGGAACAGATTGATATGTTTAACAAGTTGATTTTGGATCTTGAGAACATTGATGTTGCAATTGATGATGAAGATCAGGCTTTACTATTGTTAAGTGCTCTGCCAAAATCTCATGCTAACTTTAAGGAAACTCTTATATATGGAAGGGATTCTTTAACACTTGATGAGGTACAATCTGCTCTAAATTCCAAGGAATTGAATGAGAGAGGGAATGCAAAGAAATCACAGAATGGTGAGGGACTAATAGTGAAGGGACAGAATCAGAAAAAAGAAAGTAGTAAGAAGGAGAAGAAGTCCAAGTCACAGAGAAAGAATGGAAAGAAACCATTCATTTGTTACCACTGTGAGAAAGAGGGTCATACCAGGAAGTTTTGTCCTGAAAGACAGAATAATGGTGGTGACAAGACTAAGGTGTTTGGCACTGTTGCAAGTGTACAAGAAGGGTATGAGTCTGTTGATGCTCTAATGGCTTCTGTTAGGGATCCAGATAATGTGTGGGTGTTAGATTCTGGTTTTTCCTTTCACATGGCTCCACATCGATCTATATTTGAAGAATATGAAGAGGTTGATGGTGGAACAGTGTACTTGGGAGATAACAAACCTTGTAAGGTGAAAGGTATAGGATCTGTTAGGTTCAGCCTCCACAATGGATCTGAGAAACTGTTGAGATTGGTGAGATATGTCCCTGATCTCAAGAGAAACCTGATATCTCTTGGTGTATTAGAGAAAACAGGGTACAAGTTCTTAGGAGAGAATGGTATGGTAAAGGTTCTCAAAGGATCACATGTGGTGATGAGAGGAGCAAGGGAAAATACCCTTTACATACTAGAAGGAAAGTCTGTCATTGGTATAGTTGCAACTGCAGCTGTTCAGGGGACTGTTTCTAAGTCTGAATTGTGGCACAAGAGATTAGCACATGTGAGTGAAAGAGGTTTGTTAGAATTGGGGAAGCAAGGTCTGTTGGGAGCTGAAAAGTTGGAGAAGATTAGCTTTTGTGAACATTGTGTTCTTGGTAAAGCTCATAAGGTTAAGTTCAATGTTAGTCAACAGAGAACTAAGAGAGCTTTGGATTATGTTCATGCTGATTTGTGGGGACCTTCAAGGACTGCTTCACATTCTGGAGCAAGATACTTCTTGTCCCATGTGGATGATTATTCCGGAAAGTTGTGGCTATTTGTGTTGAAGACTAAGGACCAGACATTTGAAACATTCAAAAACTGGAGGACCATGATAGAGAAGCAAACTGGATTGCAACTGAAAAGACTGAGAACAGACAATGGTCTGGAGTTTTGTTCAGCTGAATTCAATGAGTATTGCAAAGTAAATGGAATTGTAAGGCATAAGACTGTTGCTGGAACTCCACAGCAAAATGGATTAGCTGAGAGATTCAATAGAACCATACTTGAAAGGGTGAGATGTATGCTGCTGAGTGCTAACCTTCCAAAGGTTTTCTGGGCAGAGGCAGTTGCAACAGCAGGATATCTTATTAATAGATGTCTTTCTACAGCATTAAATATGAAGACACCAGAGGAAGTATGGTCTGGTCACAAACCAGATTTGAGTCATCTGAGAGTGTTTGGATGTTCTGCTTATGCACACATCAAACAGGATAAGCTAGAACCAAGAGCACTGAGGGGTATGTTTCTTGGATATCCAGAAGTTGTGAAGGGCTATAGATTGTGGTGTCTTGAACCAGGTCACAAGAGGTGCCTTATAAGCAGGGATGTAGTGTTCAATGAGGACACTATGGCTCTTAAAGAAACTGGGGATTTACCTGTGCAGGATGTTGAGATTGACAAAGGTGTTAACTCAAGAAATGAGGAAGATAGTGGTTATCAGCTTGAGGTGGAGCTTATGGCTGACAGTGAACCAGATCATCCTGGAAATTGGTTACTTGAAGAAGAGCCAGTTGCAACTGGCAATGAACTTGTTGATCAAGGGGGTGATCAGGCTGTGGAATCCAACTATATGCTGACCAGAGATAGAGCTAGAAGGAAAACTAAGGCACCAGAGAGGTATGGTTATGCAGACTTGCTTGCTTATTCCCTGGTAGCAGCAAGTAGTTTATTGGAAGAGGAACAAAGTGACTACAAGGCTGCAGTGAAAAGCAAGGATAGACACAAATGGCTTGAGGCTATGTCTGAAGAAATGAAGTCTCTGAAGGATAACAATACTTGGGATCTTGTTGAAAGACCAAATGGCTCTAGGTTAGTTGGATGTAGATGGATCTTTAAGCAAAAGGAAGGAATCCCTGGTGTTGAAAAGGGAAGGTTCAAAGCAAGGTTAGTTGCTAGAGGGTTTACTCAAAGGGAGGGCATTGATTATAATGAAGTTTTCTCTCATGTGGTAAAACACAGGTCTATCAGAATATTGCTTTCTCTTGTGGCAAAGTATAACCTAGAGTTGGAACAAATGGATGTTAAAACTGCATTTCTATATGGGAACTTGGATGAGATCATTCTGATGAAGCAACCAGAAGGATTTGAGATCAAAGGCAAGGAGGATCATGTGTGTAAACTCAATAAATCTCTATATGGTCTGAATCAATCTCCAAGACAGTGGAATATGAGATTTGATGAGTTCATGATGAAGATTGGCTTTGTGAGGAGTAAGTATGACAACTGTGTCTACTTTAAGTTCAAGGATGAAAAGCAGTTTACATTCTTGTTGTTGTATGTTGATGATATTCTGATCATCAGTAATACCAAGATCGAAGTTGCAACTGTGAAAGCCAAACTCAAAGGAGAGTTTGAAATGAAGGATTTAGGAGCAGCTAAGAAGATTCTGGGTATGGAGATAAGAAGAGACAGATCTAAAGGTTTGTTGTACTTGTCTCAGGTGGAGTATCTTAAGAAGATACTAGAGAAACTTAATGTCTGAAGCTAAGGGAGTTACAACTCCATTGTCTCAACAGTTCAAATTGAGTGTTGATCAGTGTCCCAACACTAATGAAGATAAGGAGTTTATGGCAGAAATTCCTTATGCAAATGTTGTTGGATCTTTAATGTATGCCATGGTCTGCACTAGACCTGATTTGGCTTACTCAGTTAGCATGATAAGTAGGTTCATGGCTAATCCTGGAAGGGTACATTGGAAGGCATTGAAATAGATTCTGAGGTATGTGAAACACACCATCAACAAAGTTCTGGTGTTTGGTGAGTTGCAACATCTGATGGAGAATTAGCCTCACATTCAATGATATGTGGATTCTGATTATGCTGGATATTTGGACTTCAGAAAATCACTTACTAGATATGTTTTTACAGCATTTGGGACTGCTGTTAGTTGGAAGGCTAGCTTACAAAGAGTAGTTGCATTATCAACTACTGAGGCAGAGTATATTGCATTGGCAGAAGCAATCAAGGAGGCTCTATGGTTAGATGGGTTTGCCAAGGAGCTGAAGATTCAAGATGATGTGATCACAGTTCATTGTGACAATCAGAGTGCAATACATTTGTCGAAGACCCAAGATTATCATGAAAGGACTAAACATGTGGATATCAAACTTCACTTTGTGAGAGAGGTGATAGCATGTGGCTCTGTAATGGTAAAGAAGGTTGCAACTGAGAAAAATCCAGCAGATATGATCACCAAAGTCTTGCCTAGCAGCAAGTTTGATCATTGCCTGGATTTGATTCAACTGAAGAGTTGTTAGTCCTAGTGTTCAGGACTAGTTGGAGAGTTGGTTTGCTGATTTTGTGATTGAGGTAGAGTTACAGAAATAAGGTGAAGAATTGTGGGAATTAGTGACTTTTGGCTCAGTGGTATTTCCATAATTCTACCATCTTGAACGTAGTTGCAACTAGGGTTGCTTGAGTAGCAGTGAAAGCTTGTACAGCTGTTGCAACTGAGTGAGCAACTGTTGCAACTGGGCGGCGAGAGTCAGATTAGGACAGGCAGTTAAGTTAGTGGGCCATGGGCTTCACGCGAGTTAGTTATAACGGCCTCAGTATATATACTCTGTTACACAGCCGATTTCATAACGGTTCTTGACACAACTTTGTACTCTTAAAATCAATAAAATTGGACCTCGATTTCTCCCTTGGATTAGGGTTCTTCATCACATTGATGCTAGAACGCCGAACCAAGTAAATTGCGTGTGTTGTTCGTGATTGTTTACTTTCTTTGCTGCAATTGTTATTCATATTTTGTTTGTTCGATTTGTGTGACTCAATTGTGATTTGATTCAGTAAATTTTGCGTTCCATTAAGCGATTTCACTACACGTCACGACCAACCCAACGAATTGAGAAACCCCCTCTTGGCTCAAACAACTGTAGGAAGTCCGCAACGATGTTTACATATGTAGCATCCGCTTGAGTACGGTGAACAATGTCATGAATGATATTGAGACAATCGCCTTCAAACACAACCATATTCAGATTCATACCAACCGCGAGTTTAATGGACCATAAGGCAGCTAACGCTTCAATACTCGAGGGATCAAGCGCACACACCATTCTTTTTTGCACGCACGCAACAACCGAACCTTCATGATTACGAACCACGATCCCTATCCCAATCTCGCCTACAGCCACGATTTTTGCCCCATCAAAATTAACCTTGTAGCAGCCGTCGTTTGGAGGTTCCCATACGTTGTTTCCCAAGCGTGTAATATGTGTTGGATTACGTCCAATATCCCGCCAGTGACACGCGTAAGAGGTGGCAAAAGTCGCGATATCAGGTGAACATCGCGGCTCCTCACCAACCAAAATAGAATTGCAATTACTCCACAGCGCCCAACACAACGTAATTGCTACCCCAATTTGGTCAATGTCTGAAATCGGAAAAGGGGTGCAAAGTGACAATAGACCGTAATTTGAGAGTGCTGACTTGATTAAAATAGTTTTAGGGGTGCAAAGTCGAAAAGATTTAACTTTCAGGGGTGCATAATGGATTTTACCCATTTTTTCCAATCTCCATGATTGCTAGAACTCCCCACCTTCGTTGCTCCTCGGTTTGCCAAGCCTTGCGACATGATTAAGTGATATGCGCTCCGTACCATAAAACGTCCATGCTTCTCGTAATGCCAAAGCTGTCTATCCGGATTCTCTGCGCCCCCCAACGGTATGGACAAAATAACGGTTGCATCTATCTCCCAAAAAGTAGCCCAAACAAGAGCAATGTCCCACCAACCCGTGTTTAAGTCGATCAAATCTTGAACTGGCTCCACAATAGTATCTGGCGGCCGTGGTGTAATGGAACAGAACGTGATAGGTCAGGGCAGCCATGCATCATACCAAGGTGAAATATCGTGACCATTCCCCACACTCCATCGTACCCCTCGTTGAATATCCGGGATCATTTCCCAAATACAACGCCATGAGAAAGACGAATTGCTCCCAAGTCTCGCCTCCAAAAAACTAGAAGTCTGGAAATACTTTACTTTAAAAACACGACTAACCAAGCTCCCTGGGTTGTGGAAGATGCACCATGCTTGTTTCATGAGCAACGCCATACTAAAAGAGTGAATTATATCTCGTGAATTCTATCTCGTGTACCCCTGCCCCATCAATAATTACTTATGATCGAACCAATTTCTCTAATTAAAGAGTCCGTTAACCTAAAGCAACTCATCACAAAAGTCGATATTGACTGCATCACCGCCTTAATCAACACTTCCTTCCCCGCCCCCGATAGTGTCTTGCCTTTATACCTATGTGCGGCATTTGCATACTCTCTCCCGAATATAGTCGAACAATTCTCTCTTTGATTTGCCAACCGCGGACGGTAACCCCAAGTATTTCTCATGTCTTTCAGCAATTGCAACACCCAAACTCCCGCCAATCTCCTGCGCCCGAACCTCACTCGTATTCTGACTAAAGACAACAACGGATTTCTCAAGATTGATTTGTTAACCCGAGGCTATCTCAAAGCGGGTGACTTTCGGATCTCCAAAGATGATTCTTGAGTTGCCTCGTAGAATAAAAGTGTGTCGTCTACAAACAAGAGGTGTGAAACCTTGGACGCGTTCTTACTTAGCGCCAAACCCAGCAAAATCCCTCGCTCCTCTGCTTTCGCAATTATAGCTGGAAAAGCCTCATACATAAATAAGAATAGGTAGGGGATAATGGATCCCCCTGTCTTATGCCCCTCTTGGGGTAAAAATTTGTAGACTCGTGACTATTAATAAACGTGGAATACGGCACGGTACGAACACCCAGCATAACAATAGACACAAAATCAGCGCTAGAACCTAATCTAAGCATTACCTTTTCCAGGAAGGACCACTCGACCCGATCATATGCTTTGCTCATGTCCAGCTTCAACGTCATATAGCAACGATTTCCCAACCTCTTGTTCTTAAGGTAGTGGTTCAACTCGAAAGCAACCAGAATATTATCAGTGATGAGGCATCCAGGAACAAACGCAAATTGGTAGTAGCGATCACCTTATTCAAGCGTGGTTTAAGACGATTAGCCAAGACTTTTGAAGCAATTTTGAAACTCACGTTACTGAGGCTAATAGGTCGAAACTGTGTCATCGAATCAGGGTCAGTGCATTTTGGGATTAAAATAATGTGAGTAAAATTAACCACTGGATCAAGGATTCGATCATTGAGATAAGCAAGAACAAAAGTGACAACATCATCACCAACAATAGACGAGAGTTTTTGATAAAAGAAAATAGAAAATCCATCTGGCCCCGGAGATTTTTAAGGATACATATCCTTTAACGCTTTATGTACCTCATCCGATGTATATTGTTGCAGAAGGCGAGCATCCACCTCATGACTAACACGCTCGTCAACGTCCCGCAATACCTCATCAATTGCCTCAGTCGAAGGACCTGTGGATCCAAGGATAGATGTAAAGTACTCAGCTGCGATCAAATCAACTGATATGGTCATTTCCCGCATATTGGGCCAGGCCCAAACCAGGCCCATTTTGGAGCATATCGGGGATCACTTTCGATGTCATATCGGTAATCATCACTGATATGTTACTATGGTCCCCAGATCTCGAGGTCTATAAATACGCGGTGCCCGGATCCCAAAGGAAGTAATTTATTATCCCTCAGCTACCACTCGCTATATCGAAATACATCACCGATGTCCCTTTCGATATCTACTTCGACATCTTGACTATAACACACGCCTGTTACACGTCATACCACTTCATCACCGATCTCACATCGGGGGTCATCCTCGACGTCACATCGAAGGCGATCACCGACATCCATTCGATCTCTTTACCGATATTCCGCTCCCATCCAAGCATCTAGGCGAATATCCGAGGTGTTCCGGACCAAGCCTACACGAGAATCGTAGGGTAGGTCTGATTTGAGATAGGCTCGTTGTATTGCTAGATCACATACTTGTAACCGAGACTCGCATATATATAAATAAAATGACATATTGCCAAATCAGTGGCGTCGTCTGTGGGAACACCAGTTGCCGGACAAAGACGCCAAGATGCAAGGAATGAGGACCCGATCTGAAGTTAACGGAGTTGTGACTAGGAGCGCCAGGATGGAGGACACACAAACCCTTCAACACCCGACTGACCAAGAACAGACAATGGCTCAAGCCGAGAGAGAGCTTCCTCCCCCACCGGTACAACGAAGGCGTGGGCCCGGGAGGCCACCGCGAGCCACGAATGCAGGTCCTACACTTATTGCACCAAGTGCTGCAGAACCAGAGACTGAGGGTTCGCCCATCGAGAACCACGCAGCTGACATTCCAATGACCGAAGCGCCAAATGCGGATTTTCCCGGCCTGGAGGAGACAATGCCCGCGGGACAAAGCACCGTCCATCCCGTCGCCATAACCCCGGAGATGCAAGCTCAGATCAACGCCACCGTGAGAGCAGCGCTGAGTTCCACATTGGAGACCTTGCTCCCATGTTTGGTGGAGCAAAGGGCAAACG
Source organism: Linaria vulgaris (assembly GCA_948329865.1). Taxonomy (NCBI): domain Eukaryota; kingdom Viridiplantae; phylum Streptophyta; class Magnoliopsida; order Lamiales; family Plantaginaceae; genus Linaria; species Linaria vulgaris. Next base: position 15,988,260 of record OX415253.1, read on the forward strand.
ACATTCGGGCGAGGCCCAATGAATCCGGAGCGGGTGAGAGAAGGACAAGGCAAGGATGCGACGAACATGAAGATACGGGGGACTCTTTCAGGGAGATATCGCCCGCTGCTTACGACAGGGTGGAAAGACGGGACCCTGGGGCCCTAGATCGAGAAATGGCAAGAAAGATGGAATGGCTTGACCGCGAGAGGGCGGAAGTAGTCCGGAGAATGGAACGCGGTCGCGACCGCACCGAGATTGCATGTTCAAAGAGCGAGGATGCAAAAATACTGCGGGTAATCTCAAGAAGGATGGAACGGCTAGACCGCGAAAGGGCGGAATTGTCAAGGAAGTTGACTCAGAATCATGGGAAGGGTCGCAGTAAGACCCCGTTTTCGGATGAAATAGAGGCCAAAGTATTGCAGAGAGGGGACGAAATCCCAGCAATCAATCCGTACGACGGAAAAGGCGATCCTACGGATCATCTCCATCGGGTCGATAGCATCCTGAACCTGCACAACTACTCTAGAAACATAAAGGCAAAGATCCTTTCCACCACTTTAACGGGCGCTGCACTGGATTGGTCTGCTAAGCTGGAGGCCAGATCCATAATGGACTATGAGCAGCTAAGGGAGAAATTTGAGAACCAATTCTCTAGCCAAAAGAGAACGAAGACCAACCTGCTACACCTCGGCGCTGTACAGCAAAAAGAAAGGGAGAACCTCCGAGACTATATGAAGAGGTTCAACAATGAATTATTGAAGGTGGATGAGCCGCATGGCGGGCAGGTCATGATGATGTTGTTTAAGGGTACAACGCACCGTAGGTTTGCCGGGGAGCTAATCAAGTTAACGGAGCCCACCATAGCACAAATCAACATGCTTGCCAACCAAATGGTTTACGAGGACGAAATGATGGCAACTCGTCAGGGTTCATTTTCCAGCAGGAACGCAGACAGAGAGCGCGATAAGGAAAGGCCCCCACGAACGTACACCCCGTTGAATAGAGGTATTCTAGAGGTGATGGACGTGGAAAAGAGAAACAGATGGTTGACGGAACCCAGGCCATTGAATGAGACTCCCGGGATGAAGTCATCGGGCAAATACTGCGCGTACCACCGCCAACCCGGACACAGGACGGAAGATTGCACACATCTGAGGAACGAAATCGAAAGATTGATCAAAGAAGGGAAACTGGTCGAGTTTGTCAGGAGCGCCAGAGAGGATGCTAGAGGAGCAGAACGTTCCTCGTCTCCTAGAAGAGATTACTCACCCGGGAGAGGAAAGCAGAAGATGCTTGAGGCACCCGAGGAGCGAGGGATGACCATTGTGAATGCCCCGAGCAGAGGCGTTATCAATGTGATCAACGGTGGAGGCTTGGGAGCTGACACGGCTCACAGCCGAGAAACCATAACGCGAAGACTCCAGGGTGGAGCCTATGTTGGGTACACCAACGTAATCATGCCGGAGGCACACCTAGAGCAGGAGATCTCCTTCACCAAGAAAGACTTGGAGCAGCTTAGTCCATTGGCCTTGACCGCAGGGAAGCTAGATTTCCCGCTGGTTATCGTGATTAATGTGGATGGCTATCAGGTGCATAAAGTGTTGGTAGATAGCGGGAGCTCCGCAAACTTGATATTCTCAAGGGCCTATGAGCAAATGGGGATCGCCCCGGACCGGCTAAAGCCGGTATCTACCCCGTTGACCGGATTCGGTGGAGCAGAAGTAGTGCCGCTGGGACAAGTTACATTGCCCACCATGTTTGGCATAAGCCCACGCACCCGGGTCACACCGATAAAATACACGATTGTCGATACTCTGTTTCCCTACCATGCTATTATTGGCCGACCGGCGCTCAACCAGATTAGGGCAGTGGTCTCTACTTATTATCAGAAGATTAAATTCCCGACGCTCAAGGAGTTGGTGAGATTATAGGTGACCAGGTACAGGGATGGATGTGCTATGTGGACTCGCTGAAGCACCCAAGAATCAGAAGAAGACAGGAAATACAAGTCCCGCACCAAGAATACATTCCGCGCACGGAGTGATTACCATGAGGAGCAAACAGAACAATACTTTTGATTTCCGCACTTTTTAAATTATGTTCGAACAACGCAAACATTGCCCCATCGTGGGTTGGTCTGTAAACTTAAAACATGGGGAACTACGCCGGTCTGATTCCCCGGGATACGTAGGCGGGTTAGGTCTACCTAGCCCTCGACCGTTATCTCTTATTTAACCCCTTCGTGGGTCGGCATGTAACTTAAAACAGGGGAAACTACGCCGGTCTGATTCCCCATGCAACGGGATACGTAGGCGGGTTAGGTTTACCTAGCCTTCGACCGTTATCCTTTATTACCTTTTTATTTGTTGCTTGGCGCAATCTCATATTTCATGCAGGGATATGTCTTAAGCGGACATTATAGAAGTGCAGAAAATGGCACAAGGAATTGGGGAATGTTCCCCTAGATATATGTTTAGCACATCTCCCTCTTACAGGTACATGGCTCAAAGGATCGCCCATTCTATATTTTCTATTCAAACAGGTACAAACAGGTACAAACGGGTACAACAGGCGCGATGGGGCACAATAAAAACGTTGTCTCTCGTATGAACTGATATTTCCACATTGTGGGAACATCCCGCACATAACACAGGCACATCGTTTTGTGCTTCCGTATTAGCGTTTACATCGAAATTTTTTCTTGTCTATGCTGTTTTACAGGGCTCAATGACCTACATATTCAATGACGACAGAGTCACCAAGAGACATAATCAAAAAGACAACGAAAAGCCTCGTCCACAACACAAAAATATCCCATGTGATAACGGGGTCGATCAAAATCAATTCAACAGTAGAGGGACCCCTGTGATAACGGGATGCATCCCTACCCACAAAGATATCCCCTGTGATAACGGGGTCGATCAAAAACAATTCAACGGTAGTGGGACCCCTGTGATAACGGGACGCATCCCTACCCACAAAGATATCCCTTGTGATAACGGGGTCGATCAAAAACAATTCAACGGTAGAGGGACCCCTGTGATAACGGGACGCATCCCTACCCACAAACATATCTCCTGTGATAACGGGGTCGATCAAAACAATTCAACGGTAGAGGGACCCCTGTGATAACGGGATGCATCGCTACCCACAAAAACATCCCATGTGATAACAGGGTCGATCAAAAACAATTCAACAGTAGAGGGACCCCTGTGATAACGGGACGCATCCCTACCCACAAAAAACAAATCCCTGTGATAACGGGGCCAGTCCAAGAAAAATTTTCTATGATAACGGGGTCGATTTTACGTTAGATGAAGAGCCTATTGGGTGAAAATCCCATAAATTACGCTAGGTGAAGAGCCTATTGGGTGGAAATCCCATAAAATTACGCTAGGTGAAGAGCCTATTGGGTGAAAATCCCATAAATCAAGCTAGGTGAAGAGCCTATTGGGTGGAAATCCCATAAAATTACGCTAGGTGAAGAGCCTATTGGGTGAAAATCCCATAAATCAAGCTAGGTGAAGAGCCTATTGGGTGGAAATCCCATAAAATTACGCTAGGTGAAGAGCCTATTGGGTGAAAATCCCATAAATCAAGCTAGGTGAAGAGCCTATTGGGTGGAAATCCCATAAATTACGCTAGGTGAAGAGCCTATTGGGTGAAAATCCCATAAATCAAGCTAGGTGAAGAGCCTATTGGGTGAAAATCCCATAAATCAAGCTAGGTGAAGAGCCTATTGGGTGGAAATCCCATAAAATTACGCTAGGTGAAGAGCTTATTGGGCGAAAAATCCCATAAATCAAGCTAGGCGAAGAGCCTATTGGGTGAAAATCCCATAAATCTCATCAAATACGAGAACGAAATGAATGCAGAATCAGACATCGAAATACCGCGTACTCTATCATCACGACAATAAAGATCAACAAGCTATCAGACAACAAGGACACGACGAGTCACAGATTATGAAGATAACAGAGAAATAAATATTCGGTTACAGAACTACGAACGGGAAATAGTACAGAAATGGATAAATTCAAGTTACAATGAGGGCAGCAAATAGCTACTCCCACAGGGACCCTTTAGTCTTCTTCTCAACGACCTCGGAAAACACATCAGGGTCGGCTGCACCCTCCTCCACCTCGCCTAGCCCACCAATCGGCAGGTCGTGATGATCATGCCTTGGATTCAACCCGCTCAATTCGAGGGAGTCTTTGAAACCATCAATTTTCAATACCTGCCCTACGCAAGCATGAAAGGCTACCTCCCGAACCTTCAAAACCAAGTCTCGGAAGATCGAGCTTTCCATAAACTTCTCCGCTCCGACCCGGAGGAGATCAGGACGACGTTCCTACAAATTGAACTCTATTAAATACAGAAGGACAGAAAACAGAAACAGATAATGTACACAAGATATATACCAAGTCCAAGGGAGCTGATTTGGCAGCGGAGAGCTCCAATGAGAGACGTTCGTTAGCAGCCTTCACCGCCGACACCTCAGCCTTTAGTGTTTCCAGCTCTTTGTTGACCGCAGATTCACGCGCCTTTCCTTGATCGAGCTCAGTCACTAATGTCTTGAAGTTGCCCTTCAACAAATCGTACTCCCCCCGGAGCGTACGACACGTCTTCAATGCATCCTCTTTTTAAGCCTCTAACCTCTCCAACACCATGGGGTTGAACTCCCCCATCTTCACAATATCAGCCTCGAGCTCGGTAGCAACAGCGTCAGGGTCACCCTTGGAATCGCGAATGGTCTTCAGACACGAGACCGCCAGCTTGGCCGTCTACACAATACAATACATAGCATTATGCTAAACATTCAAATGAAAACAATCAAGGACGTGCTTAGGCACGTACACTTTGGAACAGGTGAGTGCTCCGACGTATGTTCTGGGCCCGCTCAAATTCTGAAAGCACCTGCACATTCGTAGGCGGAGGAAAAGCCCACATCATGCCCCGCACAGCATCTGCTTCAGGAAATTCTACTAATTTGGAGGGTTTTGCCGCATCCACCCTCTGAGGGCCCGAGCTCGAAGACGAGTGCATACGATGGACAGTCCCCTCACGAGACCTTTTATTACCTGATATCCTAGACAGGTCAACTGCAGCTTTCTTAACCGGAATCCCGGGAAAAATAGGGGCAAAGCCCCCCAATGTCGAGGGCTCCCGCAGCGGCCCCTTACCCTTGTCGGGCATACTTGAAACGGTCGCTTTTCCCTTAATTGGGCTCGAGTGTGAAGAACCCGACCCCGCTGTAGAAGGCGCATCCAAAAAATCACCCACGTTGACATGGGTATTCGATTCTGAACCTCCAACGTCCTTGGTCAAATGAATATCGACCAACGATTCAGAATGGGGAGCAACATATTCACCAGAAGGAGACCTCGCAAATGGTCTCTCTCTCGCCACAGCCCCGTCAGGTTGAGGAGCCACACCCCTTGTTTCGAGGTCAACACCTCCAGGAGGCTGGCCGCACCATCCGGGCCTCCCACCACATCAAGTATGTCTTAGCTAAGGGATCCAACCGTGGCGGGAACATTGCTAAAACGTTCTTCGTTAACACGTTCGGGCACTATAGTGATAGGGGGAGATCGCTCGACTCTCGAAGCCTCTGCCGAAAACTCAACGGCTGCATTATTTAGGTCAAAGCTAGACGCAGACCTTATTTCGGGCGCCACCGCGACGGCCGCTATTTCTATAGCTTTCTGAGCTTCACGATCCGCTTGAAGCTTGAGCATCAATTGTCTAAATCCCATTTTTAACAAAGTATCTCAGAAAAAGGTAATATACCTACAGAATAATGGGAATATCAGTAGAAGAAAACAATAATAAGTCAACTACAACAGAGAGATCGAAATACACGTCGGGGGATATATCGAATATACATACCGATATACTTACCGATGTAGTTACGCTAAACGACAGAGAAAACGCAGAAAACTATGAACTTCAGAGTCTCTTACAAGCCCTACTTATAGACGGAGGCCTTAACTACATCGAAATATACTTTCGATGTCATATCGAATATGCATTTCGACATCATGTCGAAGATGAGACCCGACGTCCTACCCTACTACGCGAAGAGCCGCGAGAATATAACAACTACCCCGGCAACCCCATCATAATTTTCAAGGAACCCAAATACCAAGGGAACTAGAATTCAAACGAGAACATCAAACTCGGCGTTCATCACAAGTGCACTCCCCACAAGTTTGATCTCCTTCATTTGAACTGGCGGGACGAAGGGTACAGGTAACCCAGAAATTTTAAATTAAAATTTGCGAATCCTTATCTTTAAGATAAGAATCCCCAAATTGGGGGACTACATGATATGGGCATTTCCCGCATATTGGGCCAGGCCCAAACCAGGCCCATTTTGGAGCATATCGGAGATCACTTTCGATGTCATATCGGTAATCATCACCGATATGTTATTGTGGTCCCCAGATCCAGAGGTCTATAAATACGCGGTGCCCGGATCCCAAAGGAAGTAATTTATTATCCCTCAGCTACCACTCGCTATATCGAAATACATCACCGATATCCCTTTCGATATCTACTTCGACATCTTGACTATAACACACGTCTGTTACACGTCATACCACTTCATCACCGATCTCACATCGGGGGTCATCCTCGATGTCACATCGAAGGTGATCACCGACGTCCATTCTATCTCTTTACCGATATTCCGCTCCCATCCAAGCATCTAGGCGAATATCCGTGGTGTTCCGGACCAAGCCTACATGAGACTCGTAGTGTAGGTCTGATTTAAGATAGGCTCGTTGTATTGCTAGATCACATACTTGTAACCGATACTCGCATATATATAAATAAAACGACCTATTGCCAAATCATCAACCTCACCCGGGGTGGATCTAAGAACGCACGTGCCATCCTTAAGCGCGTGTATCTCGTTTTTACGCTTCCATTCGCTCGCTCGTCTGTGGAAATAAGTTGTATTACAGTCTCCCTCACGCAACCACTACACTTTCTCCCTTTGCTTCCAATAAATATCTTTTGTTTCATACAACTCCTCAACTTCTGTTTTTTATTTTTTCTCTTCCTTCTTATCTTCATGCGTGAAGTTTCCCCAGCGCAGCACCAAAATCCTCTTATTGATAGTTGTGATTATGCGCTTCATCTCCGCACCCCCAATGTTATCCCATTGAAGCAAACCAATTTTACAATCCTCGGGTCTATTCCCTAAGTCCGACTTTGCCCCACTCTCGGCCCAACGCTGCCTAACTAATGCTTAACAATTGAATTTACGAGCCCAAGCCGCTTCAAACGAAAACTGAGGCGCGTTTTTACAACCCCATTCACGGACGGTTGAAGTTCAATAAATAATGCCAAGTGATCCGAATTTTTAGCTGGGCAGCTTGCAACACGCGCAGTCGGGAAAATATCACACCATGAACTCTCTGCGCACGCTCTAGCAAGTCGTTCCCAAATTGTCGTTAGATGTGGAGTGCGATTACACCAAGTGAAATGTGACCCGCTAAAACCCAAGTCGTTCAACCATGTGTCTGCAAGAGCTTCTCTAAAATTGTGCATCATCCAATTATGACGCATCCGTCTGCCGCGTTTATCAATTTGCTTCAAAATCTCATTATAGTCTCTCGCGCACAACCAGGGTCTAGCTGAATCATTATTTAATTGTCGGAACAAGTTCCACGTTATGATCCTCCAATTTACGTTCGGTTCACCATAGATTCCCGTAAACCTCCAATCCACATTACCACTCATCCCTGATACTACCACGTCAATGTGGTTGACCGACATACTAACAAGATGAACATCTTAAACCTTATCCCACAGTAACACCAAATCGACCGATCATCCCCTAGCTTCTATACATACACCAAAATAATCAAGTTGCCCTTTAATAACCTCTATTTCCTACTACGACATTTAGTTCCGGAAAGGAAAATAAGAGGAGGGGTGGAATTTTGAGACCATATGTCTTAGCTCCCGAACTGTCCAAGGGTTCCCCAGTCATTGACAGTTCTAAGCTAGGATACCCATTGATAAAGGTGGGGTTGCGCCACAACCTCCGCCAACTCTCTGGCATTATGACTTGATGCCAAATCACGTTCCACGCAAAACTTCTTTGAGCCCTTTTCTAACCCTTCCTCTAACTCAGCTCTCATTCTCTTATGTCCCGAGTACATTTTCCTCATTTGTTGATCAGTGGACCCCATGTTCCTCCTAAGTTTAAATGTGCAGTGCAAATGACAAGGCCTGGACTCTGAAGAAATGGTTTGTTCCGAATCACTCTCGGAAATCAGTGCAGATTTTGCATTCTCCTCATTGTGAGTTTCCTTCTCCACCTCGCGCATTATGGGTGTGGTTCTATCAATGCGAGGCTCTTGATGGATAGTGACCAGCTCCTTGCCTATGTTGTCTCCCGTAAAACGATTATCTGAATGTGCCTTGGAACCTCACGGACCAGGCCCAGGTGGCCTACGCCATGGTTGATCGGTATTGCAAGTCGGCCCCGAAGCAAAACCCCAGCGACGCGTTCCTCGGTCAGAGAACCGTTGGTGATAAAAGTTCTTCCGCTGATTGAGTGGTTCCCATAACCACGCCCCATATGGGAGGTTCGTATCATCCTCATCTGGTGGTCTGGTGTAGCGCTTTTCACAATCTGTCATGATGTGTCCCAAAACGCCACATAAGTAGCAGAAATTTGGTAGTCGTTCGTATGTAAACTTGACAGTAAATTCATGGCCCCCTGTACTCCTAACTTTCATGAAGTGTGCTAAGGGTTTCGTGACGTCGATCTTTACCCTTATGCGCATGCTGACGTTCATCGATTCGCCCAAGTCCACATCCTCGAAGAACCCCAGCTTATGGCCAATCGCCCAAGTCTGACGTGATAGCGGCAAACCATGAACCCAAATGTGAAAGCTACAGTCGATCGTAGTAGGATTATGGTCTGGACCAACGTTGCTTAAGATCAACACCTAGTTGTCGAACGACCAAGGGCAGCCCCATAGCGTCGTTTTCTTATCAATCGCATGAAAAACTGGAAAAGAAGGCGATCATCATTAACCCTGGAAATCTCAATGCCCTTATGTGCCTTGAAGATAGTTTTTATGAGAGTGCAGAAAGCTGTGAAGTTGAAATTCTTTCTCAACAGCAATTTACCGACCAACACCAGTTTCGATGATTTGTTGGTTTGTTGCCAAGCAACCTCTGGCATAACTATCCCCTCCTCCGAATTTGTAACCCGCAAATTATCCCGAAACTGAGAATCTATGTCTTCCATGGATACGCATGCAAACGATGAAGACCCAAGAAGAGGTATTACTATAGTAGAACGAGCACAAGAGTCAACTAGTGAACGGGCACCTTCCAGCAACAATCTGCAGCGAAACCAAATAAGTAAAAACGAAAATTAACAACCCTACGCGGACAAAAAAAGAAGAAAAAGAAGGAACGTCCAAACGGAAGAAAAAATAAGCAAAAACGCCAAAACCCTAGTTCCCAACGGTAAACCACGATCTCTCTCAAACAAGCGAAGAGATGTCGTTGCTTTTAGACGTCGGAAACCCAAGCATGAACGCACGGACGAGCTGAGAGAGGACCTTCCCGGGAAAGTAGCAAACTCTTAAAGAAAGAGACCTAAAACCCCGAGAACGAGAGACTGTCGGGCTATCTTATTAGATGGTTGTTTATTGTACATAACTACTTACTCTCTTTTGTCAACATATGTTCTTATATTTAGTTTAACTAATTAAAGGGAATTTTATTATGGATGTTCATACCCAAATGAAGGAGCATTAATTCATCAATGTTCGTATAAAAATGCAAAAGATATTGGGTTAACAGCAAGAACTATCCATGTATTTTCTATAATGAAAAAAAAAAGCCCACGTATTATTTTACTAAAAGAAAATCCCATGTGTTATTCATTTATTTGCACATTGTGTATTTTCTATAATGAAAAAAAAGAGACCACGTATTATTTTATTAAAAGAGAACCCCATGTGTTATTCATTTATTTGCACAGTGTATTATTTATCGACTTTTTTTTTGGTAGAAAAAGGAAATATATACAATATTATTGCATGTCTTTAACAACTAAAGAACTAATCAAACTAGAAGGAGCGGTGTCCCATAAGACCCTCTCCACGTTATCAACCGAATGCATTTTTGTCAATGCATCCGCAACTACATTACATGATCTCGGAATCCATTTGAACTCCAAGGACCATGGAAGGCCGAGAAGCTGTTTGCACTCCTCAACCAAAGGCAGGAGGCTTGGCAGCAGTGTACCTTCCCCTGTAATCAGTTTATAAACTGTTATTGAATCCACTTCAACTTGCAGCTTCTGAATGCGCCTGCTCCAAGCCATCTCCAGGCCAAGTTTGAGAGCCAACAATTCTGTTTCATCCACAGTTGGGGCAACAATCTTCTTATAGAAGCCCCAACACCAAAGGCCATCTTCTAATCTAAGAACATCAGCAGCACTGCATGAATTGGTAGTTCTTACAAAGCTTCCATCAGTGTTCAGTTTTTTTCAACCCGGTTTAGGTTTCTCCCACTTCACATTCTGCTGGATCAGTCTGTTATGTCTTCTCCCATAGAACAGGTCCAAACTCAGTCTTCTAATCATGAGAAGTCTGCCCTGGATAGACTCTTCTTGAGAATGAAATGCTCTTGCATTCCTATGCTTCCAGCAGATCCAAAGAGTGGCCATGAATAACCACTGCCATTGAAGATGGGGTACTAATTTTGTTCTGATCTGCAAGGTTAATAAATTCTCTTTCAGCCAAACCTTATCCTCCAACCTGTCAAATAAAACCAAGTCCTCAGGCTGTATAATCTCTTCCCAAAGCTGTCTTGCTGCTTGAAAATGTCTGAATAAATGAATGCCAGATTCTTCATGAAAATCACACAATGTACACATGGAAGTGAGGGTTGATTGTCTTTTAAATCTCAGAGAATTAGTAGGCAGCCGCTCCAAGGACAAAAGCCACAGAAAATGCTGCATTTTATTACTAACATCCACACTCCATACCCATTGATTCCCTGCTACACTTCCACGAGAGATGTAGTTTTCCTTCTGAAATAGTTTATAGGCAGACTGACAAGTGAACTCTCCATTAGATGTGCCATCCCACAACAAAAGATCCTCCTGTTTAGTCAGCTGAATGTGTTTAGCTTTAATATCCTGAAGGATCTGTTGGTATATCAGTGAGCAAGCCATCCAGTTGCCATTCTCCATTCTCATCCAGTACCTCATTTAAGGACCATTGCTGCTCAGACTCATGGATCTTTGTTATTACATCTTCTAAGCATCCAGAACCCCTCCAGTTATCAAACCAGAAAGAAATCTTGTCACCCTTCCCCACCTTCCATCTAATATGAGGCTTCATCAAATACATGCACTTGACCACTCATTTCCAAGTGCAACTTTCAGATCCCTTGATAACATACTGAGAAAAAAAACTTGTGTTTAACATATTTAGCCCTGACTAGCTGACACCAGAGAGAGACCTCATTACTCAACACCTTCCAAGCTAACTTTGCCAAAAGGGATTCATTTGTAGTTCTAGAGACTCTGATCCCCAACCCTCCATCTTTCTTAGCCTGAGTAACCTTATTCCAATTAACAAGGTGAAACTTCTTATGTGTAAAATCAGTAGACCAGAGGAAATCCCTATTCAATGTATCCAGTCTTGTGCACACATGATCAGGAAGATAAGATGACTGCATAGTGTATACAGGTAATGCTGAAGAGACTGAACTTATAAGAGTTTCTCTGCCTGCAAGAGAAAGCAGTTTGCCCTTCCATGAGCCAAACCTACTCATCACCCTATCAAACAGGTCAGCATAATCCTCTCTAGTAACTCTCCCATGGATCAGTCTAACCCCCAAGTACTTCCCTAGATTGGTAGTCTGACCAAATCCAATGATCTCACTGATATGCCTCTTTAAGTTGGCTCCCTGAGTTCTAGAGAAGAAGACTTTGGATTTCTGGTAGCTTAACTTAAGCCCAGAAGCTTTACATAAATGGTCAAGAGTCTTTCTAATAGCTCTTGCAGTCCCCACAGTAGCCAACCCCATCAACATTAGATCATCTGCAAAGAACAGATGAGATAGTTTTGGGCCATTCTTGCAAGGACAGAGTTGCTTCCAAGAACCTTTCTGAACTTTCTCTTGTATTAGGTAGGATAATCTTTCTAAACAAAGTACAAAGAGGTAGGGTGAAAGATGATCACCTTGTCTTAAACCGCATATGTGGTGGAAGGTTGCAAGAGGAGAACCATTCCATAAGATTTTGGTAGATGCACTTCTAACACAGAACATAATGAGTTCTACCACCCCTGGAGGAAACTGAAAGAAGAGGAGAGTTTCTTCCAAGAAATCCAGCTTATCTTATCATAAGCTTTTTCAAGATCAAGCTTCATGATCATACTTCCAAGCTTGTTCTTTTTCTTTTTCCTCAAGGATTGTAGTATCTCCTGGAGCACTGCTATATTATCCTGGGTGTTGCGCCCCTTGATGAAACTAGATTGAGTAAGTGCCACCAGATGCGGCATAAATCTTCTAAGTCTAGTAGTAAGGCACTTGGTGACCAGCTTATACAGGACATTGCAAAGGGAAATAGGCCTGAACTGAGTGATAAGTTCAGGACTCTGAATCTTAGGAATTAAACACATGAAAGCCTCACATACAGTAGGCTCAAACTTGCCATAATTGAAGGCCTCTTGAACAAATTGAGTGACATATTGCTCAAGCCATTCCCACCCCCTCTGGTAGAACTTGGCATGAAGACCATCAGGTCCAAGAGCCTTTAATGGCTGCATAGAGCAGATGGCATCTTTGATCTCACAGACCTCCAGAGGTGCTGCTAAAGCCTCAAAACCCTCTGAAGAAAGTTTCATCTGATATCTGGATTTCCTTAGAATGCATGATTGTGAGAAATCAGGAGTAAGAGGATCCCCCTCAAAGAGTTTGACATAGTAGTCTCTGACATGATTCTGAAGAATAGCATCTTCTAACTCCCATTCTCCATTTATTTTCAATCTAGTGATCTTATTATGCCTCATGCGTTCCAATGTGGATCTGTGAAACAAGTTGGTATTCCTCTCACCATCCTTGATCCACTGTATCCTAGATTTCTGACACCAGAAAATCTCCTTTTGTCTAAGAACCTCCTGAAACTCTTGAAGGAGGTCGATTTCTAGTTGAGAGAGGAAAGGAACATCTCTCACCCCAAGTACCCTCTGAATCCCTCCAAGCCTGGCCCTCAGATGTTTTTTCCTGTGGAATATATTACCAAAGGATGTCCTGTTCCACTCAAGCATAACTGTAGGAACTGCTCGAATAGCCTCCAGTAATGATCCATTATCTGACCAAATCTTCCTGAGAATGCTATCACATTCTGGTTTTAGGAACCACATTGCCTCAAATCTGAATGGCTTAATACATGTTCTTCTACTCCTGCCCTGACACCAAGTCATAATAGGGTGGTGATCACTATAGGTCCTTGGAAGGTGTTCTACTTCAGCATCCCCAAACCTGTTCAACCATGTAGGATTGGCCAGTGCTCTATCTAACCTAGCCTGAATCAGACCTCCCCCTTTCCTATTATTGGTCCAGGTATATTTAGGACCCACATAGCCAAGATCAATCATGTTGCAGCTTTCTATGAACCTCCTGAAGAACTGCAATCTGCCCACAGTCCTAGTTCTACCCCTTTTTTTCATGAGCAAAAGCAATCTCATTAAAATCTCCAGTCATCAACCAAGGGAGAGGGTTCTCTACTGCCATTCTAGCTAACTCATGAAATATTCTAACCTTGGCAGTCTTTCTTGGCAGAGCATAGATACCAGATAACCTCCATTCCTCTGAGTTGCTTGGCCTTATAATGGCATGAATGGCTTGAAAGTCACTAAGTGTAATAGTCACATCAACATCAGCCCTATTCCAAAGCATCCATATGCCCCCACACATACCTTGTGTGGGAGCAATCTCCTAGCTATCATATCCTAGAAAAGGTGCAATATTCCATGCATGTTCCACAGACACCCTAGTCTCCATAATGAAAAAAACAGTAGGGTGTTCAGAATGTACCAAATCTCTAAAATTTCTGTGAAAATACTCATCTCCTGCCCCCTGGCAATTCCAAGACACCACCTTCATAGAAGTATTAAACAGGTGGGCTGGGATCACAGGGTTCTCAATGGCAGTCCTGCTCCATGTCGCCAGTAGTTGATTCAGGATCTCCAGAGAGAGAGTTCTCTGTCTGTTGCTCTCCCAGGGAGTTATAGCAATGGTCTCCCACCAAAGATGGTTGGCATCCCAGCGTTCCTCCCTCTCCACTTGGATGCTGACCTCCCAAAGTGTGACTGGGATTATAGTCACTCTCACCACTTGATCCCACATGCTCATGTGAGTGGTGGTTTCTGGTGCCTGGAATTGATCCTGAACTGTTATGAATTCCCATGGCAGGATCCAGTCCATCTCCTCGTCCCACTCATTCGCCATGCAGCGTATGATTTTGAGAATGATTGGTTTTCGTTTGGTGAACTTCAGAGAGAGCAGGGAAATTTTCTTTTGAGAGAATTTCAAAAAGGTTAGAACTCCTGATTAAACCGGTTTCTCCAGACTTAGAAGAGGTGGAGACCGTTGATTTCCTTTTAGAATAAGTAACTGCTGCTCTTCTAGAGGTAACTTCTCCTATCCTCAGACTAGGATTCAAAGAGGCTAGTTATATTCTTTTATTATGACTCTCCTCCTTGGAAGACTGAGAGATCAAGCTAACATTATGCTCATTTACCTTTTCTTTTCCTTTACTGCTCTGGAACTGAGGATCAGCCGATGAGGTCTGGAGATCACTCTAGGAGGTGAGTTACCTTTCCTGACATTGCCATATTTCTTTTTATTCTGAACCAACATCCAGCTGCCATATTCTTTTGCTTTTGCCTTATTAGTAAGCCATGAATCTCTTCCCTCCATGGAAGATTTCCCAGTAGAGGAGGGACTCTCAGTTCTAACAGGACCATGATTCTCATTGTGAGAGATCTTAGGACAATTTACTTTTGAGTGACCAATCCTGCCACACTCATAACATAGCAAGGAGATATTCTCATACTCACCTGGTAAATTTTCTTTTCAATACACAAACCGAGTTCCAGTGGTTTGTCAGTACGTAACTGGACACAGAATCTGGCAAAATTCCCCATGGAAGCATTGAATGTATTCCCATCAATCTTGATTGGTTCTCCTATACATGAGGCCAAAGATTGGACCACTGCTTCTCGTAGGTATTCTACAGGTAAATGCAAAATTCTGACCCAAGTGATTGTGCAATTCATCTCATCCTTATCAGGCCTGAAATCAGGGGACCATTTCTTAATGTTCATGAAATTTCCTGCGATTTGCCAAGGGCCTTTAGTAAGAATCATCTCTCTCTTCTGAGACTGCAGGCCTTTCAGACAATAGCATCCAAATCCAAGATCCACAAGATCGAAGTCATTCTGCAACTTCCACATAGCATCAAGTCGGGTGTGTAGTGCCGTGAAGTACCAAGGCTTCCCTGATATTTTGATGATGATTGAATCTTCCCATTGCTTGTTCATCTTGTCCTTCAAATCAGGATGTATCTGCACTTGCTTAAAAGGCATGATATCATCTGCCTCTTTAATAGCAATGAGTTGGCGTTCCTCTGCAGTTTTCTCTGCATTGATCATGACATCCACCCTCCTGGCGTTATGAACCACTGCATTTGCATATGAACGTCCCTGAGATTTAAGATCAGCAGAGGTATTTTCAAAAACTTGGTTCCCGCCAAACTGAGACACATCAATGCCTTGTCGTTGACGTTTCTGTGATCTTGCCTCCATATTGATTTGAGGCAAGGATTTGAACACATAAGGTTGATCAGTGGTTAAGTCTGGTGGTGGTGGCGGTGGCAGAACATGGTTGTCATCCATGTCCACGCAGTCCGAGGCCATGACAGTTAGTAACGGTTATTTTCGAATTTGGACTTCCGAAGGTTGCGGAGAAAAAACGGTTATATTTTTCTTATTACTATCTATCGACTTTGACTTAGTAGAAAGGTCATTTTTTTTGCTTTCTATAAAAGCTTTCGGTTATCTAAATTTCTTTATAAATCTCTTTCTTAATAAAACATGATGTAGTTTAAAATAATAAATATATACACACAATATGTTCAAGGACAAATTATTATTTTTGCCCCTCCACTTCTCAATAAATCTTAAAATGTCCATTTTCAGTCTGATAAATATGCTCTGTAAGTTCGTTTTTTTTTTACCAAAAATGTCCAATTAGCCTTATTCGGGCTCCAGCGCTGACGTGGCTGCCTAGCCACTGACACGTATTTAATATTAATTTTTTTGTTTTTTTAATACACATTCACAAAGTAATTACAGAAAAATAATTTGAAAACTACTCTTATAATTTTAAAATTGCACTTTGCTCCCTAAAAAATATAAAAAAGGGAAAAAAGTAAGTAAATTATTATTTACTTAAAATTGTATATTTATATCTTAAAAACTAAACTACTAATATTTTATATTTATGTTCGGTTCTTTCAAAAAGTATTTTGTTGTATCATTAAAATTTAAACCTATCTAGTTTCCTATTTAAATTATCTTGTTCTAATTTTTAAATAAAATCATATTTTCTTATATTTATTAAAATATATAAAATGTTTAATCAAATAAAAATTATAAAAAACAACAAAGAAATACATTCAAAAAAAAAACAACTCATCGTACCGATGTTTCGGAGCTGCTGATCACGAAGCTGCTGATCGGCCGTACGGGCAACGCGATAAAAAACCACATGCGGTGATGTTTCGGAGGTGGCGGCGGCAGTGATTTGAGGAGGCTGAATCAGATGCTCCGGCGAATGGACAGCGGCGGTGATATTTCGGTTGGCTCAACCACTGGCGGTGATGTTTCGAAGGTGGCGGGGGCGACGGAGATTTGAAGAGGTCTAATTAGATGCTCTGGCGAATGGATGATGGCGGTGATGTTTTTGTTAGCTCTAATTTGAGTAGGAGATGATTAGGGCGGTGCAGATGGTGATGATGGTGGTTGGGGTGAGGTGGGAGAGGGGGGTTACGGGAAGAAGATGGCTTTTTTTTATGAATGTATTCTTTGTTGTAGAAGATTGGTTTTTTATTTATTTTTTTGTTGTTGTTATAATTTTTATTTGTAAAATTATTAAAGTATTTTATATATTTTAATATATATTCAGCATAGGTGATTTCATTTAAAAGTTGGAATAAATTAATTTTGAATAATAAGGCTCCGTTTGTTTCCCCGAAAAATAGGGAAAAAGAAAAAAAATAAGAAAAATGAGAGCAAACAAGGTTTTTCAGAAAAGTTTTTAAGAAAAATAATATATTTTTCCTTATTTTCCAGCGTTTGGTTCAAAATAATTTTCTAAGAAAAGTTTTTAATTTCTTATCATGTGTAAATGCTTTTTGTACTTATTGTTAATCTAAATATTTAAAAACCATAATTATATTTTATGCTTTGGAATATGTATAAAAAATAATAGACAAAAAAATTCTATAAAATTAGTTAATATTTTTATTTTTGAAGTTCTACTTAAAACTACTTTATGTAAATTATCAATAACTTGCATAATTTTATTTTAGTTGTAGCAACTATATACCGTAATTCAAGTTTAAAATAGATAAAGTTTAAAAGGCTGAGAAAACAATGATAAGTCTCTCACAATTTTTTTAACTTATCTACATGACACACCAATATCTTTCCCCCAAGTCATCCTTTTCATCAGTGTTCTGAAACCCGGCCCGGTGACTGACCCGGTGAGGCTACCGGGTAGTGGGTCAACAGGTCGGACCGGTCGAACCACTGGGTGGACCGGTACGTTGGCTTTAGTCAACATATTTAATAAAATATAAAAAAAATATAGTCTAACTAACATTGACAAAATGCCTTAGAAAAATTAAATAAAAGGGTTAATGAGTTCAAGCCCAATTAAAGTGGAATGAGCCCAAAAATTGTTAAAGTTTTATTACTATAAAATAACTAGGCCCAAAACTTGTTAAAGTCTTATTAATATAAAATAGAAGAAAAAAAAATCCTACTCAAACACTCAAACTCCTCACCATCCGCCACTTTCTTTCAACTTTTCAACTTTGTCATTTTTTTTTTCAAATTCTCATGTGTTGTCTGCCACTTTCTCTCAACTTTCAACTTTGTCATTTTTTTTTTCAAATTTTCTGTGAGAACTGAGAATTGAGAACATCAAAGTTCAAACAAAAAGACAAAAAACAAAAAGAAGGAGAAAGCTACTCGGCTCAGGACTCGGTTCAGCGGACATGAGTTTTTTCTTTTTTTTTTCCCTTTTATTAAAGGCTGGCAGAATTCCATTTTTTTTTAAAAAAAATAAAAAAAAATTGGGCTGAACCGGTTCCCAAGCGGAACCGGTTCAGCGGTTCGCCCTCTGAGGCGTGCGAGCCGCTTAAGTATAAGAATCGGCCCGGAGCCTCGGCCGGTTCCCGGTCGAACCGGTCGAACCGGCCGGTCCGGGCCGGGTTTCAAAACAGTGCTTTTCATGCGTGGAATTCAAAAGAAAACGAGAAGCATTTAATCTATAAACTATAAATTTTGTTGCTAACGACTGAGTAACAATTAATAAAATATAGTAAATTAATAATTACGCATCTGTGTGGATGAAGACTATTGATAGATACTACAAAAACTTTTCTTGGTCGTGATTATATAGAGCTGAAAATAAATTCGAATTTTCGTGTTGGTGGGAAAAAATAAAGTTTCGAAAATTTTGAAAGATCTAGAATATATTAAAAAAAATCTATCTTTTTTGTAGGAAGAAAGATAAAATTCAAATATTTTGAGATAAAAATTAACATTCACACAGTTTATGTATAGGAGGAAATTTTGAAAATATTTTCCTATCTTTTCCAAATATTTCTTTTGTTTTCCAAGAAAATCTCAAATTGCTAAACAGTAGGAAAAAAAGATTTTCCTTCTTTTTTTTCTTTCTCCCCTTTTCTGGGGAAACAAACGGAACCTAAGAAAATTAGATTGGGGTAAGAATTCAAAATATATTTTTTAAAAATCGAGAATGAAAATAAATATTAGTAGTTTAGCTTTTAAGATATATATATATATATATATATAAATATTAGGTTTTAAGTAAATAATGAATTTACTTTTTCCTTTTTGTTTTATATATTTTTGGGGAGCAAAGGGCAATTTCAAAATTACAAAGGGTAGTTTTTGCATTTTGTTTTTATATAATTATTAAGTGCCTGTGTAACAAGAATATAAAGCAAAAACTTTATTATTTTCACGTGAGAACGATGTGGCAGCCACGTCAGTGTTGATGCCCGAATAAAGCCAAAAGGGCCTTTTTAGTAGAAAAATAAACTTACGCGGCATATTTATCAGCCCCGAAAAAAAGGCATTTTATAATTTATTGAGAAGTTAAGGGACAGGAAAAATAATTTGTAATATGTTCAATTACTATAATATTAATAATATAAATGCAATAACTAGATATATATAAATATTTTAATATAAATTTCAAATTGAATAAATTTTTAGTTTTTGAAGTTAATGTTTAATAAACTATAATAAATTGAAGAAAAAAAACTATTGCATTCTTCTTCTTCCTCTTCTAAACTCCACATCGATAAATCTCAATCCCCCAACCCCACCATCGAAACACTACCACCACGCTCACCAACCCCAACCTAAACCTTTAGTGTCGAATAATGTGTTTAGAAGATGGCCGGGAAATGGGGGTATTCCCCTCCTATGCCCAAATCCAAAATAAATTTCACATTCGGCTCTCAATTTGAAACCATGAACTAGAAACACAATCTATTATCTCTGGATCACAACAGCATCACATGTTTTGAACTTCCAATTACGATTTCTCTTTTTTATTTTTTTTATTTTGATAAGAACCATTTTTCTTTTTTATTCATGTTTTTGTTTTCCTTTTTGAATTTGCTTCAAAAGGTAGAAAATTAAGGATTACAAGGTAGCTTCACCTCAATTTCAGTTGCATGAAGGGCGCGTGTTGTGCAAGAGGGGTGTTTTGTCCTTGACCAAATAACAAATGGTGTTTTTGCCAATTAAAATAACATATGCGGGTTTCTTCCAATTAGAAATAATACAGGGGTAGCTTTTGCTATTAATTCAAAAGATATATTATGATGTTTTATAGAATATAAGAATGTACAATATTGAAAATAAGTAGAGCGTATTATCGAGGGCGACAAACTTTCGCCTAATCTGGCGTACAGGCGACGAAGTGACCCAGTCGGTCGCGCAAAGAATGTGCGCTAGTAGATCAGATCGCGCTCAGTGCCTACATGACTTTTGTCCAACACTTGGAGTTTTGGTGTTGCTCCGTATTTTTTCATCCTCTAGGCCATTATCATGTTAATAGGCATAGTCTAGAACATTCCTTCATATTTAGAGGAACCATGTTAATGCTAATGTCACTTCTCAGAACTCTTTTCTCATAAACATTCATATTGTTGTCCAAATTGTTCGACTTGGCATATCACCGAAGTTTACTGTCCCTTTACTGTAAGGCGAAAACTAAACAATAGAACCATCTAAAAATTCTGAATGATAATATTAGAGGTCCTTGAGTTGTCATAGGACATTTTAACAGCATCTAGAACTTGAACAAAAAAAAGGGTCGCTCTTTTGCTAGATCCTCAACGCACAGTTTAAGTTTTAATTTTGATAATTTGTCTCTTATTGATATGATATATATAGTTGGTGATTATAATTGGAACAATAAAGAGGGGAAGCAAAAATATCAGCTTCGTTTGGAAAGGAGTGGCGAATCTCACATGGTGCCTCCAATTTTCTCTTGCCCAAATTAAAATCATGTTGCTCTTAGTTTAGCTCATATGCCGATCACTCTTGACATTCATAAGAACATCTCTAAAGGCCATAAGCCTTCTAGGTTTTAGCTTATGTGATTAACTTGATTCTAGTTGTGCTAAAGTAGTTGATGATTCTTGGAATAACACGCCCTTGGCCCTCATTTAGTTCAATTACTCGCAAAAACTATAAATGTTCGTAAGCTCTTAGATATTGGAATCTATGTGATATGGTCATACTAAAATTATCTCATTAATAATATAACTAGTTTTTTTAATAGGTAAATAAAAGAAATGCTAAAGCAAATCCAAAGTTAAGTTGCAAGATTACAAAAACATGGAGTAACCCCCATCACAAAAAACATTTAAGGTAGCGCATTAGGGCGAATCGGGACAAAAAAAAATTGAATGAGATGCCCAATTTGCTAGGTATGCTCTAGTTGTTAAGATTCCGAGTAACAAACTTGAATCTCCATTTCAGCCAATTATCTAGAATCTTCGGATCTCCCAGATAAGTTGTTTGGATGTTCATTTGGGTTCGATTATTGGATTGCAAATGTACAGAATAACGTTTCTATTTTTACTTTCAACTGTTGCATCCTCGATTTTGAGATGATTAAGACAAAAATATTCATGTCAAATGGTAAAGGCCTCATCTGCAATTGGAGAGTGGCATTCCCTATCGTGTGCAAAGGCGAATAGAACCGTGCTGTTGTGATTCTGAAGAATTCATGTTGTTGTGGTTTTGCTGTGAACAAAGGCTGCATCTGTATTGAGTTTTAGCTTCCCTCGGCGAGGAGGCTTCCAAACATTTGGGGCAAAGCTTGCTTCATTCAAGATTGTTTTCGTCGTTGAGCAAGTGAATGCTCGATCGCTTTACACAAAATCTCTTTGGTCATAGCTTCTGCATCAATATGAATATTTTCATGTAAGATTTTGTTTCGAAAAAACCAAAGAGATTCAATGCAACGCACAAAATATAACAAGTTCATCCATGTTTTCCTCATCAACAAATAAGGCAGAATGGGAATTGGTGATGGGCATTGATGAGAATGGGAAGTTCTCCACCGAAGCCGTAGGAAGGCTGGACGAGCGACGAGCGTTCGGACGAGGAAGAGGATTGCTCGGCGCCAGGAGAGACGGTGGCGTTGTCGGGCATGGCAGGGTTAGTCATAGGATCGGAAAAATTCTCTTTAGAGAAGATAACATCTTGATACCATATAAGGGATTGGAGAATGTAATTTGGAAGTGATGATTTTTATTGATCACTAAATATCGTATATATAGAACAACAAGGGATAACAAACTAAGGAAAGGAAATAAACTAAATACCACAGAATGTATATAATTACATGATTGGCGCAATTAAGAGATACTGACTATATAATTAAGGGATACTATCTATTAATAAAACACTAAAAATTTATTATATATATATATATATATATATATATATTAATAGAAATTTATATTGACATATTGTGTCATATGTCTGTCTTTCGAAAAAGCCGTATCACCGTATTCTTATTGTGTCGTACCCATATTGTCGTATCCTTATTGTGTCGTATCCATATGGTCGTATTTGTACTCATACTCGTACATAGCTTATCTCACAGCCGAGCTGGTAGATTTAGGCACCCCCTTACTTATACAACCTATCACAATCCATTAAAATATGGGTGCTAGTTTCTGATAAAAGATAATTTAAAAGCAAAACGGGATTACGGACCAAGTAGGAGCCCTTATGTATTATTTTATGTATTGATAAGTCTTAGAAACTGCTCTATTTTTATTTGTCATAGATGCTTTTTTTGTAATATTTATCTGCTATTGATCTTTGTGATGCCCAAAAAATAAACAATTAATATTCGACTTGTTATATGGTTGACTTAATTGATAATGTGTTATTCTATATGAATTAGAATTTCATTTGAGTATGAAGTCAAATAACATATTCTTTATCAAATTCTAAAATATTTTGAAAACATTGTTTGTTTGTTTTTTTTAAAAAAATCATTATATTTATATTTTCAGATTTTTCAAAATATTTTTTAAAAACCAAACTGATAAGAATACATGGGGTCTTTATTTTTGATTGATTTTATATATAGATTAATGATTAACAAAAAGGAACCTATTCTCATAATTATATCATCGCCGTTTTTTTTTATGATTTATTATTATTATATTATCGACCTTAATAATGAAAAATTGGAGAAGTGAATAAACATATCATCCTCTTCTTGGCCACCGAAGGTAGGAGCAGATTCGGGAAAACCAAAGAAAGAAAGAAAGAAAGAAATGGCGGCGGCTTTGTCAACGACCCTCATCCTCCGGAGCCCAACTCCGACCCCTTCTCTCTCCCCTCTTAACCTCCGCCTCTCTAATAAACCCAAAACCCTATCCTTCTCCGCACTCCCAAAACCCCTAATTTCAAGAATCTCCGCTTCAGCCCTAAAAATCAATTCGCCCTCGCCCATTAACCCTAACCCGACAACTCATGATTTGCTATCCGGCTCGACCCGGACCATCACAACCCTCTTCGCCATCGCCACAACCGCCTCAAGATTCTTCGCGCATGGAATCCTCAACTTGGCCGTGCAGTTGAAGGAGCCGTTGTTTTATTCAGCGGGCCCCGCATTCTTCGCCGCCATAAGGGACGTTCCAACAGGTTCGTTGAACACGCCGTTCACCGTTGTGGCAGCCGGAATGTCCAAGTGGCTTGACTTGTATAGTGGGGTTTTGATGGTTAGGGTTTTGTTGAGTTGGTTTCCGAATATACCGTGGGACAGGCAGCCTTTATCTGCAATCAGGGATTTGTGTGATCCCTATTTGAATTTGTTTAGGAATATTATTCCCCCTGTTTTCAATACGTTGGATGTTAGTCCTCTTTTGGCTTTTGCTGTTTTGGGCACCCTGGGTTCAATTCTCAACAACAGCCGCCGCTCTTACGGATGAGCTCCAGCTAGGCTTCATGGAATTTTGCAGCGGTTTCACGCGTTAGTTCATTTTATGTTGGATTGGCTTAGTGTAATAGTTTTTATACATTAATGTTATGTCCTTAAAAGTTCACAGAGAATGAATGTGGTTATACTCTCGATCCTCTATTTACGTTAAATGATTGAGCTATCTTTCGAGGGCTCTGGTACTTTTGTGTTTGTTATTTGTTCCTCGTATATGTTTCACTCCACGATTATCAATTCCGCTGATTTTGCAAATACCCCTATAGTTTGGGGAAATGCTACATTCTTTCTTAGTGGCTTGATGCGCCTCATCGTCATGCAATGGATGCCATAATGTTATTTTCCTCATTTGCTAAAGGTTACTCGTCGGTTATGTTCTCCGACTATTATGTTACACTATTTAATGTGTTGTGAGTGCCCCGTTTCTCCAGTTCTCTAAGTGTTGTAAGTTTGAGCTTGTGATATTCATCGATCAATGAAGGCAGTGTCTGGTGTTTTTGAGGTGTATTGTTTATTTTTCAATGAAATCCATGTGTTCTCTGGTTTGGATGGTAAATAGTTCAATTATATTTGATCAACACATTGAGGTGCCTATGAAATTGTGTAATCAACGCGTCTGTTTTTTATCAATTGTGTAATCAATAGTTCAATACTACTGCAGCACATCATCCATCAAATGCAGCAATTGTGTAATCAAACACTACTGCATTCGAGATGGATGGGTAAACATAAGGCTGACACCATAATCACCAGAAGTCTGATTGTACAGTCACTATACTTATGTCGCTCACAATTTTAGACTCTACACATAGAACTGGATAGCATAATGTCAAGTTGAATTTCTATTGCAAGCATTTTGTGGGATTTGTCCTTACATTCAGCGGTGCTATAGTTTTACTTCCTGTACAACCAAGAGATGTGGCTTTCTTGTTGGTGATTGTGCAATATGAGCTTGGGCTTTCTTGCTGGTGTTTTTTTTTTTTCTTTTCTTTTGATGAATTTGCTGGTGTTTCAATTCAAGACGGTTTGTCCGCCACTGCAAAATGTAAGGTGAGAGCAAAGCATATAAACAGTAAAAAAACAGTATTTCCTTGTGACAGCCAAAAGCATTTTTGCATGTTCAACGATGATCGTTGCCTGGTGCACATGCCTGTGTCTAGACGAATTAATTTTGGCGATTTTTAATCCCCATGTACTTAACTGAGAACACGGAAGAATCCAGCATGCGAGACTGGAAATTAAGTTCTATACATGTGTGCAAATGCGAGTGACTTAGCCTAGGGGGGCAAGGGTTTCCTCAGGGTTATTCAAGAAATTATCCCAAGCTTGGATGAACTAGGTTGCAGTATACAAAACAGTTATATTGCAGTGACAGAAATCCTTCTCGAATCTTCAGTCATAAGCTTGCATACTTTTATGCACCTAGCCTGTGATACCATAAAAATCATTTTTTGCATTACAATACAACAAAACCAATTCTTGCATAATATTAACAAAAGAAACTCCTAGATAATGTTGATTCTTGCATTATCATACAACAAAAGCACCTCCTAGCATATGTTAGCTTCACTAACATATAATACAACAAAAGCAACCCACATTGTGCTACAACAAGAGAACCCAGCATACATTAGCTTTTACCAAAGTAAGAAAAGAGTGTTGGCTGTTTATCAGAGGCACCTTTACTTTTCTTTTTGGCTGAGCTTGTAAGTTGCTTGCAAGTTTCTTTTGTAGATTGAGGATCTGAAGAAAACTCTTCAAAATCTCGTTTGACTGTGATATGATGAGTCCCTTTGGAAGATTCAGAAATAATATCACTTCTGACACTGCTGTTATCTTTCTTGGTAATAGATTGATGGTGGTCATCTTTGCTTTTAGCCTCCTCTTCCAGCTGAGTAGCGTCGATGACCTCATCCTTCATTTTGGTGTTTAGGAGATCTGACTGGCTTTCTGGTTCCTCTTTCACACTTTCAAGCTGTCCAGATTTTGAAGATGCACCCTTAGTTATGCTACTTTCAAGTTTCGGCTTTTGTAGTTCATGTGTTTTTTTCTTAGAGAAAAACTGTGATATCGATTTGGTCTCCTCTGCTTTCACCCGTATCTGTGATGAATCATGCGGGATCTCAGCTACATTCTTTAAAGAGCATACTGATAAATATGCATTACAATATTTTGTTTGACCTAAGAGAGCAGAGATTTTTCTTTCATTACAAAAGAACTTAATGCAGACGCAAAAAAGTTTATTAAGAAGGAATTCTTGGGTTTTGATATATCAATATAAGTTACAATCCTCTTGCACTAAGCTGATGCCAGCACAGAGAGGACTCTTTCTGCAATCTCTTTAACAAAAAAGAACCATGCCCAGTAATCATAACACCCCCTGGGTGGTCACTGGTCACTAAACCATGAAGCACAACTTAAAAGTACGCACTTAGTTACTGCAAATGACTCTTAAAGATAACCTATGGTGCACAATGCTGTTTCTCACACAAAAAGGTTTTACCTCTTGAATGCATTCCGGCCCTTCGAAAGAAAGCTTGCCAATGGCAGGTGTCACTGGGTACCATACCTGTGAGTAAACATTATTCTTCAAATATTATTCAATATCTCGTGTAAACACCAGTAACATAACTGGCATGAGAATTGATACGTGACACACTTACCAAGTCTGGTTCTTCATATGGTTTGAGAATTTTATCAAGACTTGACAATGAAGAGTCAGTAAGCCACTTATTTGTTAATTCCTTGTTTCCCAAGATAACAGGCATCCTATCTACAAAAAGTAACAAAATAAACTCCCATCAGAAGCTTCAAGACCCATTTACTTGTAAATCGAGGATCTCAGACAAGAAGGCATCAATTCCCAAACAAACAATTGTGCAAAATACTATTAAGTACCAGTATCTTGGATTAATTCTTATTTAAGAGCAATAATACGAACCATGGAGCCATCCCAGGGATGATGATGACGAAGTTGTGATAATAGTGAAGGTATACAGAATTTCTCCTGCAGACAGACAAAACGAAACTGTTGAACATCTAAATGAAATAAACAGCAGGGTAGTCAAATTTCAATAAGAAATATGACGCAACAGCATTTACACTCCGAGGAAAACGGAAAGAACCAAACACGAAAAGAACGTACTGAGACAAAAATGAAAAATTTAATTCAAAATGTATGTGAAATTATTGACGAAAATGAAGATGTCGCGGAGAAAAATAGCAGATAAGTAACATAATTACAGTTATGAGGACAACAAAAGATAATATGTATAATGAGTAAATACATTGACAAAAGTTGTTCAATGAATCTTATATAACTAGTCAGAAGATGTGTTAATGAGCATTTCACCTTCTGAGTTTTTCCAATAATCGAATAGAGCAGCAAAAACCAGGGGGCGAGCATCCTTGAAGTGTATGTAGTAAGGTTGCTTCTTTGAACCATCTTTCTTCCATTCATAAAACCTAAGCTCAAAAAAAATGCATTTTAGAGAAGAAAAAAAAAATTGTATAAAGAGGATCATAAGTGGATATCAAGGTGTATAAACACTAGGTTAGAAGGTGTTTTATCATAAGTTTAGGGTATATGTGAACTCAAATGCAGTTCAGAGGGGGATAAAGAGGAAACTTAGTAGAAAGGTATTAATCCACAATACAGAATGAAGTCTACCAGAAAAATATACCAAATATTATAAGTTACTTACAGAGTAACTTATAGAACACCAATACAATTGATTGAACCAGTTATACTACTTGAGCTGCCAATCAAGAAGTGTATGCGTAGATGTTCGCCCACGTGTATCAGCACTTTCCTCTATCCATTGCTACTCAAGAGACTAAGTTATTCATAATCTACTAAGTCTTCAATAACTGTAGTAGATTCAGGGTAATATGTGAAGTATGTACGGTATGCGTATATCTCCATCGAGAAACATATAATAACTTTGAGCTCAAGATTAGACAATAAAGACTTAAATAAAAACAAAATGAGAATACTAGAAAGGCAAACAATTAATTATGTCAAGGAAATACAGTTGAGATAAAGATAATGGAGTTGGAAGAGGCATACCCTTCTACAGACACCAAACACCTATTCTTTGGAATAAGACGACGAAAGGAAGGCTTCTCTTGCAGAGATTCAGACCGAGCATTGAACTGTAAGAGATAGACTAGAAGTAGTTGACACTTGACAGGGTACTTACTGATTCTCATAAAATATAACAACAATTAAATAAGAATACCATTCTGAAGTGATCAGGCTTTTCAGTTTTGTTGGTGAAGCTGGGAATGAGGCCCCATTTCATACAGTGCAAGACCTCACCTCCACCGTTGTCGTCGTAGTCTCTACGAACCACGGGCACGTTGAAACCCGGAGCCACATTGTAAGATGGCCGGTATCTAAAAATTAAGGGGATTAGGGTTTTACTTTTAAATGAAATTAAACACAAAATGACGAAAAGGTTTGTTTGAACAGTTAGTTGGTTAGTTAGTTAGTTACCGGTCCATATTGATGTGACGAAGGGGCCGAGCCGCGTTGAGATGGCAGGCACGGGAAAACTCATCGGACCTCAGACTGCACCGAGCTCTACCGCACATATCTCTCTCTTTCTCTCTCTGAGCGGGAAAACAAACAACAGGGAGAGGTGTGGGGCAAATTGTCGGGAAGTGGGAACCGCCACTATCGTTTCATTTATAATTAATTATATAAGGACTACCAAATTTAATATAGAGAATAAGAGCTTAAATTGTCATGATTATGTTTAGTTTAAAAATAGATCGAATATATATATATATATATATATATATAAGATTGTCATGATTATGTTTAGTTTAACAATAGATCGAATATATATATATATATAAGACGAGGTGGGCTATTTCAAGTGTGGTGTTACGATTCTATTACAAACTCGATCTTTTTTTTTCAGATCGAATCCATCATAAATTTTTTGATATTAAAAGAAACGGTATGAAATCAACAAATACATTTCAGCTTGTCTAATACTGCAAAATTCCAACACTTAGGTGTTTGTGGCTCTGGTGTAAATCTGCTGGCTTGAATGAGTTGAAACCATTCTGATCGCACTCTTAGCCATCAGGTCTCTAATGGCCTTCCTTGCTAGTGATCCATTGATCCTGACACGATTAGAGTGTACAGATGGGGTGATGAGCTTGTACTTAGGTGCCTCAGTAAGCAACTTGTCGTAGGTCGCCTTATCAAAAAGCACCATGTTGTTCACCTTCTCCTTTTGCTTTCCCCTTGCTCCGCTTCTTCTTCTTCTGCTTGTCGCCTCTAGATTTTGCGGGCTTGGACGACGGTGGTGGGGCCTTCTCCTTCTTTGGCGCCATCGGATAACTGAAGAGTGTGAAGTAAGCCGGCAGGGGGCAGAATTCGCAGTGGCGATGCGGATGACCTACTTTGACTATGTCTAGAGCGGAAAAAAAATATTCGTTTAGTCCTTTAATTTGGCTACCTCGCCATTTTTGTCCCTTAATTAGGCAGGTCGCCAAAATCGTCCACTAAGTTGGTAATTTGGTCTCTTCTCCGGCACAAACTCAAAAAGGCCCGAAAAAGTCATATGTGGCAACTGGTTGACTTCAGTCAGCTCGGTTTGTCCAAGGAAATTAATTTTTTTTCCATGTGGCATATCCACATAAACAAAAATAAATAAAAAAGTAGATTTTTTAAAAATAATAAAAAGCACAATTCTTCTTCTCCCCTCCCCCCCCCCCCCCCCCCCCACCCACTAGCAGCACCACCACCACCACCACTACCATCAACACCACCATCACCCCCAAACTCGCCTCCCCACCGCCCCTCTCCTCCAAACACACCCAATCCAGCCACCATCATCAAATTCTACCAAATTCGTCGTCATTCCTCAAACCCACCACCACCCTTCACGCACCACCACCACCAACACCACCATCACCCCAAACTCGCCTCTCCACCGCCCATCTCCTCCAAACACACCCAATCCCACTGTCATCATCAAATTCTACCAAATCTGTCGCCCTTCCCCAAACCCACCACCACCCTTCACGCTACCCCCATCCCCACCAAGCCGCCGCCACCTATGTCATTATTTCTTCTTCAAATTCGTTTTCGATTTCATCATTAAACTCCTTCTTCGATTTTGATTCCTTCTAAACATTCAATTTCGAGTTTGTGTTGGATTTGGAAGGTGGTGGGTTTCGAGTTTGTGTTGATAATTCATAGTGGTGGTGGTGAGTTTATGGGTGGGGGTGGGTGGCCGGATTGGGTGTGTTTGGAGGGAGGGGCGGTGGGGAGGCGAGTTCGGGGGTGATGGTGGTTGCGGGGGTGCTGCTAGAGGTGCGGGAGGTGGGGTGGGGTTTAATTATTTTCCTTATGTGGATATGCCACATGGAAAAACAAAATTTAAAAATTAAATTCATTGGTCAAACTGGGTTGACTAGAGTCAACTGGTCTTCACATAGTATTTTTACGGGCATTTTTGAGTTTGTGCCGGAGAGGGGACCAATTTACCAACTTAATGGACGTTTTTGGCTACCTGCCTAACTGAGGGACGAAAATGGCGAGGTAGCCAAATTAAAGAACTAAACGAATCTTTTTTCCGTCTAGAGCTAAGTAGGCTTGGTCTGGAACTCCTCGAGCTGACGATAAGATGCTATGCGGGATATCGAATGTAATGTTGAAAGGGACGTCGAAGGTGATATCGAGGATGATATCGGGGACCTTCTACGTCGGATATGATATTCTGATAGATGTCAAGGGTGACGTCGGATATGATGTCGGATATGATGTCGATGGATATGTCGATGATATATATCGAGTATTATGTCGGGTGCGATATCGGGGATGCTCGATATTTGTGTTAAGTATATTAGGCTAATTAAAGCTTACCTTCATTAGCAAAATCCAGGTATTTATAGGCCTCGAGAAGCGGGGACCGTACACGTGACAAACACGTGAGATTTACCACACCGGCTATAACATTCGATATGCATATCAGGGACGATCCCCGATATAGTCCAAATATGGGTCTGGCCCATGGACTGGCCCAATACGGGAAATACTCATATCTGTAATCCCTCAGTTGGGAGTTATTATTGTAAATAATAATTCACAAATTAAATATAAATTTGAATTATCAGTACATCTTGTCCCGCTAGTTCAAATGATGGAGCTTGGATATGGAAATTCATTCAAAGATATTAGTGGACCCCTAGTGTAATTGGCGTATTTGAGAGGTCCTCGTTTGAATTATCGTGTGTATGTGTCGCTTGCGGCATACTTTCATCATGATCATAAAATAGAGAATCTTAAAATTATATATCAAATTTCATTCGATATAACATGTTGAATCGCACATTCGACGTGTGTTATCATAAATGCGTTATCGCAGGGTTTGTAATCTATAAATAGTAGTCTAAGAGAGAGAAAAGTCATTTGTCTTTTAGCTAATTTTGCCATCCTTCTACTAAGGTATATCGGGGATACCCGACGTGATTTTCGATATGCATGTTCGATATCATGATTGCTATGTAATCTTTCGACATCCCTTGCAATATGTTAATTCGATATCTATTTTGATGTAAATCATTGATATCGATTTCGATATCATTTTCAATGTAGATTTCGATATCTCTTTCAATATGGCCCTTCAATATGATCTTTGTGTGTGTGTGTGTGTGTGTGTATATATATACACTTCTTAGGTGTAATCTTGTTTGAGCTTCGACATTGGTCCTTATTGCGTTCGATGCTTTTTTGCAAATTTATAGATTTTTAACGCACTTTTAACAACTCACTTGATCGGAGTCATGGTTGGTATTCGCGTACGTACGATGCAGGTCGTTGCTGAGCGTCGAGCGTCTGAGGCTGTTGAGCATCGAGCGACTGAGGCAGCGAGAGCGAATGTTGCAGAAGAGATGGTCGTTTTGACCGAATCTGTTGTTGTGGTGGGAACATCGTCGGTTTTAGAGGTTGGAGTAACAGGTCTAAGGGACGGGGTTGCTTCTATCGCAGATGTGGAAAATACGACTCCGATTGTTACTATGACAGAGACTGGAAGTGCGGCTCAAACTGTTGCGGCGGATGTGGGGATGCCATTTATCCCTCAGCCGTCGGTTGTAATTGGAGGTGAGGGGCTCCTCAAAATTATTGGGGGTATGGCTGGCGCAGATGCGCTATTTAAGGTTGTGTCGTCGACCCTTGGTATTGCAGAATCCTAGCAAGTTTTTGGTCCGCCGGTGGCTAAAAGGGAATTCTTCTCTTCTATCGAGAATAAGGAAGCGACTTCGGACACCGCTCCAAGGCCATCGTCCACTAGTGATGATGTTGGGGTTAGCCCTTCAGATGTAGGAGTTGCAGCTTGGGTTGTGCCCCCAATTCCTGTCGGCGATAAAGGAACATGAGGCTCTGTGGAGGTCCCAATAAGGTTGGATGAGAAGGTGTCTTCTCTTGCATCCGCCGCTGCTAAGGACAAGGGGGTCTTTCATAGTTCTGGGTCAAGGATACCTCAGGGGCTAGGGGTTAAAGGTAAGCCAAGTACACGGGCTGCCAAAGTATCTGGCCATTCTAGTCGAAAACGAGCACGAGGTGGGCCTAATATCAATGTTAAGAACATAGAGTTCAGTGAGATCGACGCGGTTCGTGGTATGTCGCATACATTCCCTCTTCTGGTTAGGGCCTCTGTGCTAAGTGAGTAAGATCGGGAGCAAAACATCTGTCGTAATATGCATGTTTGATGTCCTGTCTTTTTCTTAACTCTTGTGTGCAGCATGTAGAAGTTTTTCTTATTATTTTTGTGATATGTATTGTTTGGGAAGTTGCTGGCTACCTTCATGAGGACTGCTAATCAGTCCGAAGAGGATAAATATGCCATAATCGCTTAACTTGAAGCTGACATCAAGAAGATGGGTGATTTCAATCCAATGGCCATAGAGAAACTGAAGGCTGAGAAATAGGAAGCCCGACGCCGTTGCTGCATTGAGAATGAAAAGCTTGCCAACCAGGCCAATCAGTTCAAAGAGCATGCTCTCAAATAGCAGAATGATCGTCGTTTGGTCGAACGTGAGCTTGAGAGGGTGAAGGCATAAAACGAGTGGCCGTTGGTTGATCTTGCCAAGGCTTTGGCCGACTTGGAGAATACGGTATGTAGGCACCTCCTGTAATGTAATTTTTCTCTTATAATTCATTTTGTTAAATTTAATCGATGTAGGATGAATCCCCTGAGGTAATGAGGCATGTCGTCGAGAAATTCCTTGCAAGCGACACTTATCAAGAGCTTCTCGCGGAGCGTGCGGTCATGGAGATGGAGAATGCCATAAATTCGATAATTGAGCAGGTTACCGCAAAGAAAGGCTTCAAGAACGGGTTCGACTTTATGGGGCTTAATGCCATGTGTGGTCCCGATGGCCTATCTCTTGGAGACAGTGAGCCTGCGGATGCTGTTGTTGAAAAGCCTGGCCCGTTTTCAGCTCTTTTGAAAGGAAAAGGTCCCGCCTGAGTCGAATTCCTCTTCTCTTGTCGGCATTGCATTGCCTTTTATTTTGTGGTTATGTAATAATTCGTTGGATAATGTTACTTTGACCTCTCATTTTTATCGATTTGTGAACTGGTTTCTCATTAGTACTGCTATTATGCGTCTCTTGTGGTCGTTAGGAGTTTCCTCCTATTTTCCTTTTATGTTATCGACGGGTAGCACCTCGTAGGATATGTAGATATATGCCCAGTTTGGGAGTTCTCCTGCGCATATCGGTAGATAGGGGGTTCATCCCATATGATTTGTAGATCTTCATCTTTTTTAGGGTGGTCGATATCCCGTAGGATTTGTAGATTTTTATCCCTTTCGGGTTCTCTCCTCCCTATTGCGGTGGATAGGGAAGTTATCCCTTAGGAGTTGTAGACTTTTATCCCTTTCGGGGTCTCTCCTTCCTATCGTGGTGGATATGGGAGTTTTCCCTCAGGGTTTGTAGATATTCGCCCCTTGCGGGTGCTCTCCTCCGTATCTCGGTGGATAGGGGAGTTATCCTGTGGGATTCGTAGATCTTCATCCCTTTGAGGGTGCTGATATCCCGTAGGATTCGTAGATCTTTATCCCTTTTGGGTTCTCTCCTCCTTATCGCAGTGAATAAGGGAGTTATCCCGTAAGAATTGTAGATCTTCATCCCTTTGAGGGTGCTTGATATCCCGTAGGATTTGTGAATCTTCATCCTTTTGAGGGTGCTCGATATCCCGTAGAATTCATAGATATTTATCCCTTTTGGGTTCTCTCCTCCTTATCGCGGTGGATAGGGGAGTTATCACATATGATTTGTAGATCTTCATCCATTTAAGGGTGCTTGATATCCCGTAGGACTTGTTGATATTCGCCCCTTTCGGGTGCTCTCCTCCATATCTTGGTGGATAGGGGATGTATTCCTTTGTACCTGTCATCAAGATGGAGAACCCAAATATACACAGTAGATATATAATCATGCAATTTAGATATCTGGATATCCAAGCGATGAACATCATATAAGTAGGATATATGTCAATCCCTTTTGCGAAGGTCTGTTATGTCATATCCCATAGGGTATGCCTATGTTCCTGTAGTTAACCTATCGACATTGAAGATCAGATATACATGCTTCCCAAGATAAAAATTAAAGACGGATAACGGTCGAGGGCTAGGTAAATCCTAACCGCCTACGTATCACGTGATATAGGAATCAGACCGGCATAGTTTCCTCTGTATTAGTTATAGACCAGCCAGCAAATGGGGCAATTTAGGTAAAAGACATTGTTCGGGAAAGAGAAAGACAGGAATCAAATTGTTCGAAAATAAATGAAACGGAAATTAAACCGACAAATGCTGGTTGATGCTTAGGTGATCACTCCGTGGCTGGGATGTATTCTTCCTCGGCTCCTCCTATCTCCTACACCTCCCTAATCCTGGGAAGTCTGAGTGAGGCCACGTAGCACATCCAATCCTCCTTCTGGTCACCCAAGATCACTCTGATTCCCCCCTTGGTAGGAAATTTCATTTTATGGTGGTAAGTAGATACCACTGCTCCCATCTCATTTAGGACGAGACGCACGATGATGACGTTATAGGGGAAAAGGAGGTCAACCACAATGTATTTGACCTTGATAGTCCTTTTGTATGGGTCCTCCCCAAAGGATGTGGGTAGAACGATTTGTCCCCTTGGGGTCACCTCTCCGCCACCAAAAAAAGTTAATGGAATGAAAACTGTTTCAATCATGTTCTGGCCACCGACACGTTCTCAAGGGCATGTGCAAAGATAACATTTGAGGAGCTTTCGTTGTTAATAAGCACCTTCCATACCTGATATTCGGTTATATCAATTTTAACAACAAGTGGGCAATTGAGGTTATCTGCCTCTAGCGCTTGCGGTGTGAGCTACTCCAAGTCCTTTTTGGTGAAGGATATCTCTTGGTCCCGGAAATCCTCCTCCTCGGCTAGGGTTGTAAAACCCATGTATGTCCCTATCTGTATCTTGTGGGCTATTTTCTCGCGCCCTTTGGTCGAGTTGGCACCTACTGGCCCTCCATTGATCTTGTTCATCACTCCTCTTGTTGGAGCATTGACGATTGCTCTTCCATGCTCAGTAGGGGCTTCGATGGCCTTCTACTTATCTTGTCTGGGAGAATGAGAATGATCCCTGCGAGGTGAGCGGGATCTATCATCCCTGTTATACTCATCCTTTGAGTTCCTCGCGAATTCCACCAATTTGCCTTATTTGATAAGCCTTTCGATCTCATTCTTGAGGTCAGTACACTCTTCTGTGTTATGTCCAGACTTTCCTTCAGCTTCCTCGGCTCATTGAGCCATCTGCTCTTTTGTGCCACTGCGAACACCTCAAAAATACCTATGTCCAGAGGATTATATCTTCTCGGGGATCTATCTATGTATCGCTCCTTTCCTTGCACCCTGTTTTGTGATTGATATGGGCTCTGCTTGGTTACCATCATGTTATCCTAATAAACAATGTTGTACGCGAGTGCGTTGATCTGGTCAATTATGGGTGATCTAAGTTTGATCAGTTCCACCGCGAACCTATTTTGTGTTGTTGCGTTAAACAAAATCAGAACAACTTAGTCACCATTTGGCTTATCAACCTTAAGGAGTTCATCATTGAACCTTTTTATAAAGTCTTAAAGGCTCTCTTTGTCCCTCTATTGCATTTTGTTCAAATGATTCATACTAGTTCTCATCTTCTTCTGGCTGGAGAATTGGCTTTCTAGCCTCTGTTTCATCTCTTCATAGCTGGTTATAGAACTAACTCTTATCCTTGTAAACCAATCGAGGGCCGCTCGGGTCAATGTTGTTGCCAAGGATAAGAGTTAGTTCTATAACCAGCTATGAAGAGATGAAACAGAGGCTAGAAAGCCAATTCTCCAGCCAGAAGAAGATGAGAACTAGTATGAATCATTTGAACAAAATGCAATAGAGGGACAAAGAGAGCCTTTAAGACTTTATAAAAAGGTTCAATGATGAACTCCTTAAGGTTGATAAGCCAAATGGTGACTAAGTTGTTCTGATTTTGTTTAACGCAACAACACAAAATAGGTTCGCGGTGGAACTGATCAAACTTAGATCACCCATAATTGACCAGATCAACGCACTCGCGTACAACATTGTTTATTAGGATAACATGATGGTAACCAAGCAGTCTTTGCCTTAATGTTGCGAGAAAACCTATGTAGGTTCTAGACAACATCCACGTAGTGAAGATGCTCGTTCGGGTCACTTTTCCCATCGTATGCTTTGATGATAGGAACCTTATCTCCCTTCTCCAGTACTTCTGATTCGATTTCTTGACAGAATGGGGTCAAGTTCCGGTGGCCTTCTACCAATGCTAGTTTCCGACCGACCTATGCCTTCTCGCGGTCCAACTGCTCCATCTTTCTTGCTATGTATCGTCTGCCCATCATTGGGTCGGGGCCGTCCTCCACGTGAATTCTCTACCACATATGCTCCCTCATATATTCTCCTTCATCTTCGCGCCCATTCCTCCTACGCCCAATTCCAGAGTTTCTAGTTCTTGATTCTTGGGGTTGCGGTTGCACGTTGCATGTCCCTCGGTTGATTAAGTGTGGCAACAAAGTCTCCAGGGCATCATTCAACGTTGTCTGGACGGCGGCGTTGATCTACGCCATGATTTCAGGTTCCAAGACAGTAGATCCCATGGGTGCGGGCACAGGCTCTGGTGCCACCGGGGGTCGAGGATGGGTAGGTTCATTCTGTGGTTTTGGTGCTTGGACGAGTGCCAGGGGAGCACTCTTTACTACTGAGTTGTCGACTATTGGCCTAGTAGATTGCGAGCGGGTCATCCTACGTTGCATCTTAACATCTTCGTCTGGAAACGGGGTGTTTCCACAGAAGGCGCCACTAGTTTAACAATAGATCGTATATACAAGACGAGGTGGGCTATTACAAGTGTGGTGTTACGATTCTATTACAAACTAGACCAACTTCGACTATGTTTAGAGCTAAGTAGGCTTGGTCCGGAACACCACGAACTAACGGTAAGATGCTATGCGGGATATCGAAGGTAATATCGAAAGGGACGTTGAAGGTGATATCGGGGACCTTCTATGCCGGATATGATTTCCTGATAGATGTCAGGGGTGACGTCGGATATGATGCCAGATATGATATCGATGGATATGTCGATGATATATATCGAAGATATATATCGGGTATTATGTCAAGTGCGATATCGGGGATGCTCGCTATCGGTGTACAATATCTTAGGATAATTAAAGCTTACCTTGATTAGCGGAATCCGGGTATTTATAGGCCTCAAGAAGCGGGAACCGCACACGTGACAAACATGTGAGATGTACCATATCGAATATAACATTCGATATGCATATCGGGGACGATCGCTAATATAGTCCAAATGTGGGCCTGGCCCATGGGCTGGCCCAATTCGGGAAATACCGAGATCAATGTTCTTCACACCCATTAAATTAAGGTCATTTATTAATATAACCATGTGTTTGCTTGAATACTTCCAAAATTCTAATTTAACTTACATCCAACTATTTAGATAAACTAACTAAACTACCTTTTAAAATGTAATAGGATAAATCAAGTGACTTATTATAGGGTAAAACTTTCCTAAATTAATTTTCATCCAATTATATTCTATTTATTGATAATATTAAGCATTATTTCAAAAAGACCATATTATTTTCTTGATATTTTTTTAGAAAATAGCATGAAAACAAGTCACTCCAAAGAAAATCATATACAAAAAAAATATTTAAAATTAAATAAATCACACGCTTTATTCTTCTGAACAACGTATAACCCTTTTTACAACGATATGTGGTTTACGATGTTCTACACGTAATGAAAGACTCATACGACAATATTCACAATGAATAATACAAACACATCCCAGTATAAGAAATGCTAACACAAGACCCATAAATATACAATCAATCCCATAATATATCACACGAACTCACACAATAACACGTAGACACCGTAGTTACAAGGCAACGTAGGCACTTTTACTTCTTCTTCTTACCGTTGCACGCTTCACAG
This sequence comes from Linaria vulgaris, assembly GCA_948329865.1. Classification (NCBI taxonomy): domain Eukaryota; kingdom Viridiplantae; phylum Streptophyta; class Magnoliopsida; order Lamiales; family Plantaginaceae; genus Linaria; species Linaria vulgaris. The sequence goes on from OX415253.1 coordinate 16,026,644, forward strand.
AGGACGATGCCTCGTCACTTTGGTCCAATGTCGCTGGTCAAGTTTCATCAATGTAGTTTGAGAATCTAAGATTGTTTGAAGTTGGCCAAATGCAACAAGGTAGCATTTCATGTCGTTTTATTGCATCCATTGAGCGAAACAATGACGATTCGAGATCAGTGGCTGAATTGGGACCAAATTTTTTGTTGTTAATAGCCATGCCCCCCCCCCCCCCAACGTATTGGAATAGTGTGGGCTTCACTGCTTTACATGGTTCGAAAATGGTTGCTCGTGGAAATAAGCAACTCTAGCATGAATGCCGCGTGGTGGAATATCTGTACTGGCACTTGTGTCGGACGAAATGTTGATTATGTAGTTTGGTGGTGGTGGCGGAAGTAGTCGTGGTATGATTGAGATTATTGGTATGGGGTTGCCTAACAAAGTACCCAAATCATTCCAACACGCTTCCCCTTCCACTATATATGCTTAGAGAGGACATATCTGTGCATGGATAATTACGAAGTGTTTGTAGCAAAAATGTTTTTTTAGTGGCACATAAATTGACAACTAAATAAATAACCATTACCTCGCATAAGAAGTCCCAATTCCTCGAGTCATGAACATGTACGATGTTATGCATTTCGTCGAAGTTAACACCACTTATGTTCAAAATAAAAGAGAAAACATCATACCGCTCTCGTAACTTGCAAAAACGAATTAGGCAGAAGTGCATACCAAATTTTGTACCATAGATGATGATGCATAATCCTACCCACCATCGGGTGTAGGCAAAATGGGTACCCCACAAAAATGACCAAGGGTCCGAAAAATGGTACCCCTGGGTCACGATCGACTAACGCCCCACTGAGGGTATAGAGTCGGGATATAAGACCCGGGTACACCTCACTTATTCGCCCAAAGTCGTTTACATTCCGGGATACCCCTAAGAAGCTGCAGAGCCTCCCCCCTTTCGGGTCAATAAAAGACCCACCAACAAGCTAACTCCGCTACCCGGATCTCACGGGACCCACAATAAGGGACCTCCAGTTGTTAGTGCGCAACACTTAGCTAAATGACTTTTGAGAAAGGAATGCAGTACAAAACAATAAGGGAAATAGTGAATACAAGGAAGGGTCATAAGAAGAAGACCTCTCATCCACGACCTTATCATAATAAACACGGAGATAGATGTGACTCGGAAGATCTCTCAACTACGCGGAAGGAAAACGACTCCAAGGACCCCTCTCAGACCACCCTGAGATAAACGTAACTCGGGGGTTTTATCGTCCGAAGCTCAAAAACAAAACGACTATAGCACGACCCGAATCAAGGAGAGTGTCAACTATCTCATTGGTTCGAGACTGCCATTGGGGCAGTAGGCGGCAAACTTTCCCGGCTCCTTCCTACCCAGAACGACTGTTAGAGTAGAGCCAACCCACCCTCATTGGCTTAGATATAATTATTATTCGATTAGAGAGGCCTCTTCAAACTCAAATTATTGGGCATCTATCACCGACTGGCCCTCATTGACGCAGAGGACCTCCTACAATCACTGCCATTACCCGAAATTATGAAGGAAGACCAACCCTCATTGGATAGAAGACCTTCAGATCAGCACTATAAATAACACTGCACTCAACACCAAATGGACCAAGTGAACGTTCGCCAAACTTACTATCCGCATATTTGTAGTTAGCAAAATACTAAAAAGCATTCTCCACAATAAAAAAACTATCCCCCCCAACCCCCCATTTGTAACTCACTATATTCCCTTAATAAAATTATACTGCTTTCCTTCTCAAACTCGAGATTGGTATTCCGAACAATATCAATGATTATATCCCCGAGTTCCCCTGATTCTCGGACCTCGGACGATATTGCCTCACCAAATGGCACCGTCTGTGGGAACGCCGAAAATTCCCTGGAAGAAGTTTGAGAAAATTGCATGGCAAGAAGAAGAGTGAGAAAAGAAACCGTAAGAGCATCATCCTGACCCGCCCCTATTCGTGAACCAATGGAGAACCATGATACTGAAACTGGGATGCAGCGCCCAATTTAAACGCCCTTATGCCTCGAACAACAGGCCACAAGCACAGCAGGAGGAAAGGCTAGTAATGGGCTATGTACAAGTGCCCTAGGATATGTACCACAACATGTCGCCAGGTATAACAGAAGGCCAACATCGAAGGAAAGCCGTGTCCGTGGGTAGAGTCGCTCCGAAGAGCCGATAAACCCTCCTCGACATCGATTTGCCCCACCATCGCGGGCCAGGTTGAACGACTCACATCATAGGAGAACTTATGTTGTTCTTCCCCTCCGCACCAAAGGAGGGGACCCCCATCCTTACACTCAGCAAGCTCGGTGGATGCTCCCCTAGAGACTTGGGTGCCAAGATACCCTCCTCAAATGAGGGAAGCCGCAATCTCAAAAGAGGGCTACTTTATCGAACCCCGACATCGACACTCACCGACATATAGGCCTGTCAAGGGTAGGGTTTTACCCTACCCTTACCCTAAAAATTAGCTCAGGGTCAAGACCCAGACCCTACCCTGTAATTTTTGAAACTCAACTCAGGGTATGGGTAGGGTAAGGGTATTGACCCTTATTCTAAAAAGTTCATTTAAAATCACCATAAACGATGTATTTTTTTTGAAAATATTTTTTTTTGTGAATATTACGAGATTTGCTATCGACGAAAAAAAAATAATAAATTGACGCGGACGAAGTTTGATAACAGGTCTAGTAAGACCCTTACCCATTTAACAGGGTAAGGTAAGGGTCCTTCAAAACAGGGCCTTCAATGGGTCTTAGTCAGGGTAGGGTAGGGTCCTTACCCTGAATTATACACAGGGTCTTGGCAGGGTTTGGGTAAGGGCAGGGTAAAACCCTACCCTTGACAGGCCTACACCGACTCTTGAGGGGCCCTGAGGCACATGATTGAAGAAATGCAGAGGGAGTTTCAAGAGCTCTGACACAACCTCCACCATGGAGAGGAGATGGCCTACATGAGATCATCATTTGCACCCCGCGTAGCCAAAACACCTATCCCCCCAGGATGAAGCTACCGAGACTCTTGACCTATGCTGGGGAAGGGAATGATTGGGATCCTCCACCACACTGACCAGTATCTGACATGCATGGATCTCGTGTCCCTGCCCGACTTCACGCTCTGCCGCATATTTTGAATGACCCTCACTGGTCGGGCACAATCCTAGTTCTCCAAGTTGTCGCTAGGGACGGTGCAAAACTTTGAACAGCTAATCCAAATGTTCATAAGGCGGTTCGCGTGTAACCGGGTTTTTGCCAAGACATGCAGACACATGTTCAATATTCTACAGAGGCCAGATGAAACCCTCTGAGATTACATGAGACAATTCTACCATGGGGTCATCGACGTCTCAAATGTCGACCCTCTCCCGCTATCTAATATCCTACTATGAGGGCTTCAATTCGGAGACTTCACCAACTATCTCATGAAGAATCGAGCTTGTGACCTCGAGGACTTAATGCAAAAGGTGGAATCTTTCATGAAACTAGAAGAAACTCGAAAAGGCCTGGAAGCAACTGAGGTCGCAAAAACCTCGAACCCCTCCACAGGGAAGGGGAAAGAGAAGAGGGACAAAAAAGATAGTGGCAGAAAGGAAAGGGGAAAGAAGAACTTGGAGCCAACACCCTTACCTTCTATGACGGTCACCCCCGTGGAAGTCATGGCTATCATGGGGAAAGATCGCATCTTCAAGTGGCCTCGTCCCGCAAAGGACCTTAGAAGTACAAGAGCTTGGGTAAATTTTGCACCTACTACTGAGCCTACGGGCACCTGGCCAATGATTGTTACCACCGCCGGGAGGAAATCAATCGGTTGTTAGGCTTGGGCTATTTGGAGGAATACGTGTTACCAGATATAGGGGCGTTTGCTGGAAAGCGGGGTCGGGAGGAGGAACTCAAAAATAACAAACCACGCTCCGACACCTCCGAGGATAGTGGGCCCCTGCCTTCGATGGAAGCGCAGTTGCCTCTCCTCCTCGAACCTATAGCGACAACGCTCCCACTGGTCGCACAGTTAACATGATTGAAGGATGAGAAAAGAGAAACTATGTTTTAGAAAACTTTGTTTTAAGGGTTATTTGTGCGCTATGTCCTAACTTTTAACCCTTGGGGTCGTTGTCGATTTAGGAGCTGAGATGGACGTGCACACCTGGTTAACGTTCTCCAAGGATCAATTATTTTCTCTAGTAAGCCAGGATGAATGGATGGATGTAGAGCCTTTTTATGGAGACCAAACCTCTAGCTTTTATCTTTTCTTCTCCCACTGCCTTAGTCGAGGGTTACTTTTGTTCACCTACAGGTCAAAGCCAGGACCTTCCTAGTTCAGTAGGCCAAATGTCTCGATTGTCTGGTAAGAGTTTTATCCATGTGTTTCGTTCATCAGGACCATGGATGGCGGGTTTGGGATATCCTTCTTCAATGGGAGCAACATATGGCCTTTCTCTTTTTATGTGGGTGCAAAGGAGTTTGGAATATTACCGATTGTATTTGTGCGGTTTACAAAATGAAAGAGATAAGGAATTTTTGCTAACTTTTTTTTCCCGTCTTACCGGATGTCTTTAGTAAGAATGCATGTGAGGTAATACAATTTCTCATCTCAAATACGGTGGATCGTATGCTGTTCCTCCCCCCTTTTACCTTTATTAAATATTTATAGTTATCGCTTCTGGTGGAAGCCATGGGGGAGTATTATGGAGGTGACGGATTTGCGCGAAGATAACGTGTGTGTTGTATAACGAGGAGGACGAGGTGTTGTGCCATTGTTTGTTTCGGTGCTCTATGGCGAGATAAGTTGGGCTTTGGCTAATTGTTCGGTTAGTTTGTTGTTGAAGGAGGGAGAGACATTTTTGAATTGGATTGTGTGGGTGTTTCGGTCGGAGTCTAAGGCTGCGGTTGGTGTGGCGTCAACCATATGTTGTTATGCGTTATTAATTGAGGGAATAAATCATGTACTTTGTGTATTCTTGCCATGTTGTGCTATTTGATATGAAATCTGAAGTTAAAAAATATATAAAATGGATATTCAATTTCAAAATCAAGACTTAAAAACCTTGGTTATTTATTACTTATTTAGTCTAGAACCAAAACGCCAAAAGAAGATCCAACTTTTTTGATACAAATTAAAAGTATCTCCATTTCCCTCTCAATAAATGAATTGGACAGGAGGATATACACAGATTTGAAACAATATCAACAACAACAACAAGAAGAAGAAGAATAAGAAGAAGAACTCAAAAGGTTGAGGAGCCGGCTCTCTCTCTCTCTAAGCAAAAAAGTAAAGGCAATTAATTAATTGTGTAGATCGAGTTTCTTTCCGATCTGAATGAGCACGATGAGCGGGGGGGTGCGGCTGTGCGGGCTTTTAACAGAATTAGGGTACGACGGGCCTGGCTCATTGGACCCGGACAGCTTCGAGTGGCCGTTCCAATACGACGACGTTCGACCAATACTCGACTGGCTCTGCTCTAGCCTTCGCCCCTCCAACGTCCTCTCCCCTTCCGAACTCTCACAGTAATAATCTTAACTACTACTCTTCGAAAACAGCGTTTGTTTCAATTCTACTCTTCGTATGTTATTGATATGCTATGCTGTTTTCTTTATCAATCCCATCCGTGTTTAGGTACCAGCAGTTTCTCAAAGAAGGGAAGCTTTTGGAGGTATGATCGATGATGTTCTTTATATATTTGCCCAATTTCCGTCAACTTCTTTTTGATTTATATTACTTAGTTATTCACTACTTTTGGATTTCATGGCTGCTGTTCATGTGCTCTTACTCGTAATAACAATAACGGGAATGTTAAGGATCTAGCTACTGCACTTTCTCATTAATTTCGTTATGGTGTGATATGTTCCTAATTCCTTTCGAAAGAAGGAAGATAGTGTATGTACTTTCTTGTGGCCTACCAGACTTAAAACCTTTTTTTCTCCTCATCATACTGGATTTCGCATGTTAATCTTGTTTTGCAGATCTTAAGCGTCACTCTTGATGCTTTGGTATAACTATTTCTGATTGTGAATTTAATCTTTATACATTTGACTGTCTTGAAAAATGTCATATCAGTTGTTGTGTCTCATGGCTGTGTACTCTTGACTTGTCACTAGGGAGAAGACTTAGACTTTGCTTATGATAGCATTTCAGCCTTTTCAGCCCGCAGAGACAATCAAGAGGCGGTTTTTGGAACTGAAGAAGGATTGAAAGAAATACGGTAAGATTGCTTCTTCGTCTTCAATCATGTAGTAATTCAGAACTGCGACAGCCTAGCTTGCGTTTTAAAATTCAACCGTTTCATAGTTTTAAGTAGGCTTAGCAGTGGCTTGAATTTCAGCTTGTCATATCATCAATAATCTGACTTTGAGAGGTCTGTTTAGCTGAAGATCTCCAATCTTTTTGCATTCTTGATATGGAAAACTACCCTAGTAATTTCATAATTGAGAGGAAAGTTCATTGCAATATAGCTAATATTAATTTGTTGCACAATCTTGCTAAAAAATGTATTAAAGAGACAACGGGGTTTTCAAGTGGCACATTGTGCTAATAGTTTTATGTATTGAGAAGCATGCACCTAGTTAGGCTAGTTGGTGAATTAGGGTGATTATGATTATGGGGACAAGAGATCAACCATTTCATCCTTATTAGAAGGAAGAAAGTTGAGAGAATCCTGTCCTCCTTCCAGCTTAGTTCCATAATGATTATGATTATTGCGTTGATAAAAGCAGTAAGAGAAAGTGATGGAACAAAGGACTTCTTTGATTCTACAATAATAAGTTGGTGACCAGTTCTTCATGAATAACTCAAAATTATTTTTGTTTGCTTTATGTATCTTAAGTTGAATTACTCTACTGTAAACAATAAGTTCAGTGTCAGATTATATGTAATTTGATGTGGGATATAGTGGATGGTGATCAAGGATCTCAATTTAGTGTAGGTGTAAACTGCTAGGTAGTGAATTAGAGTTAAGATACAGTCGTTGGATGTTACCCTGAAGTGAAGAGATTTCTTAATTGAAGCTTAGTTTCTTATAATGCAGCTTATTTCGCAAAAGCGAAACAAAGCACTCCATTTTTTGTTCAGTGAGCTGTGCCTGCTTTTGTGTTTTTGGTTCATCAATAAGTTTCCCTATAATTTAAACATCAATTTATAAGGTTTGAGTCTCTCACATGTTGCATGTATAAGTATTGGTAAAGTTGGGGCTCAAATTTGATCAGATATCTCCTTGTCTTTGGTGATTATTACCTATAATGATGTTTTAGTGTATGAAATTGTATGTGCCTCTGTTGTTGTTTTGTTGTATATGACTGGAAGTTGATGTCACAGGGATTCTTTCATGCTCTATAAAACAGTTGTCTTCTGTTTCCATTTTTTTTTTATTAAGCAACATTTAATTAGTTAGCATTGTTACTTTTACGCTCAGATCCGTATATATACTCTTTTCTGTCAAAGATAATATAAAAAAATTTATTCCGAATTATCTTGCACTCCTTTCAAAATCCAAGACGCAAATTATAGCTGTCTGTTCGTGTGATACGTGAGAGCATAAATTGTACTTGTGAATGAATTGAAAAGTTCCGTTGTAGACATAGCTATATCTTTGCCCTGATTGAACATGTTACGATAAACTCGGAGACATAAAAAATTAACTGGGTTATGGGATTATTACTGTTATTAAGAAACTATGCTCACAAGATGAAATACTGTCAGGAAGGCCACGAGGCCTTGTCACGTCTCTTTTCATGTTTGCTTAAAACGTCTGAATTTCCTTGAAAAACTGCCTTATATGTACCTATATGCTGCACAAAGCGAGAAAACATAAGGAAAGAAGAGGCCGCCTCAGTCATGCGGCTGTCATGTTGATATAATCTTCTGATTTATATTAAGTTATGGGGCATTTGTGCTGTCTCTATAGTTGATATTCGGTTTTATGTCCAGTGATGCTACTTTATCAGCAAAAGCTGAAGCTTTGGAGTTACAGAAACAGCTCCGTCATTTGCAGTTTCAAAATGATATGCTCACTGAGCAGGCTTCATCTCTTATTCAAGGGAGAAGGGCACGAGTTGCTGCAACTTCCTCGGCCAATGGACAACTGACAACCATAGATGATAGTCTTTCAGCCAGGAATCTGGAGGTATGCTACTAAACATCACATTCTTGATTCTTGCAATTCATCTCTGGACTAGTCATTCATTTTTATTCTTCTTGGTATTTTTTTCACAGAGTTTAAGCAAAGATAACCTGTACGTGCATAATGTACCCTGTGATATTTATATATGCAGCTCCATCTATTTATGTTGTAGCTAACAAGAATTTTACTCAAATCACTTTGGACGGATCTTTGCCACTTCACTTTTTAGCTACCTTTCAAAGTCTACATACTTTTGGTAACCCAAGCCTCAAATTCTAGCTAGTGGTTATTTTGTTTGAGCAGTAATGATGAGATACACCTGTAATTCTAAGTGTTTCCATACCTTCTGAAGACACCCTTTTTAAGGAAATTTGGTGACGAGGAATACTGAATATTTAATTCTGCTATTATTTTGTTAGAACTTCCTTTTGTCTCGTCTTTAGCTTTGTCAATTTTGGGTGGATTGGGTACATTTTTTTTGGTTACTGACATTTGTAATCGTAAGGCAACTAATCTTTATTTTTTTCTGGAGTTCCTTTTATGCCATTGTAATTACAATGATTGTGAACTAGGTGAATGCAGTTCTTGGAAGAATGGCATCCACAGCTCAAGAATTGGCTCATTTTCATTCAGGGGAAGGTATTTCTCTCTTCTTTAGATAAAGTAGCAAAAAGTTAAATGGTGTTTTCAGAGTTACACAGTTTATAATATGTAGAAAACCATCCCTTTTTATAGTACTAACTGTAAATAGAAGGCTTCCTAAACAGATGTGAGTAGATTTTTAATAAGAATAAAAGCATCAAGCCCCCCAACCTATGGACACTTTTGCGATTTGTCCCCCAATCATTGCCGACTTGTTCCATTTGCCCCACCAGTGTATTTTTGGCCATTTTTGACTGGAATATTCACTTACACGTGACTTGAATCTGTTGCACTACTTGTATTTGCGCAGTTGATGACAAAAAAAAGGCGAAAAAACACCCCAAACTGAAATTATTTTGGCCAAAAAATGTTGAAAATACACTTGTTGGGTAAATGGAACAGACGTGCAAAGGTTGGGGAGCAAACTACTTATAAAAATAGGTTACGGGGCAAGTGGCAAAAGTGCCAATAGGTTGGGGTGCATGCTTTTATCCCTTTTTAATATTGGGATGTAATGTTTGTAAAGGAAGTCCTTTACTATTCAATTGGCAAGAGGATCTAAATGCCTATTCGGGCACTACGATGATTATGAAAGAATAGGCACTACGATGATTATGAAAGACATTATGTTTAAGGGACTTTGCTGTAACTGTTTTATTATATTTACTGTTATTTATGCAATAACTCTTTGTATTCTTGGCACACAGAGGAAGGTATCTACTTGGCGTATTCAGATTTTCATTCATACTTGCTTATGGATGCCTCCTGCATGAAGGAGCTAAATGAGTGGTTCTCAAAGCAACTAGACTCGGTATGAACATATTGCAAGTTTTTTCTTCTTTTGTCATTTTTATTCCCCGGTGTTTGAAGATAGTGCTTGTGCAATGCCTGCTAGCAAATCAAAAGAAAGTTATACTGATATCACCAGCTATTTATAATAATTATTTGTTGATGGAATTTAGTGTTATCTCCTTTATTTGAACTGTCATAATATCATGAATGATCACGTTATCATCTGTGAGGTTTGGTTGCTAAACCCCTTGGCAGCATCGAACTTAGATCACAAGTTGGTTGGGTAGGCATTTGTCCTGTTCTTATTCGACTAGGTGTCCCGGACCGATGATGTTCTGTGGGAAGTATGTTGGTGTAACAACCATTATGTCTTGATGTACAGCGACAAATAATCCCACATGCTGATACTTTACTTAGGTTGTTCCCCTTTAGCAAAGGAGTCATGGACTCTGGAATAAGGAATATATATTTGATTCTATTGCTTTCAGATGCAACAGTTAATTCAAAAGAAATGTTTGTGTATTTTAATAGCACTTTGAGTTATGAAATTCTCCTTATAATGTAGTTCCATTCTTGTATGCCAAGCCTGACAAGTGACAACTATAAAGAACATAGCTGAAAGTTGGTTTTCTAAAATTAGTTCAAATGCAGACTAACCATGCATCTTGTGTTTGTATGGGGGATAGTTTTCAGTACCACTGAGCATTTGTTGGTGAGGTAGTTAGATCTCATATTGTTTCCTTTGTTTTATGCATCTTACATTTTGTCTTGCATTTGTGTATTAAGAGGTGGGATTCACATTCTAAAGTCACTTGTGGAAGTTACTTTTAATATTAACGATGTGTTCCACGTGAGTTGCAATGATTATTTATGCACTATACATCCAGAGTCAGAGGTGAGAGAAAGGGACATGTTTGAGTAGTTTGGTGTTAATAAATGATATTAGCAAGGGTTGTTGTATGAGGTCTATCTAATACATCTGGCTTTTTTTATGGTGCTTGTTTGGTGCTACTAGGATCCTTACAGATTAGTGGCAGAGGAGGGGAAATCAAAATGCTCATGGGTGAGTCTCAATGAGATTTCAAATGGCTTGGTGCGAGGTACCTCATTCTCATTCTCTTTCTCCTTCTCCCTCGCTGTCCCTCTCATACTCCCGGGCCTTGGGGCCCTTTATTTGTGTGTCTCTCTTGTGCAAATCAAAGTGTGGTAACAACTGCTCGTGCATGCGGTAACTTGTTCCAACGTATTTGCCTGTCTTCTTCCATCATTTATTGTATCTTCACTTTTGCTTAACTTTTTTACATTTCCCCCATCTCGTTCTATCAGTTTATTTTTTACTTTGATCGTATTGAATAACCCATTCCATCTTTGATGGATAATGGGAAGATAGATGAAGCAGATGGGTGGACTGCTAATCATCATTCTCTTGTGTTTGAGGTAGAAATATGTTCTTCCACTCAGAAGTGCACCTGTTAGTATATTGGGAGAATGGAGAAACAAATCATATCTTTCTCAGAAACATCCATGGTTTTTAAACTTTGACTTTCATGCTCTCATATATGCGTAGAAAATTCAAAGCCCACTCAATCGTAATGTAGTCATGCATAACTTTAAAAAAATTATTTGTCTACTCGCTTGCATAAAATGTTAATCAGTTGTCAGTATCGTTTAGCAAGTTATTCTTAATAATTAAAGAACGTAAACCTTTTTTTATAAAGTAGCAAACTGATCACTGAGATGTTTGAAGTCCGTCACTGTTGTAGTTCTATCACTTTCTTTGAACTCTCTTCAGATAAAACTGTGGGAAAAACATCCCTGAATTTGAAAAACTTTAGAGTAAATAGCTTTTGAATCCAATTAATTGGCTGACAATTGCTCCTAAGTGGTTGGTTAGCAAGTTTCACATCTTAACTTTAAAAAACAAGTTTCTATGCAAAATAGCTATGATGCTCCGACACTTCAAAACATCAGGCGTGTATATGTATCTGACACATATCTGACACCAACGCTCACTACGAAATAAAAACTAATTCTGACACAGGGGCAAACACTTGAGAAATATATTTTATGCATGTTCGAGAAATTTGTCTATTTTAGTAGTTTGTATTGTAAAACCTATTTAAAAGAAAAGAAATAATTATAAATCGACAATTAAAGAATAAAAGAATTATAAAACAAGTTCCTAAATATTACACAACTAAGTGAAACACCTTAATGTTTTGCAATTGGTTCATGATTTGGATTAGTATTTCTATTCTTGATTGTTATTCATTTTGTTTTGTATTTGTGTTTAACACTAATACTTGAATTTAAGTGAGCATTTTATTTGAACTTCGTTTTTGTTAATCAATGGTGAATGGTAAGTGGAAAGTAGTAATTTCGTTCGAATTTAAGTATGTTATGAGATTTTACTAGGGTTTACAATTAAAACTTTAATACAATTTAGTATAAAAACACAGCCGTGTCGTTGCCGTATCAGATTTTGTAATTGTTAAAAAAATCCTGTATCCATGTCCTGCCGTGTCCGTGCATCATAGCAAAATAGAGATCTTTATTTGCCTACCACAGCATAAAAGTTGACCAGAATCTTAGTTTTCGGAACCCCCCTTTTCTTTTTGTACATATTCTCTGTTATGTTGTTATACTAATAGGCGAATTCTTAAATATAATTCTTCAAGTTCAACTGAGGCAAACTTCCAATTATATAAGAAGTACACTCAACTTATATTTAGATATTTTAAGTGGTTCTACGTAGTAGCATGCTACACCTTCCTGATTTCTCTTTTTCTTAATGTATCAGATTCAGAGAACATGCAGCATCAACGCCTTTCTGAACTGCAGAGGCTTCGTTCCATGTACGCAGTTTTTTGATCATAACTACATGTTCACTTTCTTGATATATTTGATCTGTTAACTGGTAAGCTTTTGTCCAGTCACACTTTCGTTGAGTGAGAGCTAAGTGCCCACAAAGTGATTGAGATGACCTCTCTACTCTTAATAATCGCAGAGTATTGGATCGTATATTTGTAGTTGTTAGTATAATGAAGCTTTGTTTTGAATATAAATGTTAAAACATGCCATACTTCATACTTCTTTAGCCAAGTATCTAGCTTTGCTTAATGTTACGTTGAAGGCTACCTGCATTTTCTCTAGAGCTAAAATGTGTTTCTTACTATTGTTTATCAAAGCATTTGATAGATGGTTTTGGGAGAAAATTGTTAGTTAGCTCCGTGATATGCATTCATCTTGTTTTTATCTTGAACCTACTAACCTAAGAAAGTAGTAAGATATTCTTCTTCGTTAGGTACTGACGTTTTGGAAGTTAAAGATGGGTATAATCTCTCTTGTTCCCCGTATTCTATTTTCTCTTGCTCTCTCTCGACATGTACACACATTACTTGCAGTCAATCAGTCTTACATGTGGTGCTTCATATTATCCAAAAAGCAAACCCTTTATTTTGTAACTCCAATGGTTTAACCACTTCCAAGATATGCCCAATGATAATGGACTGCATTACCTGGAAAGTTTGGCCACAGAAAGCAGATACAACCAGTTTGATTCGATTTCGCAAGATTTACTCATCAAGGAACTTTACCAAGCTAGAGGATAATAAAGCTGAATGAAACGTATAAAGTTTACATTTTGTCGTCATTTTTGATTGTCCAAATCATTTCGGCTTTTGTTTTTCAGTGTGATGAGGCGGGCATTGCTCAATTTAGGTTTTGCTGTAAATTTCACACATGTCATGCTGCTAAAAGATATTCGCCTTTTATTTTTCCTTTCCCGTTTATAACTCATGTAAATTTTGTTACATGGTGGTAGAGATGAAGCAGTCATCGAAATATATTGGTATTATTGCTGAATATGTTTCTGGAGGCCTACATTCTTTGTTTTTCTAGAACGAGTGTTTATTTCCCGGTTACTCATGGCTGTCAGTTCCTGTGCCAGATTTGGGACTAGTGAGAGACAGTGGGTAGAAGCTCAAGTTGAGAATGCTAAGCAGCAAGCGCTCCTTATGACGCTTAAAGCTCAAGTGACCTCAGATGAAGCTCACATCCATCTCGACCTTCACTCTCTTCGGTACTGCTCCTTCCATATGTTAATAGACAATAGAAGTATATTGTTGTATTTTGGTTTATTTTTAAATGGTTTGAGGAGCGATTGTGTGTTAATAATGCATACATAATATATCTATTTACTCACATATGTTTCTATATATCAATATGTAAACACTAGATATACAATTATGTTATATCTGTATGTAGTTAAATTCTTTTTTATGTAGCCATGTCCTACCAATACCAAATCATATAGTTTTCTAAAATTTGCGTCGCTGTACCGATGCCAGATCACTTCCTCCATTGTGGCACATCATAGGCTAGAATTTTATTTAGATTTGTGTTGAAGCAGATCATAATGGAAGACATTTTGGTATATTAATTTTTTTTGCTTTTGTTTATCTTTTGTGGAGAAGGCGGTAATGGTAGATCATCTATTACTGTTGTTATTCCAGCTGTTTCATAGCTATTGTAATTCGAATATAAGCAATGGAGTCCGTGTTAGCTATTCTGATCCTAGAATTGGCTGTAGCGAGACTAAGCAAGTAAACTTCATTAAAAACCTAGACATGACCATGAGATGTATGGCCTAGAATCTACTGGGACATTATGAAGCAGATTGTAGATGAAAACTCATGTTGGGTGTTTAATATACTCTTTATTGAAACAAGAGTGGTGGTCCATTTCATTTTTTATTATCAGCATGTATAGATAGCTATCATAAGTCTCATATTTACTGCTGGTGTTTATCTCATTCATTGGTTCCTAGGCTGGGAGCTGGAAAGACTTGCGTACTTGTATATTTGTGTCATCGTATGAAATGAATTCATTGCCGACCCAACTCAGTAGAAATTTATTGTTTTTGTCTTGCTTGTCACTTTCTTATGATCGTTTCCATTCTTGAGTAGGAGAAAGCATGCTGAATTGGCTGGAGAACTTTCAACGCTATACCGAAAAGAAGAGAAGTTACTATCTGAGGTTTGTATCTGCATTTTCCCAGTTGGCCATGATGTTTATCAATTCTAAGGATTTATCTAGTTGTGAATTACAGTAATGTTGTATTTTTTCTGTCTGTCTAGCTATCACCCTTACTTTTTTCTAAAGCCTATTGATTGATGGAGACTGGAGAATGCTCCTATGTTTCACTTTAAAAAAATTCTCTCATTGTTTCTTGTTATGCTTGCTCACTGTTACCTTTCATTCAGACAATTCCTGATCTTTGCTGGGAGCTCGCTCAGTTACAAGACACATACATTTTGCAAGGTATTAATCTTTGTGTCTTGTAAATTTGTTAGTGAGAATTTACAGAGGCATCTAT